>BTHU01000013.1:67192273-67792273 GCA_036184795.1 Tokudaia tokunoshimensis
GAACAAGTGGTCTCCCAGCTGAGTTGCACTCTGCACCCATTAGTTTTTGATTGATAAGAAATGAAAGTTATTGAGTCCCCAGTGGGTGCATTGACATCTCTGCAGGAAGGCATCAGCAGTGCAAAGGATTTCTACTTTACAGGCCAGGTGCCTTTCAAAGATGCACAAACATCCCATTCCTCATTTAGCAAATGTAGGTAAACTCCAGTTGCAGGTAAACATTTGTTTGGATCCCAAACCTGGTTCACTCCACCATGTGAGCTAAATGCAGGTAGAGCAAGTCTATGGTCTAGCAGGAGCCTTGGTGTGTGTGTGTGTGTGTGTGTGTGTGTGTGTGTGTGTGTGTGTGCGCGTGCGCGCGCACATGAGGAAGAGCGTAGTGGAGGAGTTGAAGGGGAAAGCTAGTGAAAGATGAGCTCAGAGAGCAAAGTGGGGCAGGAATTCTCACTGGCAGTAGAACTCTTCAGCTGTTCTGCACTGCACAGAGGCCACTAAAGAGCTTTCTAAGAGTGAGTGAAAAATGATGTTTGTATTTTAGAAGCATCCCTTTTGCATAATGAAGACTATACCAAGAGTATGCAAAAATGTGGGACCAGGCCATTAAGATAGGAAACTGTTACAGTTTTTTCGTGCAGCACATAATGGTGACCTGATCAAGTCATAGCAGAATTCCTTGGACAGTATTTAAAGGCAATCCACAGCCCTTGAATATTAAGCATTACAAAGATATAAAAATAATTGCTATTACCCCATAATGCACCCCGCATCCAACACTCCTGTGTTCACTGGATATGTTAGTTGTAGGAGGCTTGCTATATGTGGGTGTCTAATTAAAGATTGATTTTTTATTAATTTATTCTCTCAAATATTGTATCCTGACCACAGTTTCTCCTCCCTCCTCTCTTCTTAGTCCCACTCCCTCTCTATCCACGCCTAGACAATTTTTTAAAAAGACTTTGCTTTGCTTTGAATGTATTTGTATGCATCAGTGCATGAGTTTGTGCACATGAGTGCAGATACCTGCAGAGGTCAAAGGCCTATCGGAGCTCCGCAGAGCTACAGCTACAGCGGGCTGTGAGCTGAAGTCTGGGAACTGAATTCCAGCATCTGGAAGACCAGCAAGTACTCTTATCATTGGGCCATCTTTCCAGCCCCGGAATGGGAGTCTTGATTAGGTGGAAGAACAAGTATGGAATTTGGGAGGTGTTTATGGTGGGAAATAGAGGGGGAGGGGAAGCACAGATTAAGTGTGTGGTGGGGGGGCAGGGAATAAATTGGAAGGGTATGGGGGATAGGGTGGAAGAATTGGGCTGGAATTTTGAAGGGAGGTAACTCTGAACTTGTCTGGAAGCACCCCAGAGCCCCAAGACCTGTGAAACAAGCTTCATATAGAAAGAAGGAGACTGTTGGGCAGCAGAGCAGAAGCACGGCAGGAGAATCTGTGGCCATTTCAGAAACTGATGACTTTGTTCACTCTGCCCTGCCTTTTCTTCCACATTCCCGAGTTTTAAAGATATCTAAAATGCTACTGTAATTAGGTCTCGAATGCATAAGAAGAATCAAATCAGGTGGAAACAGACTACAGAGCTATGGAAATTATTATGTAAATTACTTGGCAGGACCACAGACCCAGTTCCCAGAGCAGTCACTTAAGCAGTCTGCTGGCTGCGCAGTGCGCTGTGATCTTTAGACTCAGTCAGGGGTGACTGGTGTACTCAGGTGGAGAGGGTCTTCTTCTCCAGGGGTGGAATTTAACTGTTTTAAGGCTAATTTTATTTTCAACAGTTTGTTTGTGTACATGAGCAGAGCATGTCTGATGTCCCTGGAGCTGGAGCCACAGATAGCTGTGGGTGTTGGAACTCACCCACTCAATTCCCTGGTAAGGAAGTACACATTTTAAACCTCAGAACCATCATCTCTCTGGCCCTGGGAATTTAATTTTAACTGAATGATAATAAGGTAGAGGATTAAGATTCTGTGAAAGGGAACAACCCCCTAGTCCTCTTCTCTCTCTCACAAGGTTTGGGGACTCTTTCATCACTCTGACACACTTGCCATTTATGTCCCCAGAGTTCTATCCTGCCAGATTTATATTATTGTTGAGGAGGGATAAAGCTGCTTATGTAATTCTCTAGTCTGTTGCGCTAAATGTAGAGCCCCTGTGATCGTCTGGATGGTGTCTGATTCCTGAGCTCCTCAGGCAGACATACTCACCTTGCTTCATTGAAAAGAAAAAGATAGGGGCCTTCTGCATTCTGCCTGAGTGTCTTGATCCTTCAAAAAAGCCCAGTTACACAAACTGTGGGAACACACACACACACACACACACACACACACACACACATACACACCACACTGATTCCTCGGAGTCTGCAGGGTGCTTCAGAGGTGTTCATGTTGTTCTGTCTGCAGTTGGTAACCCAAGGCAATGCCCACTGCCTGGGGAAAGGTCTTGGGTGCAGGTTCAAGGGGGATCTTTAGGTAGATTGTTTGGATGTAAAAAATTTATCAAAAGAGTTGTTTATGCCATAGACAGACAGACAGACGACAGTGCTGCAGAGGCTCTTGGAAGAGTTTAAGCCTGAGTTCCAGAGATAGACAATGTGATCTCTGAAGAGGAATCTGGACATATGAATCATGAATGGAGGCTTTTTCTCACAGCTCATGCCTCTGATAGTGTGCACAGGACCTGCAACAAGATCTAGCCAGACAAAATCCTAACATGGATGGGGAAGGGGTTTGTGATGCTTCAGCCCTAGCTGAGGAGTTATTGGTGACTGGTGAGTATGTGGCTGCAAGAGGAGAAAGAGTTAGAGTTAGTCTTCTTTAGTGATAATGCAGTCCCTGAGAGGCTATCCATCTTCCACTACAGGACCCTAGCCATGCACATACATGCACATAAAAGAATTCAGAGGGTTTACACAATGAACACATGAAATCAAGAGGAGGTTTTTTGATCTTAGCTATTCTGACTGGTGTGAGGTGGAATCTCAGGGTTGTTTTGATTTGCATTTCCCTGATGACTAAGGATGTTGAACATTTATTTAGGTGCTTCTCAGCCATACAGTATTCCTCAGTTAAGAATTCTTTGTTTAGCTCTGTACCCCATTTTTAATAGGGTTATTTGTTTCTCTTGGAGCCTAACTTCTTGAGTTCTTTGTATATATTGGATATTAGCCTTTTATCAGATATAGGATTGGTAAAGATCTTTTCCTAATCTGTTGGTTGCCATTTTGTCCTATTGACAGTGTCCTTTGCCTTACAGAAGCTTTGCAATTTTATGAGGTCCCATTTGTCAAATTTTGATCTTAGAGCATAGGCCATTGGTGTTCTGTTCAGGAAATTTTCCCCTGTGCTCATGTGTTCAAGGCTCTGGAAGAGCATTCAGTTCTCTTAACCACTGAGTCTTCTCTCCAGTCCTTTGTGTTTGCTTTGAATGTGTGTGTGTGTCAGGGTGTGGGAGTCTGGGCGTACACATGTGCATGTTCCTGGGTATTCTTCAGGTATTTTTTTTTTTTATTTTTCAGAGGAGTCACCCATGCTTACCCAAAATTCAGTAATTGTTCTAGACTGGGTGGCCAGTAAGGCCCAGGGATCCCCCTGTCTCTGCCTCCTCAGTGCCGGGATTGCCATCATGCCTGGCTTATGTGCATCTGGGGATAGAACCCAGCACTTTGTATGCTAGGTGAGTATCCTATAACTGAGACATAACTGCAGATTTACAATATTTAATGTTAAAAAAGTCCAATTTACTGTATCTCTTCCTCCTTCCCTCCCTCTGTTCCTTCCTATCTTTCATGTATTATCCTTCAGTATAAACAAATCATCATTACTGTGATAGCTTTAACTGTAAACTTGACCCAACCTAGAATAATCTGGGAAGTTTTTAAACAAAATCTCAATTGTTCAATGTTACCAATGAAGACTTGGGAGCCAGATGCTGGAGTGAAGGCTTGCTAGCTCAGAGAGACAGAGCAGCCAGCTGATGCCCTCAGAAGAAATGCCCCTTCCTCTTGCTGCCTCTAAAACCCTCCTTCAAACGGAATGTCCTTCCTTTATATTTCCTGTGTGTGCCTCTATCCATATTCCTGACTCCCTCTTACTCTGTTTTTTTCTTAATGATCCTATGTTCACTTCCTGTCAACTAGTTTCTTGCTTTGTCTCTTGATTTATGGTTGACTTTATTCCTGTTTACAATGTTCAAGCAGAAAGTTCTTAGATTAAAGATGTATGCTAAGGCTGAACCATACCACAACTAAAAACAGCTTTTTCCAGTAAATAACACAAGCTCGGGGTTCACAGTGTGATCAAATATCCTGCAACACGGAAAAGAGTCTCAATGAGGGAATAGCTACTTTGTGTTGTCCCTTGAGCATGTCCGTTCCCATTGTGGATGGCACTATTCCGTAGGTGGGGGGTCCTGGAATGTATGAGAATAGAGAGTAAGCTGGCCACCACACTAGCATGTGCATATCTATTTTTCTCTGTTCTCTGTGGGTGTGATGTCACTAGCTGCTCCGAGTTCCAGCTGCCTTGACTTCTGTGCAGCAATGGACAATAACCTGAAATTGTGAACTACAAATTAGAAAAACTAAACCCTTTCTCTCTTAAGCTGCTTTTTTAACTGTATTTTGTCACAGCAACAGCAATGATGTTGGCATAATCTCCTAAGGCAACATCCTGAGTCTCTTATTTTGTATCCTGATAGTTCAGTTTCATGCTTGAATGTTAGGCCTGTGGTCCATACTGACTGAGGAATAGGGAGTCTGAGTGTTTGTTAGTTTTTCCTGGGAATACCCAGTTGTTCAGTGGAGTTTGTTGAAAAGTCCAGCTTCTCTCCATTGTATTGCCTTTGCTCTTTTGCTGAAGGCCAGTTGACTGTACTTATGGTGCTCTGTTTCTGGGCTCTCTATTGTACTCCATTGATCTGCTTGTGTATTCTCTCTCTAGTACCATAATATCTTGATTATTGTAGGTTATATAGTATGCCTTCAGGTTAAATGATGTCATCATTTCATCAACTTTGGTTTTTAAAAGTTATTTTTAAATTAAAATATAATTATATAACTTTGCCTTCCTTTATACAACCCCAGGTTAATCCTTATTGTCTTTCAAATTTATGTCCTCTTTTTCATGTATATGTGTATGTGTATATGTGTATACACTCACACATATATACACATATATATTCCTAAATACACGAAGAGAATCTGATCAGTCTGTATAATGGCACTTGTTTGTATATGATTTCAGGGATGAGCACTAGGTATTGGTTAACCAATTGGGGGCTCATTCCCTGGAAGACTATTTTCTCCCACTCTCAACATTGCATCTGCTTATAGGGTCTCCTGAGATGTCTCCTTCCTTGTTAGCATGTCTGTTGGTGTCATTTTTGTTTATGACTTGTTCAGGCAGCCATGTTGTTGAGATTTCATAGGTGTAGTGTCCCTGACATTTCTAGGAAATATAGTCTCACAGAAGGTCACCCTGTTCCTCTGACTCTTACAACTTTCCTCATCTTCTTCTTCAATGTTCCCTGAGCCTTAGGTGAAGAAATAGTATTTCAGATGGGTCACTTGCGGCTGGGTAACACATGATCACTTGTTCTCTGTATTTTGATCAATGTGGTTTTCTGTAATGTCTTAGTTTGGGTTTTATTGCTGTGAAGAGACAACATGACCAAGCCAACTCTTATAAAGAACAACATTTAATCGGGGCTGGCTTACAGTTTCAGATTGAAGCACATTCAAGTCCTGAGCTCACAGCAGCATCATATGTTATTAAAGCCTGACTTTAGATTTGAGGGAAATTTCCCACTGGAGAAAAATAAGTGTGAGCTGGTTTTTAACACTTGCCTAACCAAGCAAAGGGCATTAAGCATTCTATCTATTATCTATCTATCTATCATCTATCTATCTATCTTCCATCTATCTACATATCTATCAACACATCTATCATCTATCTCTATATCTATATATCTATATCTATAGCTATCTATCTACATATCATCAATCAATCAATCAATCAATCAATCAATCAATCATCTATCTATCAACAGGATCTCATGTAGCCCAGGCTGTGTTTGAACTTACTTTGTAACTGAGGATGACCTTGAACTTCTGATCTTTCTGTTTCTACCTCCTAAGGGCTTGGGTTAGCTGACATGGACCACCACACCTTGTTTATGTAGGACAGGATATCCAACTCAGGTTGTCTGGCATGCTATGGAAGTAGCCTACTAGCTGAGGTATGGCCCTGGCTCTAGTGCTTCTAAGATTATCATTCTGTATTGAGTGCCATGGTTTCCAAGTTAAACCTCTCTTTGCTCTTTCTCCTTGTGCCAGACTCCAGTGTCTCCTTAGCTTGGCATTCCTATCCTCACCCAGTCTTTCTCTTTGCTGTTTATCAATATTTGGGATAAAAGTCTTCCTTCTAGGGCTGGAGAATGGGCTCAGCCATTAAAAGCAATTGCAGAAAACCTAGGTTGGATTTCCCTCATTTACACCAGAGCTCATAACCATCTGTAACTCCAGTTCCAGAGAATATAATGCCTCCTTCTGCCCCCCCCAAGCATCAGACATGCACACAGTGCACAGGCATATGTGTAAAACATTTTTTTAAAAGAACACTTGATGCTCTTCCAGAGGACCCAGACTTGATTGCCAGCACCCATATCAATTGGCTCACAGTTGTCTGTAATCTGCATCTGTAGGGTATCTAATACCATCTACTGGCTTCTGCGGCACTTGCATACACATGCTTGCACCTACTACATCCATGCACTCACACATAAATATATATAAATCTACATATCCATACATGTATATGTTAGATTTATACCTAAGAACTTCAGTTTTTAGAATGTTAATATAAATAGAACTGGATTTTTAATTTAAAATTCTACATGCATGCTACTTGTATCTAGGAAAGCTATCAAATTTTGCCAATCAACCTCCATTTCTTTTGTGATTGACCAGTTATCTTTCTGTCTTTGATTTCAATATAATTTCATTATGGTCTGAGAGAACAGGTTATGTTTTCCGTTCTTTTCCACTTATAGAATACATTTAATGGTTCTGAAAGTGGTCTGTTTTATTGAATGTTCCATATATATGTGTATATATGTATATGTGCAAATAGCTATATATGTATGTATGTATGTATGTATAGAGGTATATACCTATATGTACATGTCCATGCACATATATTTATCTATACATATATATTTATACAAATATATAAATATGTATGTATAAATATATATCTGCACATGCATATATACATGTACACACATATACATATACATGCATACATACATACATACTCATTTTCTCTTAACTCAGTTGGGTACTGGGAGAGTTAGGGGACAGTCCAAGTTTGGAAAAAAACTGGTAGTCAAGGTGGAGAAGGTTGGGTGCTTCAAGTTGCCTAAGATCGAGAGGTTACTTAGCTATCTATGTATTTCAAGGACTTTTAGGATGCTGTCAGAGGTAGAAAATATCCTCAGATCCCTCAGTCTTGCAGAGCTGATTGCATAACAAGTATTCTACAAAAAAGCATTTGAAAATATACGTGGTGTCAGCATACACAGGGCTGTGCCTGTTTCTAACCACTCTACTGGTGACCTCAGCATTTGAAACATGAGCTATAGTTGTTTATTTCTTTATTGGGCATGAAACATCACTAAGATAACATATATTTTGAACCAGCAGCAATTTTGGTTCCTGTAACTGCAAGAGCACAAGCTTTTCCTAGGAGAAAAGAACATTGAGGAGAAATGGACTTTTTATTGCAAGGCATCTCTGGTAGAAGGCATTGAGCTCTGTTTAGTGGTTGTAATTTCTTTTCCTTTCTTTTTTCTTTTAAAAGGTGACATGTGATTTATTAGATGGATGCATCCTAGAGTGTTTATTTCACAACTGGATACGTTCGTTTGTTGAGTGGCCAGTTACTGCTTTTAAGGATCTTTCTCACAGTATGGGTTCCCTGAAGGAGGCTATGAATAGCCAGGATGACCAAACTGTCTGTGAGGTTCAGGATGGAGCCCAGTGGCTGGGAGATGTCCACAGGGCTGTTCCCGAGCACAGAGGTTCCTGTTGGTGCTGCCTCGTGTATCCTGAAACAGAGCAGGATGCTGTAGTCCAAGCAACTGCAACCTGAAATTGTCTATTGTTATTATTTCAGCCACTCTGTGGCAACCTTTACAGACTGTTCACCCTTGGAGGTTTTGAGGACTGGGATGGCTGCTACCATGATTACAGGGGGATATTCAATCCACACACATTCCCCAATGTGTTGGTTCAGCTAAACTGTTCAACTGTCCCCTCCCCATTGTCCAGTTCACTGTACATCTGCTGGCCTTGTGTGTAGGTGTCCTGGAACATATGCACTGCCTCCCATCACCCCAGCCCAGGACTTTATACTAATTCCTTGTTAGAATGCAGGAGACCATTGATGCTTGTCAATTGTTTCAAACTTATTCTTTTGGAAATATTTTTAAACTGTGTAGTTGTAGAAAGGTTTTACATACCTTTCTACATTTACCATAGAAAGGTTTTATGAGCTTTAAAAAATCTGTGCACGAAGGTATGTGTGTGCATGTGTATGTGTGTGTATAGAGAGGCCAGAAGCCAATCTTCACAGTTACTCCTTGGCACCATCTGCATTGGGTTTTTGTTTGTTTGTTTTTGTTTTTGTTTTTTGGGACAGGATCACTTACTGGCTTGGAGTTCACCAATCCAGCTGAGATGGATCCTCCTGTCTCTACCTCTCTAGCACTAGGATTATAAGAGGCCAACACCACACTTAGTTGTTTGTTTGTTTGTTTAACATGGGTTCTGGGAATCAAATTTAGATTCTTATGATTGCAAAGGAAGCACTTTACCAACTAAGCTGTATCATCCACCAGCCCTGTTCCCGTGAGCTTTTTGTTCAACTTTCATAGCAGTAACCTACAGATCCACCAGCACTGTTTATTATTTTACAACACAAGTAACCCATTCCTGCCTCCTGCCCTACAGGGATCACACTCGGAACCTGAAAACATCTGATAGCAAAGAACACCATCCTTGCAAAGCAAGATCGAGAAGCTTGGATGGATGCTCAAGTTCCCTAGTTCCTAATCCATCCTGGAGTCTTTACATGATACAGACAGGCATAAAATACAGTCCCCTTCTGAGGCTGGTGATAGGGACCATTGGCTGAAGGTCCTTGTTGCCAAGCTGATGACCTGAGTTCAATCTCTTGAATAAACATGGTGGAAAGATAAAACTGAGTCTGACTCTTCAAGTTGTCCTCTGGCTTTTGCACACAGTGTGCCATATTCACTGCTAGCCCCCGCCCCCCAGAGAGAGGGGAGAGAGAGAGAGAGAGAGAGAGAGAGAGAGAGAGAGAGAGAGAGAGAGAGAGATGATCACACAAATAAACAAATACATCTAATAAACATCTTAAACATCTAGTAAAATGGAATGCTCATCTATTTAGAGGCGGCAAAAAGCATGTGGATGCACATATTTGGTCATTATTCTTCTGGGCAGCAGAGACAGTTAGATGAGTTGATTGATTTCCCTGCTTGCATGTCTGTCACTGCCATACAAGGAAAACACAATGAGGAGTGACAGACACAGAGGCTTTCAGATTCCACCTTTATTCTGCAGTCAGCCTTTAGGATCCTGAACTTGGCAAGTCATGCTCAG
This sequence comes from Tokudaia tokunoshimensis, assembly GCA_036184795.1. Classification (NCBI taxonomy): domain Eukaryota; kingdom Metazoa; phylum Chordata; class Mammalia; order Rodentia; family Muridae; genus Tokudaia; species Tokudaia tokunoshimensis. The sequence goes on from BTHU01000013.1 coordinate 67,201,969, forward strand.
AGCCCAAGTTTCTTCCTTTGTAAAAATGAAGGTGGGCGAGGATGGGGGAAAGAAAACTTAGAGGTGAAGAATGGTCAGTGTGAATGGAAGTGGGTGTAGTCATCAGGCTGCCCTGAGAAGCTGGCTATCAGAAACTGTGAATCTTCACCAGGCTGCTTGGGAAGGAGAAGGCTTGGGAGGTACGTGGAATCAGGAGAGTTGTAGATGCAGGATTGAGCTAAAGGAGCAGCTGAGGTCCAGTAACAACTTGGGCCAGCCTCAGGGAAATATCCAGAGTGAGAGCATCCAGAATACCAGAGTTTGTACAGCTTGCCACTTATAAAAGCCAAATCAAGGGGCAGAGTTGGGAATCTTTAAACGGGGGCTTTATTTGGAGAGCTGGCAATCTGAGCTGACAGCAGATTAACATCCAAGAGCTGTGTTTTATAACTCATCTCACTTGGCAGATCCTAGAGAGAGAAGTGGGTGGGGTAAAGACTGTCAACCATCCTGTCAAGTCTGAAGTTCAGTACCAAGCCTCATCAGGTGGTCAGCATGGTCCTGAGATTTGTGATGTCTATCTGTACCTCTGGAGTTATGCCCTCAAGCTCTTCCCTCATTCTTTGAGTTTAGTCATTATGTTCTGGTGTCAACCATTTACTCTTTCATGGGCATCTGGGCCAGGAGGAGTTAACTCAGAATAAACCACTGACATTGAACATGTTCTGGACTGATAATATAGCATGAAGGGGCTGATTCCTTTCTCACTATAGGGATTATATGTAGATATTTATAATACAGAATATGAAGTAACTGTTCTATCCTTCCTATCCACTTTCTCCAACTTACCTTTTTGTGTAGTATCAAGTAAAGGAAGAACATTGAAGGGCCACACCCAACAATGTGGTTACACCAGGGTGGCCGGGCACCTGAGCTGGCAACTCTCTGTAGCTGGGATCATTTTTCTCAATGAGACTCTTTGTTGCTGAACAATAATGACTTCACTTAAGGCTCACCTGGAAAACCAGTTACTGTGTCCCCCACTATACAAAAGCAGGAGGCAGCTATTAGCAAACAGAAAAAAAATGTGGATATTACATTCACAGTGATGGTAGAAGATTGTGGTGCTCAAATTTTATTACTTAGAAGAATTAAAAGGAGGAGTTGGGGGCTCATTCATTCAAGGTCAAACGATAAGGTCACATCTAACAAGTCCATGACCTTGTCTTTATTCTCCCTAGGAAGGGACCATTCACCAGCTACATATGAGAGTGGTTACAAGCTGTCTTGAGGATGCCACATGCTAACCTTGGCCTCTGTTACAGGGGCCTGGAACCCATGCCTTTTTAAAAAATACACAGTTTAATTGACTTATTTTAATTTATTTTGGCATATCTGTTTATGTATGCATATGTCTATTCTGTGTATACATGTGTGTGCATATGTATGTGGAGGCCAGAGATCAATCTTTGGTGTCTTCCTCAAGCTCTGTCCTCCTTGTGTTTTGAGATATGACCTCTCACTGGATCCTGAGGCTCTGTCACTAAGTCCCAGGGATCCACTTATCCCTGTCTCGCCAGCACTGAAGTTTCAGGCAAATGCCAATTCTCCTGGCTTTGCCTGTATAAAGATCCAACTCAGGCTCCTATCCGTGGTTCTGACAAACTTATTCCTCAGAGCCTTTAGCCTTCCAAAGCAGCACTCATCTTTTCTGCTGCCTGTAGACTGACTAGAGAACTTGCTTCAAGGAAAAAAATTTCTTTTCAGTGTCTGGTTCAACAGAGGAAACACTAAATGTAAGGATTAGACTCAGTGCTGTCTGTGACTCAATGCCCTTGGCCACATGGGAAATCCATAAATTCTCCAACCACAAGTCAGCAGATTGACAGAGCATAGAACTAAGCCAGAGAGAATGGGGAAGTGTCATCTCTCTGGAATCACACAAATTACCTGCAGAGGTCACTGGGGTACACCCTGGGGAGCCATACCCAACCAGCTAGTGAACTTCCTTTTCCTCTCTGTCCTTCTGAGAGGTGACCTTGATGCTTGGTAGCATTTGAGGGGAACATTGTGATGGATAGGGAAGAAAAGTCCCAGAAACATCTTATCTTGGACTATCATCAAGATGGCTAATCTTTTCAAAGGTGCTTGCCTGACAACCTGAGAGTTCTATCCCTAGGACCCACTGGAGGGGTAGATAACTCCCCAAGTTGTCCTCTGACCACTACATGGCATGCCCCTCCCCAAATAGAGGCAAAAAGAAAGGGTTTTAAAAGAATGAGAAATCTAATAATGAAAAGAAAGCTTGAATAAAGAAAAGCTGTGTCTTATCTTGTTCTATTCACCCAGGACAGGAACAATGAATGTAGGAGCTGAAAGTCTGTCTCTGATAGTCCATCTCTATTCACTGGCCTCCTCAAAGTCCCCTCCCATTGGGCTTCGTGGTTCAGACTAATGCTCATTGTGTTCCTTGGAAGTTTAACGAGAGCTTCAAATCTTCTGTCATTTGTGTTTCTGGGTCTTATCTCTGCACAGTGCGTTAATATGGAAATTAATTTTGTGCTCATCAGATAGGGAAATAACATATCAAGGAACAGGTCTTTTAGCATTATTGGAAGTTCTTCCTACCTCATCTCTGGCAGCTGAGTACTTCATAATATCCAAACAGGGAACAATTAATTTGCTGCACATCCTAGGAATAGTCTTGAAGCTGGAGAAGAGCTTCCTGAGTTTTGGAGCCTGGGTAAGACCCATCCCTTCCAGCTCAGTCTTCCTTCCCATCCCCTTTGCCTGTGTACCACTAGCATAGTTTATAAACTAACTGACTTCTAGAAGTTTCCCCAGCGCATCTTAGTTTCTCAAATTGGACAGACTCCTTTGTCTCACCTAATTCTGAGAATCATCTACTTTAGATTTTTTTGTTTTTTGAAACAGAGACATCATATAGTCCAGTGTGGTGGTTTGAATGAGAATGGCCCTTACAGACTCAGTGTTTGAATCCTTAGTTCCCAGCTGGTGGAACTGTTTGGGCAGGATTAAGAGGTGTGGCCATGTTAGAGGAGCTGTGACATTGGGGGTGAGTTTGAGGTTTCAAAAACTCTCTCTCTGCCTTCTACATGTAGATCATGATGTAAGCTCTCAGTTTTTGCTTCAGCACCATGCCTGCCTGCCAGTCTGCAGCCACACTCTCCTCATGACTGTCATAAACTCATCCCCTGAAAGTGAAAGCCCTTAATAAACTCTTTCTTCTATAAGTTGCCTTGGTCATGGTGTCTTCTCATAGCAATAGAAAAGTAACTAAGACACAGGCTGGCCTTAAAGTCAGTATGGAAAGATGATCTTGAACTCCTGTTCTTACTGCTTCACCTCCCAAGTGCTGGGATTACAGGTGGGTCACACATGGTTTATGTGCAGCTGGGGATGGGACCCAAGTCTGTTCGTGCTAAGCAAACACTCTACCAACTGAGCTGCCTGTACATCGCTACTTAATCTTTGAAGGTTGCCATAATGTCACTTCCCTGAAGGCTGGGACTCCTTTAGTCTGCTTCCGGTTACTATATGTCCAGGCTATAGTGGCTGACTCAGGCAAACTCTTGGAAGGCTAGGCAGGACAGTGACAGAAGGAAAGGGAGAGCAAAAAAGAGAGGAGGGAGACAGAAGAAGAGGGAGGAAAGAGAGAAGGAAGAGAGAGGGAGGAAAGAGGGAGGAAAGGGGAGGGAGAAAGTAGAGGAGAGGAACAGAGGGGAAAGGGTAGAAGGGGGGAGGGGCAGAGGGGGTGAGGAAGAACTATCAGGTTCAGCTAAATTGATTTCTCTTTAAAGCATTAATAAGGTGTAAGACTCACCAGATAATGTCTCAAAGCATGTTGACAACAAGAATTCCACTTCCCTCTTCTAGTTTTGAAAGACTTGAACCCCAATTGCTAGCTTCCCTTTGAAGAAGCCCTCTCACTGGAACATTCCAAAAGGAGGAAGTCTGATGTGTTCTTCCCTGACAGTGGGAGTTTTCCTCCTCCTCTTAGTCCCCAGAAAGCCTAGGCCCCTTCCTAATCCACATCACTTCCGGGAACACCTGCCCTGTTAATACTACCTCCACTCCGCAGAAGTGGGCACAAGACCCCTTCCTGGCATTTCCCCTTCCTGCCATTTCTCATAGCTGCTCCTCAAGACTGCCTGGATAGTTCTACCTTCCCTGGTCTGGGCAGGGTTAGGGGTGGGGGAGGAAATGATGGATTAGGAAGAGATGCTTCTTGGAACACTGCTGAGTCACCCCCCCTTACCCTTGCTCCCTACACTCCCCAAGTACTTGATCTGGTCTGTGGTGTGTCTGTGGTCACATAGGGGAAGACTGGTTAGGCCTTCACAAAGAGTGACACACCTAAGTTCCTAATTTTGATCTTCACTTCATGTCCTTCTTGAAAGAGAAACAAGGACTACACTCAACTCTAAAAGGACCATTTCTTTAGAGCATGTTGGGAAGGGTGCCCCTTGCTCATGTGGAGTGTGGCAGTCACAGAGAGAAGTCCCTTCAAACCTCCTGGCCCCCAGACACTGGTCATAGCAGTTTCCCTTTGTGTTATCCTGCCCTCAGCTCTTCCTCTCTGTCTCTGAAGGCAGCTACCCCCTGACCTAGACATACAGGACAAAGGGGCCCACAGTGTCCTGATGTTGGGTTCTTTATGCTCACATGAAATCTATTCACTGGTTCACCTGCCAGGTTTATCCAAAGATTATTCTTCCTGCCATTCTGGCGTCAATATTGTCTCAAATACATGGAATCCTGGAAATGCCAAGTCATTCAGATGGTATAATCCTTCTAGCCTATCATAATGAAGTAAAATTGCTCCCTAAGTAGGACAATTATTTATCCCACAAAGGGGACCATTCTTTTCTAGTATATCCATGGTGATGCGAGAACCCTTCCCTTAGTCCTCTTCTGCCCCAGTCCTCCTCCTAGGTGAAAGAATACTCTGGATAATAGACCACTTTCTTATTAGTGGAAGTATATAAAGCAGGTGCATAGATGCACATGGAGAGTGTCTAGGGTCCTGAGCTCAGGCCTCAGTCCTTGGGCAGGTGTTCCTCACTTCTTCAAAACACCAAAAGGGAATCTTCCCCGGCTAGTGAGTCCTTGGGGCTGGAATTCATTGCCCCCCTTTTCCTCCCCCCTTCTTTCTCTGTATATGCATGTGCATGCTTGAGCAAGTATGTGTGTGTATGTGTGTGTGTGTGTGTGTAATGTATGTACGTATGTATGTATGTATGTATGTATGTATGTATGTATGTATGTATGTATGAGCATGTTTATGTCCATGGCAGAAGTTTTCCTCAGGAGCTATCTAGCTCAGTTTTCCTCCAGGATCAAAATACTTCCTTCTGCAGCAACACTCCTTTAGAGGAAATGGTAAACAACTCAAATAGCTTCAGGGAAATCCCTGAAACAGACCAGATTCACTAAGTCCCACCCTCCCCAAAGTAAACAATAAAGACTACTGAAAGTCACTGATAGACAGGACAAGCTTCAAAGGTAGAGACTAGCCTAGCTGTCTGGAAGAAGCAGAGACCATCCCTGCTGTCTGATGGGGGCCCAGGCCGGCTGAGCCACCTGGCAAGGACATTCTCCAATCTGCTGAGCTGCCCACAGGCTGTGCAATGTGCTCCAGATTTTCAGCTTTTGTGAGTTGTCACCCATGCTGGGGTGGTTTTTGGTGAAGCAGCTCTATTCTAGTCATTTATACTCCTATAAGTAATCCCTCACCCATATTCCTGTAAGTAACCCCAGTACAACTTACGGATTCACCAAGTTGAACTTTGGTGGTATCCGTACTTTGGTTCTATTATGGACTTGAGGTCGTGGGTGAATTTATGTGTAAAGTTCATCACACAACAATCTTGCTTTTAAACATGAAGTCTCTCTCTTTTTTTTTTACCTGATTTGACTAGACTGGCTAGGGATATGCCTGTCTCTACCTCCTCAGCCTTGAGATTATATCCACATACCACCATGTCAGATTTCTTTATACAGATCCTGGTGACTGACCCCAGGTCCTTATACCTGTGCAGCAAGCACATTTCTGACTACGCCATCTGCTCAGCCCTACTATCTGATTTTATGTGTGTGGTCCCAGTTTATAAGATGCTTTCAAGCACCTTCTGAGACCAATCTCTTGCCCACTGTCAGTCTTGCACAAAGAAGGGCTGTTGGGCCTCCTTAAAAGAAGAACTAAAGAGTCTGCTTTCTTTGTACCTCTGTGACCACAGAAAGTGGTATCCCAGTCTCCTTGGAGACGGCACAGCCTTAGGAGAAGAAGTCCTTCAGGAGACATAACCCAGCCTGCTCCCCAGGGCTGGGGCAATGGGGAGAGAATAACCACTCAAAGAAGAAATGGTACTATTGTGCAATGCGGGGGCATTACTGGAGTACCAAGAAGTCACTTTCCATCCATATTTATTAGCTTAGGTCTCTTTAGTTCCCTGCTCAAAACATTGCCCCCATCTGGACCTTGTTCAATCATTTTTTAAAAACCTCCAAATACATCAAATACATATTTTTTGGTGACTCTCTCTTGGTTTCCATTCTGGAAACTTCTACCAAGTTTGTGACATTAATGTACATCACTGAGTTGTTTCACCCTTCACTTCCAACTTAGTGACAGGTAACAAAAGACTTTGTGAGAAATTGTGTTTTTTACGCTAAGATCACCTTGTGTACCCTCAGGTCATCCATCACCTACCGAGCCTGATAACTCTCACAGTAGTTTTGATTTATTTGTGTGTCTGTGTGTGTGGTATAGCATATGTGTATGCACACAAAGGCCAGAGGACACTGGATGTCCCGTACTATGATTACTATTGATGTGAGGAAATTAGAGTCAGTCTGGTACCAGAAAGCCCAGAGAGCCATCTGTCTCCATCTTTAACAGAGCTGGGTGACAGGTGTTTGTACTATACCTTACTATGTAACATGGGTGCTGGGATCAAACTCAGATCCTCATGATTGTATAGCCGGTGCCCTAGTCCACACAGGCATCTTCCTAGGCCAACAGGTATGAATTAGCTGAGACCAAATAGCAGCTGGAATTAGAAGTAGCCTGTGATGGGAACGCTGTTAAAGTGAAGCATGCTGGGTACAAGATTCTGAAGGATGGAGCATTGAAACTTTCCACAGAATAAGAGTCAGGGCTGGAGAGGTGGCTCAGCTGGAAAGAGCGCTTGCTGTATGAGCATGAGGACCTGAGTTCAAATCCACAGCAGCCACATGAAAATAGGGTCTGGCTTCATAGACCCACAACCCCAGTGCTTTGAAGTGCAGAAACAAGAGGATTGCTGGGACTTGCCTAGCTGCAGTGAGTGAGAGATCCTGTCTCAAGGGACTAAGGCAGAGAGGGCAGAGACTGTCAGAGCAGGTCACCTGACAACTCTCTGGCCTCCAAGTACGTGTGCACATCTGTACACAGATATGTACTTATAATACACAGATACACAGACACACACACAGACACACTCACAGATACACACAGACACACATATACAGACACACACACACACACACACACATAGACAGACACACACACAGTGTCTGGATGGAGCCTTTTGAACACACAATACCTACACATGACTTGGTAGCCCAAACACAGCAGGAAGGAGATCTGTGTCCTTCAGGTGAGGGAGCAGCTGCCTAAGAGAACAGAGAGATGGTAGCTGGCTCAGAAGGCAGAGGGTTGGCCTCCATGCCCCCATTCCACAGCATCCCCTTTGGTAAGCCACTGTTCTTCTCAAGTTTCCCATTTGTCAGATGGGAGCAAAGTACATAATAACAGCGGTGCAGCCACCTTGTACTCCGAGCAAAGACAAGTGAATGCAGATGAAAGTCCTCTGTGTGCTTAGCAGCACTAAGTCAATATTTAACTTTAATTATTTTGTTCCAAGTTTGAGGGGAAAGGAGATCGTGCTGTAAGATTTAAAAATAGTTCTCTCTGCAGTTGAAGAAAATGAGTTTGAGGAAGGGACAACTTTTCGTTTGTTAAAGAATTTATTGAGGTGAATATATAGAGACATAAAGTGGGTGGAGAGAGGGTGAGAGAAAGGGGGACGGGGAGGGAGAAGGATAGGGAGGCTGATTATGAACACAGATTCTAGGATCCTTAGATTCCATCCCCAGCATAGTGGCACCCGAATGTAATCCAAGAACTTGAGAGGCAGATTCAGGAAGACCGAAGTTCATGTTCATCCTCAGCTGCATAGTGGGTTCAAGACCAGCCTGGGGTACGTGAGACTCTTTCCCAGAACAAGAAAAAGAGTGAGGCCTGCTCTGTCTTGACACATGATGTCTGGTCCCTCTGTGGAATTCTGGAGACCCCACCAGCAGGAGGAATACCATTAGATTCGGCTTCCCCACCTTGAACTCCTAAGCCTTCAAAATCACAAGCTGAGTTCTTCATAAATCACTCCATGGTCTCCAGTAACAGGACAGAAAACAAACTAGGATAGACTGTCTCTTTAAGGCAGGGGCCAGCAAATAGCAACCCAGAAGTCAAATCTGGCCCACCATCTGTCTCTGTATAACACATAAGCTAAAATGGTGCTTTAACTTTAATTTAACTGATTTAATTTTATTGAGTTACAGTTATCATAATATAAAATTAGTATTTCAGGGGCATGGCTTCTTCCTTTTTGTTTTAATTAATCAATTGCTTTTTAGTCATGACTTTTTTGGTCTGAAGCTTTCTTTTTTATGATTAAGATTTCAAGATTTATTTTTATTAATGTCAGTGTGTGTGTGTGTGTGTGTGTGTGTGTGTCTGTGTCTCTGTGTGCTTTGTTTTAGTGAGTATGCACACATGTATAAGGAAGTCAGAAAAAGGTACTGGATCTCCTGAAACTGGAGATTGTTGAGCCACTGAGCGGGTGATGGAAACCAAACTTAGGTCCTCTGGAAGAGCAGCAAGTGCTCTTCACCATCAAGCCATCTTTCCAGGCCCCTGTTTGGAAATTTTATACTTGTACATAACGTATTCTTGTTGCTCTTATCCTGTACCATCTGTTGTCTAATTCCCGTACCTACTCCCTTCACAGTCTCTCAGCCCCTTTCCCAGAGGTTTATAACCATCTGGACCATCTGGGGCACCATTTTTATTGGAAGTGTCCTTTGGTGCTTGGTATGATCATTGGTGAGCACACACTTGCAGGCAATGATTTACCTTCTCTTTGAGACTATCAGTAGCAAAGGGTTCAGCAGTGAGGGGTAGGTCCCATAAGCCCCACCTCCTCCCACTTCTGACTATTGATAGCACATTGTCTTGCAGATCCAGTATGTGTATCCACAGCTGCTGTGAGTTCATGACTGTAATAGTTGTATGTACTATGTGTAGAAGGATGTGTGTGTCATCAGATGACAATATGGTGGAGCCAATTTTTTCATCTTTATGTGGGTTCCATGGATTGAGCAGTTGAAGAATATTTCTTCCATGTGAGAACTCTAAGGAAAAATAAATTTTAGTGGCCATTATAAGGGAATGTTTGTGTGTGTGTGTGTCCATGTGTACCAGTGTGTTGGGGTGTACTGTGTGAAGGTTGTTGTTGATTGCTCTATTGGCAGAGAGCTGAGTACTGTCCTGATTTTGGTATTGTTATTCTTCTTGCTCACCTGTTCAGCCTATTGCAAACACTCTTCCTCCCTCACCTGTTGTTGGCTTATAAAGGATCCAATGGGCAATAGGTAGGCAGGAGAGAAAAGGCAGGTCTTTCAGGTTGAGAGAGGTTTTGGGGAGAAGGATCAGACTCAGGGATTCACCAGCTGGATGCTGAGGTAGAAGGTCATAAATATTAGCTCAACAAGAGTAGAGCTGACCACGTGGAGGGACACGGGGTCAGAATCAGTCAGGGTAATTATATGAGCTAGCTGGGAGGTAGCCCAGGGTAAAAGCCTAAGCTTTATAAATATTAGTAAGTCACTGTGTCATTATTTAACCACTGACAGGTCCAGAAAGTTGTACCAGTGTGTGTCCATCCATGTATGTGTTTTTGTATGTGCCTATGCCCGTGGCTATGCCCGTGTATGTGCGTGCATGTGTGTGTGTGTGTGTGTGTGTGTGTGTGTATGTGTGTAGAGAAAGGACAACCTTAGAATCATTCCTAATGTTGTCCTTTGCCTCACTGTGTTTTGCAAGACAGAGTCTCTCCCTGGCCAGAAGTTGACCTAAAGTAGGCTGGCAAGCAAAACCCAGGATCCCTGTTTCCTTGCTCCCCATAACTGGAAATACAAGCCTGTGCCACCACACCCTACTTCCCTTTACAATGTGATTCCAGGGATCACATTCATGTACTCATAGTTTCAAGGCAAGGATTTTGCCAGAAAAGCTATGGCTGCTTCCTGGCTACAGAGGCAGAGTTGAGCAGTTGGGATAACAACACAGTGGCCCACAAAGCCAGACATACTTACATCTGGTACTTTGTGAAAAGTCTGTTGGTCCCCGATTTAAAGCCTTAACAAGATTAGGACGTTCCTACTTCCTTTGGGAAATGGGCAGTCTTCCTTTTTTTCTCTACCTTCTGGTTTTAGTGAATGGTGGAGTTTACCAAAAAATTACACTGGTATTTTTTTCTACTGTATTGTCAAAATCATCAATATCTATAGCTATGTGGTTCCAAAGGTCTCTGATGAGGGTCATATCATGAAGACCAGGTTTACACAGGTCTCCACCCATCTTACGCTTAGTTCAATTTCCTAGCTTACTTCTCTGTTTGTTGCTGATGAAGCTGTGGAAGGCCTAAAGTGTTTTATGGAAGAGCCGAGTCAGTTCAAGTTCAGGCCATCAATCCACACTGCGCTCTATCTGTTCATTCTCCATTGCCCATTTCTCAACCTGTGGTACCTTTTGCAAAAGATTCTTAAAATGTTTGGGTGTCCATTGACCATGCCTGACAGGGATTGATGGGGACTGCCAACACTTTGGCTTTTGTGCTAAACCATTGGCCTAAATGGTGCACAAAGGTTGTTAAGATATAGATAAAGAACAACAAGGAGGTATTGAAATGTCATGTTCTTTTTAATGGACAGTAACATACAGGAACTTGAAGAAGTAACATCATGAATAGATGGAGTGAAGGTAGAAACATCAAGAGACATTATGAGACAAGACAGTTGAGTGCCTTCCACACAGATGCTCTAGGAAGTTTGTAGAACATGGATCTTGGAAGAAAGAGGTCTTACAAGATATGTAAAGCACCACCTCCAGAGGACTCCGTTGGTTAAGCACTTATTGTCAAGCATGAGGCCATAAGTTCAAATCTTCAGAATGTATGTGAAAGCTCCCAGTTTCTGTTTGGATTTGACAGAAGCTCAAGGTCACAGTGGGCTATGCAGTTGACTATGAGACTAGTCTGAGCTACCTTTCACACATATACTCACCCTATATATATTGCATGTACATACACACACACACACACACACACACACACACACACACACACACACACACCCCAAGCATTCAGGGCCACAGAGCCCTTCATTAATAACTTCTTTAATCAAAGAGTCTTAGTTCAAGGCCAGAGTCCAGATACACTTAGACACTTACAACAAAGGTCAGGGGGTTTTGACTGATGACAGATGAGTTTGCTGTTTTGTTAAGAACTTGTCCTTCTGAGACAGGAGATGGGCAGGTTCTAACAACAGGGAGGGAGGAAGGGGACTTTAGCTAGAATGGTGTTCCTTACTGGTGCAGAGAATCACTTCAGACAAAATGCAGCCTGGGAGGTAACTTAAGTGTACACCTACCACCACCTTACACCTAACTTCCCAGCCCTGTGTAGAGTAGGCATCACAGATCCTGGATTCCAAATAGCTCATTTGGGATACTGGACAGTCACCATTATCCTACGGATGACCTTCGAAATTTTTTTCTCATTAACATATATAATGCAGCCCTCTTTTTCTAATGCAAAGTGAATGTAACCCTGAAACAACACTGGATCTGCAAAAACCTGGGGCCTCTCCTCGTTACTGAGGAGCTTGCCCCGCTTTGTCTTGCATTTAATAATATCCTTGCTATTAAAAATACTGGTTTTATATTTACATGTATGTGTGAGTGTGTGTGTGTGTACACACTCATACACACATGTTTGCATGTGAGACATGGCCTGCCTATATGGAGTTCAGAGGACAATTTGTAGTTGTCAGTTCTCACCATCCATCACTTGGGTTCTGGGAATGGAACTCTGGTCTTTGGGCTTGACAGCAAGGCATCTTTACCCATTAAGCCACCTCACCAACCCCAGTCCTCACTGCTTTAACACCTCTAAATGGTTCCGTCCTTGTGCTTGCAGGCAGGAGCCTGGTGAACAGAGCCGGCCTCAGCACCACCTCACTAGGGACAGAAGCTTTGCTTGGCTCCTGCCCTCTAATTCTAACACCTGTCTCCAGGATCCCAGCTCGGCTCTGAGGTTGACCTGGCCTGGACATTCTTTTTCATTCCACTTCTACTTCCTTTCATCATGACCAGCAGCTCACATCAGTCACACGAACAAGCTTAATCAGGGAACGGCTTCAGCTACTGCATCCGCTGAGGCTGCTTGTCTCAGGGACCATCTGTCTTCTCTTTCCATTTACCAACCATAAAACAGCCATAGGACCTAAAGAATGAGGTCTCTGATTAGGAGAAAAGGTCACTGGGACAATATTAGGCTGTTCACAACTTGTTTATGGTCCTACGGGCATCTTATAGCTCCTAAGTCCTCTCTGCTAGTCAATCTGTCAGGTTGGAGTAGACATTTGAGGCAGTGGAACAGGAGAGAAGAAATCAGAAACGTCTGAGCTAGCCCAGATGACCCAGTACAGCAGCCCAGCACGTTGGGCATCCTCACTGCTAGTGCTTCAGGAGTTACCCAGGGATCCATCAGGTACCTTGCCACACCCAGTGATGATGCCACATCTTAGTTGTACTACACTTCCTTAGTGATGGAGCCCTTTCCATAGCTCAGTGGCTTCCAAACTGTATAGAGGTGAGCTAGGGAGCTTTTTCTTTGAGACTCTGTCTCATGTAACCCAGACTGGCTGGCAACTCAATAAGTGGCCAAGGGTAGTCCGAGATTCTGGGTTAATATCCCCTTATTAGTGACTGCATACCATAAGATTTCCAAGAAGATGGAAGGAGAGACCCCTGGTCCTGGAAAGACTGGATGTAGGGGAATGCCAGGACAGAGAAGTGAGAGGGGGTTGAATGGGGAACAGAGGGAGGGAAGGGGGCTTATGGGACTTTCGGGGAGGGAGGAAACGGGAAAGGGGAAATCATTTGGAATGTAAATAAAAAAACTTAGAAAATTAAAAAAAAATGTGGCCAATGATGGCCTATTACTGATAGTCTCTCTTCCACTTCCTTGTGTTGGGATCACAGGTGTGCACTGCCACACACGACTTTGCATGTAGTAGTGGCGATTGAACCTGAGGCTTCCTACATGCTAGGCAAGTGTTCTTCCAGCTGAAATACATTTTCCGCCCCTAGTTCTAACCACCCTTTTGATAATGAGTTCTTTCTTCGTGGTCTCACTGTAAGCAATTCATCTTGGAGCAATTCTGAGGGTCCAGAGAGTTTCCCAGATAGGAACTGAGCTAGAGCATCACTAAGCAAGATGCTGGGCCACCCACAGTATGGTCACACATGAGCTTATAGTGGTGACAAATGACCAAATAACAGCTGCATAGCAGAAGTGCAGCCTCAAACAAGACCCCCACCACACACACATACACCAAGAGTCACCATTGATGGAGTGAACATTAGATTATGGCAAACTCCCACAAAGACACAAAGATCAAGAGAAACTTTTACATACTACAAAAGCATGATATTTTCTACTGTCAGGGTCTGTAGAGTGACAGTTTGGAACACTATTCACCCAATTAAAAACATAGTTTGATTTGAATAGGTAGTTTTCTTGATAAAATAATAAAGGATTAATGCTTACAGAAAAATGTGGGCTTCTTTCCATAAAAATTTGTAAGATTTATTGCTATCATTGTTATATGTGTGTGTGTGAGTCTCTGTGTGTACGTGCACGTGTGTGTGCCCACAGGCCAGAGGTAGTGTAGAGCAGCAGGTGGTTGTGAGCTGCCTATTGTGGCTGCCTTCTTAAATCACTGAGCCATTTCTCTAGCCCAAAGATTCTTTGTTTTGATTTGGTTTGGAGGTTTTTGAGACAGGGTTTCTCTGTGTACACAGGGCTGTCTACACAGGGCTGGAACTCACTCTGTAGATCAGGCTGGCCTGGAACTCACAGAGATCCACCTAACTCTGCCTCTCAAGTGCTGGGATTAAAGGCGGGTGCCACCATTCCTGGATAAGATTCTTTTTTTAAAAAAACAAAACTTATAAATTATACTGCTTTAAAATAAAAAGCTAAGAGACTATACAGATGACTTAGTCCTTTAGAGTAGTCATTGTATGTTCTTCTAGACTTCAGCTCCCAGCATCCACCTTGGGCAACTCACAGTCTTCTGTAACTCCACTTCAAGGAAGCCCCTGACCTCACACACTCATGTGCATGCCTGCCCCATCACTCCACATATGCATACTTAAAAATAAAGCAAACCTTTAATAAACATTTTACCCTTCCAGCTATATCTTAATGTTCAAAATAATTTTGATCTGTTAATAAGGAAACACACTCCAAGGCACAACAAAACAAACCCTCCTTTTAACAGAAGCAAACACTGCATGTGAGATGTTAATTTAAATAATCTTTTGTGACTCTTGTTTTCAGGAAACATGTTTTCAAATGCGGAGACTTTTGCATAATACCACCCCTAAGCTTCAAAACATAGTTAAGAAAACATTTACATAATGAAAATGAAGAATTTAACATTTTACTTTAATGTCAAGAATATGATTTGCAGTTTGGTCTCCGTAGAGAAAAGAGCAATTGCTTTATGCAAATGGAGCGCAGTCCAGGATTTCAGAGTCTTGTAATTGCATCATATTGTCTATGATGCTATAGGATGTCGTCCCTTGTGACTTGGTGTCAGCCAAGCCCCAATAATCTATAAAGCATATGCATTGAAAGGAATGTTTCCGTTTGAACAGTCATGTACATTTTGTTTAATTTGAGGGGGTAGTATAGCTTCACGATTCAAGAAACTCCCAGCAGCACACGGTATTCGCTGAAATGGTTCAGCTTATCTTTGTTCCTATCTGACAGCCATCGTATTCCCACAAGTAACCACTCATGTTAATTTCATGCTTTTCATTACAGAGTTTGTTGTTTCCTGTAAGGTAATGTGGGTGTTTCTTCCCATCTCTCTCCTTTTTCCCCCCACAGAAAATGGACTATAAACAGGCAGTGTTGCTTTGCTGTCTTTGTGTATTGCAGCCAGTAGCTTTTAATTAGTCACTCAGATGTGGCCTCCGGGTCCTTTAGGTGGCCGTTACTCCAGCCACTTCTTCTTCTTTTTTTAAAAAAAATTTATTTTTTCCTTTTATTGAATATTTTCTTTATTTGCATTTCAAATGTTATCCCCTTTCTAGGTCTTCCCTCTGGAACCTCCTATCCTATCCCCCCTCCCCCTGCCTCTATGAGGGTGCTCCACCACCCACCCACCCACTCCTGCCTTCCCACCCTGGCATTCCCCTACACTGGGGCACTGAACCCCCTCAGGCCCAAGGGCTTCTCCTCCCACTTATGTCCAACAAGGCCATCCTCTGCCACACATGGGGCTGGAGCCATGGATCATTCCATGTGTACTCTTTGGTTGGTGGTTCAGTCCCTGGGAGCTCCCAGGGGTATGTCAAACCACTTCTTTAAGATTTTATTCTTTCATTGGGTGATTGTTTTTACACAGTCATGTGCTGTGAGCACACACTCACACACACACACACACACACACACACACACACACACACACACAATACTGGTGCTTGTGGAGGATCCAGCAGCAGTCCCGGACCTGCCAAGAGCTGAAATTACAGGTTATTACAAGTCATCCAAGGTAAGTACTAGGACCTGAACTTGGGTCCTCTGAGAGAACAGAGCATACTTTAACCAATGAGCCATCTCTCCAGCCCCTCAAGCCTATTTTTATTGCTGAAGCTCATTTGTTTCCAGATGACCAATGAGTCTTGATGTTATTTCAATTTTTTTGTTTATTTATCCATTTATTTATTTACTTGCTTATTTAAGACAAGGTCTCACCCTCTATCACAAGCTGGCCTTGAACTCACAATTGTCTTGTTACAGTCACGGTGCTGGGTTTACAGCCATAAACCATCTTGTCCAACACACTATGAGATTTGCATATTTCCCACTATGCAATTGTATTGAGAAGTTTATCTTTCTCTTGTTCTAAGTAAAATTCCAAGCTCTCACATTTTTCTGTCTCTGATGGTAAAACCAATATTTTATCTGATTCTATGTGTCGATATTTATATTTTCTGGTATAAGTTTGGGTTTATATGCTCTTAAGAAAATGAGCAACTATATTCACATGAAATGTGACTGGAATTGAGGATTTTCTTAATTTTAGTTTGGGATTTTACATAATATATCCATCAAATAGTATATGAAGCAATGAGGCTGGTGAGGTAACTCAGAGGGTTAAAGAGCTGACTGCCAGACTTAATTACCTGGACTTAATTACTCTTGAGCTTCACACAGTGGAAGGAGAGACCTGACTGTCCTCTGACTTCTACAGATGCACCATGGCATGTGTGTACCCACATACACATACACAAAACAAACGAATCAATAAGTAAGCATACAGAATTTATCAGTAAGTAAGTCAGCACATACAGAATTCCAACACAACTCCTGTGGTCAAGATGAGAAATGTCCCCCATGAGTTCATGAGTTCAAACATTTGGTTCCAAGGTGGTGCTGCTGTTTGGAAGGTTGTAGAGCCTTTAGGAGGCAGAGCCTTGCTGCAGAAAGTGGGTTCTAGGAGTGGATCCTGAGATTTTATGGCTTGTCCATGATTCTTGTCTCCTCTCTAACTCCTGACTGTATAAATAAGGCAACCAGCAAAAGACCTGTTTTTGCCTTTGGTACCACGCCTTCCTTGCCACAATGGACTATGGTGGACTATATAACCCTCTGTCTTGGCTTTGTTACTGTTGTTGTGATAAAAATAGCCTGATACAAGCAACTTAGGGGAGAAAGGGCTTATTTTAATGTATAATTTTAGTCCAGCATAGTGGGGCATCAAAAGGGCAGGAACTTGAAGTAGCTAATCACACTCACAGTCAAGAGCAGAGAGAAGAAGAAGATGAGAACACTTTGCTGTGCTCAGTGCTCTGTCTCTGTCTCTCTGTCTGTCTCTGTATCTCTTTCTCTGTCTGTCTGTCTCTCTCTCTCTGCATCCCTGTGTCTCTGTCTGTCTCTCTCTCCTTTAGGTTCAGGGCCCAGCCCATGAAATGGTGCTGATGAAATTCAAGGGAAGTCTTCTCATTTCAATTAGACCAATTATAAAATCCCTGGCAGTGCATGCCCATGGACCGACACCATCGAGACAGATCCTTGCCAAGAAACTCTTTCAAGGTATTCCTAAAACACCTTGTAGAAAAAGACTATTCCAGATCCAGAATAATTAGGGGCACGATTATGATTTATAAATTGTAAACTTATATATAGTAATACATGATATAAGTTAGTAAGTAAAGGAATATTTATTGATCATCATAAAAGGGACAAAGTATTTTAGTTCAGACAAATACAAAGTTCTAATACCAGGTCAGAATTATGTTAATCATGGAGAACCATGCAAATTCTGATGTTACTATCAATGCAGCAATACAGAGAAAGCAGAGTTGATTGGCCTGCCTAGATCTTATGTTTACCTGTCCTCCACTTGCTCAATAGTTCCACCAAGAAAATAATATCAGTAAACTACCCTCTCCTGAGGACTCAGAATATCTCAGAACCCCAGTACATCTGAATTAAAACATAATCAGGAATGGTGAGACCAAGTTGAACTTCAAATAAGCACTTGAATGAAGATTTTTAAAGAGTATTCATTCAACAATCTTTATTAAGCCAGGACTACTGTGCACTATTCAAAAAAAATCTGTGGACATGTAGGAATAAAAACCAACTTGTTTCCATTTTAAGTCAGTATTTCCTGAAGAAAAATGAACAGAAAGTGTTCTACTGCATGTCACTGGGTAGCATTGCTGTTTTAGGCAGTGCTTGGTGGTGTGATTCTAGAACCTGTCTGCTGTCCTATTTTCATTTCTGTTGCTGTGATAAAACACATTGATCGAAGGCAGCTTTGGGGAGGAAGGTTTATATAGCTCATAATTATAGATTATATACATCATTTCAAGAAAGACAAGAATTCAGGTAACTAGTCATATCACATCCATAGTCAAGAGCAGAGAGAAATGAATGCACCCATGCTTACCCAGTCAGCTAACTTCACTCTGATACAGTTCAGAGCCCAGCCTAGGGCCCGGTGCCACCCACAGTGGACTGGGTCAATTAGCAAAAAAGACAGTCCTCCACAGATCTCCATCCTGATCTTGATGAGTCCTTAAGTCAGGCTCTCTTCCTAGGTGACTCTAATTTGTGGAAAGTTGACATTTAAAACTAATAGCCAGAATTAGCGCAAACAAATTACTATTTGTAAGAATAATTTTTTGTATAAGAAAAAATGGTTGCTAAAGAATTGGTATGCATACACACAATCATATTAGAAGGCATTACTATACCTTCCTCTAGTGGGATGATACCATATGTTGTGTTGTCAAACCAAACAAAGCTGTGGGAAATGTTCAAAGCTTAACGTGTTGTAACTGTTAATGTCACCAACAATAAGAGTTTTTGAGGATGTAAAAGGAAACAAGACTCCAACAAATGTATAAGCATTTAGCATTATATAAAGGGATATTTAGATATTTTAGGGACTCAATAACTCACATAGGATCAAGGGTCAAATCAAACGATATAACTTTTCCAACATGTAAATAGGGATATTGTAGTTGGTTTTAATTATTCATGTGACACACTCTAGACTGTGGGTGACAGTATTCATTCAGCAATGGATCCTGGACTGTAAACAGTGGAGGAAGTGAGCTGTGTACTCGCTTCTCCTGCCTGTGGAAGTGAGGTGACTAGCTGCTTCAAGTTTCTATAGCCTTGACCTCCCTACCATGAGGAACTATAATCATGAGTTTATAGTTAGAAAATAAATTCGGTTCTCTATCAAGTTGCTTTTGCCAGGGTATTTTGTTATAGCAGACAGGAAAGGAAACCAAGATGCTCAACCTTACATGCCACAGCTACAGTCTTTTGTTTCCTAAGGATGTGGTCAGCTAAACCTCAAAGCCAAGCAAGCGAACAGACAAACAAACAGCAACAATATAGCAATAATAACTCCCACAAGTGCTATACAAACAGCATTTAAGGACAACTTCTTGGCTATGAGCAGGTATGTGGTGGAGAGATGAGAAGGAGAAGCAGAATGGTTTGTGCACTGTGAAGAAAGAGGAACTGGGGAGGTGAGGGTGGTGAGGAACAGCCTGTGTGGGTAGCCTGTGCTGCCACCTGAGGCCACAGTGATGTCCCAGTCAGTGCTGCCACCAAAGGCTATACCTGGGTTCATGACCCTACAGCAGCAGGAGGTTGTGTCCATATCCCCATATCCCCTGTTACTTTCAAAGGCCATGCAGATGTCCCTGGCTTGGCCTACCACCTGTGGCCATGTTGATATTCGAGGGCTGTGCAAAGCTGGCCCTGCTCCTTACTTGGGCAGTCCAGTAGAGCTGGCCCTAGTGGTGTGGTTACAAGAGAGCAGGCAGGATGACCAACTCAGCTACCAGCCAGGCCCAGATCCAGGGCTTTGAGTTGGGCCATTCCAACATCTATCCCATTTATGAACTGCTGGAGCCTGTGAAGGGGCCAGTTCCACAGGACTGAAACTTCAGGATCTCCATGTCACAGGGCAACAACAGGATATCCAAGAGGCATCCATGTAGTAGAAGCTAGAAGTCTCAAAACAGACTTAGCAAGTAAAACTATTTGGGCAAAAGAGTATACTGTGTGGTACAGCAGGACATGCAACAACTTCCAAGGTGAGATTTAAAAAAAATTACTTTTCTATGTTTTGTTTTTTTTTTTTTGCGTGGGGAAGTTGTAAGGGTGGAGGGCAGATATGGAGGGTTTCAGAGATGAATGGGGTGTGGGCATATGATATGAAATTCACAAAGAATCAGTAAAAGGTTAAAAGAAAATCTTTAACTCATTGAAGAATTGACAAGTGATTAAGTAATGTTCGGCTCGTTCTCTCAGGAAGAGAAAAGTACAGGGGGCAGTGTAGGGTGTAGGGAAACAGGATATGTAGGAAATATAAAAATGGGATTTGGGGCACTAAGCCAGTTAAGAGTGCTTACTGCTCTTGCAGAGGCCTGAATTTGATTCTCAGCGTCCCTGTGGGGTGCCTGTAACTCCAGCTCCAGAGATTTGACATCTTCTGTTAGGCTTCGTGTATACCCAAGTACAATACACACACACACACACACACACACACACACACACACAGAGAGAGAGAGAGAGAGAGAGAGAGAGAGAGAGAGAGAGAGAGAGAGAGAGAGAGAGAGAGAGCGCGGTGAGGGAAGGGAGAGATTTATAAACATACAATTAAACATGGAGACTTAAGTGAGAAAGTCTGACATAAATGAAATTGAAGCTTTGAGTGTAGGATAGAAGTAATATTATGAGAAATAATTATTGAGATTATCACCAAGTTAATAAAATGTATTCGGGGCTGGAGAGATGACTCAGTAATTAAGATTGTTTGTCGCTGGTTCCCAACACTCATGATGTGGCTCACAATCACTCCAAAAGTTCAGTTCTAGGGGATTTGTCTCCCTCTGCTGACCTTCTTAATCACCAGACACATGTAGGGTGCACATGCAGACAAAAGCAAAATAGTCAAAGATGTAATATAGAATAAATATATATTTTTAAAGAAATATAAAATGCCAATGCACAGATTTGAGTATCAGAAATTCCAGGAAGAAAAAAAAGAAGAAGAAGAAGAAGAAGAAGAAGAAGAAGAAGAAGAAGAAGAAGAAGAAGAAGAAGAAGAAGAAGAGGAAGAAGAAGAAGAAGAGGAAGAAGAAGAAGAAGAAGAAGAAGAAGAAGAAGAAGAAGAAGAAGAAGAAGAAGAAGAAGAAGAAGAAGAAGAGGAGGAGGAGGAGGAGGAGGAGGAGGAGGAGGAGGAGGAGGAGGAGGAGGAGGAAGAAGAAGAAGAAGAAGAAGAAGAAGAAGAAGAAGAAGAAGAAGAAGAAGAAGAAGAAGAAGAGGAAGAAGAAGAAGGGGAGGAGGAGGAGGAGGGGAGGGGGAAGGGAAGAGGAAGCAACTAATTAGAGAACTAATGTGAAAGTGACCTAGAAACAGGTGAGCAGAGATGGCTTATCCCCAAAGGAATGGCTGTTTCCTCATCTTCATCGTAGGGGAGCAAACAACTGCCAAATTAGTTTAGTATTCAGTGGACATACTTCTGAGTGCAAGGGCAGAACCAAGAGCTACTGTCTTCTGGCGTCCTCCATAGATGTCGTGGACTCTAAGGAAACCATAAGGAACTGAACAGAGACACAGGACACATACTGTAGGTCTTATATATGGACTGGGAGGCCATGGGAGTTTTAAAATATCCCATATAATTGTCACCAGGCTTTACTAACTCTTAAAGCTTGCTATTGCTGATAAACTCAGATGCCATAAGGCCTTGCAATTTCTTCACCCTCTAGATAGTTACCATGCAGCACATCTTTGTGTCATTTAGAGGGAGGGAAGAAAAGAGGAGAGGGGAAGAGGAGGGAAAGGGAACTTGGTTACAGTGATGATTAGTTTTAACCATCAACTTAAGGCAATCAAAGTCACTTGAGAAGAGAGTTTCAACAAGTGATTATCTACACTGAGTTGGTCTGTGGTCTGTGGTGTGTTGTCTTAATTGAGGTGGGAAGGCCTTCACATTGTGGATGACTCAATTCCACGAGTTTGGGTCCTGGAATGTATGAATTTAGAGAAAGTGAACTGAGCAGGAAGTGTGTGTGCCTTCATTCTCTCTCAGCTCTTCAATGAGGATGTGATGAGCTCCTGGTACTGTGACTTGTCTGCATTGGTAGACTGTAACCTGGAATTGTGAGCTAAAAGCAACTTTGTCTCTCTCAAGTTGTTTTCTGTGAAGATATTTTTTCACAGCAACTAACCTAGGATAGTCACCGGAGGTGGAAAGACCACACTCTATGGAGGAAATATACCCCTTCTCTTCATTCCCTAATAATAAACCTGTATGTTGCACACATTGCTGGTTGAAGAGTCCCTGCTAAACAAATAGGAACATTATGGGGTATTAAAAGGTGTGTGTGTGTGTGTGTGTGTGTGTGTGTGTGTGTGTGTTTGTGACTGTTGGGACCCAAGCTTGCGTATTCTGCAGGGTAAGAGCAGCAAACATTCTTAACCAGTGGGCCATCTTTCTAGCCTAGAACCTTGTGTTTGGCTTCTGCATGGCAGGTTCTGTGAAGGAAAGTTGGCTGTAAGTACACTTGACAACCAGCTCTTTGGAAATCGCTAACCCAGGTACTGTTTTAATACAATTTCACAGACTATCTTGCTGAGCTGAAATATTTTATTTATGATCAGCTTGCTTCTTAATATGCCCCAAAGAATTCACTGTTTCTTTTAGAGATTTAAATGGTATACCTATCCTGTAGTCTCTGTACTTGGAAGGCTGACTCAGAAAAATCCCTTGAGCCCAGGAATTTGAGGCCAACACAATAAAATTTCATTTCAAAATATAGATGAGTATCATACAAACAAGAAACTACACGACTAGAAAGGTCAGCTAAGGAACTGGTCATGGGACAGAAATTTTGTGCTAAATGTTTGCTTCATCTTCTTCTATAAGTGACTTTAATAAATGACAGATTTCCCCAAAGTCTGGTGTTTTCCTCCCTCTGTCTCTTTGTCTGTTGCCCACCACCACCAGCTTGCTCCGGGGAATCCCCTGCTCTGCCTAGAAGGCTATGACTACAGGCACACTGCCCTGTCCATTCAGCACTCATGTGGCTTCTGGGACTCTGACTGTGGGCTGCCTACATGTGTGGCAAGCACTAAGCCAACCCCCTCACTCCTGGAAGTTATATATTCTACAATGCACCAAAATGACTGTTGACTAGAACTGTTAAATTGTCCCACAGTATAGTCTCTGATGCCAAGGTATTCCTCAAAGGAAACCAATGAATAAAAACACTGTCTGTAAACCATCCTCAAAGGAGAAAGAAATGTGTGCTCACTTCACTGAGCACTGCCTCCAGTGTGGCTGGATGAGAGGTCTGAGTGGGTATGAGTCTGTGAGATTCTGAGATCGAGCTCAGATTCTGAGGAAGCAGAAGAACACAATGACACAAACTGAAGCTGGGTTGGTGGAATTTTTGGAAAATTCCAGCATTTTGAAGGTTGAGGTAGAAGGATCATTGATTTTGAGGCTCCTCTGGGCTACAGACAGAGACCTGTTTTAGGCAAACAAAAACAAACAAACAAACCACCAATGGAAACAATAACAGAAAAATGTATCTAGTATATTAGCACAAAGGTTTTTAACACTTTGTGTGTCTGGCACTGTGTTGGGAGTTTTGCGAAGCCTATAGATCTATTCATTCATTCATTCATTCATTTATCTGCCTTGTTCTGGGAGTTTTATTGAGCTAGGGCCTCATGCATATGAGAGAAAACAATTGACCATTGATCTGTATTCCAAGTTCTACAGATCACTTTAAATGCTGAAAATAAAAGTATTCGAAACAGGAAATGTGGGCCTGTGGAAATGGTTCAGTGGCTAAAGGTGCTTGCTGAAGACCTGAATTTGATCCCGGGAACCAGAAGACTAATTGCCCAGAGGTTGTCCTTTAATTACCGAATGTGTACCATGGCATGTGTGTACTAGTGTGGGCATGTAAACACACACACACACACACACACACACACACACACACACACACACACACACCACCTGTAAACAAATGTAGTAAAGGTCTTATACAAGCAGTTAATAAGAACATGCCAAGCTTTGGGAAGAAGCCAATTTGAGATACAATACCGTACTTCTCTGTTAATATTGCACTTGAGGTCTCACCGAGGTCCAGTAGCACCAATTTTGAAGCAGCAGAGAGACAGCAGTGTGTTGAGTTTGCAGCTACAGGTTAAGCTGACATGGCTGCCTGCATTAACACAAAGAGCAATATGTGAAAGCAAGGTTGGAAACTCTAGGTGTGGCTCTGTTTTCTGCTTCTTCCCTTGGGGTGTCCAGGCACGGCTTTATGCCAGTCAGGGTAGGATTGAGCTGAATCCAGAATGGGTGGGTCAGCAGGATCCTGGTCTAGCAGTGAATGCCAGAGGTGGTATGGAGTGGGATGTAGGGGGTGTGGGGTGTGGGGGTGTGGGGGTGTGGATGTAGATGATGTTCTCCAAATATTTAGGTGCTACAGCTCATTTAGACAATGTTCAATGAAATGACTCTTTTAGATGATATTCAGTGAAACAGCTTGTGCACATACACTTTATTCAGGGTGAATCAAGGGCTATTATATACGAACCTTGAAGAGAAGGAAGGGGTTCTTCTTAGGCTGAAGTTTCATTGGCAGAGGCTTATGGTTCTAGGGATATCTCATTTGTAATGGAGAGGCATTCCAAGAAGTTGAACTTCTCCAAGGACTATGTGACATTCCTCAGGTAGAAGATTAGGGGTTGAGCTCTCCAGATCAGAGGAGAAGAGGAAGTCTGGCTAAGAAAAGGGATTCCTCCATTTTGCACCTAGCTCAGGAAAGCTGTCTGGACATGGGGTAGACTCCAATCTCAGTAGCAAGGTGCAACACTAGGTAAGGAGCTTTTTCCATGGGATATTCCAGCAAGGATTGCTGCAAGATGCAACACTTCCTAGAGACAGCATCCTTTGGGTGGATGCTGGGTGCTGAGAACAAGAGGTAGAAACAGATCAGCTGGGCTGGGATCCCAAAGCAGCAATTCTGAAAATGTCTAAGCCTGGAGGCCAGGAGTGCCAGGAAAGAGTTCTGACTTCCAGTCTCATAAATGGGCTCCTCTGACTAGAATCTATAGACAACAGACACTGTGTGGAGGTAACTTGACATCTGGTTGGGTCAACTGGATTAATCAGCACACCCCCTCCCTATACCTCACCCCAGTTTCTGACATGAGTCCTTTTCAAAACCTCCAGACCATCAGCTCCATAGTTTCCTATCTACTGGGACCTCTCTGCTATACAGGAGATCTGCCCCTACCCTCTCTCTAGCTCCATGTATCTCCACCCATCTACACTCAACACTTAGACCATGGTATGTGAATTTCAGACTTCAAAATTTGAAAGACATGAACCATAAAAACATCTGCTTGGGATGGTTTCAGTTGCCTTCTAGTTTCCAGGACCTTCCTGAGACAGGCTCCATCATTTCAAAGTCACCACAATACCCCATATTATCACAACATCCTCTTATCACCACAAGCATAAGGAGGTAGACCTAGGGCCCAGACCTCACCAACTCACAAGCCAGGGTGTCCACTGAGCATATGGTAGCCCATAGCACTGACTGAAGACAAAGTCATGGTATCCACTTGTGATCTTGCACACACACAGTTCAAGTGGCTTCAAGGAACCATGATGAGTATCTGTGGATAAGAGAAATGCATACCGCACATACACCCATCACACACACACACACACACACACACACACACACACACACACACACACACACGAAATAAGTAAAGAAAGAAGCAAACATATATAATTTAAAAAATTATAAAGGGGCTGGAGAGGTGGTTCAGTAGTTAAGAGTATTATTCCTCTGGAGGACCTGAGTTTGGTTCCTACAACTGCCTGCAATACAGCTCCAGGCACCCATTGCCCTCTTCTGGCCTCTGAGGGCACTGCATACACACAGCATAAATACACTCACATAGACACACATGCATATAAATATACAATCTTAGAAAATATTTACAAAAACAAAGAAGAAATGACAGGTGAGAGGGGGTGCCTCAGCCATTCCAAGAGAGATGTTGGTAGCTGTGGTGGTTAGTTTTAATTCAACTTATTACAGTCAGAGTCAACCAAGAAGTGTGTCCCAGTGGGGATTATCAAGATTAGGTTGGTCTGAGGACAGAGTGTGGGTCTTTTGGAAGAGCCCAAGCATTTGTAACTGCAGAACCATCCCTGCAGTGCCTGTAATTGTAGTCACATGGGACCACTCCTGTTTACAGTGTCATGAGGTGGTATATACGCTTCAGTGTTTCACACTCATCAGTCTTAGCACGTTGGCTTAACATAGCAGCTTGTAGATTCTTAGTGATGTTGCATATGTCAGAATCCCATTCTTCTTCCTTTTTGCTGTTTAGTATTCTGTCATACATATACAGCACAATCTGATTACTGCTATTCCTTTCAGTAGAGAACTTCTTCAGTTTAGGGTTGCGGTGAATAACATTTTTGTACTAAAAAAATGCGTGCAAAGCCTTTGCATATATTCATTTTTATGCATCTTAGGTAGTTAGAGTGGAGCAGGATTGCTGGGTCATAGAGAGAGCACTTGTTTACAGGTTTTAAGGAAATGCTTGACAGTTTTTCCACGCTGCTTTCCAATTTATGCTCTTACCAGCTGCTCAGGACCCCAGTGGCTCTCCATCCTGCTGTGGTACGTGCTGCCAGTCTCTGAACTTTAGGACAGTCTGGTAGTGATACAACAGGATCTCTGTTGTGTTTATCTGCAGAGTTACTCTTATTTTGAATTAGGGATGTAGATGTGTCTATATGTAGTTATCTGAATACATGAGTGTGGATGTCTGCAGAGGCTAGATGAGGACATCAGATTCTCTAGAGCTAGAGTCATGCGGGTGCTGAGAACCAAACTCGAGTCTTCTGCAAGAGCAGCAGGTGCTCTTAGCCAATGAACCATCTTCCAGCCCCCATGGTTCCTGGGAGGCAGCATTTTATTAGTTGTTTAGACAGTTGTATATTTTAACATGCCAGTGACTTCTCAAATCTTTGCTTTATTATTATAGAGTAGTATTTGGCTTTAATGATTTCTGGTTCTTTTCCCAATTATTACTTATTTACTTAATTAACATATTTATTGCCGGGCGGTGGTGGCGCACGCCTTTAATCCTAGCACTTGGGAGGCAGAGGCAGGCGGATTTCTGAGTTCGAGGCCAGCCTGGTCTACAGAGTGAGTTCCAGGACAGCCAGGGCTATACAGAGAAACCCTGTCTCGAAAAACCAAAAAAAAAAATATTTATTTGTATGTGCATGTGTGTGTGTACATGTGCATCTGGCACAGTGCATGTATGTGGGAGGAGAGGACCATTTTCAAGTGTCAGCTATTCTCTTCCATCATGTGGGTCCCAGGGATTAAATTCATATTATCAGGCCTGATGGCAAGCACCTTTCCTGCTGAGATTCCTCACTGTCCCTGCATGTCTGATTTTTATAGTTCTTTACGTATTTTGGATACAAGTATTTTGTGTATATGGTAAATACCCTTTCCTAGACCACAGCTTACTTTTTACCTGCCTTTAAAATGTCTCTGAATACACAAACAGAAGTTTTTCATTCATTACTTAGTTTTGTGTGCATATGTGTTTGAATTGCATGTATATATGTGAGTATGTGCTTGTTCATACGAGTGGTTGTGTGCATGCCATAGCTGGTGCAGAGGGAGAGGGCAAATTTTGAGTATCAGCCTGTGACTTTCTACCGTTTTCTACATAGGCTCTTCTCCACCTTGTAAGCCTGGCTTTCTGGAATCTTCTAGAGATTCTCTTGTCTTCCTGTCTCATCTCCCCATAGGAGTGCACACTCCCCTCCCCATGGATTAGATGCTTGGACTACTGTGTCCAGATGTTACCTGTGTTCTGGGGATCTGGACTTAGGCTGTCAGGCTCAAATGGCAAGCTCAAGGTTTTCATTTCTCATCAAGCCTAATTTATTAATTTTATCTATATGTGTTCCTACGTGTGTGTATACATGTGTGAATGGATGTCCATATACACACATGGAGGTGCAAATGAAGGCCAGAAATCAAGGTAGTAGATCTTCCTCAATTGTTCTTGTATTTTTTGAGACAGGATCTTTCATTGAACTTGGAGCATTCAAGGTCATCTAGCCTGGCAGACCAGCAAGGCCAGCATCTCCTATCCTCACCTCTCAGTGCTGAGATTACAAGCACATACTGCCCCACAGCATTTTTCCTACATGAGTCCTGGGGTTCAGAGTCAGGCTCCCATGTTTGCATGGTGAGCACTTTATCTTCTGAGCCATTTCTCCAGCCACTAATTTATCAATAAAAATGATTTCAGTGTTCACACTTCACACATCCATCTCATCTAAATTTGTGTGCGTGTGTGTGTGTGTGTGTGTGAGAGAGAGAGACAGAGAGAGAGAGAGAGAGAGACAGAGACAGAGAGAGAGACAGACAGAGAGAGAGACAGACAGAGAGAGAGATAAAGAGAGAGAGAGAGAGAGAGAGAGAGAGAGAGAGAGAGAGAGAGAGAGAGAGAGAGAGAGAGATGAATCAAGGTCCCGTCTTATGTGAGATGCAGTCTTGTTTCTAACCATCCCCTGTACTCTCAGTACTCCTGTGAAGGCTGTCTCTCTGCTGTCAGGCCTGCATCAGGTGCCCTTGTTGTGACAGCACACCCAACAAATGTCACACAGGGTGAACAAATGTCACAGAGGGAGAAGTTGTTGACACGAAGAAACAATTCTGCGTTTAAAGTTCTTACTGCTTCCAAGTTCTCTGGCTAAACCACAAGGCTTGTAGAAACTCTGTGGTCTCTCCTTATACCTCTGGGGACCTACTGAACATGACAGGCTAGATCCTTTACAAACCAGTGCCAAGGCTCAGGATGGGCACTTTGTCCCTTAAGATCCTGTGTCCACCTCTTTCTGATGTCACTGGAAAATACAGTATTTTTATCTTATTAATTTCTGCATCTTTAGTTGTTATGATGACCTGTGGTGACAGTCACCACCCATCACTGCTGAAAGCTAAGACTCTTAGGTCAGTGACTTCCAGCCAGTGCCTATGTACTTGTTCTTATATTTTTACTAAGAGCTGGACTTATCAACAAATCCCAGATCTATATTTCAAGTTAGTGTAAGGTTCCATAGTGCCTTATGTAACTGACAAGGCAGTCATTCCTTTCCCTCATACACCATCTCCTCCTTGTCTTGGAGACTATCTTTCCTTCCCTCCATCCTTATTCAATGTGCTCTGTGTGTTTTTCAGCTTTACTTGTTTTGTGATAAGGTCTCATGTAGCTGGCTTTGAACTTGCTATGTAGACAAAGATCATCTTGAATTCCTGATCTTCCTTCATCCACCTCCCCAGTGCTGGGATTCTAAGAATTCACCATCTAGTCCAGTTTGGGCAGTACTGGAGACGGAACCCTGGGGCTTCATGCACTCTAGGCAAGTGCTGTAACAAAGGAGCTGTATCCCCAGCCCACTCTTTACTTCTTGTTACCTCCTAAATCTCTAGACTTGTTGGCTCTCCACTTATATCCATGCCACTAATTTTACTGGTCTCTGTGTCTTAGAGTCTCACCAGTGCCTTGACTGTCATTACTACGTTCTATCACGATCAGTTGCCAAAAGGACCCTATTTGCCTGATAACTGAACTCTTGTTTTCCTACCCTCAGCCCCTCTCCTCTTTCTTTCTCTCTACCAAATCTGTATACTTTCTCTTTCTGACTACTTCAAGAGTAGCCCTCCTATACTCAAAGGATAAACAGGCTGAGAAAGAAATTATGGAAATGACACCCTTCACAATAGCCACAAACAATATAAAGCATTGGTGTGACTCTAACCAAACAAGTGAAAGATCTGTATGAGAAGAACTTCTAGTCTCTGAAAAAAGAAATTGGAGAAGACCTTAGAAAATGGAAAGATCTCCCATGCTCGTCGATTGGCAGGATTAATATAGTAAAAATGGACATCTTGCAAAAAGCAATCTACAGATTCAATGCAATCCCCATCAAAATTCCAACTCAATTCTTCATAGAGTTAGAAAAAGCAATTCTCAAATTCATTTGGAATAACAAAAAAATCCAGGTTAGTTCAAACTATTCTCAACAGTAAAAGAACTTCTGGGGAAATCAGTATCCTGGACCTCAAGCAGTACTATTTACAGAGTAATAGTGTTAAAACTGCATGGTATTGGTACACTGACAGGCAGGTAGATCAATGGACTAGAATTGAAGACCCAGAAATGAACCCACACACCTATGGTCATTTGATCTTTAACAAAGGAGCTAAAACTATCCAGTGAAAAACAGATAGCCTTTTCAACAAATGGTGCTGGCTCAACTGGCAGCTAGCATGCAGAATGCAAATCAATCCATTCTTATCTTATTGTACTAAACTCAAGTCCAAGTGGATCAAGGACTTCCACATAAAACCAGATACACTGAAACTAATAGAAAAGAAACTGGGGAAGAGCCTTGAACACATGGGCACAGGGGAAAATTTCCTGAACAGAACACCATAGCCTATGCTCTAAGATCAAGAATTGACAAATGGGACCACATAAAATTACAAAGTTTCTGTAAGGCAAAAGACACTGTCAATAAGACAAAACAGCAACCAACAAATTGGGAAAAGATCTTTACCAACCCTACATCTAACAGAGGGCTAATATCCAATATATACAAAGAACTCAAGAAGTTAGACTCCAGAGAACCAAATAACCCTATTAAAAAGGGGGAACAGAGCTAAACAAAGAGTTCTCAACTGAGGAATACCGGACAGCTGAGAAACAGCTAAAGAAATGTTCAACATCCTTATTCATCAGAGAAATGCAAATCAAAACAACCCTGAGATTTCACCTCACACCAGTCAGAATGGCTGAGATCAAAAACTTAGGGAGATAGCAGGTGCTGGAGAGGATGTGGAGAAAGAGGAACACTCCTCCACTGCTGGTGGGATTGACAACTGGTACAACCACTCTGGAAATCAGTCTGGCAGTTCCTCAGAAAACTGGGCATAATACTACTGGAGGACCCTGTTATATCACTCTTGGGCGTATACCCTGAGGATTCTCCAGCATGTAATAAGGATACATGCTCCACTATGTTCATAGTAGCCCTACTGATAATAGCCAGAAGCTGGAAAGAATTCAGATGTCCCTCAACAGAGGAATGGAGATAGAAAAATGTGGTATATATCAGCAATGAAATACTATTCAGCTATTAAAAACAATGAATTCATGAAATTCTTAGACAAATGGATGGAACTAGAAAATATCATCCTGAGTGAGGTAACCCAATTACAAAAGAACACACATGGTATGCACTCACTGAGAAGTGGATATTAGCCCAGAACCTTGGAATACCCAAGACACAATGCACATATCAAATGATGCCCAAGAAGAAGGAAGAACAAAGTATGAATACTCTGGTCCTTCTTAGAAGGGGGAACAAAATACCCACAGAAGGAAATACAGAGACAAAGTGTGGAGCAGAGTCTGAGGGAAAGACCATCCAAGGACTACCCCACCCAGGGATCCATCCCATATAGTTACAAAACCCAGACACTATTATCGGTGCCCACAAGTGCTTGCTGACTAGAGCTGGATATAGTGGTCACCTGGGAGGCTCTGCTAGTGCATGAGAAATACAGAGGAGGACATTCTCAGCCAGCCATTGAACTGAACACAGGGTCCCCAATGGAGGAGCTAGAGAAAGGACCCAATGAGCTGAAGGGATTTGCAGTGCCATATGAGGAACAACAATATGAGCCACCCAGTACTCCCAGAGCTCCCAGGGACAAAACCATCAACCAAAGAGTACACATGGAGTTACCCATGGCTCCAGACACATAGGCAGCAGAGGATGGTATTGTTAGACACCAAAGGGAGGAGAGGTTCTTGGTCCTGGAAAGACTTGCTACTGTAGTGTAGAGGAATACCAGGACAGGGAAGTGGGGGAGGGTTGATTGGGAAAGGGGTGATGGCTTATGGAATTTTCAGGGGATGGGGGAACCAGGAAAGGCAACAATGTTTGAAATATAAATAAAGAATATATCTAATAAAAAAGAAGATAAAATTTAGACAAATATGCAAGTAAAAAAAATACTCTTTGAAGATATTTTCTGAGTGCTCAAATACAATTGTTAGCAAAAGTTTAAAATGCCAGATGGCTGGCTTCACTTCCTCAGAATAAAGTGAAAAATCCTTCTCCAAGTTCCTCATAGTCCATCCAAGCCCTTCCTTCCAGGAAGATGCCAATCAGTCTTCATCAATGCTTGATACTGCTCCAGAGCTTTCCATGGGACAGTGCTAGTCCCATTGTGTTGCCATGCCACTGGGACCTTGGAAAGTGCAGTGTTGCCAGACAGCTGGAGCACTGTAGGGAAGGAGCTTGGCTGTCCTCCAGCAGCCCTGCCAGGCTCCAGCCCTGAGCAGAACTCAGCTCATCCTACATCAAAGAACTCGTTCCATTCTCTATCCTGGCTCGTGTGCCTTCCTTGGCATATCCACTGGCAGATCCCCTCTTCCTACTCTTTTATGTCCCAGCACAAACAAATCCTAGCTGTCTTGGATTTGCTTTTTATTTGTGTGTGTGTGTGTGTGTGTGTGTGTGTGTGTGTGTGTGTGTCTGTGTGTCTGTGGGTCTGTGTCTGTATTTGTGTGTGTGCATAATGTATATGTAATCACACACAAGCCATGTTGTGCATGTGGAGATCAGAGGATGGTTTCTTAGAATTGGTCCTCTCTTTCTGCCTGTGGATTCTGGGCATCAAACTCAGGCTGCCAGGCTAGCCATCAAACCCACGTACCCACTGAGCCATCTCCTGGATTGCTTGGGTTTTTCTAACAGCCACACATCCTTTGCAAAGTAATGCATCATTCCCCTGTTGGGGGCTCCATTATAAACCTAGCTATGTGTTGCCTTCCTGACGCTGTATACCAATCTCTTCCATTAGTCTGACTTTTAGCGGAAATTTTCTGCCTCAGTGTACCCCATTAGGCTGAGTGCAGCTTTGTTAGTTTAGGTGGAAAATGATGGATGGACACAGTATGTGGCCTCATTACTGAGAGCTTTAAATTTAAATTTGCTTATGGAATTTGTGGTTTTTTTTTCCTAGTAGACAATGGGATGCATCCGGATGGGTGGAGAAGTAGAGTCTGCCATGTTTACCAAAACACAGTATCATAAGAAAGGACAGTGGAAATGTGTGTGGAGGCAAGAAGGGCAGATCTTGGTCCAGATACCAATCTCTCTCTGCTATTGCCCACAGTCATGTAATCATCTTCCTGAAACAGAGAACAATTGGTCATTTTCTAAACTCTCCCTATCTGACGTAATGTTCCAAAGCTTGATTTGTTTAAACCAACTGGTGACTATTCAGATATGATTCTCTCTCTGTGGTGTGTGTGTGTGTGTGTGTGTGTGTGTGTGTGTGTGTGTGTGTAGCAGGTGTATGTACAAGAGTATTTGTTCAGGTAGATGTATGCAGAGACCAAAGTCAATGTTTAATCAGAATGTTTTCTTCCACCTCCTACCTTTAATTCTTTTTTGTTTTTATTTTTAAATTATGTGTATTTGTGCATGTCTTTGTATGTGTACTTGGGTCCAGGTGCCTACAAAGCACTTTTGATCCTCTCGAGTTGGAACTACAGATAGTTGTGAGCTGCCCAAAATGAGTGCTGGAAGCTGAACAGAGCAGCAAGTGCTCTTAACCACTGAGTCATCTCTCCAGCTCCCTCTAACTTGTTTATTGAGACAGTCTATCACTGAACCTGGATCAATTTAGCTAGATTGGGTGGGCCACTGAGCTCCCAGAAATACAGCTGTTTCTGCCTCCCCAGTGCTGGGATTATGGGTGTGTTCTGCTACACGGAGATACAAACACAGGTCTTCATGCTTGCACAGTGGGCGCTTTCCCTGCTGAGCTATCTCACAGCCTGGCAGATATTTTTGGATGGCGCTGGCTGGGCTGGCTATGGTGTCTGAAGCAGCTCCTTTATTTATGACACAGCTACACAACCTGCTTCCTGCTGGGATCTGCAGAGCTTTCACTACTCAGCCCCCAGACAGGTAAGATCCAAGCTCTGTTTCTCTCCCTCTTGTGACTCACAACCCAGATTCAATCCACTGGGACCCAGGCTGATGGGACAGGTATGTGAGCTCCTCCAAGCAATCAAGTTCTATCTAGAATTCCACCAGCCGGCTCCCAGATCTGTCATCTCCTCCCTTTGTTGTAGAGACAGATTTTTTGGTTCATTAACCTTGTTGTATAGTTGTTTGGCTGAAAACCACATTAAATACATTTTGGAAAAGTCAGGCTATAAATAAAACCAATGTAAAAAAGGAACGATGGTGTACCATGAAAAGGGGTGGGGAAATCTTCATTTTAGAAATTGTATTAAATGTAGATAGGTAGAAAGAAGGAAGTGAAAATTAAGCTTAAAAATTATTTATGTGTATGTACACATCTATGTGTGGGTATGCACCTGTGTGTGAGGCAGGCCAGAAGGCAGTGTTAGATTCCCTGGAGCTGGGGTTACAGGCAGTCTAGATCCACATTATATAAATTCTAGGATCTGAACTTTTGGTAAAAGCAACAAGCTTTCGTAGCTGTTGAGGATACCAGCTTGTGTGTATGGGCTGGATGACCACTCAAGTGTCATTCCTCAGGGATAATTGATCTTGGTTTCTTTGTTCTCTCTCTCTTTTCTTTGATTAGATACATTCTTTATTTACATTTCAAATGATTTTCCCTTCCCTGCACCAAAAGTCCCATAAGCCCTCTTCCCTCCCCCTGTTCCCCAATCAACCCCCTCTCCCTTCCCTGTCCTGGTCCCCTACACTGCTGCACCAAGCCTTTCCAGGACCAGGGGCCTCTCCTTCCATCTTCTTAGGCATCATTTGATATGTGAATTGTGTCTTGGGTATTCTGAGCTTCTGGGTTAATATTCACTTATCAGTGAGTGCATACCATATATTTTTTTTTTTTTTGTGATTGGGTTACCTTACTTAGGATGGTATTTTCCAGTTCTACCCATTTGCCTAAGAATTTCATGAATTCATTGTTTTTAATAGCTGAGTAGTATTCCATTGTGTAAATATAACATTTTCTATATCCATTCCTCTGTTGAGGGATATCTGAGTTCTTTCCAGCTTCTGGCTATCATAAATAAGACTGCTAAGGAACATAGTGTCTTATTACATGCTGGCTAATCCTCTGAGTGTACGCCCAGGAGTGGTATAACAGGATCCTCCAGTAGTATCATGCCCAGTTTTCTGAGGAACCACTAGACTGCTTTCCAGAGTGGTTGTACCAGCTGGCAATCCCACCAACATTGGAGGAGTGTTCCTTTTTCTCCACATCCACCTCAACACCTGCTGTCTCCTGAGTTTTAGATCTTAGCCATTCTGACTGGTGTGAGGTGAAATCTCAGGGTTGTTTTGATTTGCATTTCCTCGATTAATAAGGATGTTGAACATTTCTTTATGTGCTTCTCAGTCGTCCGGTATTCCTCAGTTGAGAATTCATTGTTTAGCTCTGTACCCCATTTTTAATAGGGTTATTTGGTTCTCTGGAGTCTAACTTCTTGAGTTCTTTGTATATATTGGATATTAGTCCTCTATCTGATGTAGGGTTGGTAAAGATCTTTTCCCAATTTGTTGGTTGCCATTTGTCTGATTGACAGTGTCTTTTGCCTTGCAGAAACTTTGTAATTTTATGAGGTCCCATTTGTCAATTCTTGATCTTAAAGCATAAGCTATTGGTGCTCCGTTCAGGAAAATTTCTCCTGTGCCCATGTGTTCAAGGCTCTTCCCCAGTTTCTTTTCTATTAGTTTTAGTGTATCTGGTTTTATGTGGAGGTCCTTGATCCACTTGGACTTGAGTTTAGTACAATGTGATAAGAATGGATCTACTTGCATTCTTCTGCATGCTGACCTCCATTTGAACCAGCACCATTTGTTGAAAAGGCTATCTTTTTTGCACTGGATAGTTTTAGCTCTTTGTCAAAGATCAAGTGACCATAGGTGTGTGTGTTCATTTCTGGGTCTTCAATTCTAGTGCATTGACCTACCTGCCTGACACTGTACCAATACCATGCAGTTTTTAACACTATTGCTCTGTAGTACTGAGGTCTGGGATACAGATTCCCCCAGAAGTTCTTTTACTGTTGAGAATAGTTTGACCTAACCTGGGTTTTTTGTTATTCCAGATGAATTTGAGAGTTGCTCTTTCTAACTCTATGAAGAATTGAGTTGGAATTTTGATGGGGATTGCATTGAATCTGTAGATTGCTTTTGGCAAGATAGCTATTTTTACTACATTAATCCTGCCAATCCAGGAGCATGGGAGAGCTTTCCATCTTCTGAGGTCTTCTCCAATTTCTTTTTTCATAGACTAGAAGTTCTTCTCATAGAGATCTTTCACTTGTTTGGTTAGAGTCACACCAATATATTTTATATTGTTTGTGGCTATTGTGTAGGGTGTCATTTCCCTAATTTCTTTCTCAGCCTGTTTATCCTTTGAGTATAGGAAGGCTACTGATTTGCTATAATTAATTTTATATCCGACCACTTTGCTGAAGTTGTTTATCAGCTGTAGGAGTTCTCTGGTGGAGTTTTTTGGGTCGCTTAATTGTACTATTATATCATCTGCAAATAGTGATAGTTTGACTTCTTTCTTTCCAATTTGTATCCCTTTGACCTCTTTATGTTGTCTAATTGATCTAGCTAGAACTTCAAGTACTATATTGAAAAAATATGGAGAGGGAGGGCAACCTTGTGGGATTGTTCAAATTTCTCTCCATTTAGTTTGATGTTGGTTACCAGTTTGCTGTAAATTGTTTTTACTATGTTTATATATGGGCCTTGAATTCTTGATTGTTCCAAGACTTTTAGCATGAAAGGATGCTGAATTTTGTCAAATGATTTTTCAGCATCAATGAAATGACCATGTGTTTTTTTCTTTGAGTTTGTTTATGTAGTGAATTACATCGATGGATTTCTGTATATTAAACCATCTCTGCATCTCTGGGTTGAAGCCTACTTGATCGTGGTGAATGATCATTTTCATGTGTTCTTGGATTCGGTTGACAAGAATTTTATTGAGTATTTTTGCATCGATATTCATAAGGGAAATTGGTCTGAAGTTCTTTGTTGGATCTTTGTGTGGTTTTGGTATCAGCGAAATTGTGGCTTTGTAGAATGCATTGGGTAGTGTTCCTTCTGTTTCTATTTTGTGGAATAATTTGAAGAGTATTGGTGTTAGAACTTCTTTGAAGGTCTGATAGAATTCTGTACTAAAGCCATCTGTTCCTGTGCTTTTTTTGGTTGGAAGACTTTCAGTGACCACTTCTATTTCTTTAGGGGTTATGGGACTGTTTTGATGGTTTATTTGATCCTGATTTAATTTTGGTATTTGGTATCTGTCTAGGAAATTGTCCATTTCATCCAGATTTTCCAGTTGTGTTGAGTATAGGATTTTGTAGCAAGATCTGATGATTTTTTTTTTAATTTCATCAGTGTCTGTTGTTTTATATCCCTTTTCATTTCTGATTTTGTTAATTTGGATACTGTCTCTGTCCCCTCTGGTTAGTCTTGCTAAGGGTTTATCAATCTTGTTGATTTTCTCAAAGAACCATCTCCTGGTTTTGTTGATTCTTTGAATAGTTCTTTTTGTTTCTACTTGGTTGATTTCAGCCCTGAGTTTGATGATTTCCTGCCTTCTACTTCTCTTGGGTATATTAGCTTCTTTTTGTTCCAGAGCTTTTAGGCGTGCCGTTAAGCTGCTAATGTATGCTCTCTTCAGTTTCTTTTTGGAGGCACTCATGGGTATGAGTTTTCCTCTTAGTCCTGTTTTCATTGTGTCCCATAAATTTGGGTATGTTGTGCCTTCATTTTCATTAAATTCTAAAAATTCTTTGATTTCTTTCCTTATTTCTTCCTTGACCAAGGTATTATTGAGTAGAGCACTTTTCAGCTTCCATGTATATGTGAGCTTTCTGTTGTTTTGTTGCTATTGAAGACCACCCTTACTCTATAGTGATCTGATAGGAGGTCTGGGATAATTTCAATCTTCTTATATCTGTTGAGGTCTGTTTTGTGACCAATTATATGGTCAATTTTGGAGAAGGTACCATGAGGTGCTGAGAAGAAGGTATATTCTTTTGCTTTAGGATGAAATGTTTTATATATATATATGTGTGTGTGTGTGTGTGTGTGTGTGTGTGTGTGTGTGTGTGAAATCCATTTGGTCCAAAACTTCAATTAGTTTCAGTGTGTCTCTCTTTAGTTTATATTTCCCTGATGGGTCCATTGAGGAGAGTGGAGTGTTGAAGTCACCCACAATTATTGTGTGAGGTGCTATGTGTGCTTTAAGCTTTAGTAAAGTTTCTTTTACGAATGAGAGTGCCCTTGCATTTGGAGCATAGATGTTCAGAATTGAGAGTTCTTCTTGGTGGATTTTTCCTTTGACCAATCTGAAGTGTCCTTCCGTGTATTTTTTTTTTGATGACTTTAGGTTGAAAGTCAATTTTATCCAATATTAGGATGGCTACTCCAGCTTGTTTCCTGGGACCATTTGCTTGTAAAACTGTTTTCCAGCCTTTTATTCTGAGGTTGTATTTGTCTTTAACACTGAGGTGTGTTTCCTGTATGCAGCAAAATACTGGTTCCTTTTTACGTATCCAGTCTGTTAGTCTATGTCTTTTTATTGGGGAATTGAGTCCATTGATGTTAAGAGATATTAAGGAATAGTGATTGTTGCTTCCTGTTATTTTTGATGTAAGTTTTATGTTTGTGTGGTTATCTTCTTTTAGGTTTGTTGAAAGTAGTTTACTATCTTGCTTTTTCTAGGGTGTAGTTGCTCTCCTTGTATTGGTGTTTTTCATCTATTATCCTTTGTAGGGCTGGATTTATGGAAAGATATTGTGTAAATTTGGTTTTATCATGGAATATCTTGTTTTCTCCATCTATGGCAATTGAGAGTTTTGCTGGGTATAGTAGTCTGGGCTGGCATTTGTGTTCTCTTAGAGTCTGAATGAGATCTGCCCAGGATCTTCTAGCTTTCATGGTCTCTGGTGAGAAGTCTGGTGTAATTCTGATAGGTCTTCCTTCATATGTTACTTGACCTTTTTCTCTTACAGCTTTTAACATTCTTTCTTTGTTTAGTTCATTTGGTGTTTTGATTATAATGTGTTGGGAGGTGTTTCTGTTTTGGTCCAGTCTGTTTGGAGTTCTGTAGGCTTCTTGTATGTTCATGGGCACCTCTCTCTCTATTTAGGTTAGGGAAGTTTTCTTGTATAATTTTGCAGAAGATATTTACTGGCCCTTTAAGTTGTAAATCTTCACTCTCTTCTATACCTATAATCCTTAGGTTTGGTCTTCTCATTGTGTCCTGGATTTCCTAGATATTTTGGGTTATAAGCTTTTTGCATTTTGCATTTTCTTGACTGCTGAGTCGATGTTTTCTATGGTATCTTTGGCACCTGAGATTCTTTCTTCTTTCTCTTGTATTCTGTTGTTGATGTTTGCATTTATGACTTGTGATTTCTTCCCAAGGTTTTCTATCTCCAAAGTTGTCTCCCTTTGTGATTTCTTAGGTGTTTCTACTTCCTTTTTTAGATCCTAGATTGTTCTGCTCAGTTCCTTCACTTGTTTGTTTGTGTTTTCCTATAATACTTTAAGAGATTTTTGTGTTTCCTCTTTCAGGACTTCTGCCTGTTGACCCATGTTCTCCTCAATTTCTTTAAGGGATTTTTGTGTTTCCATTGTAAGGGCTTCTACCTGTTGATTCATGTTCTCCTGTACTTCTTTGAGAGAGTTATTTATGTCCTTCTTGAAATACTCTAACAGCACCATGAGATGTGATTTTTTTTTTATTTTTTTTTGTTTTTTTTTTAATTTAATTTTATTTTATTTTTTTAATTTACATTCCAAATCACTTCCCCTTTCCCGTTTCCTCCCTCCCCGAAAGTCCCATAAGCCCCCTTCCCTCCCTCTTTTCTCCGTTCAACCCCCTCTCATTACTCTGTCCTGGCGTTCCCCTACATCCAGTCTTTCCAGGACCAGGGGTCTCTCCTTCCATCTTTTTAGAAATCTATTGATATGCTGATTGTGTCTAGGGTATTCTGAGATTCTGGGTCAATATCCCCTTATCAGTGACTTCATACCATGTGTGATCTTTTGTGATTGGGTTACCTCACTAAGGATGATATTTTCAAGTTCTGACCATTTGCCTAGGAATTTCGTGAATTCATTGTTTTTAATTGCAGAGTAGTATTCCATTGTGTAAATATACCACATCTTCTGAATCCATTCCTCCGTTGAGGGACATCTGGGTTCTTTCCAGCTTCTGGCTATTATAAATAAGGCTGCTATGAATATAGTGGAGCATGTGTCCTTATTGCATGCAGGTAAAGTCTCTGGGTATATGCCCAGGAGTGGTATAGCTGGATCCTCCGGAAGTGTCATGCCCAGTTTTCTGAGGAGCCGCCAGACTGCTTTCCAGAGTGGTTGTACAACCCTGAGATTCCATCTCACACCAGTCAGGATGGCTAAGATCAAAAACACAGGAGACAGCAGTTGTTGGCGAGGATGTGGAGAAAGAGGAACACTCCTCCACTGCTGGTGGAATTGCAGGCTGGTACAACCACTCTGGAAAGCAGTCTGGC
Organism: Tokudaia tokunoshimensis; assembly: GCA_036184795.1. Classification (NCBI taxonomy): domain Eukaryota; kingdom Metazoa; phylum Chordata; class Mammalia; order Rodentia; family Muridae; genus Tokudaia; species Tokudaia tokunoshimensis. The sequence goes on from BTHU01000013.1 coordinate 67,242,639, forward strand.
GGCTCCTCAGAGATGTGATTTTAAATCCAAATTTTGCCTTCCTGGTGTGTTTGGGGTATTCAGGACTTGCTGTTGTGGGAGAATTGCTTTCAGATTTTTGCCATATTGCCTTGATTTCTGTTAGTAATATTTCTACGTTTGCCTTTTGCCATCTGGTTATCTCTGGTGTTAGTTGGTCCTGCAGTCACTGGCTGGTGCTTGAACCTCCTGTGTGCCTGCAGGTCTATCTCAGCACCCCTGGGTGACCAGCTTTCCCCTGGCACAGATTGCTGTGGGGTTTCTCAGCTCCTGTGTGCAGGTAGGGCCTTAGTGGACTGAGTCTCAAGTGATCTTACACTTAGGTGTTCCCTTTGTACCTGGCTGCATCTGTCTGCTCAGTCACAGGAGCAAAGATGGTGGTGGCCTCACCTCTAAACGTGGAACTCCCTCTAACCATGGGACTCCCTGCAGGGCAGATATCCCCTGGCAGGGTAGGTGTACAGACAGCTGTGGTGCTGCCCAGCTCCTGGGTGCATGTGGAGCTCTGGCAGGCCGTGTTCCAAGTGATCTTATTCTGCAGGTGATCTCTGCGTACCTGACTGCACCTCTGATCTTGGTTTTTGAAACAGCTTCCCTCATTGTCCTAAAGCTCATCAGGTTTTAATGGCTGCCCAGCAAGTCCCAGGGACCACGTGTCTTTTCTCTCCCAGCACTAGGATTTCAAGTATATGGCACTGTAACAGGACAGGCTAACCATTTTAGAGGGAATAAAAGTAAATACAGAAGAAGGAGATATGGTGTTCAAGAGTGAGGGAGAGATGGTGTGCCAGGATGAGTGAGAAATGGTGTACTGGCAGTGAGGGAGAGATGGTGTACCAGGAGTGAGGGAGAGATGGTGTACCAGGAATGAGGGAGAAATGGTGTATTGGCAGTGAGGGAGAGACGGTGTACTAGGATGAGGGAGAGATGGTGTACCAGGGTGAGGGAGAGATGGTGTACTGGCAGAGAGGGAGAGATGGTGTACTGGCAGTAAGGGCTTTCCTTAGCTGAGCATTGATAGCCAGGGAGACCAATGCTTCCCAGGTTCCTGTCCATATCAGTCACTTGCAAGATCATTCCTACTCACTTGCTGCACTGCCTTCTGGAAGACATCTTGTCTTTACTTATTAAACTTCTGAAGGAGCACAAAAATATCCAAGAGCCTAAATTTTCTACCCTTTGCTCCATAAAACCCCCTGATCACTTCTCCTCTTTAAAATCTGGGGGAGATTTTCTCTGAGGCACATGTTCTTTTTTTTTTCTTTTTTGAATTTCATTGTTTAATCTTTTTTTGTAATTAGATATATTCTTTATTTACATTTCAAATGATTTCCACTTTCCTGGATTCCCCCTCCCCGAAAGTCCCATAAGCCCTCTTCCTTCCCCCTGTTCCCCAATCAACCCTTTCCCTCTTCCCTGTTCTGGTATTCCCCTACACTGCTGCATTGAGCATTTCTAAGACCAGGGGCCTCTTCTTCTTTCTTCTTGGGCATCATTTGATATGTGAATTGTTTCTTGGTTATTCCGAGCTTCTGGGCTAATATTCACTTATCAGTGAGTGCATACCATGTGTGTTCTTTTGCAACTGGGTCACCTCACTCAGGATGACATTCTCCAGTTCCACCCACTTGCCTAAGAATTTCATGAATTCATTGTTTTTAATAGCTGAGTAGTATTCCATTGTGTAAATATACACAGTTTCTGTATCCATTCCTCTGTTGAGGGACATCTGAGTTCTTTCCAGCTTCTGGCTATTATAACTAGGACTGCTATGAACATAGTGGAGCATGTGTCCTTATTACATGCTGGATAATCCTCTGGGTATATGCCCAGGAGTGGTATAGCAGGGTCCTCTGGTAATATCATGTCCAGTTTTCTGAGGAACCGCTAGACTGATTTCCAGAGTGGTTGTACCAGCTTGCAATCCCACCAGCAGTGGACCAGTGTTCCTCTTTCTCCACATCCTTGGCAGCACCTGATGTCTTCTTAGTTTTTGATCTTAGCCATTCTGACTGGTGTGAAGTAAAATCCCAGGGTTGTTTTGATTTGCATTTCCCTGATGACTAAGGGTGTTGAACATTTCTTTATGTGCTTCTCAGCCACTTGATATTCCTCAGGTGAAAATTCTTTGTTTAGCTCTGTACCCCATTTTTTAATAGGGTTATTTGTTTCTCTGGAGTCTACCTTCTTGATTTCTTTGTATATATTGGATATTAGCCCTCAGTTGGATGTAGGGTTGGTAAAGATCTTTACCCAATTTGTTGGTTGCCATTTTGTCCTTTTGACAGTGTCCTCCATCAGCATCATGAACTGTGATTTTAAATACAAACCTTGCTTTTCTGGTGTGTTGGGGTATCCAGGACTTGCTGTTGTGGGAGAATTGGGTTTGGATGGAGCCATATTGCCTTGATTTCTGTTAGTAACATTCTGACATTTGCCTTTTGCCATCTGGTTATCTCTGTTGTTAGTTGGTTCTGCTGTCACTGGCTGGTGCTTGTCCCTCCTGTGTGCCTGCAGGCCTATCTCAGCACCCCTGGATGATTAGCTTTCCCCTGACACAGATTGCTGTGGGCTGCCCAGCTCCTGCATGTAAGTCGGGCCCTGGCAGACCGAGTCTCAAGTGATTTTACACTCAGGAGTTCTCTACATTCCTGGCTGCAGCAGCCTGCTCAGTGGCAGGAGAGAAGATGTTGGCTTCACCTCTACTTGTGGGACTCAATGCAGAGCAGATGTCCCCTAGCAGACTAGGTGCACAGAAGGCTGTGGTGCTGCCGAGCCCCTGGGTGAAGGCAGAGCCCTGGTGGGCGAGTCCCAAGTGATCCTCCACTCAGGTGATCCCTTCACCCCTGTCTGCACTTGTCTATTCAGTCACAGTGGCAAAGATGGCGGCACCTCACCTCTAAACACAGGACTCCCTCCAATCTCAGGACTCCCTGTAGGGCAGATATCCCCAGGCAGGGTAGGTACACAGATGACTGTGGTGCTGCTGAGCCCCTGGGTGCAGGCAGAGCCCTGGTGAGGATCGTCCCAAGCGATCCTCCACTCAGATGATCCCTGTGCTCCTATCTGTGCCTATCTACTCAGTCTGAGGCACATGTTCTTTACCCCAATTTACTTGAGCCTAGACTTGAAAACCCTCTGTTGCCAATTTCTGTTTCATGGTTTGTTTTTAGTACAGGCAGTAGGTAGGGAAATAAAGACATTAAACCCTAAATGGAAATATTAGTCTGATGTGAGGCATGTGTGTGTGTGTGTGTGTGTGTATGTATGTATGTGTGTGTGTGTGTACGTGTGTGTGCACTTGGGGATGGGGTAGGTGTTGACTGTATGTGTCTCCCTTTATTAAACTTCATCTAATTTTTTGAGATAGGGTCTCTCATTGAACCTGGAGCTCACTGATTGCTAGTTACCTGAGAGCCCCGGGGGTCCTCCTTTGTCTGCCTTTCCAGGGGAGGCCATGCTTGTGTGTACTTCTCTTTGAAATGGATGCCTGACATCTGAACTCAGGATGCCTCAGTCCAGCAAGCGCTTACATACTGAGTCATCTCTCTAGTCTCCTACTTTTACACTTTGGAAAACAACAGTAAGAATAATATAAGCCCTTCTCTGTATTTGGAATTTTTGAATTTACCAAATATAACTTAGAGATGTCTCATGTCAATACAGGCAACTGTCATTATTGCTGTACAGTGTCCCATTGTCCACTACTGAGTAATCTATATAATGAGACCATTATTGTTGGAGACTTGGGTTGTCTCCAATCTTCTAACTCAAACAGTGATGTAATGAGCATTCCGTGTTATGGTGAACATTTGTCATTATATATGAAGGCACTCAGGCCTGTTAAATAGACCCAGAATAGACAAGTTTTAGCTTGAAGAGATTTTGCCAAATTGGTTGTGTTTGCTAATATGCTGATTAAGACTCTTACACCTAAGAGTCAGAGGGGTCAAGGACACCACAAGAAAATCCAGAGCATCAGTTAACCTGAGTTCATAGGGGTTCACAGAGACAATCAGGAAGCCTATATTGGGTCTGACCTAGGCCCTCTGCATATATGTTACAGTTGTGTAGCTTGGTCTTTTTGCAGGACTCCTAACAATGGGAACGGAGCTGTCTTCTGATTCTTTTGCCTGCTTTTGAGACCCTTTCTCCTCTACTGGTTTGCCTCATCCAGCCTTACTATGAGAGGAGGTGCCTAGTCTTCCTATGAATTGAGATGCCATGCTTGGTTGATATCCCTGGGATAGCAAAGTGCCCTTTTTCTAAAGGGAAGAGAAGTGAGTGGGGGACAGGCAGACAGGGGAAGTGGAGAAGGGGAACAGAAGGAGAAACTGTGATAGGGTTGTAAAACATGAGAGAAGAATAAAATAATTTAAGAAGGACTCATACCTATGTTCATAAAGGATCTTAATTTATAGTTTTTCTTTCATAAAATACTTTGGTAGGTTGCCATATTAGAATAATGATTGCCTTAAAGTACGTGCAGGAATGATGGGTCAGTGGTTAAGAGCACTTTCTGTTCTTGAAGAGGACCAGAGAGTTTGGTTACCAATACCCACACTGGGCAGCCTGTAACCCCAATTCTGGAGGATATGACACCATCTTCTGGCCTCCACAAGCACCTGCACATAAACACATACCCATGCATTTAAAAAAAATAAAATAAATTCCATATATTCTTAGTTCTTCAATCTGGTGCAGAGTATATAAGATTAATTTTATTTCTTAAATATTTGATGTTTTGTTAGTGAATCTACTTGATATTGGAGTTTTCCCCATGATAAAGTTTTTCAATTATAGGTTCAAATTTTAAACTGAACTGTGAAATCCAACATTACAAAAGAGGAAACTACCTGTGGTTTCATTTTACAAAGGTACTTTGGTTGCAAAAGGTCACTTTACCAGTGATTTTCAATATTATGATTAACGAAGTAGTTTCAGAAACATTATCATGGCTTAGGAGGATGGCTCAGTTATGAAAGTTACTTTTGTTGCAAATGGGAACTTGAACATGATCCTCAGAGCCTGCATGAAAAGAGTCATGGTGCCAGAGAAATAACTGCACAGTTTAGAGTACTTACAGCTCTTCCAAGGAACCCTAGTTCCCAGGAGCCATGTTGGACAGCTTACTACTTCCAGCTCCAGGGCATCTATACATATGTGAACATGAACACACACACACACACATACACACATTTTTATAAAAAAAGCAAAACATGGTGGTTCATGCTTATAATACCAGCACTGTGGAGGTAGGGCAGGTAATTCCTTGGGGCTCAAAAGCCAGCCAGCTTAGCTGAGTCAGGAAGTTTCAGTTCAATTAGAAAACTTATTTCTAAACACAAGTTGGTCAGTGCCAGAGGAATAACCTTTCTAGGAAATGAAAAGTCCTCTTTTATCTATTTGTGACTTTCAAACTCATCTTCTGGTTAAAGTCTCATTTGACCATTGCTTTAGGGTTTTATTGTGGTGAGGAGACACCATGACCAAGGCAACTCTTATAAAGAAAAATATTTAATTTGGAGCTGGCCTACAGTTTAAGAGGTTTAGTCTATTATCGTCATGGCAGGAAACATGGAAGCATGCAGGCGGACATGGTGCTGGAGGTAGGTAAGAGTTCTACATCTTGATCCACAGTCAGCAAAAGGAGACTGTGTGCCACACTGGGCATAGCTTGAACACCAGAGACCTGAAAGCCAACCCCCACAGTGACACACTTCCTCCAACAAGGCTACACCTATTTCTACAAAACCATACCTCGTAATAGTGTCACTCCCTATGGTCCAAGCATCCAAACTCAGGAGTCTATAGGGGCCATACTTATTCAAACTACCACAAGCATCAAAAGCTAAACAACAGTCCAGGAAGCAGAGGCAGCAGGATCACTGTGAATTCCAGTCCTGCTTGGTCTACATAATGAGTTCCAAGACAGCCAGGACTAAATAGAGAGACTCTGTCTCAAACAAACAAAAACAAAGAAGCAGACAAACACGTAAACAAAGCTAAGCAGTCTTTCTCTTGGTGTGTGTAATAAAGCCTTGCCCCAGGCAGATGGACACAGGAAGGAAAACACAGAAACACAACAGCACACTTCCAAATCCCTGCCCACTTCTCGTAATCAGACTCACACACTTCCACATAATCAGGATTCATCTTCACATGATTTCTAATATTTTTTCACTTATATATTTATATGCCATGAATGCTGTTTCTATACCATTAAAAACTTTCTATCAGTATGATTTGATTTGCTATGAAGAGTAAATAGGTAATGGGCACAAGAAGTTATTTGGCTTCTCTAGAGTATGGTAACACTCTAGAGTGGTTTTGTCATTAGATTAAAGAAACCCTTCACTGGGCTTTGTTTTCTTCAAGTGTTTTTTTTTGTTTGTTTACTTATGTGGGTATGTGCATGTGAGTGAGGTGCCTGTAGAGGCTGGACGAGGGCATCGAATTCCCTAGAGTTACAGGCAGTATAAAGCACCCTTTGTGGTTGCTGGAACTGAACTTGGGTCCTCAGCAAAAGAAGCAAGGGATGTTAAGGGCTGAGTCATCTCTCTAGTCCCTCAAGGCGGTTTTGGTTTGCTAAGAAAGAGGGTCTGAAGTTTGAGACAGGGAAGAGATAGATGTGGTGAGAGATTCCTTCCTTTTGGGCCCCGAGTGAAGGCAGGTAGACCTAGGGCTCACCTAAGTGAAAGGGACTTGGGTGCCTGTAAGAAATATCAGCAGGGACAGTGACAGAGGCATAGCTGCATGTTGTCACTCGAGGCACCTGGAGGAACTCCCTTAAACTGGATCTTTGGCTTGGCCTCAGAGTAGAATTTAGTATGAACCAGAGTTGGAATTTATTAAAAGACATTTTAAAATATAAGTTACGCATCAGCGTTAGGAGAAAGGCTATAGAAAAGACGTGAAACATGGATGTGTGCTTCAGAGAAGAGTCGTGGTGCATCCTGTTTACTACAGCCAGGTACAGGGTTTTGCTGATTTCTTATGTTATTTAATCATCTATCCATCTGTCCATCTGTTCACTCTCCTGTCCGTCTGTCTGCCTATCTATCTATCTATCTATCTATCTATCTATCTATCTATCTATCTATCTATCTATCTATCTATCTAATCTATCTATTATCTATCTATCTGTCTATCTATCTATCATCTGTGTGTGTGAGCTTACCATAGCATACACATAAGTACTGGAGGATAACTTGTAGGAATTAGTTATCTTCTTCTGCCATGTGGGTCACAGGCCTTGAGCTATGTTCATGGGAAGTGACTATCTATGGAGCCATCTCAGTGGCTCTCATTGCTCTTTTAACCTTCTTTATGTAAGAGGAATATCAAGGAATTCCCTTTGATCAGTGAATTGCTGTTAGAACTCTTATCCCAGTCTCTCCTGTCATGGTGGCTGTTGGCATTCAATGACCTGATCACCAGAAATATGTCCCAGTGCCGATCTACACAAAACCAGCTCTTGCAGCCATTTCCCACCCATACTTAATAATGTGGGCATGCACAGTCTGTGTCACCTACGCAATCAGAAGACAAGCTTGGGGGTGGGTCCTCACCTTGTTGGCCAATGCTGTATACACTGGTTAGCTGATCTCTGGGCTTTCATGGATTCTCCTAGCCCCATCCCCCACCTCACCTTAAGCTCTGGGATTACAGATGGATGCTTCCTTGTCTGGCTTTCCCGGGTTTCTCACATTTGCATGGAAGCTCCTTACCCACAGCCCTTTTACACCCATTGAAAAGGCCTGTGACCAGGAACAGTTTTGGGAGTCTGCATTTGGCCTGCATCTGTAGAGTCATGATCCTATTAGAACTTCTGTTTAGTGTATAGTTTGTGAGCCACATGGAAGATTCAGCTGGTATCTGGATGAGCTGACTCTTTCTCTCTGAGACTTTTCTAGTTTCTAAAAACAAGGATAATTCACTACCAACCTTGTCAGTTTGATTTCATGGAAATTACCCTTAGAAAGTGCCTTGAATTTTATATGCACTAAGACATGTGTAGAGATGAATAATATTGAGTTCTCTGCCATTTCTTTGTTCAGGGTGAAAGAAACATGAACATTTCAACACTTTGTCTTTGTAATCCCAGAAAAGAAAGAAAAATAAAAATATATAGAGAGACCCACTTGCTGTAGTGTCTATTGCCAGGAATTAGCCTCAATAATTTGATTCAAAGATATTTATGACCTACTTTTTGAGTTACCACAGATCTGGCTGTGCTGTTTCTTACCTTCAATTACTGAGAAACCAACATGCAGGCAGAGAAGGAGTCTGGAAATTCCAGAATCCTGTCAAGGGCGTAGCACTAACTATTAGCTGATCATGAAAGTCTGTTTTCTTAGGGTTGCACACAGGGCTAGGAGAAGACTTTCATGTGCCTGTTGGAGTTGATCTGCCTCAGAAGCTCCCAGAAGTAATGAGATCTCATCTGGCATAATGCACAGGCTCCACCTCTCTCCAGAATGTTTTTCTTTCATTAAGAAAGGAGTTATTTTAGCACAGACAGCTGATGCCAGGAAGGATTTCCAGTAGTGCTTGTTTACAAATCCTTTCTGACTCAAGTGGTGCAAAGAGGACCATGTCGTGGACACCTGGGAGGTCAACTTCACTGAAAAAAGATAGTAATTCCTCATAAAAACATTTGTAGAACTAAGCAGTAAAATAAATCTGCCAGGCCAGTAAAATTGTGGATGAATGAGGTAAAGCAAGGAGTGTTAGACTTTTTTTGTTGTGCAATGATTTTCTCAAACTTGAAGCATCCCCTCTTGGGCTAAGGCCTCCAAGGAAGCTAAGGAAACTTACTAGTCTTGCAAAGTTCATACTATTTACAAATCCCCATGCAGCCCATACAATTCACAAGGCTCAGAAAGTTCATGCAATTTATAAGAGCTGAGAAGGTAGAAATTTAGGAGATTTAGTAGGCCCCTCCCTAAGGTTAGTAGAGTAAACAATTGCTAGGGAGAGTAGACTCTTCTAAGGAATTGCCTGAAAGCTGGGATGAAAATTTTGCAAGTTGTCACCCATGCTTGTGTATGTCACCAGGGTCTTAAATCCCGGATGAGGCCCCAAAATGTTAAGGGGAGGTCTCTTGGTTGAGTTTTCTAGGGAAGACACTGAGTTCATTCTGTGGGAAGGACAAAGAGATATATGTCCTGGAAGGAAGATCTATAAAGAAAAAGTGAGTGATAGGCTATGAATTGGGTCAATAATATAAGGAATGTGGGAGTAGGCTTTGGAAAGTGGGAACAGGCTGCACAAGGAAAGCAAAGAGTATAGGGAAAAGGGATGCTGGTATGGGGAACACTGAAGGCAACAACCATGGAGAGAGTAAAAAGAACCTAGACAATAAACTCTTCAGAAGTGGGAGTTTCCAGGAGGGTACTTTGGGCCTTGGACTCTTCACCTTGAAGGCCCTCTTTTCTCTTAATGGTCCAACTCATCAGCCTTTAGCAAGTTGTCACGGTTGCAAGTCCTCTGGATAGGCCAAGAACAACCCTTTTCCTGCAGTTGGGTGGGGAAGCAGAAAGCATGCCCTCTTAAAGGGGCCAGTCCTTATTTTCCATATCAGCCCCAGTTCTCCTGACTTTCTAAGCATATTCAAACAATATCTATAACGATGTTGTGTTACTCTGCCAGAGGTGATACTGTTGTACCCTAACCAGAGTGAGTAGATGTTTGCTCACACCTCCCAAGGAACAGTCACAGTACACTTTTTTTATCTATTCTGTTGTGGACTCTTTGATTATGAAGCAGTCTTTGAGTAACTCATGCACTTATAAGTAACCACAGTAAATTCACTGGCTCTCCCTTGGGTGGAATCATCTTTTTTTGGCTGGTTATGTTATCATATCTTAGTTAGAATTTTGTTGCTGTGAAGAGACACCATGACCAAAGCAACTTTTACAAAATAAAGCATTTAATTGGAGCTGACTTACAGTTTCAGAGGTGCAGTCCATTATCATGACAGGAAGCAAGGCAGTATGTAGGTAGACATGATACTGGAGGAAGCGAGAGTGCTACATCTTGATCTGAAGGCAGTCAGGAGGAGACTCTGTGTCACACTCTCCAGACTTGAGCACATATATGAGACTCCCCAGTCCCACTTCCACACTGACACACTTCCTCTAACAAGGCCACACCTCCTCCAACAAGGCAACACCTCTTCCAACAAGGCCACACCTCCTAATAGTGCCACTTCCCATGGGCCAAGCATATTCAAACCACCACACTATCCATAATGATATTGTGTTACTCTACCAGAGGTAATGCTGTTGAGGCCTATCCAGAGTGAGTAGATGTCTGCTCACACCTCTCAAGGAATAGTCACAGTGCACTTTTAATCTACTGTACTGTTCTAGAGACTTCTTTGTAGAAGAAGGGCTAAGGCTAGGGAATGCAAATGAGGTGAGCCACGTGAGTATAGGATTTTGTCTTTAATCAAAATGTTAAAGTTTGTTCTCTATGGATTTTTTTTCATGAGTTTTTATTTCACTATAAAACAATTGTGCTACTGGGTTGGCTAGTGCAGCTCTTGAATTTGTAGCTGTCCAAAATCTCAGAACATAAGCTCCTTTGGAATTAGATTTTTTTTTTGCTACACTACCTTCCTTTAATGCTTTTAGCTATTTACAGCTTTCAAACAAAAAAATTGTCAAAGTAAGAAAGAATTACCTCAATAGAAAAAATTTTTACACAAAAAGGGAATAACAGAAGGATATCAATAACAAGTTCAAAGCAGTGTTTCATATTTTAAGCTCAGTATAAGTTCAAGGCAAATTTTTACTTGTCCTTGCTTTATAATGCACGCCTATGGCTTTAGCATAGGACCTGAATTTTTTTCCTTGAAATCAAATGTGTACCAAGCCTATTTCTCTTTTCCATGTAATTATGAAAGCTCATTGGATTTCTTTTTTATTAGATATATTCTTTATTTACATTTAAAATGATTTCCCCTTTCCTGGTTCCCCACCCCCAAAAGTCCCATAAGCCATCTCCCCTCCCCCTGTTCCCCAATCAACCCCCTCTCGCTTCCCTGTCCTGGTATTACCCTACACTGCTGCATCAAGCCTTCCCAGGACCAGGGGCCACTCCTCCCTTTGATGTCTAACAAGGCCATCCTATGCTGCCTAAGTGTCTGGAGCCATGGGTAACTCCATGTGTAATATATGGTTGATGATTTGTCCCTGGGAGCTCTGGGAGTACTAGGTGGCTCATATCGTTGTTCCTTGAATAACACTGCAAACCAGCTCCTTGGGTCCTTTCTCTAGCTCTCCCATTGGGGACCTAATGCTCAGTTCAATGGCTGGCTAAGAGTGTCACCCTCTGTACTTCTCATGTACTAGCAGAGCCTCTCAGGTGACCATTATATCCAGCTCCAGTCAGCAAGCACTTGTGGGCATTGATAATAGTGTCTGGATTTTGTAACTGTATGGGATGGATCCCTGGGTGGGCTAGTCTCTGGATGGTCTTTCCATCAGTCTCTGCCCCACACTTTGTCTCTGTATCTCCTTCTGTAGGTATTTTGCTCCACTTTCTAAGAAGGACCAGAGTATTCATACTTTGTTCTTCCTTCTTCTTGGGCATTATTTGATATGTGCATTGTGTCTTGGGTATTCCGAGTTTCTGGGCTAATATCCACTTATTAGTGAATGCATACCATGTGTATTCTTTTGTGATTGGGTTACCTGACTCAAGATGATATTTTCCAGTTCCAACCATTGTCCTAAGAATTTCACAAATTCATTGTTTTTAATAGCTGAGTAGTATTCCATTGTGTAAATATACCACATTTTCTGTATCCATTCCTCTGTTGAGGGACATCTGGGTTCTTTCCAGCTTTGGGCTATTTTAAATAGGGCTGCTATGAACATAGTGGAGCATGTGTCCTTATTACATGTTAGAGAATCCTTTGGGTATATGCCCAAGAGTGGTATAAAAGGGTCCTACAGTAGTATTATGCCCAGTTTTCTGAGGAATCACCAAATTGATTTCCAGAGTGGTTGTACCAGCTGGCAATCCCACCAGCAGTGGACCAGTGTTCCTCTTTCTCCACATCCTTGGCAGCACCTGCTGTCTCCTTAATTTTTGATCTTAGCCATTCTGACAGGTGTGAGGTGAAATCTTGGGGTTGTTTTGATTTGCATTTCCCTGATGACTAAGGATGTTGAACATTTCTTTATGTGCTTCTCAGTCATTTGATATTCTTCAGGTGAAAATTCTTTGTTTAGCTCTGTACCCTATTTTTTAATAGGGTTATTTGGTTCTCTGGAGTCTAACTTCTTGAGTTCTTTGGATATATTGAATATTGGCCCTCTGTAGGATGGGGGGTTGGTAAAGATCTTTTCCCAATTTGTTGGTTCCCATTTTGTCCTATTGATAGTGTCATTTCTTTAAAAATATTTATTTATTTTATGTATATGAGTATAACTGTAATGTCTTCAGACATACAAGAAGAGGGCATCTGATCATATTACAGATGGTTGTGAACCCATGTGATTGCTGGGAATTGAAATCAGGACCTCTGGAAGAGCAGTCAGTGCTCTTAACCACTGAGCCAGCTCTCCAGCCCCTGACAGTGTCATTTGCCTTACAGAAACTTTGTAATTTTATGAGGCCCCATTTGTAAATTCTTGATCTTAGAGCATAAGCTATTGGTGTTCTGTTCAGGAAAATTTCCCCTGTGCCCAAGTGTTCAAGGCTCTTCCCCAGTTTCTTTTCTATTAGTTTTAGTGTGTCTGGTTTTATGTGGAGGTCCTTGATCCACTTGGACTTGAACTTAGCAGAAAGAGATAAAAATGGATCTACTTGCATTCTTCTGCATGCTGACCTCCATTTGAACTAGCACCATTTGTTGAAAAGGCTATCTTTTTTCCACTGGATGATTTTAGCTCCTTTGTCAACGATCAAGTGATCATAGGTGTGTGGGTTCATTTCTGGGTCTTCAATTCTATTCCATTGATCTACCTGTCCGTCACTGTACCAATACCATGCAGTTTTTAACACTATTGCTCGGCAGTACTGCTTGAGGTGCAGGATACTGATTTCCCCAGAAGTTCTTTTACTGTTGAAAATAGTTTTACATATCTTGGGTTTTTTGTTATTCCAGATGAATTTGAGAATTGCTCTTTCTAACTCTATGAAGAATTGAGTTGGGATTTTGATGGGGATTTCATTGAATCTGTATATTGCTTTTGGCAAGATGGTCATTTTTACTGTATTAATCCTGCCAATCCATGAGCATGGATTTTTCTTTCTTCTAAGGTCTTCTCTGATTTCTTTCTTCAGAGACTTGAGGTTCTTGTCATACAGATCTTTCACTTGTTTGGTTAGAGTCACACCAAAATACTTTATATTGTTTGTGACTATTGTGAAGGATGTTGTTTCCCTAATTTCTTTCTCAGCCTGTTTATGTTTGAGTATAGGAAGGCAACTGATTTATTTGAATTAATTTTATATCTGGCCAGTTTGTCGAAGTTTTTTATCAGCTGTAGGAGTTCTCTGGTGGAGTTTTTTGGGTCGCTTAAGTATACTATCATATCATTTGCAAATAGTGATAGTTTGACTTCTTCCTTTCCAATTTGTATCCCTTTGACATCCTTTTGTTTTATAATTGCTTTAACTAGAACTTTAAGTACTATATTGAATATATATATACGTATATATATTCAATATAGTACATATATATATATATATATATATATATATATATATATATAGAGAGAGAGAGGGGGCAGCCTTGTCTAGTCCTTGAAGTTAGTGGGATTGCTTCAAGTTTCTCTCCATTTAATTTAATGTTGGCTACTGGTTTGCTGTATATTGCTTTTACTCTGCTTTGGTATGGGCCTTGAATTACTGTTCTTTCCAAGACTTTTAACGTGAATGGATGCTGAATTTTGTCAAATGCTTTTTCAGCATCTAATGAAATGACCATGTAGTTTTTTTCTTTGAGTTTGTTTATGTAGTGGATTATATTGATGGATTTCCATATATTGAACCATCCCTGCATCCCTGGGATGAAGCCTACTTGATCATGGTGAATGATCATTTTGAGGTGTTCTTGGATTCGGTTGACAAGAATTTTATTGAGTAATCTTGCATTGATATTCATAAGGGAAATTGGTCTGAAGTTCTCTTTCTTTGTTGGGTCTTTGTGTGGTTTTGTTATCAGCGAAATTTTGGCTTCATAGAATGAGTTGGGTAGTGTTCCTTCTCTTTCTATTTTGTGGAAAAGTTTGAAGAGTGTTGGTGTTAAGTCTTCTTTGAAGGTGTGATAGAATTCTGTACTAAAACCATCGGTTCCTGTGCTTTTTTTTGGTTGGAAGACTTTCAGTGACCATTTCTATTTCTTTAGGGGTTATGGGACTGTTTAGATTGTCTATCTGATCCTCATTTTACTTTGGTATTTGGTATCTGTCTAGGAAATTGTCCATTTACTCCAGATTTTCCAGTTGTGTTGAGTATAGGCTTTTGTAGTAGGATCTGATGGTTTTTTGAATTTCCTCATTTTCTGTTGTTATATCTCCCTTTTCATTTCTGATTTTGCTAATTTGGATACTGTCTCTGTGCCCTCTGTTTAGTCTGGCTAAGGGTTTATCAATTTTGTTGATTTTCTTAAAGAACCAGTTCCTGGTTTTGTTGATTCGTTGTATAGTTCTTTTTGTTTCTACTTGGTTGATTTCAGCCCTGAGTTTGATGATTTACTGCCTTCTACTTCTCTTGGGTGTATTAACTTCTTTCTTTTCTACAGCTTTCAGTTTTGCTGTCAAGCTGCTAGTGTATGCTCTCTCAAGCTTCTTTTTGGAGGCACTCAGAGCTCTGAGTTTTCCTCTTAGCACTGATTTCATTGTGTCTCATAAATTTGGGTATGTAGTGTCTTCATTTTCATTAAATTCTAAAAAGTCTTTTATTTCTTTCCTTATTTCTTCCTTGACCAAGGTATCATTGAGTAGAGCATTGTTCAGTTTCCATGTATATGTGGGCCTTCTGTTGTTTTTGTTGCTATTGAAGACCACCCTTACTCCGTAGTAATCTGATAGAAGGCATGGGATTAGTTCGATCTTCTTATAACTGTTGAGGTCTGTTTTGTGACCAATTATATGGTCAATTTTGGTGAAGGTACCATGAGGTGCTGAGAAGGTATATTCTTTTGATTTAGGATGAAATGTTCTATAGATATCTATTAAATCCATTTGATCCAAAACTTCTGTTAGTTTCACTGTGATTCTATTTAGTTTGTGTTTCCCTAATATGTCCATTGGGGAGAGTGGGGTGTTGAATTCACCCACAATTATTATGTGAGGTGCAATGTGTGCTTTAAGCTTTAGTAAAGTTTTTTTTACAAATGAGGGTGCAGGCACTCCGCCATCTTTGCTCCAGCATCAGGGCAGTTGGGACCGCCAGGCTCAGAGACAGACAGGCATAATATCTCTTGGGCTTCAGGCAGCTTGTGTGTACCCTGCTCCCAAGAGCTGGGCAGATTTGCAGTAACCTGTGCACCAGCTCTGCTGTGGAACTTCTGCCTTGCAGAGGGACACCCTCCCCTCCGCATTGGGCGGGAGCCTACCAGCTTCCCTTTGGCGACCTCTGTTCCTGGATCAACTGCACTGAGGAGACAGGTACCCAGGTTCTCCCCAACATAACATCACTTGGGACACAGCCTGTTGGGGTTTCCATCTGTGCCTAAGAGCTGGACAGTGCTGCGGTCCTCTGGGCACAAGCTCTGCTGTGGGCCATCTCCCCTGCAGAGTGACCTGCATCACAGAGAGAGTGCAGAGTGCACTCCACCATCTTTGCTCCAGCATCAGGGCAGTTGGGACCTCCAGGCTCAGAGACAGACAGGCATAATATCGCTTGGGTCTCAGGCAGCTTATGTGTACCCTGCTCCCAAGAGCTGGGCAGGTCTGCAGTAACCGACACATCAGCTCTGCTGTGGGACTTCTGCCCTGCAGAGGGACCCCCCTCCCCCCCCTCTAGGAGAGATCACACACCCATGCACAGGGTGGGAGCCTACCAGCCTCCCTTTGGCGACCTCTGCTCCGGGAATCCACTATGCTGAGCCTTTGGATGTGCAGGGATTCCCCAATATAAGATCACTTGGGGCAAGGCACATCAGGGCTCCAAAGTCACTCAGGAGCAGGGCAGGCCCCAGAAATCGGTGCCAGGGGAATCCCGGTAATCCAGGGGGGTCAGAAATAGCTTTGCAGGCTCACAGGAGGTCCAACCAACAGCCAGTGACAGCAGGACCAACTAACACCAGAGGTAACCAGATGGCAAAAGGCAAACGTAGGAACATTACTAACAGAAATCAAAGTAATATGACATCATCCGAACCCAACTCTCCAACAGCAGCAAGTCCTGGATACCCCACCACACCCGAAAGACAAGATCTGGATTTAAAATCACTTCTCATGATGCTATTAGAGGATTTCAAGAAGGACACAAATAAATCTAATAAAGAATTACAGGAGATCATGAATCAACGGTTAGAAGCCCTTACAAAGTAAACACAAAAATCGCTTAGAGAAATGCAGGAGAACATGGATCAACAGATGGAGGCCCACAAGGAGGCAACACAAAAATTGCTTAAAGAAATGAATCAACGGGTAGATGCACTTTCAAAGGAATTGCAAAAATTGCATAAAGAAATGCAGAAGAATATGGGTCAACAGACAGATGCCCATAGGGAGGCAACACAAAAGTGCTTAAAGAAATGAATCAACAGATAGATTCCCTTACAAAGGAAACACGAGAATTGCTTAAAGAAATGCAGGAGACGATGGATCAACAGATGGAAGCCCATGAGGAGGAAACACAAAAATCGCTTAGAGAAGTACAGGAGAACTTGGGTCAACAGGCAGAAATCCTGAAAGAGGAAACACAAAAATA
Organism: Tokudaia tokunoshimensis; assembly: GCA_036184795.1. Taxonomy (NCBI): domain Eukaryota; kingdom Metazoa; phylum Chordata; class Mammalia; order Rodentia; family Muridae; genus Tokudaia; species Tokudaia tokunoshimensis. Next base: position 67,259,559 of record BTHU01000013.1, read on the forward strand.
ACTTAAAGAAATACAGGAAAATACAAAGAAGGCAAGGATCTCAGCAAATCCATCCAGAATCTAAAAAAGGAAGTAGAAACAACTAAGAAATCACAAAGGGAGACAACTTTGGAGATAGAAAACCTTGGGAAGAAATCAGGAGTCATAGATGCAAACATCAACAATAGAATACAAGAGATGGAAGAAAGAATCTCAGGTGCATCGACTCAACAGTCAAAGAAAATACAAAATGCAAAAAAAACTTATAACCCAAAACATCCAGGAAATCCAGGACACAATGAGAAGACCAAACCTAAGGATTATAGGTATAGATGAGAGTGAAGATTTGCAACTTAAAGGGCCAGTAAACATCTTCAACAAAATTATGGAGGAAAACTTCCCTAACCTAAAGAGAGAGATGCCGATGAACGTACAAGAAGCCTACAGAACTCTAAACAGACTGGACCAGAACAGAAGTACCTCCCATCACATAATAATCAAAACATCAAATGTATTAAACAAAGAAAGAATATTAAAAGCAGTAAGAGAAAAGGGCCAAGTAACATACAAAGGAAGACCTATCCGAATCACATCAGACTTCTCACCAGAGACTATGAAAGCCAGAAGATCCTGGGCAGATCTCATGCAGACACTAAGAGAACACAAATGCCAGCCTAGACGACTATACCCAGCAAAACTCTCAATAACCATAGATGGAGAGACCAAGATATTCCATGATAAAACCAAATTTTCACAATATCTTTCCACAAACCCAGCCCTGCAAAGGATAATAGGTGGAAATCGCCAATACAAGGAGAGAAACAACACCCTGGAAAAAACGAGATAGTAAACTTCTTGCATCAAACTCAAAAGTAGATAACCACTCAAACATAAAGATAGCATCAAGAATGGCAGGTGGCAATAATCACTATTCCTTAATCTCTCTTAATATCAGTGGTCTCAATTCACCAATAAAAAGACATGGACTAACAGACTGGATACGTAAACAGGACCCAGCATTTTGCTGCGTGCAGGAAACGTACCTCAGTGTCAAAGGCAAACAGTACCTCAGAGTAAAAGGCTGGAAAACAATTTTACAAGCAAATGGTCCCAGGAAACGAGCTGGAGTAGCCATCCTAATATCAGATAAAATTGACTTTCAACCTAAAGTCATCAAAAAAGACACAGAAGGACACTACATACCGATCAAGGGAAAAATCAACTAAGAAGAACTCTCAATTCTGAATATCTATGCTCCAAATGCAAGGGCACCCTCATTCGTAAAAGAAACTTTACTAAAGCTCAAAGCACACATCGCACCTCACACAATAATAGTGGGTGACTTCAACACCCCGCTCTCTGAAATGGATCGTTCAGGAAAGCAGAAACTAAACAAGGACACAGTGAATCTAATTGAAGCCTAGGACCAAATGGAACTAACAGATATATATATATATATATATATAACATTTCATCCTAGAGCAAAAGAATATACCTTCTTCTCAGCACCTCATGGTACCTTCTCCAAAATCGACCATATAATTGGTCACAAATCAGACCTCAACAGATATAAGAAAATAGAACTAATCCCATGCCTCATATCAGATCACTATGGAATAAGGGAGGTCTTCAATGGAACAAAAACAACAGAAAACCCACATACACATGGAGGCTGAACAATGCTCTACTCAATCATAACTTGGTCAAGGAGGAAATAAAGAAAGAAATCAAAGACTTTTTAAAATTTAATGAAAATGAAGGCACAACATACCCTAATTTATGGGACACAATGAAAGCAGTGCTAAGAGGAAAATTCATAGCCCTGAGTGCCGCCAAAAAGAAACGGGAGTCAGCATACACTAGCAGCTTAATGGCACACCTGAAAGTCCTGGAACAAAAAGAAGCAAATACACCAAAGAGGAATAGAAGGGAGGAAATCATCAAACTCAGGGCTGAAATCAATCAAGTAAAACCATACAAAGAATCAACAAAACTAGGAGTTGGTTCTTTGAGAAAATCAACAAGATAGATAAGCCCTTAGCCAGACTAGCCAGAGGGCACAGAGACAGTATCCAAAGTAATAAAATCAGAAACAAAAAGGGAGAGATAACGACAGAAACTGAGGAAATTCAAAAAATCATCATATCCTACTACAACAGCCTGTATTCAACACAACTAGAAAATCTCGAGGAAATGGACAATTTCCTAGACAGATACCAAATACCAAAATTAAATCAGGATCAAATAGACCATCTAAACCGTCCTATAACCCCTGAAGAAATAGAAGTGGTCATTGGAAGTCTTCCAACCAAAAAAAGCACAGGACCAGATGGTTTTAGTGCAGAATTCTATCAGACCTTCAAAGAAGACCTAACACCAATACTCTTCAAACTATTCCACAAAATAGAAACAGAAGGAACACTACCCAACTCGTTCTATGAAGCCACAATTGTGCTACTACCAAAAGCAAATAAAGATCCAACAAAGAAAGAGAATCTCAGGCCAATCTCTCTTATGAATATCAATGCAAAAATACTCAATAAAATTCTTGCCAACGGAATCCAAGAACACATCAAAACGATCATTCACCATGATCAAGTAGGCTTCGTCCCAGGGATGCAGGGATGGTTCAATATAAGGAAATCCATCAATGTAATCCACTATATAAACAATCTCAAAGAAAAAAACCACATGGTCATCTCATTAGATGCTGAGAAAGCATTTGACAAAATTCAGCATCCTTTCATGCTAAAGGTCTTGGAAAGATCAGGAATTCAAGGCCCATATCTAAACATAGTAAAAGCAATTTACAGCAAACCGGTAGCCAACATCAATCTAAATGGAGAGAAACTTGAAGCAATCCCACTAAAATCAGGGACTAGACAAGGCTGCCCTCTCTCTCCATATCTTTTCAATATAGTACTTGAAGTTCTAGCTAGAGCAATTAGACAACAAAAGGAGGTCAAAGGGATACAAATTGGAAAGGAAGAAGTCAAACTATCACTATTTGCAGACGATATGATAGTATACTTAAGCGACCCAAAGAACTCCACCAGAGAACTCCTACAGCTGATAAACAACTTCAGCAAAGTGGCCGGATATAAAATCAACTCAAGCAAATCAGTAGCCTTCCTATACTCAAAGGATAAGCAGGCTGAGAAAGAAGTAAGAGAAATGATACCCTTCACGATAGCCACAAACCATATTAAGTATCTTGGTGTGACTCTAACCAAACAAGTGAAAGATCTGTATGACAAGAACTTCAAGTCTCTGAAGAAAGAAATTGAAGAAGACCTCAGAAGATGGAAAAATCTGCCATGCTTATGGATTGGCAGGATTAATATAGTAAAAATGACCATCTTGCCAAAAGCAATCTACAGAATCAATGCAATCCCCATCAAAATCCCAACTCAATTCTTCATAGAGTTAGATAGAGCAATTCAAAAATTCATCTGGAATAACAGAAAACCCAGGATAGCTAAAACTATTCTCAAGAGTAAAAGAACCTCTGGGGGAATCAGTATCCCGGACCTCAAGTTGTACTACAGAGCAATAGTGTTAAAAACTGCATGGTATTGGTACAGTGACAGGCATGTAGATCAATGGAACAGAATTGAAGACCCAGAAATGAATTCACACTCCTATGGTCACTTGATCTTTGACAAAGGAGCTAAAACCATCCAGTGGAAAAAAGATAGCCTTTCCAACAAATGGTGCTGGCTCAACTCGAGGTCAACATGCAGAAGAATGCAAATCGAACCATTCTTATCTCCTTGCACTAAGCTCAATTCCAAGTGGATCAAGGACCTCCACATAAAACCAGATACACTGAAACTAATAGAAAGGTAACTAGGGAAGAACCTTGAACATATGGGCACAGGGGTGAATTTCTTGAATAGAACTCCAATGGCTTATGCTCTAAGATCAAGAATAGACAAATGGGACCTCATTAAATTACAAAGTTTTTGCAAGGCAAAAAACACTGTCAAAAAGGTAAAGCGGCTACCAACTAACTTGGAAATGAACTTTACCAACCCTACATCCAACAGTGGGCTAATATCCAATATATACAAAGAACTCAAGAAGTTAAACTCCAGAGAGGCAAGTAACCCTATAAAAAATGGGGTACAGAGCTAAACAAAGAGTTCTCACCTGAAGAATATCTAATGGCTGAGAAGCACCTAAAGAGATGTTCATCATCCTTAGTCATTAGGGAAATGCAAATCAAAACAACCCTGAGATTCCATCTCACACCAGTCAGAATGGCTAAGATCAAAAACACAGGAGACAGCAGTTGTTGGCGAGGATGTGGAGAAAGAGGAACACTCCTCCACTGCTGGTGGGATTGCAAGCTGGTACAACCACTCTGGAAAGCAGTCTGACAGTTCCTCAGAAAACTGGGCATGACACTCCCGGAGGATCCGGCTTTACCACTCCTGGGCATATACCCAGAGGCTTTACCTGCATGCAGTAAGGACACATGCTCCACTATGTTCATAGTAGCCTTATTTATAATAGCCAGAAGCTGGAAAGAACCCATATGTCCCTCAACAGAGGAATGGATTCCGAAGATGTGGTATATTTACACAATGGAATACTACTCTGCAATTAAAAACAATGAATTCATGAAATTCCTAGGCAAATGGTCAGAACTTGAAAATATCATCCTTAGTGAGGTAACCCAATCACAAAAGAACACACATGGTATGCAGTCACTGATAAGGGGATATTAACCCAGAATCTTGGAATACCCTAGACACAATTCACATATCAATAGATTTCCAAGAAGATGGAAGGAGAGACCCCTGGTCCTGGAAAGACTGGATATAGGGGAACGCCAGGACAGAGTAAGGAGAGGGGGTTGAATGGGGAAAAGAGGGAGGGAAGGGGGCTTATGGGACTTTCAGAGAGGGAGGAAACGGGAAAGGGGAAATGATTTTGAATGTAAATAAAAAAAACTTAGAAAATAAAAACAAACAAACAAACAAAACAAATGAGGGTGCCCTTGTATTTGGAGCATGGATGTTCAGAATTGAGAGTTCTTCTTGGTAGATTTTTCTTTTGATGAGTAAAATGTATCCTTCCAAGTCTTTTTTAATGACTTTTGATTAAAAGTCTATTTTATTGGATATTTGAATGGATACTGCACCTTGTTTCCTGGGACCATTTGCTTGTAAAATTGTTTTCCAGCCTTTTACTCTGAGGTAGTTTTTGTCTTTGACACTGACATGCATTTCCTGTATGCAGCAAAATGTTAGGTCTAGTGTACCTATTCAGTTTGTTAGTCTATGTCTTTTTGGGGGGAATTGAGTCCATTGATGTTAAGAAATATTAAGGAATAGTGATTGTTCCTTCCTGTTATTTTTGATGTAACCTTTATGTTTATGTGGTTTGTCTTTTGGGTTTTTTGAAAGAAGATTATTTTCTTGCTTTTTCTAGTGTGCAGTTTCCCTCCTTTTGTTGGTGTTTTCCATTCATTATTCTTTGAAGGACTGGATTTGCGGAAAGATATTTTTTAAATTTGTTTTTGTCTTAGAATACCTTGGTGTCTCCATCTGTGGTATTTGAGAGATTTGCTGGGTATAGCCGCCTGGGTTGGCATTTGTGTTCCCTTAGTGTCTGTATGACATCTGCTCAGGCTCTTCTGGCTTTCATAGTCTCTTGTGATAAGTTTGCTGTAATTCTGATAAGTCTACCTTTATATGTTACTTGACCTTTTCCCCTTACTGCTTTTAATATTCTTTCTTTGTTTAGTGCATTTGGTGTTTTAATTATTATGTGATGGGAGGAATTTCTTTTGTGGTCAAATTTATTTGGAGTTCTGTAGGCTTCTTGCATGTTCATGGGCATCTCTTTCTTTAGGTTAGGGAAGTTTTCTTCTATAATTTTGTTGAAAACATTTACTGGCCCTTAAAGTTGGGTATCTTCACTCTCTTCTATATCTATAATCCTTAGGTTTGGTCTTCTCATTTTGTCCTGGATTTCCTGGATGTTTTGGGTCAGGAGCTTTTTGCATTTTGCATTTTCTTTGACTGTGTCAATGCTTTCTATGGTATCTTCTGCATCTAAGATTCTCTCTTCTATCTCTTGTATTCTGTTGTTGATGCTTGCATCCATGACTCCTGACTTCTTTCCTAGATTTTCTATGTCCAGATTTGTTTCCCTTTGTGATTTCTTTATTGTTCCTACCTCCATTTTTAGATCCTGTATAGGTTCGCTCAATTCTTTCACCTGTTTTGTTGTGTTTTCCTGTAGTTCTTTAAGGGCTTCTCCCCATTTACTTGTGTTCTGTATTTCTTTAAGGGAGTTATTAATTTCCTTCTTGAAGCCCTCTATCAGCATCATGGGCTGTTATTTTAAATCCAAATCTTACTTTTCTGGTATGTTGGGGTATCCAGGACTTGCTGTTGTGGGAGAATTGGTTTTGGATGGTGCCATATTGCCTTGATTTCTGTTAGTAACATTCCTACGTTTGCCTTTTGCCATCTGGTTATCTCTGGCGTTAGTTGGTCCTGCTGTCTCTGGCTGGAGCTTGTCCCTTCTGTGTGCCTGCAAGCCTGTCTCAGCACCCCTTGGTGACCTGTTCTCCCCTGGCACAGAGTGCTATGGTGCTGCCCAGGTCCTGGGTGCAGGTGGGGCCCTGTCGGACCAAGTCCCAAGTGATCTTACACTCACATATTCCCTGCGTACCTGGCTGCACCCATCTGCTCAGTTTGGAATTAGATTTTTTGAGATGTGATTGTTACCAGAGTTGTCAGGGTCAGGGGCTGGGTTTTGGCAACCCCAAAAATCTAGGTTTATCCACCCATCCTCAGTATGCCAGGTAAATAGATAAGCATTTGTGAAAAGGAGAGAAAGGAGATTTGTTCAGTATGGCTACACTGGAAAGAGGAACAAATAAAGTGGTCAGAGACTCAAGTTGATCTTCACGGGTCCTGACAAGTGGTTTAGGATCAGCGAGCAAAAGGCATGCACACATAAGCAGTCCTGGCCAGTGTGACTCCACCCATCATGGACTCATTGACTGCTTTGAGAGTCTCAGGCATTCAGGTATGGAACCTTCTCCTGAGGAATGCTCATTCTCAATCCTCAGGGGATTGCTTTGCTGGCACCATGCAGTGCAAGCATGGTATTGTTATTGGGGAGATAGAATCTACATAATCTGAATTTCAGTCAAGACAACACTATGAGTGGCAATCTAATAGATCATCACTCCACACCTGTCACTAGCACAGTAACAGCTAGTAGCTGCAATTAACAGCAACTAGCCCTTAGACTGGCTTAGAGGCATTGAAGATGTCTGTATTAGTTACTTTCATTAAAGAAGGGTTTATTTTGACGTAGGGTTTAAGGATTCTGTCCATATGGAGGGAAAGGCATGATGGTAGGAACTTGTGACTGCTGGTCACATTTACCTTCAATTAGGAACCTGAGTCAGCCACTTCAGTCACTTTCACCTTTCTATGCAGTCCAGTATCCCAGTCTGTGAGACAGTGCCACCACATTTACCATAGATCTTCCTCCTCTAGCTATTATGATCTAGAAGCCCCCTCACATGAATGCTCAGTTGCTTTTGTCCTGTGTCATCCTAAATCCCATTAATCTGACAAGAGCAACAACCATCATAATGACAATGAAGGATATCACCAAACTCCCCTGATGACTTTTACAATAGAGTAGATGTTATGATCAGGAGAAAGAAGGTTCTAAAATGAGTATAACTTTATTTGAACCACTCATTTTTCCAATCAGGCCTGACAACATCCAAACTGTAAGTGTACCCAATCCTATTTTCTCATTTACCAAGTACTTACTATCTACAATGTCAGGTACTGCCTTTAGTGATAACAGTAAAATATGTGGAGTGTGAATGCAATAAAATCCAGCATCTCCTTATGATAAAAACTGTGAAAATTATTTGCAGAAGGCATAAACCTCAATCTAGCAATGGCTGTCACAAACCCACAGCAAACACCATGCAGAACCGGAAGAGAGGTCATCATTTTCCCTAAGATCTGGAGCAAGACACAGTTATCAGCATCCATTTTCACCTCTGTTATTCATTACTAAATGTCCTAGCTTAGCAAGGCAAGAAAAGGAAGAGGACTTATAAACAGAAAGGGAGGGGGCTGGAGAGACAGCTCGGCAGTTAAGAGGGCTTGTTGCTCTTCCAGAGGACCTGAGTCCAGTCCCCACACCCCATACATTTGGTGGCATACAACCATCTGTGACTCCAGCTCCAGGGGATCTAAAGCCCTTATCTGGACTCCATGGGTAACTGTGCACATTCCCCCACACAAATAATGCACATAAAAAAAAAGACAAGTTTAAAAAAAATAAGAAGGAAGGGAGCCAGATTATCCTTGTTTGTTGCTGGTATGACCATACAAACAGTTGATCCCTAAAAGCAATGGGTTTGAATTTTATCTGCTGATTAGCAGAATTTCCTTCTGAGTATTGCAACAATTTGACATGATTCACAGGTGAACTATAAAGCCTATTAGAGTTAAAGTGAAGTATGTGGATAAGTACAAAACACACTACCATTAATTATACATGAATTTATTACAAAAAAGTTAAAATGTAACCCGGGACAGGGCTCAGTGGAAAATAAGTATGAGGATTTGGATTCTCCAGAACTCATGAGAGAAAAAAAAAATCCAGGCCTTGTGGCATGTGTCAGTCACCCCAGTGCTAGGGATATGAGACAAGAGGATTCCTGTGACTTGCTAACTAGCTAGCTGGCTTAGTCAAATCAGTGAGTTCTAGTTTCAGTGAGAGACACTATCTTTAAAAAAAAAAAAGAAGGTGGAAGATCAACTAAAAAAGACATTGACATAGGCATTGCCCCATTGACTCTGGTGCTATATGCCTGCAATTCCAGCACTTGGGAGGCAGAAGCCAGCAAATCTCAACCTTAAGACCACCCCCTGGTCTACATAGTAACTTTCAGGCTAGCAAAAAAAAAAGTATTGAAACTCATATACATAAATATGTGCCCTATGTGGTGCAATTTGCAGTGAAAAGAAATATGCATGAACACAAAGATGTAGCACCCAAACATATCTGCATAAAATTAATTCCAGTAACACTATACTCCTGTAATAATTTTATAGCCACCTCCTGCTGCTATGGTGGTGAGCTTGTGTTGTGATGCCTACTTAAAAGTCTGTGAGCACACCACTAATCTTTAAGCCCAAACAGTTTCTCTCTCCAATAAATTGTGTATCTCACTAAAAGATAATTCCTTATAGTCCTTGCATGTTTTTCAGTATCAGACAATACACCACATATGTGTTCATTGGCTGTTTTTGCTTAGATAAGGCTTCTGGACAATTGCAAGCTATTACTAGTTATGTTCTGGGGAAAACAAACGCTATACTCAATTTTGTGTATGCAGAGGTCAACAACCTTATCTCCCTATAGTAGAGGAACAAAATGTAAAACTCAGTAGCCTTTATATACACTGATAACGAACTTGCTGAGAGAGAAACCATAAGATAACTACATTCACAATAGCTACCAGAAATACCTAGGAATAAATTTACTCAAGGAAGTAGATGTTCTCTACAATGAAAATTGCATGAGATCATTTGAAAAGATAGCAAAGAAAGAAAAACTTTTCACAGATTGGAAGATGCAGTATTAATATTAATATTGTTAAAATATCCATGTTATCCAAAGTGAGTCACAAATTTAATGCAAATCCCCACCAAAATACCAATGGTATTCCTTATAGAAATGGGAAAAACAATCCTAAAACCCTTATGAAAACAGACAAGACTACAAATAGCCAAAGAGATGCTGAGATGAAAGAGAAATGCTAGGTGAATCATAAGACCAGGTCTCAAGTCATAATCCAGTAACAGACACAGCATGGGGTGGGTGTAAAAACCGAGAGATACTAAAAGTAAATCCATGCATCCTAGGCCACATGATTTTCAACAACAGTGCTTAGAATATTTCTTCAGTCAAGGCTAGTATCTTAGTTCATTTCCTATTGCTATGATGGAATACCTTGATAAAAGCAACTTAAGGGAGCAAGGGTTGTGCTGACTCATGGTTCCAGGTTACACAGTTTCTCACTATGGGCAACCGTGTTTAACTTAATGACACAGCCTAGATTCTTCCAAGAGGAGACGCGTGAGTTGAGGAATTGCCATCAAATTGTTCTGTGGGCATGTCTGTGGGAGAATACCTTGGTTGTTAATTGATGCAGGAAGGCATAGTCCATTATGGGCAGTACCATTCCCCAGCAGGTGGCCCTGGGCTGCCTAGAGTGATTGATAACTATGAGTTAGCAAGAGAGTCACCCACCAAGCAGGGTTCCTCCTGGTTTCTGCTGTATTTGTGAGTTTCCTGGAGGTGCTGATTCACGGAACAACCATGCATCTTGCCTTCACGTCTTGCCTTGTGTTCCTGCTCTGACCTCAGGCAATAACACACCCTTTCCTCTTCTAAGCTGCTTTTGGTCAGTGTTTTTTCACAGCAACAGAGAGAAAGCTAGAACATTCTGCTTCTCACTGTGCATTTCTCACTTCTCGCCACACCAAGAAAAAGAAACTAAAGATAAAAATGGATCAAAGATGTAAAATGGATGTAGAACCTAAGACCATGAAACTACTACAATAAAACTGGGGAAAAACTCAAGGTGTTGTTGTTATAAACAATGTGTTTGTTTGTTTGCTTGCTTTTTGAGACAGGGTTTTGAACTGAGAGTGATTCTCTTACCTCTGAATTGGTGGAATTAAAGACTTGCCCTACCACTGCCTGGCTAAATGTTTGGTTTGTTTAATTTTTAGAAATGGTATTTTTGGTAAGAGTTCAAAAAACACAGAGAACAAAATAAAATTTGGAACAGGAATGATTGATGGACTTATGTCAAACTAAGAAGCTCCTGCACAGTGGAGGGGGAGATGAACTACAGAATAGGAAAACACGCTTCCAATCTATGCATCTGGCAAAGGTTAATGTTCAGAATAAATCAGGAATTGAACTCTCTCTCTCTCTCTCTCTCTCTCTCTCTCTCTCTCTCTCTCTCTCACACACACACACACACACACACAGCAGAAAAACCCAAATAATGTAGCTTAAAATGGTCAAGTGATCTAAAAAGAAAACTGTCAAAAGAGAAATATAAATGGCTAAATACATGTGATAAATGTCTGACGTCACTGGTCATCATGGAAATGCAATTCAAAGTCACAATGAGATATCCTTTCATCCTGATAGGAATGACTTTTCCCAAAAGAAAAAAAGGGGGTCACTCTAGATAGCAGTGTGGTGAGTCTCCTCAAACCCCAAGCCAGATCTATCCCACATTCCATTTATTTCCAGTTCTGCATCTATTGGCAAAGGAAGCCAAGGCAGTACAGCAGACAGACAGCCACAGGCCCATGCTTGTTGCACTTTGGTTTACAATAGCTAAAAGATATGGAGTCAATCTAGGTGTCCATCTGTGATTAAAAAAATTGTAAGAAATGTGATGCATATACACAACAGAATATTGTTTAGCCATCAAAAGAAAGTCATTAGTGGAGTATTATAGATTATAGTGTTTAATATTTTAAACATTAATGTTGCATATCACTTAATATCAAATAGCAAATATTAATATCTTCTTTCCAATAAATTATGTATCATAGTAAAAAGTAATTTTTATGAGATTGTTTTTTGTCATTTATATTTGGGAGCCTTATGTACTCTTAAATAAATTTAAGGATTGTTTTTCTTACATAAGATATATATATATATATATATAATCCTTAAGTATTAAATGAATACATTTAATATTATTGTTTAAATTTTAAACATTAATAAATTTAATATATTTATAACATTTAATATAAATTTAATATATTATTAATACAACTTATAAATTTATACCTGGAAGATATTAATGTTATATAAAATAAGCCAGATACAGAAAGAAATAAACTTTATATTCTCTCCCAGATGTAAAAGCTAACAAGTTGGATTTTAAGTAGGAGAGAGTGGGATCTTCATTACTAGAGGCTAGGAGGCTTATGGGAGAAGGCCAGAGAATTGGTACCAAGTGTAAGTAGGGGGAATATGCTTAACTGTTCAATGGCACCATGGGGTAACCAAGTCTCTGAAAACAAACAACTTAATGGGAAGAATCTCTTATTTTGGTTCACAGTTTCGTAGGTTTCAGCTCATAGTCCTTGGTGTTGTTGATTTGGGACTCATAATGAGGCAGAGCACTGTGGTAGCAGAAGTCTGTGCGTGTGTGCTAGAGCCTGCTCATCTCATGGTAGAGACAGAGAGGAGTGGGGAGGGATGGGAAGGGTGAGGGTAGAGGGAAAGGGAAACAGACAGAGAGACAAAGAGGGACAACCTACTTTCTTGAGCTAAGCTCCACGCTCTAAAATTTCCATCACTTTCCTACACAGTGACATCATCTAAGGACCAAACTTTCAATATATGAGACTTTGAAGACTCTTCAAAGCCAAACCATAGTGATGTTGTAGATAGGAAAAGGGGGGCCGAAGTGTCCCAACAGAGAAATAAAATGGAAATGTTAATTACCTCAATTTGACCAGTGCCCACTTTATACATGCATGAAATACATAATCATAAATGTGAGTTCTGTGGCTCTTAATCTTGTCCAGAATCACCACTGACTCTTCTGGGTGTGTCTGTGACGGTATCATCAGGGAGATCTAACTGAGTAGGGAGGACACACCTTAAATGTGGGTGACATTATTTCATTGGTACAGAGTGAAAAGGAGAGAGCAAGCTGACACCAGCACTCACCTCTCTCTGTTTTCTGACTGTGAAATGCAGCACGAATAACCTTCCCACTCTCCTGCTGTCAGGCCTTCCCCACCATGACGGACTGCACCCTTGAGCGGTGAGCCATAATAAACTCTTCCATCCTTAAGGTGCTGAGATTTTATTCCAGCAATGAGAGAAGTAACTACCATGGGCTCTGTCTCTGGCAGTATGAATAATTACATCTGTAATCACCTAAAGCCCAAGAAACTGGGCACATGTGAGAGGGAGTTCTCTTTATTGTATCATTTAAGGTAGGAAGACAAACCCTAAATCTGAGCCAAACCTTTTGTTGGCAGTCGGTATTTTTTAAAAAAACAACAACAACATGGAAGACAGAAGCATTTATATTCAGTTTGCTTCTTCTCACTTTTGCTGGCAAATTTATCAATTCTGTTGCTGAGGAATTCTGGGCTTATATTAGAACTTACTTTTTTAGGATTCTAATGTAAAAAGACCAGCAGAGATGTTCAGCCTTGAGGACTGAACAACTACTGGATTCTGTACTTTTTTCAGGGGTCAGCCATTGTTAGATTAGTCATACTAAAGACTGACTTTGGTCTGAATATTTATAGTCTAGAACACATACATGCAAATATATATGTACATACATTATATGCATATATACATATATATATACACACTGTTAGGATATCTAATCTGACAGGATATACTATACTGATAGGATATATGTGATAAATATATAGATAATATGTGATACATATATTATCTATATGTTATATATGTCATTATAGATATACTATCAGTATATATATATACACATACATATATATACTATTTACATGTTACATATATATCATTATATATATCATATATATATATATATATATATATATATATATATATATATACTATCAGTTCTGCTCCGCTATGAGTTCTGACTAAAACAAAGGGTTTATAGAGTAGAAGAGCACATCAGGAGCTAGAAATGGGTGTCACAGAAAGACTGCACAAAGCAGGAAGAACATCTCTCGAGTCTCTTCTCTGACCCACAGATGGACCCTTCATACCTTCTCTATCTTACCCACAGGACAAGCAATGAGAGCTGGTATTTGCCTTCAGCCTGTCTCTTGCCTCTGCTTGCCAATAGGTGTGGTCACCCAAGTGTTCTAACAATTCCACCTCTGTCTTAGCAGAGGTTATGAGAAAGGCAGTCAGAACATGTTGACATCAGAAAAACACCCAGAGCCAAAAGTCCCACACCAGGGTTCAGAAAAAAGGGTGTCAAAACAAATCTAAGAGCACACATTTTTTTATGGTTAATGGGGTAAATCTTTGCACCCTGAGTTCAAGAGATCCTCAAAAAAACATGATAAATATCTTCTCACATTCAGAGGCTATTGGGAAGGGGCCAGAAGGAAGGGACAGGTGACAAGCTCACGGAGCCTGGGAAGCCATGGAGGAAGAACAAGGAAAAAGGGATAGGCAGAGACTCTATCCTGTGACTTTCCAAGGTAGAGAAAGCTCAGTCCTCTGGAACTGGTTGTACAGGAAAGCATTCCTTGCTAAAACAGGTGAAAAACACTGCTAATTGCTATAATGAGGCCAATTATTAACTTCCTATAATTGGATCGGAAACTGATCCATTGTGTGTGAACTGTACATGTTCAAACTTGCCTCCAGGCCTCTGGTTTGTCAAGTGTCAGCATGGTCGCTATGTACTTGGAGAACTTCAGAGCAGGGGTAGGGTAGCGGTCAGGATGGAGTGAGCTCTACCCGGTCTTCTTTCAGAGCTTTAGTAGGAATCCTGCAAAGCCATGAGAAGTTGTGATGGGCAGTCCTCTGGGCCATCCATCCAGTTGTATTTTCCTGCTTTCTCCAATCCTGTGGGAATGTGGCTATAAGTATGTAACCTGTGTGCTCTGAAGAACCTGAAGACCCATCAAAACAGAGGTCAGATGGTTCTGATGAGCCCTAAATAGACCTAAAGATTTGTTTAATTCCAAGAACCATTTTTTTGAAACTGTCATATATAATAAACACACTGTATTTACATCATTTCTACCCATCTACCTCTCCTTTCTGGCTCCTCCAGTGCCACTCTATATCTCCCTATCAAATTCATATTCTCTTTTATAAATATTATATTTATGATAAATTATATACATACATGTAGATGATGCAGAAACTACTGAGTCCAATTAGTGTTACCCAATATATACATGGGTTTAGGGCCTGATCACTTACCTTTGATTGACCTATCAAGGTCATCCATAAAGAAAATTAACTCTCCTTCTCTTAGCAGCCATTGACTGCCTGTAGTCCTTTGGCTAAGGCTGGAGCCTTGTGAGTCTTTCCCCATCCATGTTGCTGTGTTGTCTGGTGTAGTTGTACATGGGCAGCCATATTGTTGAGCATTCACAGGAATAGCATGCCTGCTATGGCATAGTAACTATCCTGGTTATCTAGCTCTTACAATCTTTCTGTGCCCACCTCTGTGATATTTCCTTAGTGTTGGGTATAGGATTTTTCTATGGATGACCCAGTTCAGGCTAGTCACACTATGGTTGTTTATTGTCTGCATTTTGACCCATCATGGTTCTCTGTAACAGCCTTTATCTGCAGCAAAAAAGGAGTTTCTTTGATGATAAGTGTGAGCATGTATTGAGAAAGCACATGGATTCTGGGATTTGAATTATGAATCCTACACAACATCCCTGCCCCTGTGTCTGTGTGTCTGCTTAGGCCACATGTCAATCCTGGTTTTCACTTTTCAGGCACCATCCATCTTGGTTTTTGAGACAGAGTTTCTCATTGACCTGGGGCTATCCAACTAGGTTAGGCTGTCTGGCCAGTGGGCCTTGGGAACCTGCCTCTCTTCACTTTCCTAGAAATGTATGACCTTGGCTCCTTTTTGTGTTGGTTCTAAGGGATTGAACTCAGGTCCTCATGCTTGTGAGGCAAACACTTTAATGACCTGAGTCCTGGTCAGCTCAGTTTTGGAAGGGTAGATATTAAGGGAAACATTGATATGCCCAATGTAGCAAGAGGAAAGAGAGTGTAGGAAGCTCTCAGGCGTGTCTGGAACCAGGATGTGGTAAGCAAGTTATGGAAGATAAAAAATTAGACATCACCCACACTCTACTTCACACAAGCACAGGGAAAGTATTTGTACCAAAACAAGAATGAGAGCCCTTAACATGATTGAGGTGACTCACATGGATGCCCGACTCTGGTCCTTATGACAGCAGAAGGTACCAATGTTGGGAGGGACATGGGAAGGGACATAGGACAATGGAGGCCTTTGAACCAAAATCATATGAGGTGATGAGAAGTGTATCCAGTTTAGTGAAAGCATTTGCGATAGTTAATATTGCTGATTGACAACATGTAAAATCACCATGGAGACAAGCATCTGGGGACATCTGTGAGAGACTATTGTCAGGAAAATCAATCAAGAGACAGGCTGAGGCTTTCCTAGGACAGTGTTCAGAATCTAGCCACAAATCATGGTTCCCAAACATCCTGCATTTCCCCTGTTCTTAAAGGATACTGCTGCATATACTCTTATTGTAAAGCCTTTGAGAATTGAGATGTAGCTTAGTTGGTAAAGTGCTTGCCCAGGATGCACAAGGCTCCATGTTCCATCCCCAGCATTGCAAAACTGGGCATGATTTTGCTTATCACCCCAGCATACAGGAGGTAGGGGCTGGGGGTCATCTTCTGAGACAGAGAGTTAGAAGCCAGCCTGGGATACATAAGACTATCTCAAAAACATGTGAGTGCATGAATGAATGAGTGAATGAATGAAAAGGAAGAACAGTACAGACATCTCCAGAATTATTTAACAGAACTCTTTAGTGGGGTGTCTTGTTTGCTCTTATTGAATACATGAAGGACACAGCTGGGGAGACCCCAGAATAAGCTGCATGAGAGTGAACAGTTGCCCCCAAAGATGTCCATATCCTCATGCCCCCTCCCTGAGAAGATACCACCACGTGACAGAGCAAAAGGGAGAGTAAAGATGTGAGTGGGCTAAGAACCATTAGGTGGGTACTGTCCTGGCTGTTCTGGGTGTGGCCACTGGGGTCATCATCAGCTGAAGGGAGGAGTGTCAAGGAGAGGAGGGAGAATCCATAGCAGGTGCAGAGACTGTGATGAGAGGCTTAGGGGATGTGCCAAGGACTAAGTTGTCTTGTAAATCTGACAAAAAAAAGCCTGTTAGATATGGAAAAGGGGGATCCTTCTGGACTGCTGGTGGAATTGTAGACTGTTCCAGCCACTACAGGAATTAGTATGGAGGTTCTTCAAAAAACTAACACTAGATCTTCTATACGACCCTCTCTATCACTCTTGGGTGTTTACTAAAGGGCTTCGAGTCAACACACTGCAGAGATACTCCAACATCTGTGTTTACTGCAACACTATGAGCAATTGCAAATACAGAGCCAACCAAGGTGTCCATCAACAGAGGACCAGATAAAGAAAATGTGATATATATTCACAATAGAATTTTTTTCAGCCATAAAGAACAAAACTATGCCATTTTCAGGAAAACAGATCAACTGGAGATTATCATTTTTTCTCTTTTTTTTTTTTACCATTTTCTAAATTTTTATTTACATTCCAAATGATTTCCCCTTTCCCGTTTCCTCCCTCCCCGAAAGTCCCATAAGCCCCCTTCCCTCCCTCTGTTCCCCATTCAACCCCCTCTCGCTTCTCTGTCCTGGTATTCCCCTACATCCAGTCTTTCCAGGACCAGGGGTCTCTCCTTCCATCTTCTTGGAAATCTATTGATATGTGAATTGTGTCTTGGGTATTCCGAGATTCTGGGTTAATATCCCCTTATCAGTGACTGCATACCATGTGTGTTCTTTTGTGATTGGGTTACCTCACTAAGGATGATATTTTCCAGTTCTGACCATTTGCCTAAGAATTTTGTGAATTCATTGTTTTTAATTGCAGAGTAGTATTCCATTGTGTAAATATACCACATCTTCTGAATCCATTCCTCCTTTGAGGGACATCTGGGAGATTATCATTTTAAGAGAATTAAATCAGTTTCAGAAAGATAAAAACAGTGTGTTTTCTCTAGTTATTTGTTTCTAGTTTCATACAAACACATACAATCATGTATGTGTATCTAAGAGGAAAAGAGAAATGAAATTATCTCTGGACTAACTGGTGGGGGAGGGAGAGGGAAGTTAGGGAGACATGAGCACATACAATATGTACATATGAAAAGTTTTGTTAAAATGACTTTAAAAGTGAGAGGGGCTCAGGAGGCTGATCTACACTTCTTGTAGGCAGCACAGAGGACTAACTTGTACACAGAATTTAGACTATGAGGGTGGCAATTCCCCCTTCCCCCAAATCCCAATTGCTCTGGGAGCTTCCCTAATTTCGTGGAACTGCTGAACTGTCTCTGGAACCATTTCCCCTATATGACATTTAAAAAATGTCTTTCTGATGTAGTTACCATTAAGGAGGGTTTTCTGGTGTGTCAGTCAAGTGTATCCTTTCAGACCTAGTCTCTGCTAAGTTTCCTTAAAAAATTCACAATGTCTTATACACAGATTGCTGGGACACTTCTTGGAGCCCCTTCAGCAGTGTGTGTGTGTGTGTGTGTGTGTGTGTGTGTGTGTGTGTGTGTAGCCAGAATTGAACCTCCTTGGGTGCTATTTTTCAAGCACCATCCAGTTTATTTTCTGAGACAAGTCTCTCACTGGCCTGAGGCTGGATAATTCAGCTCGGCTATTCAGCCAGCAAGGACCAGTGATCCTTCTGTTTCTGCCTACCAAGCAGGCATGCACTGCCAAACGGTGGGTTTTATGGATCAAACTTAAATCCCGTGATTGTACCACAAGAACTTCATTGAATGAGCCATCTTCTTAATCCTCCCTACCTTTCAAAATTATTTCTTTGCAAGAGAAGCAGGCTTATCCCATGGGTGCAGGGAAAGGACTCCTTTCAGATGGTGGAGGCTTGTATCTGATGTAAGCATTCTGTTAGGCCAGGTATCTCAGTTTCTAATATGAATGCTTTCATTTGGCACTGCAGGGGTGTCTCTCTGCAAGCACCACAGCCAGCAGAGTGTTGATCCGCAAGAGGCAAGTTCAGCACAACTCAGTAGCTGATGTTGGTTCAAACTTCAAGAGTCTGACAGTGGGTTTATTTTAGGCATATTTAAGCACAGAACAATTTGGGGAAGATGTTTCCTGGTGATAATTAACTTAGTCCCATATGCACAACAAACCTTAAGACATGACTGCAACAGAACACTTTGTAAAGTCCAAGTGACATCTTCTCTAAAGATGGGTTCTATAGTTTAACTGAGAAAAACAAGCTCAAGATAAGGGTCTAGGGGATAATCTTTGTCTTAGCCACATAGACAGTGCAAAGTTCACCAGGCTCTTAACCACTCCCACTCCGAGTCTTCTGGGCAGAACATGGGGGATTCTCTCTCTCTCTCTCTCTCTCTGGAAGGACAACCCTGTTTAATATTCCTGGTTCCCCTAAGTGGTTACCTGTGAGCACAAGGACCCACATGCGTCTTATATCTTCATGTACCATGAAGGTGACCTGAAGGCTTTTCTTTTTCATATAAACAGGATACAGTGAGGAGAGAGTGGCCAGCAAGCATCCAACAACAACAACAACAACAACAACAACAACAACAACAAGAAGGCTGTACTTGCTGCTCTGAAATGAGGTTGAGATTCATATTTATGGCTCCACACCCATTCTGCAGCTTTTCTTTGCTAGCTTTCCCAAATAATCTGATTCATACATTCTCATTGTGGGTTTTCTTTGCCAATCTTTAGATCCTTTGGTTTAGCTTCATTGGCAACAGCTAGCTCTTGCCACTAATATTTCCAGTTCTATCAGGAGACAAGGCAAAAATTGATGAATGGAAAGCCATACTCTTGATTCTACCTAGTGCCTGCATGTTCGTTGTTCGTTGTGGTGGCCTGTTTCCCTCAGTTGGCATCCTCTGAGAGAATGTTCCACCTGAGTATTCTCATAAGGAGTTCAAGCTACTTTCTGGGAAGTCCATGCCTGGATGAATGTCTTTCTTTTAGGAAAGAAGAAGAAGGATAAAGAGGAGCAGGAGGAAGAGGAAGAAGAGGAAGAGGAACTAAGGAAGAAGAAGAAGAAGAAGAAGAAGAAGAAGAAGAAGAAGAAGAAGAAGAAGAAGAAGAAGAAGAAGAAGAAGGAGGAGGAGGAGGAGGAAGAAAGAGGAAGAGGAAGAAGGAGAGAAAGAAGAGGAGAAGGAGAAGGAAGAGAAGGAGGAGGAGGAGGAGGAAAGGAGGTGTGGACAGAAGCAGAAATTCTGATGTGTGTGTGTGTGTGTGTGTGTGTGTGTGTGTGTGTGTGTGTGTGTGTGAGAGAGAGAGAGAGAGAGAGAGAGAGAGAGAGAGAGAGAGAGAGAGAGAGAGAGAGAGAGAGAGTTTATCTCATTTGAAACAGGATATCTCACTGAACAATGATCCTAGAGTCCATATTTCTGCATCTAGATTGGCTGACCAGCAAGCCCCAGGAATCCTCTCATCTCCACCCACAAGCACTGGGGTTACCTCGAGTTTTACATTGGAACTGGTGATCTAAACTGAGTTCTCATGCTTACACAGCAAGTGCTCTTACCACTGAGCCATCTCCCAGACTGAACATACCATCTTTAACCAATGCTGAGTTTGCATTATGATTTTGTTATCTCTCAGTCATTCTGGGTTATTTTTCACTAAATTCCAATACTGGTTGGTGGCTTCCTGGGTTCAAATCCAGTTTTGCCACTTTCTATCTATGAAGTTGCAAGTTCTCTGTGCTTTGGTTTTCCTTGTGTAAACGAGCATGATGATAATAATTACATTTTCATCAGAGTCTTCTTGTGGGGATGAAATGGGTGTGTATAGCTGACATCTACCACATACTGCAGAGGTGTTAGCTGTGGATAACTGTAACTTTTCCACAATCCTCAAGCTACACCCTTTGCCCTGACCCTTTGTACTCTGAGAACTTAGTTGGTGTCATTTCTTCATTACTAAGAAACAAATGGTCCCGGGCTGGGGGATGAGGCTCATTTGGTATAGTGCTTGCATAATGTCTTAGTTAGGGTTTTACTGCTGTGAACAGACACCATGACCCAGACAACATTTAATTGGGGCTGGCT
This sequence comes from Tokudaia tokunoshimensis, assembly GCA_036184795.1. NCBI lineage: Eukaryota > Metazoa > Chordata > Mammalia > Rodentia > Muridae > Tokudaia > Tokudaia tokunoshimensis. The sequence goes on from BTHU01000013.1 coordinate 67,280,464, forward strand.
TACAGGTTCAGAGGTTCAGTTCATTATCATCAAGGTGGTAGTATGGCGGTGTCCAGACAGGCATGGTACATGAGGAACTGAATGTTCTACATCTTTATCTAAAGACTGCTAGAAGAACACTGGCTTCCAGGCAGCTAGGATGAGGGTCTTAAAGCACAGTGACACACCTACTCCAACATGGCTGCACCTACTTCAACAAAGCCAACCTACTCCATCAGAACCATACCTTCTAATAGTGCCACTCCCTGGGCCAAGCATATACAAGCCATCACACTTAATATTCGTGAAGCCTTGGGTTCTATCTCCAGCAATGCAAAGAACCACCCCCCCATGGTAGTTCACACCTTGCAATCCAAAGAAGCTGGATTATAGGAAGATTAGAAATTCAAGGTTATCCTTGACTATCTAGTGAGTTTGGAGACCACCCTGACTCCATGAGATCCTAAGAATGAGTGGTTTGAATAAGAATGTTCCTTATAGACTCATATATTGAGAGCTGAGTCACCAGGGAGTAGCACTACTTGAAAGGATTAGAAGGATCAAGGGTGTGGCTAAGAAGTAACATCAGGAAGTATGCCACTGGGGATGGGCTTTAGTGTTTCAAAAGTCCATGACAAGTCCAGTGTCTCTTTCTAGGCCTGCAGATCAGAACATAGCTCTGAGTTACTGCTCCAGTACCATATGGGCTGCCATGCTCCCCACCATGAGGATAATAGACCAAACCTCTGAAACTGTAAATCAGTCCCCAATTAAATTTTTTCTTTAGTAAGAATTGCCTTGGTCATTGCATCTCTTCACAGCAATAGAACAGTGACTAGGACAACAGGGAAAGAAATAAAAGGAGAGAACCTGTGTTGCAAATTATTGAATCTCCACTTCCCATGCTTCTGTTTCACAAATGCTGATCTCTTTCTTGCAGCCTCCAAAGTCAGACTTCCTTTGTCAGTTCTCATCTTCCTCTGTGGACGTGGTCCCACTTTTGACTCTCAAATCAGAATCTGTGCCTTATCTTTGTTCTGTGGGTTCCTTTTCTTCACAAATACAGAGTGGAAGAAAACCACAAAGGAATCACTCTTAGAAGTTACTTTTACCTAATGAGTTCCTTCTTCAGCACCTCCCTACGATGAACTGTTATTCTTTGGGTTCAAAGCCTTCTGGAAGGATCCATTTTTTACAGAACATACTTGCTCTCCTCATCCAGGCCCTAGAGCTCCTATACTTTGGGTAAGTATTCCCAAAAAGCATAGCTCAGGGCACTACTGGGAGTTAATAGAGCTTCTTGATGGTGAGGTCTACTGGCAGGGAGCCATGTCCCTGCAAGCATGCTGTTGAAGGGCATAGTGTAATTCCTTGATTGCTCTCAAAGGGTATAATGCTAAATCCCTTTATCTTCCTCCTTAACTCCCAGATACCATGAAGTAAGCGACTAGCTTTGTGCTCCATCAGCACACCATGATGTCCTACCTTGCCAAAAGCCCCCAAACAATGAGGCCAGGCAACCACCATCTGGGATGTTTGAGATCATTTGTCAAATTAAACCCATTTCCTTGAATTTGATTTTCTCAGGTTTTTATTATATTCATATTTTCAGGATTAGTCTTGTTTATCACATCAATCGTTCCTAGAATCAACTAAGAGACACACATCTCGGTGGGCCTGGAAGGTCATTTCAGAAAGGATTAATTGAGAGTATAAGACCAGAGAGAGAGAGAGAGAGAGAGAGAGAGAGAGAGAGAGAGAGAGAGAGAGAGAGAGAGAGAGAGCCGTTCTGTAAACCTTCCAGTGGGTTATACTTAGTCTGAGGCAAAAAGTTGGCCTGCCTTCACTTCTTCCTCCTGAGAACATCTGTCCATGATGCAGTCTTCTGTTCATATTTCTTTAGCCTTTGAAAGTGATCCAAAGACCCGTGTCTCTCCAGGACTCCCCCATGCCTTCAGCACTAGGTTGGGACAGCTGAAGATTGCAGCACTGTGGACTGAGTGGCTACTGACTCTCAGCTCCAGGGGGGAAAGTGTAGGAAGAACAGCCTGTGTCACATTAGCCAGTCTAATGAGTGTCCTCAGGGTATGTTTTCATCTGGTTGATTGTGTCCTTCTCCAGAACCATGGCTTACACAGCTAGAAGCTGCCTACCTCATCATCATCTCATAACTGACTTGGAACTATCCTTCCCACCCTTCCTTGCTCCGAGAAGCCTTTGCTGCCTCTGACTTTTTCTGCCTTTTTTGTTTTCCTTCAAGGCAAAATTCTACTCTTTATTCAGGTTCCTGATACAGTGTTTTCAGTTCAGTAAAGCCTTCTAACCAACTATCTTCAGCAGGGACAGTTTCCTGGGTTCTGACGCACTGAACTCAAATTCCTAATGAAGCTGGTGTCTCCTCTGACACCCCCCCCCCAAGAGTCAGTTACTTCATTGTCTGGATTCGGCAAGTCTGAGAGGTGGCAGACATACAAGGGAGCTGGTTGTTTTGAATAGGTGTTTAATTTATATGTGGTAACCTGCCAATTCGCCTCCTGAACAGGACATTCCTGGGAGCTTATCTTTCAGGGTGAGGTAGAGGGTATGTGTGTGTGTGTGTATGTTGGGGGGGTGCCTGTCCAGCCACATTTTTTTTGTGTTTCCTACATAAGACCCTGTTTGAAACAACAAAAACAAAGTCCCCCTAACATAGTAAATATTTTCCTGTCATTTCTCAGACTTCCAAAGCATAATTGTTGCTTTATTTTTTTGAGATAAGGAAGCCCAGACTGGCCTCAAAATTGATAGGTGGCTAAGAATGACTTTGAACCACTGAAAAGCATGATTTTAAAATCCTTACTTGAAAAGTATATGAAAATAGTAATTGTAAATAAATCAAAGAAATGCATGTACTAGGAAGTAAAATCTACTCTATCAAAAACTTATTTCCCAGAGAGAACTGCCATCAAATAGCTTGTGACATCACACACACACACACACACACACACACACACACACACACACACACACACACAGAGTCATTCCTCTTCTGGGTAAAGTTTGTAAATTTAATTTCAAAGCAAATAAGCTAACTGGCTTGACTCATTCTGCTAGTTATTCCTGAAAATGGTTCGTCATTTTTTGTGTTTTGCCATGGGTGTGTGCACATATGTGCACATGTGTGTGGCGTCCCAAAAGACATATCATTCTTCAGGAGCTGTCCACCTTGTTTTTTGTTGTTTTCTTTTCTTTCACATTTTTATCTATTATTATTGCACATGTGTGTCTGTGTGTGGGAATATGTGCATGTGCATTTCATAGTGCACACACATGGAGGTCAGAGGAAAAAATCATGAGTCTGTTCTCTCTTCCTAGAAACTGAGTACAAGGGACTCAGCAGTCATTTGTCATTCGCTCCAGCTTGAGTTGGTACAATGGGGTCAGTTTGGACCGGAAAGAAGAAAGCATGAAGGTAGGTTGGCTCCTCCTTTACAAACAGAGCTGGGGGCTAACCATGACTGATACTCAGAGCTGAGACCCCTCAAAGGCTCATAGAACTCATGGCTGGCCATCACAACTCTCTAACACTTCAGGCTGGACACTATATGTATGTATGTGTGTGTATGTATGTATGTATGTATGTATTTATTTATTATGTATATATGGGTTAAATTCAAACTAGAGGCCACACTTGCTTATAGTCTCATAGCTACTGTCAAGCACCTTACAGAGAGCCCATCTGTGAGTGTGTACCAGGCTCCTCAGGTACCAGGGCTCCCCAGAAAGGAAATGCTACACTCTAGACCAAATACTGCTCAAAGTAGGCCTACCTGCAGCCCTCTCTGTCTCCAGCCTCATCGTTGATCCCAGAATCCTCAGGTGTCTGGATTCTAGGACAATGACAGGCATCAATTTCTCTTTCCTCAAGGAAGTTTACAGACTTCCAGTTGCCAGATTCCATCAGAGGCTTACTGCATATCCCTCACCCATACATGAGTGCACCTCAATTCAAGGTGCCTATTCCCTATATGGAGTACCCTCAGCTAAGTGCACCTCTCCTCCACATTTTCCCTACATCTTCTAAGTCACACATTTACAACTTTCCTTCTTCCCTTCCTCCCAGATGCAAGACACTTTCTTTCCTCCCCCAAAGCCCTAAGATAGACTTCTTGTTCTTCTGGTGGTCTGAAATCCTTTCCTTTCTTGGTCATCCTGCTGTATTTACTCTGGTGCTAACTAGATCTATGACCTCAAGGAACAATCTGTGACAGTATCCTCTATTGGAGGGGAGAGTAGTGGTGGGTGAACATGATCAAAACACATTATATTTGTGTATGAAAATGTCATAATGAAAGTTATTATGTACAGTTAAAATGGGAACTAAATATCAATAGTCATAAGGATCTCCTAAACAGCAGGTGGCCGGGATGTTCACGGTATTTACTTTTTTTTTTTAATGTGCACTCTGTCTTCAACAGGTTGACTTCATATAGCAGCAGGAGCTCAATTAGATAGGATGGATTGTGCAGTTGTCCTGTGCTCCTGGATTAACCTTTGAAACCAGTTAATTAGATGTAGGTTATAGTGAGAAAGATGAGACCAAAGATTAGCAGACTCAGTCAGGGCCTTAGGCAGGGTAGCCATTGTCCTGATGTGGACCTTGTGACAACAGTGATTTGATCCAGGGGAAACTTCTAGTTCAGAGTTGAGAAAGAAAGTAGTAGACTGAACATGGCTGGAGGACTAGACCCTACAATAAGAGAAGCAGGAGCAGAAACAGACAGACTGAAATACACACACACACACACACACACACACACACACACACAGAGAGAGAGAGAGAGAGAGAGAGAGAGAGAGAGAGAGAGAGGAGAGACAGACAGAGACAGAGAGACAGAGACACAGAGAGGAACAGAGAGTATGTAAGAAATGGGGAGACACATATACAGAGAGAGACATAGAGAGAATGAGCATAGAGAGATGAAAAATAGCAGGGTTATAAGGAGAATGAGCAGTTAGTGGGAGGGGCCATGAACTGGACAAGTCTAGGGTATGGGGAGGAGTTGGGAAAGCTAGGCTGCCAGCATGGACTCTGAGATACATGACAAGTACTGTGACGTCAAGGGAGCCTGGAGGCCAGCATGAGCTTTGGTATGCTAATAAACACCCCATATAGCCATATGTCCCTTTTTTGGTATTTGGAGAATGGAGTTTCCTTTGGACCTGAGAGAACATGAAAACCCATCCATAGAAGCAGGCTTACTGAATCTCTTTTGGTCTTGTACCTAAGTCTTTGAGCTCCATCTGAAACCAGTTTGGGCTTGTTAGTTCAGAAGCAGCATTGTCCCTGGAGGGAGGCATAGATCCCATCTTTAGCAGTAGTCAGGAGATCTAGTCCTCTTAATTTTGGAGTACCATAGCAGCCTGAGAATGGAGTCTGTCCAGAAGGATGTTAATAAACTGATCTAATTTTCCTTTAAGGTTTGTTGTGAGCTAGTGAGACAGGGAGGTTAATGGATGCAAAGAAGCCTCAAACCAGCTGTCTTAGTTCCAAATTCTCAAAAAACAATGCCCAGAGTGGTAAGAAAAAGGATGAGCTAGATATCACAATGTGCCCTTCCAGAGGGCACCTGGACTGCCGTTAGGGGTTTGGGGACACAGACCACGCCAACTGTTTTGTAGTTGGCAAAGGGGCAATGTAGAAAGGGCAGCAGTTAGAGTCCCTCAGAGGAGGGGGAGGTGGCCTAAGGGGCCACGTTAACATATGGCAAAGGTCCAGAATGTAAGACAGCCATGTGATGGCAGCAGGCATCCTCTGAGTGCAGGAGATGGGGTCATTTGCCTGTGTTGGGAGGGAGCAGGCAAGAAAACCATCTAAAGAGTGTTTGGCAGGCTTCGTCACAGGCATTAGCAAGCCTAACGACTTTGTTGCTGTTGTTTGTTCTACGATGCAAGGCTGTTGGTTTGGTGGAATAACTTGAGACTGTTTTCATTGGTCAGCTTGAGTTCAGAGTCAGCTATCCAGTCTCCTCTGTTACAACGTTGTGGGGAATATTAAGAGTCAAAGTTAACTCAAAAAAATTTTAACATCCCAATTAATAAATTTTGTTTAGTAACGTGAATGCAATTGTATAACTGGCTGGACCATGTACCGGAGTCCCGTAGAAGGATAAGGTAACTATAATCAGCTGTTTCTTCAGACTCCTTCATTAGGAATAAGCATATGGAAGCTTTATTTAAAAAGTCAGTTAAATCCAGCATTAATTGACAGTTCTAAAGAGAAATAGAGTCCTCCTCTGATCTTTAGATCCTTTTAATAGGATTATCTAGCAAAATCCCAAGGAAATCCCTTGGACATCCTGAGTTCTTCCGCATGCCTGTGATTCCGATGGCAGAGTATCTGGCAACTTCCTTTAATCAGGGAACACAGGTGGCAAGGATGCAGAAGAACATAGTATAACTGTGAGAAGTACTCTTCCGGAAAGAGCTAGTGTCCCATAATTGGTAAACCCAGCTTTTAGATTTGGCCTCAGTTTTTAAGAAGACAGGCTTGTTTTTCTCGGCTGTGGATAGATACTGCAGTGCTGAAGTAAGCCAAGATTCTTTCCTATGTGTGGGAGATATGAGGAGGAGAATCATTAGTGAGAAATAGTTGTTCAAATAACATATGGCTAAGCATAATATCTGAGGACCATGGTCCCCTGAACTGTTAAATACGCATACTGATCATTTTATTCTTGGTTATACTTTCCTGCTTGTATGTTTGAGACCATGTAGGTATCCAAAATAAAATTTTCTTTTTGTGTGTGTGTTGTCAAGGCCAACTGAGGATCTGCTCCTCAGAGGTCACTTGGGTATGGGGGGAATCCTATGACCCCTCTGGGATTTCTTTTACAGTTAGTCTATCTATGAGAGGATACGCTTGCTTTTTAAAAATTGTGATAGTGTGTATCATTTGAGTGTGTGCGCCCACATTTGTGTGTGTGAATGCAGTCATACATGGTACCACGATGTCTATGTGGAGGTCAGAGGACAACCTTGGGAGTTGGTCCTCTCCTTACACTTTGAGATGAAGACACTTTTGCTCTTTGTAAGCTATCAAGTTCTTATGTCTTCCCTTCTTGCTACAGAAGTGCTGGGATCATAGGTTATTCCTTCCACTTTACTACTTGACTCCCCTTCTAGTTTCCATTTGAGTTGTGACAAATACTCTGACAAAAGAAACTTGAAGGAACAGGTTTGTTCCAGCTTAAGTTGAGGTTTGGTTTTTTGCTATGTATTGTAATACCGGCCCTCAAGGCCTGGTTTCCCCAGGAATAAGAGAATCTGCGCATACACTAGTGATTCTATGTAACCTTAGCCCTCAAGTTATCCCTGATTGGTGAATAAAGATATCTACAGTCGATAACTGGGAAGAAGAGATAGGAGTTTGGGTTTCCAGGCTTGGGGTCTGAGGAGACCATGAAGACGGGGAGAGAGCAGGTGGAAAGAGGAGAGACACCATGGGGTAGGTGAGTTATGAAAATGTGGCCAGTTGGAGATAAAAGCAGCTCAGATGGAAAACAGTAGTTATAATTTGGGGTTATTGATGGGGAGGTAGATTCTAATAGCTTAGATTGTAGATCCTAAGCTCTAGTGCTGATTAAGGCTTATTATAAATATGAGAGTTGCGTGACTTTTATCTGGGAACTGAATGATAAAAGTGGTGTAGAAACCCCTGATTTGAGAGTAAATACCAACCACAACAATTTGAGATTAAATAATTACTATAGCAGCTTAAAATTCTCCATTATGGTCCTCTGCTATGGGGATGTCAAGGAAAGCAGAAACTTGGAGCAGCTGTTCATATCCACAGAAAGAATGAAGGCATGCTTGTTTGTGGTCAGCTCATATTATCCATTGTCCATTGTATACAGTCTAGGACCCAAGCCTAGAGAATGGAATCGCCAACTGTGTGCTGAATCTTCTCACATGAATTAATCAGTGTTATTAAGACAGCCACCCACAGATATGCCCTGATCTAGACAATTTGTTATTGCAAGTCTCTCCCTAGTGATTATCGATTGTGTCAAGTTGACAATTACAACTAACTGCCATAATTCTCAAACTGCTGCCCCCCAATATGGGAGAGACAAACAGATACTAGATATCGGTATAGAGTATATTAGCTCCTGGGGACTTTGCTTCACATTTCAATGTTTTGCCACACAACCATTGCTAAAATAGAGAATTAAAAGATCATCCCACCATTTTGTCATGGCAGCTGCCTCAGGATAATGAATACCATCATATTGACAAGTAAATTCCATGAAGATAACCCAATTACTGTCCTTTATTTGCTACAAATCATGTCCCTTGGTCAGAAGTAAGGCTGTGTGGAATACCATGCAGGTGATACAGTGTTCTATAAGTCCACAGACTGTAACTCTGTTGGAAGCTTTTTAGGTAGAGAAGGCAAATCCATACACAGAGTACATGCTCCAGAGCAAAGTGTCTTCCCTTCTGTCACGAAGGGGGTCCAAGTATCCTCCTGTTATAACAAGGAATGGTATCTGTTCATCTTAGCTGTCAACTCGACACAGCTTAGAGTCATCTGAGAGGAGGACAGAATTGACTGGTAAAGAGGGTGGTTGGTTCTCACATCCTGTGCACCAGGTTGTTGAATTCTTCCTCTGAGGAGGTGGAGGTCACTCCTTAGTGAGTGCTAATCTGAGGAGACACTAGAAGGTAGACTCTGTGGTGTGCAGTTAGTTAAGGAGAGGGATGAGGGCTAGGTAATAAAAGTGGTGCCTCTCCAAGATGGCGTGCTTCTTCTTCACCATCCTGATTTGAGACAAAAGCCTGACCACCTAAAACAATTTTATTGTGGGTTTCTGTCTCCCACTAACAGGCCCCCTGCTGATAGAGTGGATGGATCAACATGGTCAAGGCCTACTCAGAATGTCACACAACAATTCTGGGCCAATCAACCACCCTAGCTTCCTTCAAACTGACCAATCCTAAAGGAGGGGGAGGAAAACTTAAAAAACTTTTAGACTCCAGAATTGGAGAAGAGATGGGATTTTTCTGCTTTCCGAGTTCCTAGAGGGACATTTTCTGTGTGTCTGCTGCGCATGTGTGCGTCCTCACCCCCAATAAACACCTTCTGTCAACTGTGGATTCTGTCTGCAGTACTGGACGATTCTCTGTTGCCACCTGTAGCTCTTCAGATTTCCTGCCCTTTAATTCTTTAACTGGCAGTAGAAATGAACTTCGACAGGAACCTGAAACTGTCACTAGCATCATCTTCATATCCCAGGCCTATTTAGATGCTCTCTCCATGCAGCTTCCCTAGACTTTCTTGCCACTAATGTCCTCATCTCTTGTGTGTCTGTGCGTGTGTGTGTGTGTGTGTGTATGTGTGTGTGTGTATACATGTGTGCATGTAGTCCAGGGATATCTGTGAGTGTTTACCTCAGCAGTGTACACTCTAGGTTTTTTTTTTTTGAGATTTTTTTTTTATTTGTGCGTGTGCGCATGCGTGTGTACTTGTGCTCTTGGGGACCAGAAGAGGATACTGGATCTATTTCAATTTCAAGTATTGTGAGTCACCCAATTTGAGTGTTAGGAACCAAACTTACATCTTCTAGACTAACTGCTTTTAACCACTGAACCATCTCTTAAGCTCATGCCCGTCACTTGCCAACTTGGCTAGGCTTGCTGGCAGTAAGCAGCAGGGCTCTTCCTGTCTCTCTCTCTTCTCTGCTAGGGCTGTAAACATGCCTCCTCTTCTTTGGGTTCTGGGAATTGAACTCAGTCCTCATGCTTGCAAAGCAAGCAATTTCCCAGTCAAGTCATCTCCCCAGCCTTCCCTTTCTTTTAAGAAAAGCATTAGCTATGGACTGTTCAGGGGTTTAGACGCATCCTTCTGGTTGCCTCTCCTTGTAGGCAAAACAAACAATTAGCTGCCCTATCTCAGCTCTGCTCATTGGGATCATTTACTTTTATCACTGTATTTCTGGCCTGTCCCAGTGTGAGGTTGAAATGCTTCTGCCACAAACTGTGTCACAGGCAGAACAATGTGTGAACCATGGGCCCTGTTCTCTGCCCTTATGAGCCCATAGGTGCAGGCTGAAACAGAGAACATAGGCAGTGCAGTCAAGTGTAGGTCATGTGATCCAGTGGCTCAGATACTTGAATAATAACTTCAACCTGCTTCAGGGTTCTCTCCTATTCTATGACCTACTGAAAATGGGAGGCTTTAGGGCCCATTTGGTAACTGGGTGTACGTTTTCTCCCGATCCAACAAGACTTGTTACATACAGGAAGACTGTTCTTTCCTAGTGGTAGGATGAGTCTGGCGCAGCAACTCACCCTTCATCTTGAAAAGGAGTTCCTTTTTTTTTGTTTCCTTCTCCTCTTCCTCTGTCTTCCTCCTCTCCCTTCTTCTTCACCTCCTCCCTCTCTACTTCTTTGAATAGGGTTTCTTGTAGCCCTGAGTAACTGAGGATGACCCTTGAAATTCTGTTCCTCCTGCATCTACCTCTTAAATTCTCGGATTATGGTTGTGTGTTACCATGACAGGCCTGAAAGAGATAGAAAGGTACACTCTAGGAGGCCATGACATTCCATTGTCTTTGGGATTTTTTTTTCTTTTGCCCCAGTGCAAATATTATCTTTCTTATTTGTTTGTTTCCCTCTTCCAGTCATCCCTTCCACAATCCTTCCCCCTCCCCCTCCCCTTCTTCTCTGAGAGGGTGGAGGCCCCCCCATCTGCCTCACCCCACCCCCTAAATTGCTTTTGGTAAGATGGCCATTTTAACTAAGTTAATTCTACTAATCCATGAGCATGGGAGATCTTTCCATCTTCTGATATATTCCTTAATTTCTCTCTACAGTGAGTTGACATTCTTGGCATATAGGTCTTTCACTTGCTTGGAGTTACACCAAGATACTTTATGTTATTCACGGTTTATGTTAAAGGACATTATTTCCTTAATTAATTTCTCAACCTATTTATCAGGTTTATATAAAGGAGAGCTATTGATTGTTTTGAGTTAATTTTGTATCCAGGCACTTTGCTGAACATGTTTTCAGCTGTGGGAGTAGTTCTCTGGTAGAATGTTTGGGGTCACTTATGTATATTATCATATCATTCGAAAATAGTGATAATTTGATTTCTTCTTTTCCAATTTGTATCCACTTGATCTCCTTTACTTGTCTTATCGTTCTGACTAGAACTTCAAGTACTATATTGAATAGATAGGGAGAGAGTTAACAGCCTTGTCTTGTCCCTGATTTTAGTGGAATTGCATTAAGTTTCTCTATTTAGTTTGATAGTGGTGATTGACTTGCTATATATTGGTTTTTATTATGCCTTGTATCCTTGATCTCTCTAAGACTTTTTGACATGAAGGGGTGTTGGATTTTGACAAAGGCTTTTTTAGCATCTAATGAGATGATCACCTGCTATTTTTCATATGGTGAATTACATTGATAGATTTTCTTTTTTTTTCAAATTTACATTTTATTTTAGTACTTTTGTGTTCCTTGAAAAATTCTACTTACAATCATAAATAAAGAACACTTGTCAAGAGCTATGCTTTTCAATTTTTCAACAACATTTTTTTTCTGAATTCTTTCCATATTTTTATTGGATATTGTATTTATTTACATTTCAAATATTTTCCAAGTTTCCCCTTCACAAGCCCCCTATCCCATCCTCCCTCACCCTGCTGGATTTTCTTATATTGAACCATCCTGCATTCCTGGGATAAAACCTATTTGATCATGGTGGATGATATTTTTTGATGTGTTCCTGGATTCAGGTTGTATTTTTTTTTGAGTATTTTTTTTTTGCATCAATGTTCATAAGAGAACTTGGTCTGAAATTCTCTTTCTTTGTTGAATCTTTGTGTGATTTAGGTATCATGGTGACTGTGGCCTCATAGAATGAGTTTGGCAGTGTTTCTTCTGTTCTATTTAGTACAATAGTTTGAGGAACATTGATATTAGCTCTTCTTTGAAAGTCTGGTAGAGTTCTGCACAAAAACCAGTTGGTCCTGGGCTTTTTTGGTAGGGAGATGTCTTAGTCAGTGTTTCTATTCCTGCACAAAACATCATGACCAAATAACAAGTTGGGGAGGAAAGGGTTTATTCAGCTTACATTTCCACACTGATGTTCATCACCAAAGGAACTCAAGACTGGAACTCAAGTAGGTCAGGAAGCAGGAGCTGATGCTGAGGTCATGGAGGGATGTTACTGACTGGCTTGCTTCCCCTGGCTTGCTCCCCCTGGCTTGCTCAGCTTGCTTTCTTATAGAACCCAAGACTACCAGCCCAGGGATGGCACCACCCACAGTGGGCACCCCCACCCTTGAACACTAATTGAGAAAATGCCTTACAGCTCGATCTCATGGAGGCATTTCCTCAAGGGAGGCTCCTTTCTCTGTGATAACTCCAGCTTGTGTCAAGTTGAGTACAGGAGATTTTTACTGAGTGCTTCTGTTTCCTTAGGGGTTATAGGGATGTTTAAATAGTTTACCTGATCTTGATTTAATGTTAGTAAATGGTATCTATCTAGAAAATCATCCATTTTATTAAGATTTTCCAATTTTGTAGAGTAAGACCTAATGACTCTTTCAATTTCCTCAGTGTCTGTTGTTCTGTCTTCCTTTTCATTACTGATCTTATTTATTTGAATTCTCTCTCTCTCTCTCTCTCTCTCTCTCTCTCTCTCTCTCTCTCTGTCTTTTGGTTAGTTTGACTAAGGGTTTGTCTAGCTTGTTGATTTTCTCAAAGAACCAGCTCTTATTTTTGTTGATTCTTTGTATTGTTTTATTTTTTTCTGAATGATCGCTTTCAGCCCCGATTTTGATTATTTCCTGCCTTCTACTCCTCTTCAGTGTGCTTGCTTCATTTTTTTCTAGAGTTTTCAGGTGTGCTTTTAGATTGCAGGTATGAGAATTTTTGATTTCTTTATGGAGGCACTTAGTGCTATGAACTTTCCTCTTAGCACTGCTTTCATAGAGTCCCACAAGTGTGGGTATGTTGTGCCCTCATTTTCATTGAATTCTGGAAGGTCTTTAATTCCTTTTTTATTTGTTCCCTGAGCCAGAGATCATTGAGTAGAGAGTTGTGGTGTAGGCTTTCTGGTGTTTCTGTTGTTGTTGAAGTCCAGCTTTAATCCATGGTGGTCTGATAAGAAACAAGGTGTTATTTCAGTTTTCTTGTATCTGTTGAGGCTTTCTTTGTGACCTACTATATGGTCAGTTTTGGAGAAGGATCCATGAGATGCTTAGAAAATTGTATATTCTTTTGTGTTTGGGTGAAATATTCTGTAGATGTCTATAGGTCCATTTGAATCATAGCATCTGCTAGTTTATTATGTTTCTGTTTAGTTTTTGTCTAAATGACCTGTCAATTGGTGAGAGTGATTAATGTGTGGGCATGATGTGTGATTTAAGCTTTAGCAATGTTTTTATGAATGTGGGTACCCTTGTGTTTGGGGCATAGATGTTCAGCATTGAGATGTCATCTTGGAAGATTTTTCCTTTTATGAGTGTGAAGTGTCCTTCCCTGTTTCTTTTGATTAATGTTTGTTGAAAGCCTATTTTAATAGATATTAGAATGTCTACTCCAGCTTGCTTCTTGGGTCTGTTTGCTTGGTAAATGTTTTTTTTCCATCCCTTCACTCTGAGGCAATGCCTTCTTTATCACTGAGGTCTGTTTCTTGTATGCACCAGAATGATGAATCCTGTTTTCATAGCCGTTTTGTTAGCCTGTGTCTTTTTATGGGGAATTGAGTACATTGATGTTGAGAGATATTAATGACCAGAGATTGTTAATTCTTGTTATTTTGGTGTTAATGATGTTAGTGTGTGTGTGTTTGTGTGTGTGTGTGTGTGTGTGTGCTCGTGCATGAGTATGCTTCCTTTGTTTTTGCAGACATGGAATTACTTATTTCCTGTGTTTTCTTAGATGTGGTTATCCTTCTTAGGTTTGAGTTTTCCTTCTAGTATTTTCTGTAGGGATAATTTTGTGGATAGATATTATTTAAATTCAGATATGTCTTAAAATATCTTGTTTTCTCCATCTACGGTGACTGAGAGTTTTGCTGGATATAGTAGTCTAGGTGGTTTTGTAGAGATTCTAAGATATCTGTCCAAGCCCTTGTAGCTTTTAGAGTCTCTGTCAAGAAGTCAGATGTAATTCTGATGGGTCTTCTTTGTATGTTATCTGGCCTTTTTCCCTTGCTGTGTTTAATATTCTTTCTTGTTCTGTAGAATTATTGTTTTGATTATTATGTGGCAGGAGGATTTTCTTTTTTGGTCCAATCTAATTGTTGTTCTATAAACTTCTTGTATATTTATAGGCATCTCTTTCTCAGGTTGGGAAAGTTTTATTCTATGATTTTGTTGAAAATATTTTCTGTTCCTTGGAGCTGGGACTCTTCACCTTCTATTCCTATTATTCCTGGGTTAGGTCTTTTCATGGCATCCCAGATTTTCTAAATGTTTTGTGTCAGGAATTTTTTAGATTTAATATTCTCTTTGATTAATGTATTAATTTCTTCTATTTTATCTCCTACATCAGAGATTCTTCCTTCCTTTGTATTCTGTTGGTGATTCTGTCTCCAGGAGTCCTTAGTTTGTGTTTTCGTTATTGATTCTTTTTCCATTGTCAAGTCTTGAACAGTTTTATTTATTTCCCTTACCTGTTTAATTGTATTTTCCTTTATTTCTTTAAGAGATTTATTTGTTTCCTCTTTAAAGACCTCTACCTGTTTAATTGTAATTTTCTGTATTTCTTTAAGGGATTTGTGATGGTTTGAATATGTTTGGCCCAGGGAATGGCACTATTAGGAGGTGTGGTCTTGTTGGAGGAAGTATGTCACTGTGGGAGTGGGCTTTGAGACCCTCCTCCTAGCTGCCTGGAGACTGTCTTCTCTTGGCTTCCTTTGGATGAAGATGTAAAAACTCTCAGCATTTCCAGTAGCTGCCATACTTCCTGCCAGGATGATAATGGACTGAGCCTCAGACCCTATAATCTAACCCCAATTAAATGTTGTTCTTTATAAGAATTGCCTTGGTTATGGTGTCTCTTAACAGCAATGGAAACCCCAAGGCAGAAGTTGGTACAAGGAATAGGGTTTGAACACATGCAGACATATGTCAGGAGAGGATTTATTCATTTCCTCTTTAAAGACTTCTATCACCTTTATAAGATTGGATTTAAGGTCATTTTCTTGTGCTTCAGTTGTGTTAGGATATGTAAGTCTTGCTCTGGAGATGTCACATTGCCTTGGCTTTTGTTGATTGGGTTCTTTTTAGGGCCTTTAACCATCAGGATGACTTTGATCCCTGGATGTTCTGATTGTAGTAGGTATTGGGAGGGTGTTTAACCTCTATGGTTCTGATGTGACACACCTCTTATGGGTTTCTGTGGGCTGTATCGTTACAGGTCAGCAGGTTTGATGAAGGTGGGCCAAGAGATGTGGGAGAATGGTGGTCTGCCAGGTATATCACACTGCCCAGGGCAGCTGGGGATGACCCAGAGGACTCAGCAAGTAGGGAAGTTGGTTGGGGGAGTGAATCTAACCTTTATGCATCAGGATCTGCAGGTCTGATGAAAGTGGGCAGAGAGGTGGGAGAATCCATATATTATCTTAACGTGCCTAAACTAGTTGTTCACCTCATCTAATCACTGTAATAGCATCGTTTCAATGAGATAGCATGTTGGACTAAAGAGTAGGAGGGTGGCCAGCTTTCTATGGACTACAGTATGCACAAGGCTGGAGTGCTTACACTACATATAATGATATAAATCATATTGGTAAATTGCCATGTGTTATTTGTAGTAGTTGATAGCTGATTTTTACAAAAAATGGTCCCACTTGCCTCAGAGTAAATCACATTTATTTCAATTGTCCTCTCTTAGTTCTGGGACAGGCCAGATTCCTGGCATTGTGACAGGGAAGGAAGAGAACAGCAGGCAACTAATGGTATGAAGAACTTTGCACCTTGGAATTGAAGAGATAGATCAGACATTAAGAACATTTGTTGCTCTTGCAGAGATCCTGGGTTTGGTTACCAGTATCCACATGATGGCTCACAACCATCTATAAATCCAGGTCTAAGGGATCCATTGCTTTCTTCCCACCTCTGTACCATGCACAAGGTTGACAGAAATACGTTCAGGCAAAAAGCTCACACACACCAAAACAAATAGAAAAAACAAAACAAACCAAAAAAAAAAACCCCTCAAAGACATTTTGCCCACTAGAACAGATAAGAAGTAAGTCATTGCCAATAGAGATTACTATTGTCTGTCCCATGCTGTAAAAATGTCTATAATGGGAATAAGAAATTGGGAGCTGGCTTGTGGAGACAATGGTCTGCTCTACCTGGAAGTCAAGAACTGAGGTGCTAATGTTTTTTTTTATTTTTTTATTTTTGGTTTTTCGAGACAGGGTTTCTCTGTGTAGCCCTGGCTGTCCTGGAACTCACTTTGTAGACCAGGCTGGCCTCGAACTCAGAAATCCTCCTGCCTCTGCCTCCCAAGTGCTGGGATTAAAGGCGTGTGCCACCACCGCCCAGCTTGGTGCTAATGTTTTAAGAGGGCTTTCCAGTCTCTTCTGCTTGATGTTGTAAGCACCCAATTTGATGATGATGTTTTGCCAGCTATCTGCTACTATTTTTTTAAATAGTTTTAGGGTTTTTTAATTTATTTACTTTTACTTGCTTAAAAATCCCACTCATTCAAAATCAAAATAATAGCTATCATTCTCCACACAGGAGAATAGCCTTGTAGTAATCAATGAAGGTGTGTAGCTAGTCTTCACACTGCAAGCACACTTCTTTTGACAGTCTTATTCATTGATCCAAAGAAAAGAACACTTTTCTGATTGTCAGCCATCTACTGTACAGTAGAAGATGTGTTTATTTGTTCTACCCACAAAGCTACATGTGGAAGAGCAGTTGTCACTGAAGGCAGCACCTGGCTCATGATAATCAGTCATTCTCCAAGCTCCCGTTTTTTTTTTTTTTTTTGAGGAGATTTCATTTATTCAGCTGTAAAGAAAAATGGAAATCATGGGATAGTAAGTGGATCTGGATATTGCTATATTAAGTGAGATGATGCAGACTCAGACAAATACTATGTCTTCCCCCAAATACAGAGCCTTTTAATGTGTGTGTGTGTGTGTGTGTGTGTGTGTGTGTATGTGTGTGTGTGTGTGTGTGTGTGTGTGTATGTGTGTGTGTGTGTGTGTGTGTGTGTGTGTGTGTGTGTGTGAGAGAGAGAGAGAGAGAGAGAGAGAGAGAGAGAGAGAGAGAGAGAATGTGAGTGTATGAGTTTAGTCTATGAAACTGGA
Organism: Tokudaia tokunoshimensis; assembly: GCA_036184795.1. Taxonomy (NCBI): domain Eukaryota; kingdom Metazoa; phylum Chordata; class Mammalia; order Rodentia; family Muridae; genus Tokudaia; species Tokudaia tokunoshimensis. The sequence continues at coordinate 67,297,775 of BTHU01000013.1, forward strand.
AAGGGGATCATGGAGGGAAGAAGGTGTGGAGGGTGGGGGAAGGGCAACAGACAAAGGGGGCCTGAAGGCAGAAAGGAGGCTGTGGGGTGGGGAATGGGAGGGACAAAGGGAGATAGAAACATGAGGAAGAAAAGACTGGAGGAGAACCATCAAAACCGAACTAAACCTAATAGTCTATATGATAATTCAAATATATGAATTAAAAGCCACACTTCAGGAGAGGTGGCTTCTCTCACCACTCAAGGCAAACAAGTCCTTTGGGGATTTTTATTTTAAAGGTGTGTGTGTGTGTGTGTGTGTGTGTGTGTGTGTGTGTGTGTGTGTTTTAGGCCCAGGGTGTCCACTTGACCAGCTCTCATCCTTAGAGCCTGGCTTCTTGTTAGGGTCCACCTTTGCTGGCTGGGGTGTCCTCAGCAGCTTTCGTGCTTGTGGTGGGAGAAGGATTCTTCTACTCCCGTAGAAGCCCTGCCCTTCGTAATAGCAGGGGAATGTCAGAGAGCAATCACTTCTTCCTTGAAGAAAAATGGTAAACGGGGGATTTGGTTTATAAAAAATAAACAAATAAAAGTCCTGGAGGGGCCAGGGAGATGGCTCAGCAATTACGCTTTCTGTTCTTCCAACATCCTCACTTAGTGGCTTAACCCCAGCTCCAGAGGATCCAGGGTCTCCCTCTGGCCTCTGAAGACACCTGCACTCAAGCTCCCGTTTTCTAAACAGCCCAGCCATTGGAGTCTATTTATATGAGACTGTGGTAGACATAACCTGACCATCAAAGGCTGAAATCCAGGTACCTCAATCTGGGGCCACAATCCAAGTAGGAGGGATGATAATAATAATGACCCCTGACTCTGCCTAGTAACTCCTAAAGTTCCAAAGGCTCTCTTTTGGAGATGCTCTGACAGTACCAGATCTATGAGATTGAACCCCTGCTTCTGTCTGCTGGGAACTCTCTAACTTAGCAATGTATGTTCCTCTCCAGGAGATGCTCTGGTGCCTGATACTCTCTAAGTGCTTGTCTATGTCTTTAGTCCTAATATTTCCTTTGTCAGTGCAACTAAGTTTCACAAAAGTACATTTAGGGGGCTGGGGAGATGACTCAGTCAGGAACATACTTGTAATGAAAGCACAAGATCTTGAGTATAAGCCCCAGAACTCATGTTTAAAAGCCTCCCAATGTTGAGGAAGCCGAGACAGGAGGATGTCTGGGACTTGCTGAACAGCCAGTCTAGCTGAATCAGTGAGTCTCAGTTCCATTTTAAAAAATTAAGGTAGAACATGATTGAGGAAAACATCGGATGTTGGCCTCTGGCCTACACACAAACACACACACACACACACACACACACACACACACACACACACACACACACATGTGTACTCAGTGCTAGTCGCACTTGAGTTTTCAACTTTTTTCTTTTTACCTTTTTTTTGGCATTTTACTTCTATTTTTTATCCTCTCCTTTTCGTATTTTGTATATCCTTTAAGCCATCTGCCATCCTCTCTGGAATTCAACGGCATATACATGCATATATTTATACATACATAAACTACATGCTGATATTTGAGAAGGACAAATCCAATCCGAAATCAGCTCTTAAATTGTCGGTTATTCCAGAGAGTGAAGGGGAGAGGGAGGAGAGGTAGCTGGGATTTTAAAAATATGGTTGCCTGTCATCTTCTGGTCCCTTCCACTCTCCCTTCAAAGTGACTAAGTAAGACTGGCACAGCCACTTGGGTAACACTAGCATAAAGTAAAGGGCATACAGATCAGTCTGCAGGTGGCTCTGACACACCCTGCTGCCTCCCATTCTCTCCTGTGGCTCAGAGCCTCCCTGATAGGGGTTTCTCAGCTCTGCTCCTGATTTGGTCCAAAGCAGCCCACTCCACCCCCATGTCTGCATGGAAATGCCACCCTGGAGAGATGCTGCAGTGTCTGCCCTTGGCTTTCAGAGATACAGCGCAGGGAATGCTTAGCTGAAAGGCACTGCAAGCTTTGTATGACACCACTGTCCGTCTTATGACCAAATGTCACAGAAATAAAGGTTTTCTTCAGAACAGACTACTGTGCTGGAGCACACTCTGAGTCAGTGAGAGGAACTGAATTCTTCCATCTTATAGACCAGGAGAGCTGTTGTGCTGACCATGCCGCCAATTTTTCTTTTTTCATTATCTTCCAGCAGGCTCTCTTCAATCCAGCAAATATTGAATTCTAGGTGCCATGATATTTGCTGGATTAATAAAGATCAATACAGTTCGTCTTGAGCTCTGAGTCACTTGGGGTCTTGGGGACACAGAGCCAAATCCATACCCCATTTAGCTATGGTTCCCTTCTATTCTTTTTGAGACTATTTCTTCATTTTCAGTAGTTTAGAAAAACTGAATTCTCTGAATGTTTAATGCCCCTGCATACATGGAGTTTGTCTTGGCTAGTGACTATCTTATATTTTTTCTTCGAAAAACATTAAAATCACTAGGAATGATATCTTCTAGTTCCATCCATTTGCCTTAGTAAGGTAACCCAACCACAAAAGAATATACATGGTATGTACTCCCTGATAAGTGGATATTAGCCCAGAAGCTTGGAATATCCAAGATATAATTCACAGACCACATGAGGCTTAAGAAGGAAGACCAAAGTGTGGATACTTTGGTCCTTCTTAGATAGGACACAAAATACCCATGGGAGGAGATACAGAGACTAAGTGTGGAGCAGAGACTGAAGGAAAGACCATCCAGAAACTGCCCCATCTGGGGATCCATCCTATATACAGTTACCAAACCCAGACACTATTGTGGATGCCAACAAGTGCTTGCTGACAGGAGCCTGATATAGCTGTTTCCTGAGAGACCCTGCCAGTGCCTGACAAATACAGAGGGGTATGCTCTCAGCCAACCGTTGAACTGAACAAAGGGTCCCCAATGGAGGAGTTAGAGAAAGGACTCAAGGAGCTGAAGGGATTTGCATCCCCATAGGAGGGACAACAACATGAACCAACCAGTACTCCCATAGCTCCCAGGGACTAAACCACCAACCATAAAGTACACATGGAGGGACCCATGACTCCAGCCACATGGGTAGCAGAGGATGGCTTGTTTGGACATCAATGAGAAGAGAGGCCTTAGACTGGTGAAGGCTCATTGCCCCAGGTTAGGAGAATACCAGGTCAGGGACGTGGGAGTGGGTGGGTTAGTGAGCAGGGGAAGGGGGGGATGGGATAGGGATTTTTGGAGGAGAATCAAGGAAATGCAAATAAAGAAAATATCTAATAAAAATGTAAAACAAACAAACAAACAAAAAGAACTGCTGGTCTAAATGTTCACAAATGTAAGCTTTCTTACAGATTTGTTACGTGAAAAAGTTTGATTAAAAAAATGAAACCTAAAAAAAAGATAATAAATATCATCCTTAGTGAGGTAACCCAATCACAAAAGATCACACATGGTATGAAGTCACTGATAAGGGGATATTGACCCAGAATCTCAGAATACCCTAGACACAATCAGCATATCAATAGATTTCTAAAAAGATGGAAGGAGAGACCCCTGGTCCTGGAAAGACTGGATGTAGGGGAATGCCAGGACAGAGTAATGAGAGGGGGTTGAACGGAGAAAAGAGGGAGGGAAGGGGGCTTATGGGACTTTTGGGGAGGGAGGAAACGGGAAAGGGGAAGTGATTTGGAATGTAAATTAAAAAAATAAAATAAAATTAAATTAAAAAAAAAAAGAAGAAAATTCCCCAAGAGAAAAAAAAATCTGGAGAGGGAGAGAGAGAGAGAGAGAGAGAGAGAGAGAGAGAGAGAGAGAGAGAGAGAGAGACAAGATAAGGCCACCTACTCTGCAAGTTTCTAGCCACCACACCAAGGTAATGCTTCTGGAATACCTAGAGTTAAGAGTAAGACAAAGTCCATCTACCCTAGAATTCCCCTAATGTGCTTCGAGCATACTTGATTGTCTATATTGGTAATGAGAGACTCCAGCATGCTGGACTTCTGCATAATAAAACACTCTTTGTATTTACATGCTAAAAAATATTAAAATCACATTTATCATCTATCTTTCTATATTCTCTCTCTCTCTCTCTCTCTCTGTGTGTGTGTGTGTGTGTGTGTGTGTATGTGTATGTGTGTGTGTATGCTATAGTGTGTGTGTGTGTAGGTCAGAGGACATTTCTGTGGGTGTCTGTCTTCTCCTTCCATCATGTGGGTCCTGGTACTCATTCTTAGTAGCAAGAAACTTTACCCACTGAACCATCTCCCTGGCCCAGTCCTGTATTTTCTATGGCTGACCTTTTCAACAGGCTCTTGTGAGACAAAACCCCTTTCCATGGCCACAGCTGACTGGCTGGAGGTCCAGACCTGTTGTGTTAACTTTTCCTGGGAAGACATAGACAGAGGTTGTCTCTTTAATCTGGATAGGGCCCAGGGGCCAAAGTAAGGATTTCTTTGAAGCTGAACTTGATAGATTCAGGAGTTTATTGAACTTGAAGCTGAACTTGATAAATTCATGAGTTTATTGGACTTAATTACAGATCATGAGTGAGAGGTTGTTATGGGGAACATGAGTCACCCCCAAATGGCTACATCATTACAATCCCACCCATCCTAAATGGTGATTTCATGAAAGCTATGTTATAGAGTTCTGCCAACATTTGAAAAATTATTTATTTTAGTATGTGGAAGGTAGAGCACCTATTTCTCTACTGTGTGTGTGTGTGGGGGTAAGAAGTTAACTTGGGGAGTTGCTTCTCTCCTACCATGTGGGATCTAGACAGTTGAATCAAGATTGTTAGACTTTGTGACAAATGTCTTTACCCACCGAGCTGCCTTGCAGGTCCCAACCCTCTACTTCTGATATACTTTAGCATTTTCCAGGCTGTCTTGCAGCTGCATGTGAGCAGGAGGGTATAGTGGCAGGAATACCAGGTGAGGCTCCTGTGACTCTTCCCGCTTCTACTAGAGGTTGTGAATGGCTCCATTAGCATTGCCATAGTCCTGGTTAAAACTATACACTGTGCTACAAAACTGGTTGTCATGACAACTTTTCTTCCAAGATGGCAGCAGGGTAATGATGATATTCCTAGAGAGAAAAACTACACCTGACCTCAGTTAGGACAGTAAGATTTCCTTTTTCATACTGGGATTTCTAACTAAAGCCCTGCGAGATGAGTCACGTGGTCTTTGGGGCTCAGGCTACTGTTTATGAAGTAACATAATGAGACTCGTGATTGTGAACATGTGAAGGGAGAAGCACATTGTTTCTCGGAGGGAAGATGAAGGGCAAGGCCCGGGGGGATGAAGAGAAAGGGTGTGAGCAGGAGTGTCAGAGAAAAGCACCCAGGAGAGCCCCCAGGGAAAGCTCTCTTCTGGCTTTGCTATTTTCTCCATTAAATTCAGCTGATACAGGAATGGGAGGGGGTAGGCAACTTGCTAAGAGTGACGAGTGAATTACTCATTGTAGAGTAGAGATGTGAACTGCCTGGCAGGAGTGATAAGTAGCTGTGGGCCCCTTGGAAGTGTGTCCCACAGATTTAAACAGAGATAAGTCTTCCTAGATACTTGAATTTGCTTTGGCCACTTTTAGCTGCATGGTATAGCCCAGCGAGGTAGATCCTTTTAGGACTGGGTTTTCTAATAGTTGATTGTGACTAAAGACATGAGGGTAGTGCAATAGGGTCATTTATGATCAGGAAGAACTCACAGCAATGGACTATGGATGGTAATGAGAGAATTAGGGCAGAAGGGCTGGGAAGTTGGAACTGTAGTTTGCTGTTGTGATGTTACCATCACTCTCGGAAGCCAGGAAGCAGAGTCAAGAATCAAGTGTTAAAACTACTCTTTATTCAGAAAGCCTTCAATCTGAAAGGTTTTGCTTTTGGGGATCAAGGAGGGACACTGAGGGAGATTGTCCTTTCAGGTAATATTTATTAGGATAATTATTAAGGCTGGGGCTCTAATGGGAGATCAGGCCCATGAGGCAGAGTGGGAGTCTCTTCTCTAGGTATCAGAGAACTGGGGAAGTCTCATGCTACAGAGGTGGTGAGTTGTCCACAGCTTGTGTCTGCAGCCAGACTGACCATAATTCAGGGTGGCAGAGTATCCCTCAGGATTCTGGAGAAAGAATGTGCAAGCTTGTTTAACTCCAAGTTTGTGGAGGGTGAGGGACATCAAATTGAGTGAGGTATATCTGTTATAATTGTAACCTTCTGATAGTTTGGAGTCTGTGACCCTGACTCTGTAAACTTCTTTGGGGGAAAAGAGAATGGTGTCTGCTATTCTGGAATTCTAGCACCTGGAGCGTCTTATGGAGGTTGGTTCTTGGTAGGGAGCTTGCCATGCTGTTTACCACAGCAATAAGAAAGGGACCGCTGCAGGTAGGTGTGGCTTTATTAGCTCTTAGCCCCCAAACCTTACATAATCTGAGAAATCAGTGGAAATAATCTTAGAGCTATTTGTTTTCCAACTCATCTTTGACCATCTGATTACATAGGGAGGGGAAATGAAGATAGTCAATTATCCTAAGGGTTAGTTTTGCCCATCCGGTCTGGTGATTGGTCTTGTCTCTGAGATCTTTGGTGTTGGTGTTTTTTCTCTGTGCGTAGTGGGGACTTTAACACATACTTAGGACAGTAATTTTTCATTTCTCCTGAGTTGTATTTTGTATGACACCTAAATTAAGGTTACCTCAGGACTTGGAAACTGCTGACAGCATATTCATGCCAGGCTACTTACAGTGTGCTGTGTATACAGATTCTTCTCTGCAATATGAAGTACACATGTGTGATTGCAACGGAGAATATAAAGTAACCCTCTCCATTTCCTATCAGTGTGACAGCAGAGTTGAAGATTTCTCATCTGGTTTAAGAGCCTTTGGTATTGGAGTACAGGAGTTGAAAAAAAAGAGAGGATTTAACTGTTAACTTGACACAACCTAGAATCACTGGGGAAGAGAATTTTAATGAGTAATAATCTAGGTCAGGTGGACCTGTGGGCATATCTATGGGGGATTTAACTGTTAATTGATTTGGGAAGACCCAGCTCACTATGGATGGCACCATTCCCTAGGCAGGTGGTACAGAACTGAGTGAGAGAAGAGAAAGCTAGTGTGAAAAATAAAGCAAGCAAGGAAATGCTTATTCTCTGTGCTCATGCCTGTGATTTGACCAACTGCATGAGTTTATGTTTTGACTTCCTCAAAATGATGAACTCTGCCTGGACTTGTAAGCCAAATAAATCCTTCCACCCCAGAGTTGCCTTTTGTTGTGGAATTTTATCACCAGCAACAGAAATGAAACTACGGCAGTGACAAAGAATATAATTGAGATTGGGATTATGTGAGGGGTGACAAGGGGGACAAGGGCCACAGGCTGCTCTCCACACACATGTCAATCATGGGTCCCACATTGTGATCTATGTTTCTGGTTCACAAGCTGTCATCAACACCAATACACATCTTTCTTCTTAAAGGGAATAAAAGATAATTTATTCTGGTGTTAAATATGAGTGACCATGGCTTGGGAACACAGATTGAGTTCACCCTCAATTAACAGGCTCCAATGTGGCACCAGTGTCATGAAATTTTTTATTGTGTAACAGAATAGTGAGAGTCATACATTAAGACACTTCTCAAGTTCATTATTGGAAATGGCAGGTGTGCAGTTATAGTAAGCCATAGAAATCTCTGTCTGATGATATTTTGGGTTGGTAGATGCCAGGTTTCTGTTTGCATATTCCAAAGAATTTACCTAATAGATATAAAGATGTTAGGTTAGACCCAGAAGTGGGCAAGGAATGGCTATTAAAGAGGTTAGAGAGAACCCAAGATAAATTATTAGACTCTAGACTCTAACATTCTGGCCTTTCTACAATCATTGAAGTTTTAATCAGTTCTGCAAGACTTGCCTTGCAGAGGTTCAACATAAAGCACAGATTTTGTGGGGAAGGGAACTTTTGGGTTTGTTCCCACTATAACTGGGTACCTCTACCTCCCACTCCTGTATTCAGTCTACTTCCTAAGCCAGTTATTAGTTTATTTCAAATGTGTGTATTATGTGAGTGTGAATATTCATGTGTATGCAGGTGTATGTGTATGTGGGTACATGTACACTTACCTCTGTGTGTGTGTGTGTGTGTGTGTGTGTGTGTGTGTAGACTTGAGAAGAACCTTACATGTCACCTTCGATATTTTTGTTTTTTGTTTTGTTTGTTTTTTGCACCAGGAATCTGCCTGTCTCTGTCTCTCCAGCTCTGGGATTACAAGCTTGTACCATCATGGCTGATTTTTTAAAATTGTTTTTATTTCTTCTTCTTCTTCTTCTTCTTCTTCTTCTTCTTCTTCTTCTTCTTCTTCTTCTTCTTCTTCTTCTCTCATATATTATATTCCTACTGCAGTTTTCCCTCCCCTTCCCCAGTCTCCCTAGTACCTCCCCTTTCCCCTGATCCATATCCACTTCACCTCCCCTCAGAAAAGAACAGGTCTTCCAAGGATATCAACCAAATACTGCATACCAAGCTACAATAAGACCAGGCACATATTCTCATATCAAAGCATGATGAGGCAACCCAGTAGGAGGAAAAGGGACCAAAAAGCAGGCAAAAGTCAGAAAGAGCCCTTTCTTCCACTGTTAGGAATCCCACAAGAACATCTAGCTATACAATCATAACATACATGCAGAGGACATAGGTCAGACCCATACAGGTTCCCTGATCTCTGTGAGCCCACTTGGAAGTCCCTGTCAGTTGATTCTGGGGGCCATGTTCTTGTGGTGTGTCCTTGATCTCATTGGCTCCTCCAATCCTTCCTTCCTGTCTTCCTCAGGACTCCTGAGCTTTGCCTAATAAGTTACTGTGGGACTCTGCATCTTCTCCCATCAGTTGTTGAATGAAGTCTCTCTGATGACAATTGTGCTAGGCTCTGGTCCCAGCACATCCTGTAGGCATGACAAACTATGGTCAGAAGTTTTGTGGCTGGATTGGTGTCTCAATCCCTCTGAGGCTTGAGGCCTTTCCTGGTACTGTTCCGGCTCCCTGCTCCCTATTACTAGGGCTCTTCCCTAGTTGACTCCTTGTAGATTCCATGTAGTGTCTGTTGCACTAGGTTTCTGTGTCACTCTTGAAATGCCCCTCAATTCCAGTAGTCTCTCACAGTATTCTCTCCCTCCTTATCCTTCCACATGATCCCTCCTTTTCCCATCCCAAATCTTCCCCCCAGTCCAACCTCAAAATCTATTCTATTTCCCCTTCCTAGGAAGATCCTTGTGTCTTCCTTTAGGTTCTCTGTGTAAATTAGCCTCTCTTGGTCTGTAGACTGTAGCGTGATTGTCTTTTACCTTACAGCTAATAATTATAAGTGAGTACATACTATGTTTGTCTTTCTGGGTCTGGGTTACCTCACTCAGGATGGCTTTTTTCTAGTTCTATCCATTTGCAGGAAAATTTTATGATTTTTTTTTTTTGGTTTTTTGAGACAGGTTTTCTCTGTGTAGCCCTGGCTGTCCTGGAACTCACTCTGTAGACCAGGCTGGCCTTGAACTCAGAAATCCACCTGCCTCTGCCTCCCAAGTGCTGGGATTAAAGGCGTGAGCCACCACCACCCACCTGATGTTTTTTTTTAACAGCTGAGTAATACTCCATTGTGTAAATGTACTACATTTTTAAAAATCCATTCTTTGGTTGAGGGATATTTAGATTGTTTCCAGTTTCTGACTGAACAAATATCCTTATGGTAGCATAGAGTGCCCTTTGGGAATATGCCCAGAAGTGTTATATATAGCTGAGTCTTAAGGTAGATAATTCCCAATTTTATGAGAAGCCTCCATATTGATTCCCAGAGTGGCTATACTAGCTTACACTTCCACCAGCAATGGAGGAGTATTCCCCTTGCTGCACATCCTTGACAACATGAGCTGTCACTTGTGTTATTGATCATAGCCATTCTGACAGGTGTAAGATGAAATCTCAGAGTCATTTTGAGTTGCATTTCCCTGGAGGCTAAAAATGTTGAACATTTCTTTGTTTCTCAGCCATTTGAGATTCCTCTGTTGAGAATTCTGTGTTTAGATCTGTACACCATCTTTTAGTTCTGTTATTTGGTTTGTTTTGTTATTTGGTCTACTTTGTCGAGTTCTTTATATATTTTCAATATTAGCTCTCTGTCAGATGGGGAGTTGGTGAAAATTCTTCCCATTCTGTGGGCTGCCATTTTGTCCTATTGGTGGTGTCATTACCCTTACAGAAGCTTTTCAGTTTCATGGGGTTCCATTTATTAATTGTTGATCTTAGTGCCTGAACTATTGGTGTTCTGTTCAGAAAGTTGTCTCCTGTGACAATGTGTAGAGATAATCTTTTGTGCACTGTGAAAAACTATTCACCTGTCAATAAAAAAGGCCTTTGGCCAATGAGCTGAGGCAGGATTAGAAGGTGGGACGAGAGAGAGAGAGAGAGAGAGAGAGAGAGAGAGAGAGAGAGAGAGAGAGAATGAATTCTGGGAAATAGTGAGGCATGGGATATTTCATTCTGGGAAACCTGATGGAGACAGACACATGAAAGCTGAGTAGAGGTAACTAACCACGTAGCAGAACTTACTTTAGAATAAACAAAAAGTTATGAGCCAGAACATGCAAAACTTTGGCTTAGACATTTGTCTCAGAGTCGTTATTCTGAGAGTTTGGGGCCTGGAGGAAAAACACAGCTTTCAGATGGTACAGACAACACTAACGCCTTCAATGCTATATTCCCCACTTTCTCTTCTATTAGATTCAGTCTTTCTGGTTTTAGGTTGAGGTCTCTGATCCACCTGGAATTGAGTTCTGTGCAGGGTAATAAATATGGATCTATTTGCATTCCTCTACATGCAGACATCCAGTTAGACAATCATCAAAGATTGAAAATAATTTCTTTTTGTCATTGTATATTTCTGGCTTCTTTATCAAAAATCAGGTGTCTATAGGTATGTGGATTTACATCTGTCTCTTCGATTCAATTCTATTGATCCACCTGTTTGTATTTATGCTAGCACCATTTGGTTTTTTACTACTATTGCTGTGTAGTACAGCTTTAAAGCAGGGACAGTGATACCTCTGGATATTTTTTATTGTACAGGATTGTTTTAGCTGTTCTGGTTTTTTTCCATATGAATTTGAGTATTATTCTTTCAAGATCTTTAAAGTATTGTGTTATAATTTTGATGAGGTTTGCCTGAATCTGTAGATTGCTTTTGGTAAGCTGTTCGTGTTTATTATGTTGATCCTACTGACCCATGAACATGGAAGATCCTTCCATCTTCAGATGTCTTCTTAAATTTCCTCCACCAAAGACTTGAAATTTTTTTTTCTTTTTTTCTTTTCTTTTATTTTATTTTTTTAATTTACATTCCAAATCACTTCCCCTTTCCCGTTTCCTCCCTCCCCGAAAGTCCCATAAGCCCCCTTCCCTCCCTCTTTTCTCCATTCAACCCCCTCTCATTACTCTGTCCTGGCGTTCCCCTACATCCAGTCTTTCCAGGACCAGGGGTCTCTCCTTCCATCTTTTTAGAAATCTATTGATATGCTGATTATGTCTAGGGTATTCTGAGATTCTGGGTCAATATCCCCTTATCAGTGACTGCATACCATGTGTGATCTTTTGTGATTGGGTTACCTCACTAAGGATGATATTTTCAAGTTCTGACCATTTGCCTAGGAATTTCGTGAATTCATTGTTTTTAATTGCAGAGTAGTATTCCATTGTGTAAATATACCACATCTTCTGAATCCATTCCTCCGTTGAGGGACATCTGGGTTCTTTCCAGCTTCTGGCTATTATAAATAAGGCTGCTATGAATATAGTGGAGCATGTGTCCTTATTGCATGCAGGTAAAGTCTCTGGGTATATGCCCAGGAGTGGTATAGCCGGATCCTCCGGGAGTGTCATGCCCAGTTTTCTGAGGAACCGCCAGACTGCTTTCCAGAGTGGTTGTACCAGCCTGCAATTCCACCAGCAGTGGAGGAGTGTTCCTCTTTCTCCACATCCTCGCCAACAACTGCTGTCTCCTGTGTTTTTGATCTTAGCCATCCTGACTGGTGTGAGATGGAATCTCAGGGTTGTTTTGATTTGCATTTCCCTAATGACTAAGGATGATGAACATCTCTTTAGGTGCTTCTCAGCCATTAGATATTCTTCAGGTGAGAACTCTTTGTGTAGCTCTGTACCCCATTTTTTAATAGGGTTACTTGCCTCTCTGGAGTTTAACTTCTTGAGTTCTTTGTATATCTTGGATATTAGCCCTCTGTCGGATGTAAGGTTGGTAAAGATCATTTCCCAGTTAGTTGGTTGCCGCTTTGTCTTTTTGACGGTGTCTTTTGCCTTGCAAAAACTTTGTAATTTAATGAGGTCCCATTTGTCTATTCTTGATCTTAGAGCATAAGCTATTGGAGTTCTGTTCAGGAAATTCTCCCCTGTGCCCATATGTTCAAGGTTCTTCCCTAGTTTCCCTTCTATTAGTTTCAGTGTGTCTGGTTTTATGTGGAGATCTTTGATCCACTTAGAATTGAGCTTAGTGCAAGGAGATAAGGATGGGTCAATTTGCATTCTTCTGCATGTTGACCTCCAGCTGAGCCAGCACCATTTGTTGAAAAGGCTATCTTTTTTCCACTGGATGGTTTTAGCTCCTTTGTCGAAGATCAAGTGACCATAGGAGTGTGGATTCATTTCTGGGTCTTCAATTCTGTTCCATTGATCTACATGTCTGTTACTGTACCAATACCATGCAGTTTTTAACACTATTGCTCTGTAGTACAGCTTGAGGTCCGGGATACTGATTCCCCCAGAGGTTCTTTTACTCTTGAGAATAGTTTTAGCTATTCTGGGTTTTCTTTTATTCCAGATGAATTTTTGAATTGCTCTTTCTAACTCTATGAAGAATTGAGTTGGGATTTTGATGGGGATTGCATTAAATCTGTGTATTACTTTTGGTAAGATGCTCATTTTTACTATATTAATCCTGCCAATCCATGAGCATGGCAGATTTTTCCATCTTCTGAGGTCTTCTTCAATTTCTTTCTTCAGAGACTTGAAGTTCTTGTCATACAGATCTTTCACTTGTTTGGTTAGCGTCACGCCAAGATACTTAATATGGTTTGTGGCTATCGTAAAGGGTATTATTTCTCTTACTTCTTTCTCAGCCTGCTTATCCTTTGAGTATAGGAAGGCTTCTGACTTGCTTGAGTTGATTTTATATCCGGCCACTTTGCTGAAGTCGTTTATCAGCTGTAGGAGTTCTCTGGTGGAGTTCTTTGGGTCGCTTATGTATACTATCATATCGTCTGCAAATAGTGATAGTTTGACTTCTTCCTTTCCAATTTGTATCCCTTTGACCTCTTTTTCTTGTCTAATTGCTCTAGCTAGAACTTCAAGTACTATATTGAAAAGATATGGAGAGAGAGGGCAGCCTTGTCTAGTCCCTGATTTTAGTGGGATTGCTTCAAGTTTCTCTCCGTTTAGATTGATGCTGGCTACTGGTTTGCTGTAAATTGCTTTTACTATGTTTAGATATGGGCCTTGAATTCCTGATCTTTCCAAGACCTTTAGCATGAAAGGATGCTGAATTTTGTCAAATGCTTTCTCAGCATCTAATGAGATGACCATGTGGTTTTTTTCTTTGAGATTGTTTATGTAGTGGATTACATTGATGGATTTCCTTATATTGAACCATCCCTGCATCCCTGGGATGAAGCCTACTTGATCGTGGTGAATGATCGTTTTGATGTGTTCTTGGATTCGGTTGGCAAGAATTTTATTGAGTATTTTTGCATCGATATTCATAAGAGAGATTGGCCTGAGATTCTCTTTCTTTGTCGGATCTTTGTGTGCTTTTGGTATTAGTGTAATTGTGGCTTCATAGAACGAGTTGGGTAGTGTTCCTTCTGTTTCTATTTTGTGGAACAGTTTGAAGAGTATTGGTGTTAGGTCTTCTTTGAAGGTCTGATAGAATTCTGCACTAAAACCATCTGGACCTGTGCTTTTTTTGGTTGGAAGACTTCCAATGACAACTTCTATTTCTTCAGGGGTTATAGGACGGTTTAGATGGTCTATTTGATCCTGATTTAATTTTGGTACTTGGTATCTGTCAAGGAAATTGTCCATTTCCTCAAGATTTTCTAGTTGTGTTGAATACAGGTTTTTGTAGTAGGATCTGATGATTTTTTGAATTTCCTCAGTTTCTGTTGTTATCTCTCCCTTTTCGTTTCTGATTTTATTAATTTGGATACTATCTCTGTGCCCTCTGGTTAGTCTGGCTAAGGGCTTATCTATCTTGTTGATTTTCTCAAAGAACCAACTCCTCGTTTTGTTGATTCTTTGTATGGTTTTATTTGTTTCTACTTGATTGATTTCAGCCCTGAGTTTGATGATTTCCTGCCTTCTACTCCTCTTTGGTGTATTTGCTTCTTTTTGTTCCAGGGCTTTCAGGTGTGCCATTAAGCTGTTAGTGTATGCTGTCTCCCGTTTCTTTTTGGCGGCACTCAGGGCTATGAATTTTCCTCTTGGCACTGCTTTCATTGTGTCCCATAAGTTAGGGTATGTTGTGCCTTCATTTTCATTAACTTTCAAAAAGTCTTTGATTTCTTTCTTTATTTCCACCTTGACCAAGTTATCATTGAGTAGAGCATTGTTCAGCCTCCATGTGTATGTGGGTTTTCTTTTGTTTTTGTTGCCATTGAAGACCACCCTTATTCCATAGTGATCTGATAGGAGGCATGGGATTATTTCTATCTTCTTGTATCTGTTGAGGTCTGATTTGTGACCAATTATATGGTCAATTTTGGAGAAGGTACCATGAGGAGCTGAGAAGAAGGTGTATTCTTTAGCTCTAGGATGAAATGTTCTATATATATCAGTTAGTTCCATTTGGTCCAAGGCTTCAATTAGATTCACTGTGTCCCTGTTTAGTTTCTGCTTTCCTGAACGATCCATTTCAGAGAGCGGGGAGTTGAAGTCACCCACTATTATTGTGTGCGGTGCGATGTGTGCTTTGAGTTTTAGTAAAGTTTCTTTTACGAATGAGGGTGCCCTTGCATTTGGAGCATAGATATTCAGAATTGAGAGTTCTTGATGGTGGATTTTTCCCTTGATCAGTATGTAGTGTCCTTCTGTGTCTTTTTTGATGACTTTAGGTTGAAAATCAATTTTATCCGATATTAGGATGGCTACTCCACCTCGTTTCTTGGGGCCATTTGCTTGTAAAATTGTTTTCCAGCCTTTTACTGTGAGGTAGTGTTTGTCTTTGACACTGAGGTGCGTTTCCTGCATGCAGCAAAATGTTGGGTCCTGTTTACGTATCCAGTCTGCTAGTCTATGTCTTTTAATTGGGGAATTGAGACCATTGATATTAAGAGAGATTAAGGCATAGTGATTATTGCCATCTGCCATTCTTGACGCTATCTTTATGTTTGAGTGGTTATCTACTTTTGGGTTTGATTCAAGAAGGTTATTATCTCATTTTTTCCAGGGTGTTGTTTCTCTCCCTGTATTGGAGGTTTCCACCTATTATCCGTTGCAGGGCTGGATTTGTGGAAAGATATTGTGACAATATGGTTTTATCATGGAATATCTTGGTCTCTCCATCTATGGTGATTGAGAGTTTTGCTGGGTATAGTAGTCTAGGCTGGCATTTGTGCTGTCTTAGTGTCTGCATGAGATCTGCCCAGGGTCTTCTGGCTTTCATAGTCTCTGGTGAGAAGTCTGATGTGATTCGGATAGGTCTTCCTTTGTATGTTACTTGGCCCTTTTCTCTTACTGCATTTAGTATTCTTTCTTTGTTTAGAACATTCGGTGTTTTGATTATTATGTGACGGGAGGTATTTCTGTTCTGGTCCAGTCTGTTTGGAGTTCTGTAGGCTTCTTGTACGTTCATCGGCATCTCTCTCTTTAAGTTAGGGAAGTTTTCCTCCATAATTTTGTTGAAGATGTTTACTGGCCCTTTAAGTTGCAAATCTTCACTCTCATCAATACCTATAATCCTTAGGTTTGGTCTTCTCATTGTGTCCTGGATTTCCTGGATGTTTTGGGTTACGCGTTTTTTGCATTTTGCATTTTCTTTGACTGTTGAGTCGATGCTTTCTATGGAATCTTCAGCACCTGAGATTCTTTCTTCCATCTCTTGTATTCTATTGCTGATGTTTGCATCTATGACTCCTGATTTCTTCCCAAGGTTTTCTATCTCCAAAGTTATCTCCCTTTGTGATTTCTTAGTTGTTTCTACTTCCTTTTTTAGATTCTGGATGGATTTGCTGAGATCCTTCACTTGTTTGCTTGTATTTTCCTGTATTTCTTTAAGGTATTTTTGCATTACCTCTTTCAGGATTTCTTCCTGATGACCCATGTTCTCCTGCATTTCTCTGAGCGATTTTTGTATTTCCTCCTCATGGGATTCCATCTGTTGATCCATCGTCTCCTGCATTTCTTTAAGCAGTTCTCGTGTTTCCTTTGTAAGGGCATCTAACCGTTGATTCATTTCTTTAAGCAATTTTTGTGTTGCCTCCTTATGGGCATCCATCTGTTGACCCATATTCTTCTGCATTTCTTTATGCAAATTTTGTGATTCCTTTGTGAGTGCATCTACCCGTTGATTCATCTCGTTAAGCGATTTTTGTGTTGTCTCCTTGTGCGCCTCCATCTTTTGATCCATGTTCTCCCGCATTTCTCTAAGCGATTTTTGTGTTTCCTTTGTAAGGGCTTCTAACTGTTGATTCATGGTCTCCTGTAACTCTTTATGAGATTTATTTGTGTCCTTCTTGTGATCCTCTAATAGCATCATGAGAAGTGATTTTAAATCCAGATCTTGTCTTTCGGGTGTGGTGGGGTATCCAGGACTTGCTGCTGTTGGAGAGTTGGGTTCGGATGGTCCCACATTACTTTGATTACTGTTAGTAACATTCCTACGTTTGCCTTTTGCCATCTGGATACCTCTGGTGTTAGTTGGTCCTGCTGCCACTGGCTGTTGGTTGGACCTCCTGTGAGCCTGCAAAGCTATTTCTGCCCCCCCTGGATTACCAGGATTCCCCTGGCACCGATTTCTGGGGCCTGCCTGCTCCTGAGTGACTTTGGAGCCCTAATGTGCTTTGCCCCAAGTGATCTTATATTGGGGAGGCCTTGCACATCTAAAGGCTCAGCCTAGTGGATTCCTGGAGCAGAGGTCGCCAAAGGGAGGCTGGCAGGCTCCTGCCCTGTGCAGGGGTGTGTGATCTCTCCTGGGGGGGGGAGGGGGCGTCCCTCTGCCAGGCAGAAGTCCCACAGCAGAGCTGGCGCGCTGGTCACTGCAGATCAGCCCAGCACCTGGGAGCAGGTTACACACAAGCTGCCTGAACCCGAAGCGATATTATGCCTGTCTGTCTCTGAGCCTGGCGGTCCCAACTACCTGGTCACTGGAGCAAAGATGGCGGAGGGCACTCTCTGTGGCGCCGCTCACCCTGTGGTCACGATGGCCCGCCGATCTGGCACCCAGACGACCACAGCGCCAACCCGCCCTCGGGCACAGACGGAAGCCCCAACAGGCCGTGTCCCAAGTGATGTTATATTGGGGGGAGAGCCTGGGTACCCGTCTCTCCAGCGCAGTCCGCGGGAACAGAGGTCGCGGAAGGAAAGCTGGCAGGCTCCCTCCCAGCGCGGGGTCCCTCCACCAGGCAGAAGTCCCACCACAGAGCTGGCGCGCTGGTTACTGCAGATCAGCCCAGCACCTGGGAGCAGGTTACACACAAGCTGCCTGAAACCGAAGCGATATTATGCCTGTCTGTCTCTGAGCCTGGCGGTCCCAACTACCTGGTCACTGGAGCAAAGATGGCGGAGGGCAGTCTCCGTGGCGCCACTCACCCTGTGGTCACGATGGCCCGCCGATCTGGCACCCAGACGACCACAGCGCCAACCCGCCCTCGGGCACAAACGGAAGCCCCAACAGGCCGTGTCCCAAGTGATGTTATATGGGGGGGAGAGCCTGGGTACTGGTCTCTCCAGCGCAGTCCGCGGGAACAGAGGTCGCGGAAGGGAAGCTGGCAGGCTCCCTCCCTGCGCGGGGTCCCTCCACCAGGCAGAAGGTCCCACCGCGGAACTGGCGCGCTGGTTACTGCAGATCAGCCCAGCACCTGGGAGCAGGTTACACACAAGCTGCCTGAAACCGAAGCGATATTATGCCTGTCTGTCTCTGAGCCTGGCGGTCCCAACTACCTGGTGACTGGAGCAAAGATGGCGGAGGGCACTCTCCGTGGCGCCGCTCACCCTGTAGTCACGATGGCCCGCCGATCTGGCACCCACGACTTGAAATTTTTATCATACAGGTCTTTCACTTGCTTGATTAGAGTTACCCCAAGATATTTTATATTATTTGAGGTTATTATGAAAGGTATTGGTTTCCCTTCAGTCTGTCACATTTGTATGTAGTAGGGCTACATGGTTTTTTTGAGTTAATCTTGTATCCTGCCAGCTACTACTCTGAAAGTTTATAATAGCTGTAAAAGATCCCTAATAAAATTATTAGGGTCACTTATATATCCTATCATATAATCTGTGAATACCAATACTTTGATATCTTCCTTTCCAGTTTGTTTCCCTTTGATCTCCATTAGTTGTTTTATTGCTCTAGGTAGAACTTCAAGTACTTTACTGAATAGATACAGACAGAGTGACAGCCTTGTCTTGTTTCTAATTTTAGAGGAGTTGCTTTTAATTTCTCTTCATTTAATTTGATGTTGGCTATAGGCTTGCTGTAAATTGACTTTATTATGTTTAGGAATATGCCTTGTATCCCTGATCTCTCCAAGAGTTTTAATATGAATGGGTGTTGGATTTTGTCAAAGGCTTTTTTCAGCATGTAATGAGATGATTGTGTGTGTGTGTTTCCTTTTAGTTTGTTTATATGATGAATTACATTTACTGGTTTTCATGAATTGAAAACATTCTGGCATCTCTTGGGTGAATCCTACTCAATCATGGTGGGTGATCTCTTTGATGTGTTCTTGGATATCATTGAGTATTTTTTTGTATGTTCATGAGGGAAATTGATCTGAAATTCTCTTTCTTTGTTGAATCTTTGTGTGATTTGCATATCAGGGTGACTGTGGCCTCATAAAAATGAATTTAGCAATGTTCCTTCTGTTTCTCTTTTTGGAATAATGTGAGGAGTATTGGTATTAGCACTTCTTTGAAAGTCTGGTAGAATTCTGTACTAAAACCATCTACTTTTAATCATTGCTTTTATTTCTTTGGGGGTATCTATTGAGAAAGTGTCCATTTCTTTTAGATTTTCCAATTTTTGTGGAGTCCAAGTTTTTGAGGAATCCTAATGATTCTTTGGATTTTCTTGGTGTCTGTTTTTATGTCTCCCTTTTCATTTCCGATTTAGTTAATTTGGATATTCTATGTCTTTTAGTTAGTTTGGATAAGAGTTTGTCTATCTTGTTGATTTTCTCAAAGAATCAACCCTTAGTTTCATTGATTCTGTGTATTATTCTCCTTGTTTCTATTTTATTGGTTTCTGCCAGTTTGCTTATTTCCTGCTGTCTACTCTTCTTGGGTGTTTGCTTCTTTTTTTCTTCAAGAGGTTTCAGGTGTGTTGTTAAGTTGCTAGTATGAGATCTCATTTCTTTATGTAGGCACTTGGTGCTATAAACTTTCCTCTAGCACTGCTTCCATTTTGTCCCATAAGTTTGAATATGTTGTACATTCATTTTCATTGAATTCTAGAAAGTCTTTAACTTTCTTCTTTATTTCTGCCTTGACCCAGTAGTTAATCAGTATAGAGTTGTTCAGTTCACAACAGTTTATAGTTTTTTTTATTTCTGTCATTGTTGAAATCTAGCTTCAATCTAAAGAGGTGACAGGATGCAGGGTGTTATTTCAACTTCCTTGTATCCGTTGAGACTTGCTTTGTGACTAAGTATGTGGTTAATTTTGGAGACTGTCCCATGAGGTGCTGAGAAGGAATGATATTTTGTGTTTGGGTGAAATGTTCTACATATATCTGTTAGGCCCATTTAAGTCGTAATGTCTGTTAGCTTTGCTATCTGTATGTTTAGTTTATGTCTGGGTGACCTGTCCATTGGTGAGAGTGGGGTGTTGAAGTCTTCCACTATCGATGTGTGAGGGTCTATGAGTGATTCAGGCTTTAATAATGTTTCTTATATAGATGTGGTGCCCTTGCATTTGAGGCATAGATATTCAGAATTGAGACATAATCTTGGTGGAATATATATATATATATATATATATATATATATATATATATCACATAGTTACTACATTATACAAAAGAGGTAGGCAAACATTTTTGTAACAAGGACTTAGACTTTGTGACCTATATGATCTTTACTCAGGTGCTCAGGTGACATTGGAGCAGAAGCCACCATAGGTAATACATAAATGATTAGGCATAGTATATTTTAGTGTTAAAAAAAATCTTACTTGCAAGGCTGAGGAAACAGATTAGTTCATAAAGTACTTGCCTAAGTTTGATTCCCAAAGGCTTAGAAAGCCAGCCTTAGCCATCTCACCAAAGGCCAGGACAGCATTTGAATCCCTGGTAAAACGGCTACCCCACATCTACCCTACTCCAACCTGCCCAGCATAGCCCCAACTGTTCCTCCTCACGTAGTCACCAGATCTTGGCCCACACCTTTGACAGAAGCCTCCTACTCAACCAGAAGCCAGACCAGAATACCGAACACTACAGACTAGGCCAACTCCCTGAAAACCAGGCAGAAGCCTCCTTCTCCTCCAGAAGCCAGGATAGCATCCTGAACTCCAGAGGATCCCCTACCAGATCAGAGGTCACACACATTGTAGAAATTCCAGCTCCAAACCTGGGCATCAACCCAAGCAGAGGCCATCCAAGCCATCAGAAGTCTAGCCCCCAACTCAGGCAAAAACCCTCTACTCAATCACAAACCCCTCCTTTACAGACTCTCACTGAACCTGGAGCTTGTGGACTCAGCTAGATTGGCTCGATAGTGAGCTCTAAGGTTCTGCTTGTTCTGCCTCCCCAGACACTTACTACCACACCTGGCTTTTTACACGGGTGCTGGGGAACTGAACTCTGGTCCTCATCCTTATGCAGCAAGTACTTGATTTGCTGAGCTATCTCCCCACCTTTATGGGACTCTTTCCAAGCAAAAGTGATAAAAACAACCTAATAGAAAAAAAATAATAATGGTAAATATGGCTTTTATTTTAGTCTCTAGCAAGAAGCAGACACTGCCTGAGTACTCTGCAAGCTTTAGCTCATTTTACCCCTACAGGAATAAGAACTTGATGACGTGATTTCCACAGCAAGTGACAGCACTGAAGCCAGATCTTGTCTCTGCCTCTCTTTACAGACTTTACTTTAAAGCGCATCTCTATATCCCTTCCCAGCACAAGAAGACTGCTTGAATGTATGCAATAGTGGACCTGCAACATGGCTCAATGGGTGATTGCAGTCAAGCCTGACGACCTGAGTTTGATTTCTGGGAACCAAGGAGTGTAAGGAGAGAATCTACTCTGGCAACTTGCCCTCTGACCTTCACATGCATGGGCCCCAACAATAAAATATAAATAAAGGAGAGTAATGTTATGAGCATGGACATACATATTTACTCATACACACAGATCTAACTTCATAATGATCCATGCACAGATACTTACGGGCCAATTGTCAGGTAGAACTTACATAAAAATATAATGCTACAATACTACTCACCTAAGAAAAATCTAGGAATATTGGGACAGTTGGCAGGGGAATCATTTGGGGAATATTGGAAAGAAAGATGTTTGTCAACTGTGATAAAGCCACAGAGTGAGCTGAGAGGAAGCCAGGCAGATAGTCTCTTGGCTCCTATAACTCCCCATAGTATTTTCAAAGCTCAGACCATGTTACACAGTGCCAAGCATCCCTCAAAGCCAGGGTGATATTTCAGAGATAATGTGCATGAAATAGTCCCTACAAATAGAAATAGTCCCTACAAATCTGCCTTAGCTAAGATGAGCAGAGCTGCTTCAGACCTTGGGGACCAAGACCTCAGCAATTTCTCTGAAAGCCCCTGTTGTTCCAATTTCAATGAGTCCTGAGAACAATTCAAGACATCTTTTCTCCACCTTTCTTTCAAAGGAGCTGTGTTCATGCCGGCACCTTTGCTCACAGTGGGAGAAAGCAGATTTCTGTCCTGTTCTCAGATCAAACTTGGCTTGTTTGAACAGTTTCCAGGTAGCTATGTGTATCTTCATCAACACTTCTTACCTCTTGTTTAAAAAGAAGGCCCACAGAGGGGGCTGGGGATGTGGCTCAGTTGGTAGAGTGCCCAGCCTGCATAAAACCTGCATTCTAGCCAGAGCACTGCATAATGGTTGCAGTGGCCCACATCCTGAATCCTGATTCTTGGGAGGCAGAGGCAAGATCAGAAGTTCAAGACTAGCCTTGGCCACACAATGAACTTGAGGCCAGTTTGGGCTACATAGACCCTGTATTGAGAAAAAGTTAGATAGATAGATAGATAGATAGATAGATAGATAGATAGATAGATAGATAGATAGATAGACAGACAGACAGACAGACAGACAGACAGACAGACAGACAGGGCACTGTAGATTGGTTCTTCAAAATCCCACAACTGCTAGCCCATGCATGTATGTAACATTTAAAATGAGTCTAGTCTGAATTAAGCCTTTCTGTGCATTTAAAATACACAAATTATCTAAAAGTCTCAATACCAAAGAAAAGGAATTCAGAACTTTTTGAACTTTCCCAATGATTTTGTGTTGAAATGATTCTGTAAATGCTATAAGCAGCTCTTGCCCAGTGTGCCAATTCAGGACCATGGAAATAACCCTGCTGAGATGAGGATTTTTTTTTTGTCAAGTCATGGAGCATTCCTGCTTCTGAAGGTTTCTTTTATCTGTGTGTGCACCATCATGTGCATGCAAGTGCATGCTTGAACTTGGTCAGAAGGCAACCTCCTATGTCACATTCTTCAGAATCTACATTTTCTATTTTTTTTTTTACATTGGTTTGAAGCTCATTGAACTGTCTAGGCTGGCTGACTAGCGAGCCTCAGGGATCTACCTTCCAGCACTGGGATTCCAAGTGTGCGCTGCCATGCCTGGCTTTCTTTTCATGTGTTCTGATGGACACATGATAAGGACCTGGAGTCCTTAACACTTTCATGGTGCACATTTTTTTTCTGGCTGAGCCATCTCTCCAGACCCTCTTACTTATAGATGCCCAATGACTGAAAGAATACTTAGATAAACCAAATAGCCATCAGTAAAATTGTTCTGAGAGAATATAGTGGTTTGAACAAGAAATGTCCCCCGGAGACTCAAATACTTGAGCAGTTGATGCCTAGTTACTTGTTCTATTGGAGAAATGGAACCTTTAGGAGGAAGGAAGTGTGCCACTAGGGTTAGACTTTGAAGATTTATAATCTCACACCATTTCCTTCCCACCTCACCTCCCATTCCTGTGTGTAGTCAGCCAGCTTCCTGCTCTTGATGCCACACCTACACCTCCATTCCTCTAGAACTCTGTTCCTCTAGGACTGTAAACACAAACTATTTTCTTCTCTAAGTTGCTTTTGTTGTGGTATTTTATCACAGTGTCAAAAAAGTAGCATACATAGGGGCTCAGTCATGGAGGGCATTGTTTATTCTCTATGCTGATATCACAATGCTATGCATTGCCAACTAAAAACCTCCAAGTAGAAACTGAGATGCCACCAGCCAGGTTTAGAAAGAAAATACCCAGGAAAGTTGGAGAAGCCCAAGCACAACTTTGCTTGTGAGTACCGTGGGCATTCAGGGAGCCAGAGCAGAGACAGAAGTTTAAGCTGCCCAGGGGCATCAAGATATCAGAGTGCCGGCTAAGCTCTTCCTGTCAAACCTTTCAGATCCCTTGTCCTTCCTGTCAGTACTGTGTATACTTAAAATTTGCAGATTTTTATGTGTGGTATGCATGTGTTACAACTATGCATACCACACACATCTATGGTACAACTGTTTGTATGTATGTGTGTGCATGGAGATGTAGGTACATGTGCATGTATATGGGAACCTGAGGTTGACATCTGAAGTCTTCCTTGATTGCTCAGTACTATTCAGTGAGGCAGTATCTCTCAACTGAACCCTGAGCTTGTAGACTGGTTTATCAAAGCTCTCCAGATTGCTCCCATGATACCCTGACTCAGTTTTCCAAGGCTGAATTTGCCTTGGAGGGTCACCACACATATCCAGCATTTATGTGGGTCCTGGAGACTCAAACTTGGGTCTTCACGTGCATATGGCAATGGTTTTATCCATTGAGCCATTTCCCCAGCCCCCAGGACTTGTGTTTTCTAAATAAATAAAAGCTTTAATAAAAGCTGAATAAATAAGCTTTATTTTAATGAGGAAAACAAATGATTTCTTGAAGTAGTAACACCTGCCATTGAAGGAAAAATAGTGTTTCAGAGAACCCTCTAGAAAACTCTCTTTGATGTTGCAGAAACATTGTACCTCAAAGAGTATCCACACGTGGGATGGGATGTGGAGATAATTAATCTTCTATCCTGGGTGTTGCTGACATTTACAGCCAAAGGCTTTGACAGACTCATTTCCAAACCATCACAGTTAGTTAAAGTGCTGGTGCCCAGAAGGTATTGATTAATGAACCTGTGTGGATATTGAAGGAAGTTTCTAATGGGCTACAAGAAGACTTTGCCTGTGACCTCATTCTTTTTATCACCCACTTTTGAGACGTAAAAGGAAAACTTTAGGGTCAGCAGAATGGGTCAGTGGAAGCCCCTTCCACTAAGTCAGACATCCTGAGTTCAATCTCCAGGTCCCATATGGTGGAAGGAGAGAGCTAACTTCTACAAGTTGTCCTCTGATTGCCACATAGTGGGCCTTAGCACACACACACTTTTATTGGCATAAATAAATGAAATAGAAAATTTGAAATCCAGACTTTGGAAAGTAGGAAAATATTAGTAATAAATGTTGGGTAAATAATTGCACAACATTTACGGTTGGGGAGATGGATTAGGTGGTAAAGTGCTTATTATGAAAGCATAAGGGTATGAGTTTGGTCTCCAGAACTCATATTAAAACAAAACAAAATAAAACCTGAGCCTGGTAGCACACTCTTATAATCCCAGCACTGGGGAGGTGGAGACAGGGGAATCCCTTAAACTTACTGACCAGCCTAGCCTACTTGGCATAATCTGGACCAGTGAGAGACCCCATGTTTTGCTGTAGTTAAGTGTCTATTTTGGGGAGAAAACAATGACCAAATTTATTCGGTATAACACATCCTAATCACACTCCATTACCAAGGGAATCCAGGGCAGAAACCTGAAGGCTAGAACTAAAACAGAGACCATGAAGGAACACTGCCTGCTGGCTTGCTCCCCATGGCTTGCTCAGCTTGCTTAATTCTGCAGTGAGGACCACCTGCCTGGTATGACACTGCCACAGTGGACTGAATCCTTTCACAACAATCATCAATCAAGAAAATGCCTCATAGACTTCCTCTCAGGCACTTTCTCAATTGTGGTTCCCTTATTTCAAGTAACTCTAGCTTGTGTCAAGTTGCCAAAAAATTAACCAGCACACCCTGTCTCTAAAAACAAGGTTGATAAGGGCTGGAGAGATGACAGCTCAGTGGTTAAGTGCACTTATTGCTGGTCCAGATGATTAGAGTTCAGTTCCTAGTACCCACATCAGGCAACTCATAACATCTGTATCTCCAGCTCCAGAAGGATTAGACATGCTTGTGGCCTCCACTGGGAGCTACAGTCATGTGCATCCCCATCCCTGGAACACATACACATTCATATCCATAATTAAAAGTAAAACCAAGTAGAAAAATAAGATGGATGCTCCCGAGGAATAACACCAGTGGGTGTCCTCTGTTTTCTACATGCATGTACATCTATGCACACATCAATACAGGCATACACACATATACAATTCAGAAATAAATAACTACATGTTTGGATTTGGACACCTTCTTGTGTAGTGTTATGACAGGCCTCCAACCCTGTTCTATCATGTCTGAGACATGAATTATTTTCTGGCTCAGGGTACCAAAAATGTGTAGGCTGCCTACCTATTTGTCACCCAGACTCCAGTTAGTCCTGGTTGACTTGGTTATCAGTTTGAATTTTATTATATCACTGAGCTACGTTCAAGTAACTTTTATTTTACTGAATGGTGGTTCTGGAGCTCAAGATGCCTATAGTTGGATGTGGCTCTGAGAAGCTGTAAATTAATTATTCTTCTTTTAAAAAAGATTCAAGTTCCTGAGCTAACGAGGAGCATGGTGGTGTATACCTATGACTTGAGAAGTAGAAGCAGGAGGATCAGGGGTCCAAGGCCATCTCAGCTTGGACTGTGACAAAGGAAAAAAAAGCCTCCTACGTTCTAATTAATTTTTCATTAATTACTACACATGATGGCTATCAACCTGACTGGATCTAAAATCAACTAAGAGATAAGCTGCTTGGCACATGTGTGAGAGATTTTCTTGACCAGGTGATCTGAAGTAGGAGGACTCGCCAGGAATATGGATGATATTTTCCAGTGACAAGCAGAAAGAAAGAGGCCCAGGGAACAGTCTTGCCTTTTGTTTCATTGCCTACACATCTTGCTGGTGAGTCCATCTATACTGTCGCTCCTGACAGTCACTCCTTCAGTGATGTCAGAACCCAACTATCACATGAAGCTGAAGATCAGGGGCTTTTCCAGAATCCTTTAGACCTTTAGCCCCAGACTGAGACTGCTACAGCATCCAGCCTCACAGACTGGGCAGCCAGCAGTTCTGAGCCAACCCAGTGTGCAGATATCCATAGTAAAGACACCCAGCCTGTATTGCTTAAGTCAATCTAACATACCCCTTTTGTAATATAAGCAAGGTATGGTTTGTCAGGAAACCCTATTGTTAAGGTCAAAGTATGATATTACCAGACAGCCCATACAAAATGGTGGACTCTCTTTGTCATCAGGGCTTCCTCTTCTCTGGGAAAATCCCAGACCACACACCTGAGGAATGTCATACACCTGAGACCTTTGCCCACCCTGGATATCCTCACTCTCTTCCCCCAAAAACTGTATAACCCTTGATTCACCCTGAATAAAGTGTATAACTTCAAGACCACCTTTAATAAAGAAATACGCACAGGCGAAGATCATGTCAGAAAGCTGCTTCATTGAAGATTGTCTGAGAAGCCCTTTGCTTAAAAGAACTCTAACACTAAAATCTTGGGAGAAGACCCCTTCCACTGCCCCAATCTGGACTCCACTGGACACCGAATCACAATGGTTCTAGAGAACCCTAAGGTGACACACACATGCCAATCCATCGCACCCCAGCATGCTTTACTTTCACCTATTTTCTTTTCCTTGTTTGTCCCATACTCCCTTTTTCATTATGAAATGTCAGATAAAAGATGAAACCCAAATATTCAAAGACCATCGCTAAACCAGATGTGGAGCAAAAGGAAGGAATGCCAGACACCAGGGATTCTCTTGACTTTAAATATTCAGTGCCAGGTGGTTGCGTTGGCTGCATAAAAGAACACGTGTCTGTGAGGGAGGGATATGAGGATAGAACTGGGGAGAGCAGTTATCATTCAGATGGAATGGAGCTGTTTAATGAAAGCACAAGAGAAAGTTTGCAAATAAATAAAAAGGAAATTGACTGAAATCATTTATTCACATCTGTCCAGAAGGAAACATTGCTGTCATTTGTAATCTTTTCCAAATTAATACTCGCATTTACATCAGCTCAAGGAAAAAAAACATCCTTTGGCTTTGGTGACAGAATAATATTAAATTTATTTTTTCCCCAAACCTTATAGAATTGGCAATGAATAAGAGTTTTTAAAGAAATAGGATTCTATTTTTAAGATTTGTGTGTGTGTGTATGTCTGTCTGTCTGTCCATGTGTAGTGTATGCCACATGTGTACAGATTTGTGTGGATGCCAGAAGAAGGCTTTGTTCCCCTGGGGCTGGAATTACAGGTGGTTGTGAACCAGTCCATGAGGGTGCTGGGAACCAAATCAGCATCCTTTGCAAGTTCAGCAAAGTGCTCTTAACTGTAGAGCCTTCTCTCCAGTTCAAGAAATAGATTTCTTGAAGAAGAAGAAGAAGAAGAAGAAGAAGAAGAAGAAGAAGAAGAAGAAGAAGAAGAAGAAAAAGAAGTACTTTTTGCCCTGAAAGGCTGCACTGCTCAAATGTAGTACAGTTTGTATACTTATTTTTAGTTGTATCTTATTTTTAGAACTGGCTGTCATCCAAATTAGACTTAGTGGGCTATTTTTTTTAAATGGACATAAAGTTTGGAAGGTGGGTAGGGAGGTGGAACTGGATCTTGGAGGAGGAGTTAGGGGAGGAGTAGGAGATTACAAAAATAAAGCTGCATTGTATGAATTTCTTGAAGATTCAAAAATGTTTTTAAAGGATGATAAGTTTTATATGATGTGAAGTTCAGTTATGTGGACAGTGACATTTGAGCATTTGAGCTTGTGAAATGGGGCAAAAACTGGCTGGCATGAGTTAATTGACTGGAGTCTCCTTATAGTGTTTTCACATATGTGTGAAAAACTTATCTGAAAGAGCTTCTATCTAAAACTCATAAAAATTCTTAAAACACAGCAATAAAGATAGAGTCAACCAGATCTAAACAGGTGAAAGAGAGCTGGATATGATATCAAGCATGTGATAGCCATGTAAGAATCTGTCGGAAGACCCCCACTCAATAAGGCCACAGAGACCGGAATTGCTGCAATCCGCAAGAGGTTTATTGTTCCAATGTACACTGGGGTCCCCCAGCACACAGACAAGAGGAGACCCCGAGCTCACAAAGCATACCCTTTTTATAAACATTTTGGGGGGGAGTTCAGCAGTCGCCTGAGTTGGACGACTGCAATTGGTTACCCTGAGCAACATTTAAAATTATTGGTCAACTCAAATGGGGAGGCTGTCTCTGCCATTCGGCCCTGTCCTTCCCACCTTGTGGTATTCGTGGTATTTCCTGGCATTGTCTTTTTTTTGTCCAGTCACTTCCCTCTCTGTCCTCACTCTAGGCAGGGTAATTCTCTGTTTAGGTCATTTCCTTATCTGTCCTTCCCCAGGCAATCCTGGGTGGAATGGAAAGTTTCAGTCTGGCTGTGAGCCCTCATCCTTGGTTGTGGGGAGCTGGCCTGCTGT
The DNA here is from genome assembly GCA_036184795.1 of Tokudaia tokunoshimensis. Lineage (NCBI taxonomy): Eukaryota > Metazoa > Chordata > Mammalia > Rodentia > Muridae > Tokudaia > Tokudaia tokunoshimensis. Next base: position 67,326,954 of record BTHU01000013.1, read on the forward strand.
TTCTGACAGGGTTCTCACAGCCACTCTAGCTCCTGGGGGCTGGGGGCTGGGGACAGCTGAAGTAGGAGGATACTTAATACAGCTCAGTGGCAGAGCATTTGTCTAAAAAGTGGGAAGCTCTGGATTTGAGCCCCAACATCACAAAAATAAATTCATAGATAAATAAGGAAATGCAGACAAACAGAAAGTGAGAAAGAAAAAAGAAAGGAAGATACAAGATCCTAACAGACACTTCACCAAAAAACACACCTGGCAGGCAAATGGGCATGTCCAGAGATCCATGTGGTAAATTAGAACAATCGTGAAACGCTACTGTATACCACTAGTAGCATCATTCTGGCTGTATACCACTAGTAGAACCAAACCTGGCTGGGGTTTGAACCAAGGGGAACACTTGCTCATTGCCTGCAGGGATATATAATAGAGCAGCCACTTTGGAAGATGGTTCGGTGATCTCTTACAAAACTCTTACCATATAATTTATCTCCTTGGCATTTGATCAAAGGAGTTGACAACATGCCCCACAAGACCTGCATGCAGATGTTTATTCCAACTTGATTCATAATTGTCCAAACTTAGAAGCAACACAAATATTTTTCTGTAGGTGAATAAAGATACTCTGACATGTCCAGACTATAGGCTGGCGCTTTACAGACATGCACTGTGGAGTCTTGTAATGAGGTGAAGTGCTTACCCTCCTATTGCCACATGAAAGAAACAGGCTTGATAACTATAGCACATAGCATCTCATAAGCCAGTAAGAACTATGGACTGCAATTTCCCGGGGTCACAGAGGGGTGAATAGGTAGAGAACAGGTAGTAATTAGAAGTGGTTGGCATCTGACCACTCTAGAATCACCTAGAAGGCAAATCTCTGGGTATTCTGTGAGAAGTTTCTAGGTTGGGTTAACAGAGGTGTGAAGATCATCCAGTCTGTGAGTGCCACCACTCCATGGTCTGGGGTCTTGACCTGAATGAATAAAAAGGAGAAGGTGAGCTGAGCACCAGCACTCTTCTCTCTCCATGTCCTGACTGTGGATGCCCTGTGACCAGCTGCCTCACGCTCCCACCGTCATGCCTCCCACCACGATGGACTGTACCATTAAACTGTGAGCCAAAACAAAGCTGTCCTTCCTTAAGTAGCTTTTGTCAAGACTTTTGGCTCGCAACATGAGAAGTAGCCAACTTAGTGAGATGCTTTAACTGTGAATTCAGGTCTTCAGACCCATGTTCTAACACACAAAGTGCATGCCACCAAGAATGGAAGGTGAACTGAGGACTGTGGGGATTTGGATGTGTCAGTGACTATCACAAGTTTTCCACTGTAGAGGGGAATGCAGATGGCAGCAGTGTTTCTGGGAACTTTCAACCATCCTAGAAAATAGAACCCTTTTGATATAGAGTCCCTTGCACCCCAGGCTACATGGATTTCTAAATTTATTGTGTTGCTGAGGAGCACCTTGAACTTCTGATCTTTCTGTCTCCAGTCGTGAATGCTGAGATTGCAGACATATACCAGCACATCTGGTTTATATAGTTCTTGGGAAGGAACCTAGAGCTTTGTACATACTCAGCAAGCACTCCACTGAGTGATCTATATCCCAAGCCCTAAACTCTATTTTATAGAGAATGCTGCTTCTGTCCCACATGTTTGTTTAACAATACATTTAAAAAAAATGGAGGCTGGAGAGACAGTGTAACAGTTACAGGGGCACCTGTTGCTTTTGTAGAGGAACTGGATTAGGTTCCCAGCATCCATATGGCAGCTCACCACCATCTGTAACTTCAATTCCAGGAGATCTGACACCTTCTTCTGGTCTCTGAGAACACCAGACCTACACACTATGCACTTACATACATGCAGGGAAACATTCATACATATAGAATAAAAAGATCTTTTAAAAATGATGCTATCTCCCATTTATAATTACAAATTGAAGCCATTATGATGCATATAATTTTTTATAAATGACAGCATCCTTAGCTTTTAGGTAGAAATGGAAAGTTGTTTCTGATAATATTTCTATTTTCCCCTGTGGAATGTGCCTGTCTACTTAATAGCATGGTTAACCTGGCCAGACACCTAGCAGTAGATACTTTAGAGATACTGTTATCGATAATGACATGCTCTTCTCCAAGTTATGTGAGAGGGAAAGTCACTAGAACTGAAGAGTTGTATCTTTTTGCAAACTTGGCATCTCAATAAATTTTCAACACTGGTATTTTTCATGGTCTAGGAGAATGCCAGTTTATGTTTCTGACAAACTGCCTATTGTCATCTTAATTATGACATAATACTTGGTTTTGTAAGGATTCTACCCTTTTGACCACTTACATGATAACACAAAGATCAATTCATGTATTCTGAATTCCTCATTTGCATATAGTTAATCACTGTCTCTGTGAAGATTTGGGTACTGGATTTTATGAATCAGCTCATCTCTAAGGGCAGCTAAAGCCAGAACTCTAGGGCAGGTGACTCCATAGTGACAACTGTGTGTGACTAAGACTTCTCATATCTTGATAGATCAGGAGACCATAGTGCACAGGAAGTAGAGCCGGGCTTTAAAACCTGAAGGCTCAGCCCCACAATGACTTACTTCATTTAGCCATCTACTAAAGGTTCCAGAACCTTCTGAAACAGTGTCACCACCTGGGGACAAATGTTCAAACAAATGAGCCTATGGGGGGGAGTGCACTGCATATTTATATATAAAATAGGAAATTAACTTTAAAAAAATGTTCCTTGTTTTTTAAAGGAATGTTTTTCATATCCACCAGGCATGTGGGAGTATTTCTCTTGCTTCTACATCAATGCCAGGATCTGGTAGTGTTAATGATTTGAATTTCACCCATTTTGGATTGTTTATAATAATATCTAACTAATATTTTAATTTGTATTTCATTGACAGCTAATGAGGCTGGACTTTTTTTTTTTGCTATGTTCGTAAGACATTTACAAATCTTCCCTTTGAAATATTGTTGAAGCTTAGTTTTTCTTTGGGCTATTTGTCTTTTTCAGTTCCAGGTTTAGATATTTGTGTGTATGTGGCTGTATGAAGGGGCTTTGGGTATATGTATGTGTATATGCGTGTGATCGAATCTGCCCATAGGCAGTTATGTAGGTCAGGGGTCAGCCTTGTGTGTCTTCTGCTGCTGCTCTCCACCTTATTTACTTAATTTTTAAAAAAGATTTATTTTTATTCTTATTTACGTGTATGTATCTGTTCCTATGTATGTTACCCACCTGTGGAAGAAGCTGTCAAATTCCCCAGAGCTAGAGTTGCAAGTGGTTTTGAGCTACCTGACATGAGTGATGGGAATTGAAATCAGATCCTCTGCAAGAGTAACAAGTGGTCTTAACAGAGGAGCCATCCCTTTGGCCCTTTGGCCCATCTCCACCCCTCTCTTCCTTTTTTTTTTTGAGTCCAAGCTCTCAGGAAACCTGGATCTTGTCATTTTGGTCAGTCTGGTTAGCCAGTGAGCTCTGGAGGTCTCTGAACCCCACAGTACTGGGGCTTCAGGTCCCCAATGCCAGGACATTTACATGATCCAAACTCAGGGCATCATGCTTGTGAAGTGTCAGCTCCCTAGTCCCTAGGGCAGTGGCTCTCAACCTCCCTAATTCTGTGACCCTTTAATGTTGTGGGAAATATTTTAAAAAGCTACACCATCCTGCGCTAAACCTAGCTATTCTCTGCCCAGGCAGGCTGGCTGGCCATGCACTGGTGGGCAATGGTCGACTCGTGGAGACTCCCTGACTCAGAGCTCTAAAATCTCTCCACCTAGCTTGCTAAATTCACAACCACGCTAGCCCCATGCTTCAAAACTCCCACGGCCTTTTGAGGGGCACATCAGGCAAACCCACGCTTTGCCGCAGTACCCTTCTCTCTGGAACATAGTCAAGCTGCCTCATGATGGAAACACCACACAGACTCAGTTCAGAAACAATGGTAACTCCATTGCTGGGTGCACCAACTAGAATCCTAATCTTGTAAGCCTTATTAAATCTAAATCCTCCGGTAGCGAATCCTGGCGGATCCACTATTGAAACCGGAAGACACTAGTAGCTACTTCTTGTTCTCCCGCTATCCCTGTCCAAGAGCTCTATCTCTCTCCTGCATTCCTCTCTTCCCTGTCCAACCCGGAAGTCCCGCCTACTCGACTAGTGAGTGGCTCCTTTATTCATTAGGGGATGGTTTGCCGGAAGTCATCAGAGTACATGACTCATTCCTCGTTCTAGACAGCCCCTTCTGGGAAAGTGGAATTAACATCAAAATACAAACAACACCAGCGCCATCCACAACACTTTAATATAGTTCTTCATGTTGTGGTGAACCCCCAGCCATAAAATTATTTTTATTACTACTTCCTAACTGTAATGTTGCTGCTGTTACAAATTGCAATGTGCAATCTGTGTTTTCAGATGGTCTTAGGTGACCCATAGGAAAGGGCCATTTGACCCACTAAAGGGATCACATCTTACAGGCTGAGAACCACTGCCATAGAAGATTTGAAATCACATTTCCTTTTCCCAGAGTTTCTTAGATGTCTTTGATAAAAAGCATTTTACTGTCCTGGTTCTTCGTTTTCTGGAATTTCAAAGAATTTTCTAGATTTTTTTTTTTTATTAATCTATTCCTCTAACCTCTACCAACTCCTTGCTGTTAGCCAGCTTAATAAAGCTATAAAGTTAGGTTGAATAAGTCTTCTAAATGTGCCTTTCATTTTTAATATTGTTTTGGGTACTCTGCATCCTTCTTGCTTCTATAAAAGAACTGGGTCCACTTACCAGTTTCTCTGTGCGACCGAGCAGGTAAAGGGTTCTCCCACTACTAGGAGCTAATTGCCACCTGGGAACACTGGTTTCTCCGAGTTTCAGTTTTGTTGCTGTAATAAAATACTCTGACCAAAGAGCAACGTAGAAATGAAAGGGAGTTATTTAATTTTACAATTTCAGGCCATGGTCTATCACTGAAGTGAAGCCAAGGCAGGAACTTCAAACAGCTATTCTCTTCACATTCACAGTCAAGAGCAGAGAGAAATAAATGTGTGCATTCTCACTTGCTTGCTTGTGTTCAGCTAGATTTCTCAGCCATTATACATTTAGCACCTCCTGCCTAGGAAATAGTGCTGTCCACATGGGGCTGGGTCTTCCCACATCAGTTAACTTAAGAGAATCCCCTACAGACATGCCTACGGGCAAACCTGATCTAGACAAACCATCAATGAGTCTCTCTTACCCAGAGCGTGTAGGTTGTGGCAACTACCCATTACATGGATCTTTAGTTTCTTTACAACCTCAACTCTCTTAAGGGTTCTCAAAATTATGATTTTGTAGGCTTTATCAACTAGTCTCTCATGAGTTTTTCTGGATCTCTAGTGGGAGATGAATTGAACACAGCTTTTCATATTGGGCTTTATGTCAAAATAACTGACAGCTAATGTTGATGATGGAACAACTTTTAGAATAGTCACATGATCTTGGTTTTGCGTCCATCACTCCAGGCTTCTCCCAGCTGCACAGTGGGCTGGTAGAACCAGTATGTTTACTTACTCCCACTTGTGGCTCACCCATGGGAAAGTTGAGAGATAGAGCACACCTCTACACTGCTACTGAGAATACAAATAGTGGGTGGCAGTCAGCAGGAGAGGTGTTTTAGTATGGTTACAAAGCTTCAGTGTGATTTGAATCTCACCTCTACTTAATTAAGCTGTGGGAAGTAAGTGACCAGTGTTTTACTTCCAAGCCTTTTACATATTCATGATACCCTTTGTACAGACCTCATAAGGTCTCTGTGCTAGCCCCAGCAAGTTTCTACTGCTCAGAAGGTACACTGTCTTTGTCAAAAGAGAAGTTTGCTGGTCCTAGCAGAACTACAAACAAAAGCCTGCCTCCTCTTCCTTCTTTTTCTTGTATATGTATAAATGTCTGTGTGTGTGTGTGTGTGTGTGTGTGTGTGTGCGTGTGTGTGTGTGTGTGTGTGTGTGAGAGAGAGAGTGTGTGTGAATGTGTGTGCCAGAGGTCAATCTTCACAATCATTCCTCAACTATGGTCCGCTGTTGTTATTTTTTGGCTGAAAGGGTCCCCAGTAGAACCTGGAGCTCTCTGATTTGGCTAGACCAGCTGGTCAACAAGCCTTGGAGTTCTGCCTATCCCACCCACCCAGAATTATGATTATAAATGTGCTTCACCATTCCTAGCTTTTTTGTATAAGTTCTGGGCATTGAACTCAGGTCTTCGTGCCTGTATGGGAAGTACTTTACTAACTGAACCATCCCCCATCCCCATTCCCATCCTCTTCCCTTTTTTAAAATAAGCATTTAAATATGGACATATGTTCCACAGGAAAAAGCCCCAACCCCACACATTTCCGTGATCAAAGGCCTAAGAAATGCTCACATCAGATATCCCCTTAGAGCATCCCAGCATGTGTCTGCACATCAGAGCATCCATTATGGAGAAATTTGTTTCATTTGATTGACACATGATCTTGTACATTTATTTAGCTAGGAAACACTTTTTAGGACCTATACTGGCCCATGTCTCAGTTTAAAAATATTCCTTCAATTTAAGAGGGAGAAGGTGAAGACAGAGTCTATTTATATGTAGAGGAAGACGTAAAAGGGTAGGGTATATTGAGAGGCAAAATTTCTTAGGCCAATTTTATTAAGTAGAGTTCATTTGGGAAAATCAAAATCCAAAAAAATACCTGTCTAGAACCCAGATGCTTCCAGAATGTTGTTTATATGTTTTCTGAGGTAATGTGAACAAATGTCTACTCACCTCAGATATAGAACAATACTACACAGCAAAGAAATGATTGTACCTACCTAGTTTGATAAACCAATTAGGGTCATCTCCAGGAGCAATGGTAAGGAATTACTCAAAGAAACATGGATGAGGGGTTATAAGGTGCTCTCCTCTGAGCCTCCATCTTCATGAGTTCAGACATGCCTATTTACTAGGGTTCATCAGTGCTGGGAAGCAAGGAATTGGGACTGTGGACTATTGAAAGGTCATCCCAGGGAAAGGAGGCAGGAAGGGTCCTGGACCATCACCTGAGTACCCTTCCTCTCCTCTCATCCATTTGCATGCAATTCTGTAGCACTTGCACTTGGCAGCTGGGTCTCGAGAAGTGCTAGAGTGTGCAGGCTAGGAAAGACTACGGAAAGGAGGCACTATCTATATAGCTATTAGAAGCTGTTGTACACACTGGGGCAGCTTTCTAGTGCTTTTGGGTCACCCACTTCTGCAAGTAACCTTCACCCACACTTTGTAGATAAGCCCAAAAAACTCACTGGGTTAACTGTGATGAATGGAACTTTGCTTTATCAGGAAGACTTTTGGGTGTCTGCACCACCAGGGAAAATGCCTCTTTCTCAGCAACTGGAACTCCATTCAGCCAGGTGATGAGACCATATTTGTGGGAAGACAGAGAAGACAAAGAAAGCAATATTGGCAACAGTGTCACCTGTGACTATGCAAAGTTCAGTTCAAAGTTCTAACTGAACTCACTGGGTTTGTCTGTTAGACCCTGTGTAGGTACCACATCCATGGTTTCCTACAAAATTTTTCTAACAGGTAGAGTATTTGAAAGAACTAAAATGTAAGGGCTAGGGATGTAGCTCAGTTTATGAAGTGCTCGCTCAGCATTTGTGAGGGCCTGATTTCAATCTCTAGCATCATATAGACTGGGTGTTGTGGTGCATATCTGTAATCCCAGCACTTTCAAGATGGAGGCAGGAGAATCAGAAGCTCAAGATTAATTCTGGCTGTTTGAGACCCTGGGGAGATGGCTCACTGGGTAAGAGCATGTGCTTCACATGCATGGGGCCTGAAGGCCCAGTACCCTATGGGCCAATAACCTCAACATCGTTAGGGGTGGAGGAGGCAGAAGGATCATTGGGGTTTTCCTCATGCCATCTTATCTTTAGGTCCAGTTAGAGACTCTGTTTCAAGGGAATAAGGCAGAGATCAATATAGCAGGCCACTCAGTGTCCTCCTCTGACCTCTACCTGCATATGCCACACACACACACACACACACACACACACACACATACAACACAATACACCACACACATACCACACATGGACCTTCCTCTTTCCAATAAAGGATCCAAATATGAATAAACTCCTGGAAATAGGGATTAGTGTGCTGGTATGTGAGCCAGGAGATCTCCCTGGTTTGTACCCAAAGAAACAGTAATGCCTACCCATCATGGGTAGCTCCCAGAAAGTGCTGTTATTCACAACAAGCACCCTCAAAACCTGTTTTACAAAATTTGTGCATGTACTATTTGGAGAAAAAAAAAGAGATATATAAATATAAATCTTTGCACATTCCGAGCTTCCAGGACTGGTTTATTGCTCAATCTCTGGTGCTGAGCCCACCCTAGAGTCCATGAAAAAGGAATGTTGAGGGAGGGAGGGAGGCAGGCAGCCCCCACCCCAACTGCCATCACCACCCACCACCTCCACCACTCCAACTGCAAATGGAGCTGTGATCCATCTCAGCTAGCCAGCTGGAACTCCAGGGCCGCTTCCCACTTGCTCCCTTTCCATTCTGCACTTGCTTTAATCACTGCCCTCCCCTCCCTCCGTTTCTTCATGTTTCACTGCAGCCTGCAGTTCTATATTGCAGTGTGAGATTAAAAAGCAACTACTGAGAGCCCTGGGCTACTATCTCCACAATATTATAGCTTTTTTTTTTCTCCTAGAAACTCCATATATACTTTTGCCTCCTCCTGGTATGATTTTAAGGAAGCAGGTTCTAAGAACTCACTGTGATCCCTAAGCCAGGATGCAGCTGGCTTTACACACAGGTCCAGGACTGTGTGTGTGTGTGTGTGTGTGTGTGTGTGTGTGTGTGTGTGTGTGTGTGCGTGTGCGCACGCGCGAGCACTCTCTCTCTCTCTCTCTCTCTCTCTCTCTCTCTCTCTCTCTTAAAGCACCACGGTTTCTAAATGGTTGATTAAATGATTGATTCTGCCTGGATTTAATTTCTTGCTTTTCTGGAATTTGGCTGTGGTCTAGATTAAAGCATTAGTCATTTAGGGATGTGAATTCAGTTTCATCTGGTGCACCTGTTAGGAACAAATCCTTCAAAACATAGCTGAGCCCACCTGCTTTCTGAACACTCTTTTCTCTGCCCACATGCTGCTTTTCTTCTTAACTTTTATTTTGAAAGAGATCTCCTGTATTCGAGGCTGACCTTGAACTCTCCATGTATCTGAGTTATGATCTTGAAGTGTGAATCTTACCTCTACCTCCCAAGGACTGGGATAACAGGCACGAGCCACCACCTGGCTTATGTGGTGTTAGGTGTTAAACCCAGGATTTCCCATACGCTAAGCAAGCTCTCTACCAGTTGAGCAGGATCCCCAGTGCCCCCTTCTCTTCCTACTTTTATTTTTACTTGTCTAGATAGGATTTAACACATATTTGTTTCTGTGCTGTACTATAGTCTGTTACCTCTCTGTTCTCACCTTGCTAAAAGACACACAGCTCGTTTGTCCAAGCCCCTTCTACGTGAGTACTGCTAGGACTGAGTATATGATGGGAAATCCCTCCACAAACAGGTAACTTTATAGAGCAGAGGGGATTGGATAGTTAATCTGTGGTCCCCTAAGTTATACAAATCTGTTGGTAGTCAACAGCAAGTCAGCTTTGCCCATGTGTTATCCGTAGCCCACTGAGACTGATTGTGTTTCCAGAGCTGTGTGCGAGAGAAAAAAAAAACCACTTGAGGTGTTCTAAGCCTTGAAATGTGTGGCAACTTGTTGTAGCAGCAATAAGAGACCCTGAAGACTTCCTGTCTTTTACTGACTTGGTGGGCAATTCAAGCACAGACTCCCCTTTTCTAGGGAAGAGAAGACATGCCTAGAGTTTCTCTCTTGGATTCACTTAACATTACATGTATATACATACACATATGTTCAGGTACACATATAAACACACACACACACACACACAAACACACACACACACAGAGAGGCCACGTTTCTCATTGTCACCTACATATTTCCTGTAGCACCTGGATTCCAACATGGGTCTCCAGTGGGATGTAGCTCAATCGATAGAGGTCTTGCCTAGCACACATGAGACCTCAGGTTCTATCCCCAGGACCACATAAACAAGGCCTGGTGGCCCACACTTCCAATTCTAGCATTGAGGTTGGGGCAGGGTTAGGAGATCAGGAATTCATTGTCATCCTTGGCTACATAGGGAATGTGAAGCCTGCCTGGGAAATGTGAGCCCTCATGGCGCGTGAATCTGAAGCAAGCAAACAAACACGGGTCTCAAAGGTCCCTTTGCCTGGACGCCCAGCTCTATTATTTTAAAATAAGTGATAACCACCAAAGAAAGATAAACAAAACATTCATCACAGAGCAGAAGTCTCTAAGGGAGAGGATAGGGGAGGAGAGAGAGAGGAGTTGTAACTATGGAAACTGAGGTGGGAGAACATTTTCAGGAAGGAAGAAACCGGACAGGTAGAGGGGTTAATGAACTACTCTTAGTTGTCCCAAGTCCCACCCAGTACCAACCTCTGGACCATGATGTCTGAACAAAACAAGACAGAGAGGGCTGAGAACAAGAAGCTTCTGGGATCAGACCAAGGAAAGAAAAGAGCTCTTGGGAGGATTCTGCATAAAGAATGAACTTAGTGAGGTGTTTGGTAACTGCCTGGGCTCAGTAAACATTTGCTCTCACCCAAGGACCAAGCCACCCTTTTGTAAAGAGAGATTTTCCCTTGAGATACAGGTAAGGCGCTTCCAACTGAGACTTGCCCCAGCCTGCAGCCTCAACCCCAGGCTGTTTGGTTTTCTGTTTGTTTGCCTAAGGATGATCTTATTTTTCTTCTTTTTAGTGAGTTCCCTCTGGGGCCTTTGTCCTCTGCCCACATCAGTTACCACCCGTACCTAGTCAGGAGTAGGGTGGGCTGGGATGTTTTTCACTCTGTCGCCCCACTTCCTGAACTGGGTGGCCATAATACCCTTCTTGATGGGAAGGAGGAGTTTGTGTAACAGTCATAATTACCCTGTTGAAGGATGACTGTGTTCAGCAATTCCTGCCCAGGCTGCTTTGCTCAGCTCAACAGAGTACTGCTCAGTCAGTGAAGTGTGTGCTGTCCTTCGAACATCAGGAGTTCAACCTCCAACACCCCCATGAAACGGCCAGTGTTAATGATGGCATGCCTGTAGTCCCAGCATCGGGAAGGTATCGAGAGACAAGAGGAGCCCTGGGGCTTGTTGAATGGATAAGCTCAAAGTTCAGTGAGAGATCCTGTCTCAAAAATAAGGTAGGGCTCTGTGGTTAAGAGGACTTGTTCTTACAGAAGACATAGGTTCAACTACCAGCACTTATATAGTGGTTCACAATCATCTATAACTCTGGTTTCAGGGGATCTGAACACACACACACACACACACACACACACACACCATTCTATACAAATACAGTATCTACCAATATCTATCCCAAAGAAATGGAAGATCTAAAACATTGCTTTCTAGCGCCATCTAGGGGAAGCTAACAGGCAGCATAGTGGTTCAAGAAGGGTAGAGAGATGATATCATCCATAAAGGGGAGCAGAACTGAAAGTGAAGTCTGGACTGTCTCACCTTGTAAGTGATGAGGATTGTAAGCAAGGAGTAACCCAGCCTGACCATCCGTTCTAGAGATGCTCATAGACATTTACTGTATTTCTATAGTGGTTTGTTTTCAAGACAGAGTCTTAGGTAACTTAGGCTGGCCTTGAACTCACTATACAGAGCTGGGGATGATTTTGAACTTCTCATCCTTCTGCCTTTACCTCCAGAGTGTTGAGATGACATGTACCACCATGCCTTGTGCATTTAAGCAAGTATGCTACAAACTGATTACTTTCTTCTCCTAGGTCTGGGATATGCTTTAAAAGAAGGCCTAGGGATGTGGGAGAATAGTGGGGTGGCAGATTTGGCTTGCCACCGAGCTTCATGACCTGAGTTTGATTCCCAGGACTTAAGAGGTGGAAAGCGATGTTTGATCCTGCAAGTTGTTCCTCTGACCTTGGCCTGTGCTCCTGGCAGACAGGCTTCATCCCCCATACACAATAAGCAAACAAACAAATAAATGAAGACCACTAGTGCCGCATACTACACAGTTTGGTCCTGGAAACCTGACCTGGGGTGACATGGGAATGAAGAAATGACACACTGTGAAGAAACCACCGGGCACACACATACGTAAAAACTGGGATCAGCTGAGCTGGGCTTGCTCTCTCTCTCTCTCTTTCTCTCTCTCTCTCTCTCTCTCTCTCTCTCTCTCTCTCTCTCTCTCTCTCTCTCTCTCTCTCTGATGGAGGGCACCTTCTATGAAATCCAGAGAATTAGAACATTTATTATATGCAGCACAAGGAGGAGGGACTAGCTAGTCTTGCTAGGAGGTCTCTATAGGGAAGCAGTCTCAGGTTGCAGTCATCTTGGAGGAGGGAGCTGCAGTTGCTAGTGTTTGCATACACTAGTCCTCCATTGGTAAACACTCATATGTGAACAAGAGGGAGTTTAACATTACCCTTAGTTTCTCTTGGTAGAAAGCTTTGCATTTCTGTGGGTCTCAGTATTGGGCTCCATCCCATGACTGCCCACAGTGACACTATGCATTCACTTGAGGCTTCTTCTTCTCCCCACACACTACCCTTAAGGAACTCTCACAACAGTGAATGTGCAAGCAAGAAACACCTGAACCAAGGGAGAAAGAAGATGGTTTCAGAGATTGATCAGTGCTGAATGATAAGACAAATACAATATTGTCTGCCACACAGTGCCCGGGTAGGAGAGAGGTGACCTGGGAAGAACTCTGAAGTGTCATAGTCACGTAGAAGACTGAGTGACAAGAAGGCAGCATCTGGAAATGGAAACAAACCATGTTCTAGACAAGCAACCACAGCAAAAGAAGATGGGCTTGAGCTTGGCAGATGGCTTAGCAGACAAAGTTCTGCCCGTGAAATCATGAGGATCTGAGTTTGAGCCCCCATATGAAAAAAGCTGGGTTGGGGTGGTTGGTGGATACATGCAGTCCTGGCACTGAGGGGACTGAGGCAGGAGGATTCCTGGGGCTCATTGGCCAGGCAGCCTAGCTAAAGTAGTTGGTTCTAAGCCAGTGAGAGACACTATTAAAAAGAAAGAAAGAAAGAAAGAAAGAAAGAAAGAAAGAAAGAAAGAAAGAAAGAAAGAGAAGGAAGGAAGGAAGGAAGGAAGGAAGGAAGGAAGGAAGGAAGGAAGGAAGGAAGGGTAAATGGTATCTTTAAAAACAATGCCTAAGGTTGTAAAACACATACACACACGGGGGTGTCTGGAGGGAGAGAGGGGGCACCAAGTTCAATAGGGAGGTAAATAGAAAGTATGATTCAGCTAGGAGGAAAAACAAGCCCTTGTCCTTGTGCAGGTGGTTATGAACTTGATATAGTCCATCAATGAGCCCCTGGGCTGGCTGCTTATGCACCAGACTTAAAATGCACAGGTCTAGATGTTGACTGTCTATGTTGGTATTCTTGTCTTCAATGGCAGATACCATTGCTTGTTCCTTTTAAGTGTCAAGGGGATGAGTTGGGGTGAGAAGGGGGAATTGTAGGTACAGAACATTGAGAAGATTGTCTCAGAGAAATCATGAACAAGTGATGGAGCCTGGGCTCAAACCCAAGCTTACAGAAGAAGACTCTCCTCCCCAACTGTTTTAACTGGTCTTAAATGCTCTCTCTCTCTCTCTTTCTCTCTCTCCCTGCCTCTTTCCCATTCTCTCTCCCTCTCTCCCTCTCTGTCTCTCTGTCTCTCTGTCTCTCTCTGTCTCTCTGTCTGTCTCTCTCTCTCTCTCTCTCTCTCTCTCTCTCTCTCTCTCTCTCTCTCTCTCTCTCTCTCTCCCTCCCTCCCTTTCTGTCTTCCTCTCTCCCCTCCGTGTGTGTATGTGTATGTGTGTGTACCTGTGCCTTCACATAGAGGAAAGAGGGTATTACGAGTCCTTCTTTATTACTCTCCAACTATTTGTTTGAGGCAGGTCTCTCTCTGAACCTGGGCTCCATGTTTTCTTGACTAGACTGGAAGGCAGCAAGTCCCAGTGATCCCCCCACCTCTGCCCAGCTCAGACCTAGAGTTACCTGTGTGGGTAGAATGCTGGGCTTATTAACTAGGCAGTCATATCTGAATTCTGGTCTTCCTGATTGCATAGTAAAAGCACTCTTAACCACTGAGCCATCTCTCCAGCCCTCTGTGTCCTGGCCCTGAACTGCTTGGTTTCAAAGGCATCTCTTGCTATAGCGTGATAGGCATTGCTTTTTGGTGACAATCATACCATATTGTTCCTCTCTCCCTCCCTTTATTTCCCTCTCTGTGATGAATTCCTCTTCCATCTATCTGCATAAGCTTTGGAACACATGCCTTTTGGGTGAGAGGGGAATGTGACCATTTCAATATTCAGTAGAGAGGGCAGTAGGTTTTGAACTGCACTGTCCATTGCCAAGAACTCTGGAGTGCTGGGAAGATATCATTTCTCCTCCCTTCTCTCTCCTCCTCCTCCTCCTCCTCCTCCTCCTCCTCCTCCTCCTCCTCCTCCTCCTCCTCCTCCTCTTCTTCTTCTTCTTCTTCTTCTTCTTCTTCTTCTTCTTCTTCTTCTTCTTCTTCTTCTTCTCCTCTCTCTCTCTCTCTCTCTCTCTCTCTCTCTCTCTCTCTCTCTCTCTCTTTCTCTCTCATTACAAAGTTCTCATTTTCCCTAATCATAGGCTTTAAACAAGCTCCCAAAGGACATCAGAGGTTCTAAAGTTCTGTGTGGACCCTGATAGTGACACATGTTCTAGTTCAAGCCTGAGAGATTTTAAATCTGTGTACTCAAGATGGACTGTCAGCCTGTCCCTCAATTTGTTGTTCCCTTTAAATCAAATTCAATCTGAATCCAATGAGATAAAAAACAAAACAAAACAAACTACCTTCATTTTCTGCATGAACAGGGATGTGTATACATGTATTCAGGTGTACGTAGCTGTGTGGGTGACTGCTCATGTGTGTAGAGGCTGGTAGGCAACCATGGATTCCTTAACATTCCTTAGGCACTGTCTACGTTGAGGTTGGTTGGTTTAGTTTTGAGACTGAGTCTCTGAGTGGCCTGGAACTTGCCGAGTAGGTTAGGCTGGCTGGCCAGTAAGCCCCAGGAAGCTGTCTGCCTTTGCCTCCCCAGCACTGGGATAACTACTATGTACCATCAGGCTGGGATCAAATGTGGGTCCTCATGTCCGTGGCAAATTCTATACCACATTAGCCATCTTCAAAGTCCTGACCTGATTCATAAGGGTTCCAAGAGTAGGATTTGATACTTCTTAAATATAAGTAAGATTTAATATTGAGAAAACATTGTTTCCTATTACAACTACAGAGAAATAACACATTAATGCCAGTCCCATGAGGCTCAGCAGGTAAAGTCCCTCTATGATCAGGAATGAGTTGTGGAGGTGTAGGGTTGTTGTCAGATGTTCCCAGCCTAGATTCTGAGTCTCAGCTCTCTCAACTTAGGTGAGGTCATTGTACTGCTTGGGTTTCAGCTTTCTCACCAGAACTGGTGATCCGCTAACCTGTCTGCCGTGTGGTGCCAGGTAAGTGCTTGGCTCCTGCTGGCTGCCCAACACGCTCTCTCTCCTTCTTTTCCTTTTGACTATCAGCTAGGAAAACTCTCCTCCCTTCTTTCAAAGATCTAGAGGAAGGCTTTTGAGAATTTGTTACATGCCACTAACATGACGGCACATGTATGTAATCCTAGACCTTGAGAGCTTTGGAGACAAAGGCAGGAAGAACACAGGTTCAAAGTCAGCAATAGCCTAAGTAG
Organism: Tokudaia tokunoshimensis; assembly: GCA_036184795.1. Taxonomy (NCBI): domain Eukaryota; kingdom Metazoa; phylum Chordata; class Mammalia; order Rodentia; family Muridae; genus Tokudaia; species Tokudaia tokunoshimensis. The sequence continues at coordinate 67,342,806 of BTHU01000013.1, forward strand.
TGAGATCTTGTTTCAAAAAACTTAAAAAAAAATCACAATATAGTAAGTGGTAAGCGCTGTGTGTGTGCCACCTCTGAGAGTGTGCTTTGTGGGACTAGTTTATTGTCTCTGATGCAATTCAACCTTGCAGCCACAAGGGGGTGTTCTTTTTTTTTTTTAATTTAATTTAATTTTATTTTTTTAATTTACATTCCCAATCACTTCCCCTTTCCCGTTTCCTCCCTCCCCGAAAGTCCCATAAGCCCCCTTCCCTCCCTCTTTTCTCCGTTCAACCCCCTCTCATTACTCTGTCCTGGCGTTCCCCTACATCCAGTCTTTCCAGGACCAGGGGTCTCTCCTTCCATCTTTTTAGAAATCTATTGATATGCTGATTGTGTCTAGGGTATTCTGAGATTCTGGGTCAATATCCCCTTATCAGTGACTTCATACCATGTGTGATCTTTTGTGATTGGGTTACCTCACTAAGGATGATATTTTCAAGTTCTGACCATTTGCCTAGGAATTTCGTGAATTCATTGTTTTTAATTGCAGAGTAGTATTCCATTGTGTAAATATACCACATCTTCTGAATCCATTCCTCCGTTGAGGGACATCTGGGTTCTTTCCAGCTTCTGGCTATTATAAATAAGGCTGCTATGAATATAGTGGAGCATGTGTCCTTATTGCATGCAGGTAAAGTCTCTGGGTATATGCCCAGGAGTGGTATAGCCGGATCCTCCGGAAGTGTCATGCCCAGTTTTCTGAGGAGCCGCCAGACTGCTTTCCAGAGTGGTTGTACCAGCCTGCAATTCCACCAGCAGTGGAGGAGTGTTCCTCTTTCTCCACATCCTCGCCAACAACTGCTGTCTCCTGTGTTTTTGATCTTAGCCATCCTGACTGGTGTGAGATGGAATCTCAGGGTTGTTTTGATTTGCATTTCCCTAATGACTAAGGATGATAAACTATTCTCAAGAGTAAAAGAACCTCTGGGGGAATCAGTATCCCGGACCTCAAGCTGTACTACAGAGCAATAGTGTTAAAAACTGCATGGTATTGGTACAGTAACAGACATGTAGATCAATGGAACAGAATTGAAGACCCAGAAATGAATCCACACTCCTATGGTCACTTGATCTTTGACAAAGGAGCTAAAACCATCCAGTGGAAAAAAGATAGCCTTTTCAACAAATGGTGCTGGCTCAGCTGGAGGTCAACATGCAGAAGAATGCAAATTGACCCATCCTTATCTCCTTGCACTAAGCTCAATTCTAAGTGGATCAAAGATCTCCACATAAAACCAGACACACTGAAACTAATAGAAGGGAAACTAGGGAAGAACCTTGAACATATGGGCACAGGGGAGAATTTCCTGAACAGAACTCCAATAGCTTATACTCTAAGATCAAGAATAGACAAATGGGACCTCATTAAATTACAAAGTTTTTGCAAGGCAAAAGACACCGTCAAAAAGACAAAGCGGCAACCAACTAACTGGGAAATGATCTTTACCAACCTTACATCCGACAGAGGGCTAATATCCAATATATACAAAGAACTCAAGAAGTTCAACTCCAGAGAGGCAAGTAACCCTATTAAAAAATGGGGTACAGAGCTACACAAAGAGTTCTCACCTGAAGAATATCTAATGGCTGAGAAGCACCTAAAGGGGGTGTTCTTATGTGTGGTTAGTGAACCTAGAGGCCAGGTGCAGCCCACATGCATAGTGTGTGTGCACCCAAACAAAACACAACACACACACACACATCAAACCTACAGAATCCACTGTCTATGTTGAAGAAAAATACATTCCCCAGGAATGCCAACATGTGGGGGATTCTTCTGTGGTCTGAATAAGGTCCATGCATTAATAAGACTGTAGAGGAGAAAAGCAATCACATTGAGATATAGTTATTAAGATATTGAAAAACAAACACACAATGATGTCATATATAATTATAGTTAATGTATTTTTTTTACTAATGCATTCAATATTAATGCTGGCTTCAGACTTCCATACATTTAGAACTCAGACAAACATAAATATTTTAAAATAGCTGCAACCATTGTAGTATGAATGAAAATACCTATAATTTCTATATTAGTCACAAAAGTTGCAGAAAGTTCGCTGTGTTCATTTGAAAGAAATTCTTCACTTTACTTGGAGGGTAGTGAAAATTAGGCTGTAAATTTTCCTCATCCAAATTCATGAATTTTCCTCTACTTTCTGCTTGCCTTAGCCTGAGAAGCCCCGCTCTGGAGTACAAAGATGGACCCTGGGGTTGAAGAGAGGGCTCAGCCAGTAAGGTGCTTGCTGCACAAGCATGGGGACCTGAGTCTGATTCTCAGAGCCCAGGAAAAACCCCGAGCATGGTGGTATATAGCTGCAATCCCTCGCTGGGGAGGTGAGCGCAGGTACATCTCTCCAACTCAATGGCCAGCCAGATTAGCCTACTCCTTGAGCCTCCAGGCAGTAAGGGACCCTGTCTCAAAAACCAAGGTGGATGACACCCAAAGAATGACAGCTGAGACTGATGTTTGACCTCTACACTGTGTATACACACTCTCACACACACCGAGACACACACACACATGTGTGTGTGTGTGTGTGTGCATGCCTGCCCCCCAAATCACAGATTTCCCTATCTATATTGAAGCAAGATATATGCCTTGGGAATGCCAACATCTAGGAGATTCTCATTCATCTGACTTTTTTCTTCCCTTCTCCCTCTGGATGACAAGTTTGGGTAAACATAGAGATTCATGTGGCTGTTAAAACAGTGTCCAGCACAGAAGGTATTCAATAGCAGTTGCTGACTAAGAAATTACTGAGATGGGCACATTACCCAAGGTGCAACAGGCCAACATGGACCCTATCACCCAATCAACAGCTCTCAGGATTTGTATACCTGGTGCTTTCTTCGTGTTCTTCAGGTTCTGGGGGCACTGGCTTCTAGAACCTTCTGGAACCAGCTTCTGAATCTTTCTGTCAGTACTCCCCATCCTTCTCTGCCACCCTGCTATGTCTCTGTACTTCCTCCTGTACTTTTGACTTAAAGCAACCCTCTCCTCCATGCCTGCCCTTGTCTCACTTTTTTTCTGTCTTCTTCTACCCATTAACTAGGAATTATCTCCTTCCTTCATAAGAGAACTTGATGGCCAACAAAACCCAGAGCCTGGAGTCCTAAGGACTCCTGAGATGCTGGACCACTCAGTTGCATTCCTATCCTTTATATTAGTGATGTTTCTTTAGTGCTGAGACAAAAGCACTCCTTGGCTCACAGAATCCCCTACACGTTGGCATTTCCAGGGTATATATCTTACTTTAACATAGACAGCAGATTCTGTAGGTGTGTGTGTTTGTGTGTGTGTGAGTGTGTGTGTGAGTGTGTGAATGTGTGTGTGTGTGTGTGTGTGTGTGTGTGTGTGTAGGTGCACACACACTATACATGTCTGCTGCACCTGGCCTCTTGGTTCACTAACCATATACAGGAACACACTGTGTGGTGGCAAGGTTGAATTGCATCATACAATATATTCGTCCCATGAAGCATACTCCCAGAGGTGGCATGCACACGGAGCTTACCACTTGCCCAGGGAAGGGCCCAGCCCTTGGGGATAGTGCTACCCCTTGAGTCAGGGTAGATCTCCATCCTCAGGTAAGCTTCTCTGGGATCACTCCCGTAGGCACCCCACGTGTTGTTTCCATGGTTAGTCTAAGTTTGGTGAACTTGACAATGAAGATGAACCACCACAGTGCCCAATACACTTGTTTTCTCGAAAGCAAAATGGGTTTTATTAAAACAACAAAATACAAAGAAGTAAAAGGGTATCCTTGGTAGAGAGGAAGAGTCAGAGAGGTTGAAAAGGATGAATACTCAGCTTCTGCATACCTGCTCTCTTTCATGTTATTCTTCAGCCCATAGAGCATATTGGTAGGTGCATTTCAGTCCTGGGATAAGAAAGGTTAGGCGACACGCCTAGGGCCGTACAGCTGACAAAGAACAGACGAGACCGGATGTCTCTCTGTCTCTAACACACACCCTCAACTGCTGCCGGTTCTTTCCTAATTAAGGTTGGGAAGCTGGATGGAGCAGCCTGCAGTGACCTGCCTCCCTCCCGTTGGCTTTCAGACTACTGAAACAGAGAGCCCCAAGAAATTGACATTTTTCCCCCAGGAACTTCATGCTGGAAATCCTGGGCCAGTCCAAGGAGGAACTTGCCTCCTGGAAAGACAGGTCAGACATTTGTGACAATTTGTCAGCCCACTTTCAGCTGACACTGGGATGGGTTAAAGGTGAACAGGGCCATACCTTGATCAAGACTGTTTAGTTCTATGCTTCTTGCCCTCTGTTTAAATCTAAAGAAGGACTTGGGTGGCGAAGGTCTCTAGATCTCTCTGCCCCTCTTCCCAATGTGGCCATATTGAATACATCTCCCTTTCCTGCTTTTTGCTAATATTTGTGTCTTTACTTGGCAGATCTTGTTTGTTAGGGCTGCCAGGGCCAAGACCCAGGCCCTAATTCCAGTAATGTTTCCTTCTTAAAAAACAAATTTTGTGTGTGTATGTGTGTGTGTGTGTGTGTTTGAAAGAGAGAAAGAGAGAGAGACAGAGATGGATGGTGGGTACAAAAATTTTGTACAATTGGTTCTCTCCTCCATCTTTACAAGGATTCTGGGGCCAAATTCACATAATTGAACTTTGCAGTAAGCATCTTCACCTGGTGAGCCATCTCGAAGTCCTGCCCAGTAATGTCATCCCTTCCAGAGGGTCCTGCCTGGTCACACTGGGCATAGCCTCTCATCTCCTGGTGATGTGAAATGACTGTGAAAAGGTTTTGCACTCACTCACACCTTGACTCCTAGGGGAGTGAGAGCTAACTACCTTCCAGACGGCCAGCACTCCACAGGTTAGATGTGGAGTATCTGTTTCTCAGGGTACCACATCTTGGCCTGTATCTGGGTCTGCAGCCCAGGGACACAGTTGATGCTTGACTGATGGCTCCTGCTTGAAGCAAATATGTAGACATTTTATAACCAGGTGAAATTCACAGCTGCCTCTAGATAAATAATTTGACAGTGTCCTCATTCGAAGGGAAGAACACATAGGACCCCTCAGAGACCTTAAGAGAAATATTTTCTGAGTTCCCCTTGCTCTGCATGAGATGTTAATTATAGTGTGTTTGTGGCGGTTGCTATGGTTTAGACTAAGAGGCAGCTGAATCATTTAAGAGTTGCTTTTCAAACAAGGACATCCTTGAGGCTGGGAACTGTGCCTACAATTTTTCGTTTTTTTTTCCAGTGTGTGTGTGTGTGTGTGTGTGTGTGTGTGTGTGTGTGTGTGTGTGTGTGTGAGTGTGTGTGTAGATCTAGGTGCACTTTGGATGCTGGGATAGAGACATTTTCTTCTGTGGTGTAGCCACTCCTAAGCTGCCCATTCTCCTTTAAATAACCCCAATTAAATAAACTGGTTCACCAAACTGGTCTTGGGTGGAATCGTTGCTTTGCTTTGCCATGTCTGCCCTACCTATGGTGTACAGGAATGTGTTCGTCTCCCTGGGAACAGTTCACGGAACACTCAGGCAGAGTAGGCTTGTCGAGAGAGGCCAGTCGCCCTGGCTCCTCTCAGTAGAGAGAAGGTGTGTGCTCAGGCATTAGATGGGATGCTGAGAGAGAGATTGTTTCATTGTTGGTTCTCAGCTCTGCCTCTTGATTTTTCTTTGCAAACGAAATAGACTTTGGATTTGGTGTCTCTTTTTGGTCTATCATTTCTTTCACAGAAGGAAACCATTCCCCCTCAAGGAGCTTGACAAGTGAGACTACAAATTAGGGGTTGGTGTTTGCCACTGTGAAAGGGCTCTCTGATGGAGAAAAAGGATTTGTCAGGATGTTTAAGGCATTTGAAACTGACCATGACTACAAAGACTCAGGGTGTATACAAGGTTTTGGGTACACATGTCTTTCTTTTCTGTAGGGCATTTGCATATTGGAACCTGAGGCATGAGCCCCTCCCTAAAAATGACAGAAATGGACTTTCTTTATACAGACTTGGGAATGTACACACCTAAGTGCTATAGAAACCTGTCTCTTGTGTTTACTCAGAGGCTAGTGGTCTCAGGAAGGAGACAAGTCTAGTTTTGGGATGGACTTGAAAGTGTGGGCCTCACAGGGTTCTGGGTTTGCCCAGTACCTGGAATGAATTGGCCCCCGTGAAAGATTGGATTCCCTCTTTCCTGAACTCCTTACCTGGTCAGTATTCACTGTGAATACTGGGTATGGGTCTGCAAATGGCCTTGTGTAGCTCCAGGCTTCTGAGAGGCACAGGGCTGTGGAGGTCTAGTCTCTGAGGTAGAGGGAGACCAGTACTTGTATATGTTTGAGCTTCTCTTCATGTTGCTTCTTGCAAGGCCCCAGGTTCTCTATTGCAATGTACATGTATGCGTGTGTGTGTGTGTGTGTGTGTGTGTGTGTGTGCGCACTGTATAAGGCAGAAGCTGAGTAGGTGAATAGTCCTCAATGCTGAGAATCTTCCACGGGAGACTAGAGTATCTTTACAGAGCAATTGGGAAAACACCTCTGTTCTATACCCAGTCGGTGGAAGAGGAAGGCCTTTAGAAGTAACACTGACTTCTGAAGGTCCTAGACACAGGGGCCTCACTCCCTAGTAAGACAGGGGAGCTTCCTGAGGTCTGGATTCTGTCTTCCTTTATTCCAGCCTTTTCCCCTCAGGGCCACATGAGTCAATATTGGCTATCCCATGGCTCCCCATAGAGGCTACACTGTGTTTAACCTCTCCATTTCTGGAAAAGCCTTTTCCTTTGCTCTCTACTTGATAAACTCCAACATACCCTTTGATTTCTACCTTTTTTCTCTCTTTATAGAGTCGTCTCTGATTTTCCAAACTGAATTAATCACCAGCCCCCTCCGGGAACCCGCTGCAGCACGTACCATGCCATCTCTGTTGTTCTGTTCAAAATTGCTTTTTTATGAGTTGTCTTTCCCATTAGACCATGAGTGCCAAAGGGCAGGAACCTGGTCGTATTCATTTCTGTTATCTTCAACCTGTGGCTCGAGGCCATAATGTCGATATTAAAGAGACACTCGGGTTCAGGCCTCAAGTGTCTCACTGAAGACCTTCCTGCATTTACAAGGGCTTGGCTCAGGAAATGATCTACCTAGCTCTCAGTTGACTCCCCAGTGCAGCCTGGTTCTCCAAGCTGCTCACATCCGTCTGTCTCCCTCCCCAGCTGTGGCACCCCATTCTGTTCTTAGAATGTTTGAATTCTGTTCTTTTCCTGCTTGCTGGTAGACATGTAAACCAATTGGCCAACTCAGACAAAAGTATCAGTGGCTCATGGTAAGCCAGAAGGGGTAGTGCATTCTTGTAATTGTAGCACATAGGAAGCTGAGGCAGGAGGATTGCTATGAGCTATAGAGTGAGACCATATGTCAATGTATGTATGCTGGGAGTAGAAATAGGAAATCAAGGCAGTAGTGTTTCTGAGATACAATTATTCTTCATGGAGTTTGTGCTCAATTATTACCAGTAATCAGGATTTTCTAAAATAAACTTGGAATTATCGCTTAACCACTGTCAAACGGAATGGTATTGATATGACTAAAAGAAAAGACTCTCACATAATTGCTGTTAGCTAAATGATTCTTCCATCATGCCATGACAGTTTCTTTAAAAGCTTTCTAAGACTTGTGAAGAAGATTATCAGAGTCGAAAGGAAGTATAATCAGTTCATGTGTGTAGCTGCCTGCCCTGACTTGACACTTTGTATACTGGCTTTGAATTTCTATAGTGACTTTTTTCAGGTCACACCCTCCTCTGTGGGTCCTAATCCATCTGTACCCATCAGGAACGTCCCTTCTACCTAGAGACTGTGGGAAAGGAAAGCTCAAGGCTTAGCCATGGCAGTGGAGTGTCAGGAAGGATCTTTCAACAAACACACATGCATGTGCACGCAACACAGACAGACACACACTGACACACACACAAACACACACACACACACACACACACACACACGCACACACACGCTCATTCTTCTTAGGCCTTGTTTTGACTACATGGGTTCTCTGAGATCATAGTTAACGGGAGAGGAAGCAAACAACATGAAACTCAAAACACCACACACAGGGACCTTGAATCTTCATGACATCACTGCCTTTGAGTTTTTTTCAGAGCCCCTCAACAGATGGAATTCCCATAATGGGACCAATAAAGCCTCCTCTTTGTTAATGCCAGTGTTTACTGGGCTCTAAACAATTCCAAATCGAAGTTTCTTATAAACCAGAAAACTATGCTAAAATGCAAAAAAAGTTCACAGAGAGAAGAAAACTACTAGCAACTTGGACCCTAGAAGAAGTGGAACTTCTGAATAGATCTGTAGCAAAAATAAGACGTCTTTCATTTCTGTCACTGCGGCTTAAAAGATACCACAGGGAAGAAGGAGTTATTCGGCTTACATCCAGGTTACAGTCCATCATGGAGTGGAAATCAAGGCAGGAACTTGTGTCTGGTTATGTCAGAGCCACACAAGAGCAGAGGAAACAGAACACATCCCTGCTGCCTGTGTTCTTCCCTGGAGCCTTTATGAAGCTTTCGCCTGTCATCTAGCTTTGGGTCCTCTGCCTAGGGACTGTGGGTTAGGTGCTTCTTATCTTAATTAACAGTCATGACAATCTCCCCCAGAGATTCCCCCAGGCCAACTTGATCTAGACAAGTCTTCTTTTCTCAGATTGTGGTGAGTTGACATTTAAAGTCAACCACCAAGGTTTGTAATAAGAATATAAAAAAGGGCCAGGTGATGCCACCCTCTGATAAACTCATTGGTGGCCCTGGTGTTTTTCGGGGGATTATGCTTTGTCCTTGGAACCTTAGGAGAAGGGGCTTGTTTATGTCTTTCTTGCAACAGTAACAGAGACAGCTCTCATTCTAGAAGGACCCTGAACCAGGAGTCAACCAGCCAGGGAATCTGACTTCACGCCTTCCCTTATTTGAGGCACCACTTGATGCTTTCATCCTTCTTTGTTACAAGACAGAAAATATTGGCAACCTGGCACCCTTGCAGGATTAGTGGGAGGATCCAACTGGATGGAATTATTATCCTATTTGTAAAATGCTATAAGTGTATTATTTTTCTGCCTTCACTTGGAGCTCCCCGAAAGCTGTCAGTGAGTGGCAAACAAAAGGATGTCACAGCTCCTGTCACCTTTCATTCCTTCCTAATGAATATCCCCCAGCTAATCTGCAGTCACTGAGGACTCTCATTAATATGGAAACTTATATAATTCATAAACAGCTACAGCAGCTCAGAAAGGGTTTAATCAGTTGCCTTCACACTTAATTATTTTTTTTTTTTTTTTTTAATTTAATTTTATTTTATTTTTTTAATTTACATTCCAAATCACTTCCCCTTTCCCGTTTCCTCCCTCCCCGAAAGTCCCATAAGCCCCCTTCCCTCCCTCTTTTCTCCGTTCAACCCCCTCTCATTACTCTGTCCTGGCGTTCCCCTACATCCAGTCTTTCCAGGACCAGGGGTCTCTCCTTCCATCTTTTTAGAAATCTATTGATATGCTGATTGTGTCTAGGGTATTCTGAGATTCTGGGTCAATATCCCCTTATCAGTGACTTCATACCATGTGTGATCTTTTGTGATTGGGTTACCTCACTAAGGATGATATTTTCAAGTTCTGACCATTTGCCTAGGAATTTCGTGAATTCATTGTTTTTAATTGCAGAGTAGTATTCCATTGTGTAAATATACCACATCTTCTGAATCCATTCCTCCGTTGAGGGACATCTGGGTTCTTTCCAGCTTCTGGCTATTATAAATAAGGCTGCTATGAATATAGTGGAGCATGTGTCCTTATTGCATGCAGGTAAAGTCTCTGGGTATATGCCCAGGAGTGGTATAGCCGGATCCTCCGGAAGTGTCATGCCCAGTTTTCTGAGGAGCCGCCAGACTGCTTTCCAGAGTGGTTGTACCAGCCTGCAATTCCACCAGCAGTGGAGGAGTGTTCCTCTTTCTCCACATCCTCGCCAACAACTGCTGTCTCCTGTGTTTTTGATCTTAGCCATCCTGACTGGTGTGAGATGGAATCTCAGGGTTGTTTTGATTTGCATTTCCCTAATGACTAAGGATGATGAACATCTCTTTAGGTGCTTCTCAGCCATTAGATATTCTTCAGGTGAGAACTCTTTGTGGAGCTCTGTACCCCATTTTTTAATAGGGTTACTTGCCTCTCTGGAGTTTAACTTCTTGAGTTCTTTGTATATCTTGGATATTAGCCCTCTGTCGGATGTAAGGTTGGTAAAGATCATTTCCCAGTTAGTTGGTTGCCGCTTTGTCTTTTTGACGGTGTCTTTTGCCTTGCAAAAACTTTGTAATTTAATGAGGTCCCATTTGTCTATTCTTGATCTTAGAGTATAAGCTATTGGAGTTCTGTTCAGGAAATTCTCCCCTGTGCCCATATGTTCAAGGTTCTTCCCTAGTTTCCCTTCTATTAGTTTCAGTGTGTCTGGTTTTATGTGGAGATCTTTGATCCACTTAGAATTGAGCTTAGTGCAAGGAGATAAGGATGGGTCAATTTGCATTCTTCTGCATGTTGACCTCCAGCTGAGCCAGCACCATTTGTTGAAAAGGCTATCTTTTTTCCACTGGATGGTTTTAGCTCCTTTGTCAAAGATCAAGTGACCATAGGAGTGTGGATTCATTTCTGGGTCTTCAATTCTGTTCCATTGATCTACATGTCTGTTACTGTACCAATACCATGCAGTTTTTAACACTATTGCTCTGTAGTACAGCTTGAGGTCCGGGATACTGATTCCCCCAGAGGTTCTTTTACTCTTGAGAATAGTTTTAGCTATTCTGGGTTTTCTGTTATTCCAGATGAATTTTTGAATTGCTCTTTCTAACTCTATGAAGAATTGAGTTGGGATTTTGATGGGGATTGCATTGAATCTGTGTATTACTTTTGGTAAGATGCTCATTTTTACTATATTAATCCTGCCAATCCATGAGCATGGCAGATTTTTCCATCTTCCGAGGTCTTCTTCAATTTCTTTCTTCAGAGACTTGAAGTTCTTGTCATACAGATCTTTCACTTGTTTGGTTAGCGTCACGCCAAGATACTTAATATGGTTTGTGGCTATCGTAAAGGGTATTATTTCTCTTACTTCTTTCTCAGCCTGCTTATCCTTTGAGTATAGGAAGGCTTCTGACTTGCTTGAGTTGATTTTATATCCGGCCACTTTGCTGAAGTCGTTTATCAGCTGTAGGAGTTCTCTGGTGGAGTTCTTTGGGTCGCTTATGTATACTATCATATCGTCTGCAAATAGTGATAGTTTGACTTCTTCCTTTCCAATTTGTATCCCTTTGACCTCTTTTTCTTGTCTAATTGCTCTAGCTAGAACTTCAAGTACTATATTGAAAAGATATGGAGAGAGAGGGCAGCCTTGTCTAGTCCCTGATTTTAGTGGGATTGCTTCAAGTTTCTCTCCGTTTAGATTGATGCTGGCTACTGGTTTGCTGTAAATTGCTTTTACTATGTTTAGATATGGGCCTTGAATTCCTGATCTTTCCAAGACCTTTAGCATGAAAGGATGCTGAATTTTGTCAAATGCTTTCTCAGCATCTAATGAGATGACCATGTGGTTTTTTTCTTTGAGATTGTTTATGTAGTGGATTACATTGATGGATTTCCTTATATTGAACCATCCCTGCATCCCTGGGATGAAGCCTACTTGATCGTGGTGAATGATCGTTTTGATGTGTTCTTGGATTCGGTTGGCAAGAATTTTATTGAGTATTTTTGCATCGATATTCATAAGAGAGATTGGCCTGAGATTCTCTTTCTTTGTCGGATCTTTGTGTGCTTTTGGTATTAGTGTAATTGTGGCTTCATAGAACGAGTTGGGTAGTGTTCCTTCTGTTTCTATTTTGTGGAACAGTTTGAAGAGTATTGGTGTTAGGTCTTCTTTGAAGGTCTGATAGAATTCTGCACTAAAACCATCTGGACCTGTGCTTTTTTTGGTTGGAAGACTTCCAATGACAACTTCTATTTCTTCAGGGGTTATAGGACGGTTTAGATGGTCTATTTGATCCTGATTTAATTTTGGTACTTGGTATCTGTCAAGGAAATTGTCCATTTCCTCAAGATTTTCTAGTTGTGTTGAATACAGGTTTTTGTAGTAGGATCTGATGATTTTTTGAATTTCCTCAGTTTCTGTTGTTATCTCTCCCTTTTCGTTTCTGATTTTATTAATTTGGATACTATCTCTGTGCCCTCTGGTTAGTCTGGCTAAGGGCTTATCTATCTTGTTGATTTTCTCAAAGAACCAACTCCTCGTTTTGTTGATTCTTTGTATGGTTTTATTTGTTTCTACTTGATTGATTTCAGCCCTGAGTTTGATGATTTCCTGCCTTCTACTCCTCTTTGGTGTATTTGCTTCTTTTTGTTCCAGGGCTTTCAGGTGTGCCATTAAGCTGTTAGTGTATGCTGTCTCCCGTTTCTTTTTGGCGGCACTCAGGGCTATGAATTTTCCTCTTAGCACTGCTTTCATTGTGTCCCATAAGTTAGGGTATGTTGTGCCTTCATTTTCATTAACTTTCAAAAAGTCTTTGATTTCTTTCTTTATTTCCACCTTGACCAAGTTATCATTGAGTAGAGCATTGTTCAGCCTCCATGTGTACGTGGGTTTTCTTTTGTTTTTGTTGCCATTGAAGACCACCCTTATTCCATAGTGATCTGATAGGAGGCATGGGATTATTTCTATCTTCTTGTATCTGTTGAGGTCTGATTTGTGACCAATTATATGGTCAATTTTGGAGAAGGTACCATGAGGAGCTGAGAAGAAGGTGTATTCTTTAGCTCTAGGATGAAATGTTCTATATATATCAGTTAGTTCCATTTGGTCCAAGGCTTCAATTAGATTCACTGTGTCCCTGTTTAGTTTCTGCTTTCCTGAACGATCCATTTCAGAGAGCGGGGTGTTGAAGTCACCCACTATTATTGTGTGCGGTGCGATGTGTGCTTTGAGTTTTAGTAAAGTTTCTTTTACGAATGAGGGTGCCCTTGCATTTGGAGCATAGATATTCAGGATTGAGAGTTCTTGATGGTGGATTTTTCCCTTGATCAGTATGTAGTGTCCTTCTGTGTCTTTTTTGATGACTTTGGGTTGAAAATCAATTTTATCCGATATTAGGATGGCTACTCCACCTCGTTTCTTGGGGCCATTTGCTTGTAAAATTGTTTTCCAGCCTTTTACTCTGAGGTAGTGTTTGTCTTTGACACTGAGGTGCGTTTCCTGCATGCAGCAAAAAGCTGGGTCCTGTTTACGTATCCAGTCTGCTAGTCTATGTCTTTTAATTGGGGAATTGAGACCATTGATATTAAGAGAGATTAAGGCATAGTGATTATTGCCATCTGCCATTCTTGACGCTATCTTTATGTTTGAGTGGTTATCTACTTTTGGGTTTGATTCAAGAAGGTTATTATCTCATTTTTTCCAGGGTGTTGTTTCTCTCCCTGTATTGGAGGTTTCCACCTATTATCCGTTGCAGGGCTGGATTTGTGGAAAGATATTGTGAAAATTTGGTTTTATCATGGAATATCTTGGTCTCTCCATCTATGGTGATTGAGAGTTTTGCTGGGTATAGTAGTCTAGGCTGGCATTTGTGCTGTCTTAGTGTCTGCATGAGATCTGCCCAGGATCTTCTGGCTTTCATAGTCTCTGGTGAGAAGTCTGATGTGATTCGGATAGGTCTTCCTTTGTATGTTACTTGGCCCTTTTCTCTTACTGCATTTAGTATTCTTTCTTTGTTTAGAACATTCGGTGTTTTGATTATTATGTGACGGGAGGTATTTCTGTTCTGGTCCAGTCTGTTTGGAGTTCTGTAGGCTTCTTGTATGTTCATCGGCATCTCTCTCTTTAAGTTAGGGAAGTTTTCCTCCATAATTTTGTTGAAGATGTTTACTGGCCCTTTAAGTTGCAAATCTTCACTCTCATCTATACCTATAATCCTTAGGTTTGGTCTTCTCATTGTGTCCTGGATTTCCTGGATGTTTTGGGTTACGCGTTTTTTGCATTTTGCATTTTCTTTGACTGTTGAGTCGATGCTTTCTATGGAATCTTCAGCACCTGAGATTCTTTCTTCCATCTCTTGTATTCTATTGTTGATGTTTGCATCTATGACTCCTGATTTCTTCCCAAGGTTTTCTATCTCCAAAGTTGTCTCCCTTTGTGATTTCTTAGTTGTTTCTACTTCCTTTTTTAGTTCCTGGATGGATTTGCTGAGATCCTTCACTTGTTTGTTTGTATTTTCCTGTATTTCTTTAAGGTAATTTTGCATTACCTCTTTCAGGATTTCTTCCTGATGACCCACGTTCTCCTGCATTTCTCTGAGCGATTTTTGTGTTTCCTCCTCATGGGATTCCATCTGTTGATCCATCGTCTCCTGCATTTCTTTAAGCAGTTCTCGTGTTTCCTTTGTAAGGGCATCTAACCGTTGATTCATTTCTTTAAGCAATTTTTGTGTTGCCTCCTTATGGGCATCCGTCTGTTGACCCATATTCTTCTGCATTTCTTTATGCAAATTTTGTGATTCCTTTGTGAGTGCATCTACCCGTTGATTCATCTCGTTAAGCGATTTTTGTGTTGTCTCCTTGTGCGCCTCCATCTTTTGATCCATGTTCTCCCGCATTTCTCTAAGCGATTTTTGTGTTTCCTTTGTAAGGGCTTCTAACCGTTGATTCATGGTCTCCTGTAACTCTTTATGAGATTTATTTGTGTCCTTCTTGTGATCCTCTAATAGCATCATGAGAAGTGATTTTAAATCCAGATCTTGTCTTTCGGGTGTGGTGGGGTATCCAGGACTTGCTGCTGTTGGAGAGTTGGGTTCGGATGGTCCTACATTACTTTGATTACTGTTAGTAACATTCCTACGTTTGCCTTTTGCCATCTGGATACCTCTGGTGTTAGTTGGTCCTGCTGCCACTGGCTGTTGGTTGGACCTCCTGTGAGCCTGCAAAGCTATTTCTGCCCCCCCCTGGATTACCAGGATTCCCCTGGCACCGATTTCTGGGGCCTGCCTGCTCCTGAGTGACTTTGGAGCCCTAATGTGCTTTGCCCCAAGTGATCTTATATTGGGGAGGCCTTGCACATCTAAAGGCTCAGCCTAGTGGATTCCTGGAGCAGAGGTCGCCAAAGGGAGGCTGGCAGGCTCCTGCCCTGTGCAGGGGTGTGTGATCTCTCCTGGGGGGGGGAGGGGGCGTCCCTCTGCCAGGCAGAAGTCCCACAGCAGATCTGGCGCGCTGGTCACTGCAGATCAGCCCAGCACCTGGGAGCAGGTTACACACAAGCTGCCTGAACCCGAAGCGATATTATGCCTGTCTGTCTCTGAGCCTGGTGGTCCCAACTACCTGGTCACTGGAGCAAAGATGGCGGAGGGCACTCTCCGTGGCGCCGCTCACCCTGTGGTCACGATGGCCCGCCGATCTGGCACCCAGACGACCACAGCGCCAACCCGCCCTCGGGCACAGAAGGAAGCCCCAACAGGCCGTGTCCCAAGTGATGTTATATTGGGGGGAGAGCCTGGGTACCGGTCTCTCCAGCGCAGTCCGCGGGAACAGAGGTCGCGGAAGGGAAGCTGGCGGGCTCCCTCCCTGCGCGGGGTCCCTCCAGCAGGCAGAAGGTCCCACCGCGGAACTGGCGCGCTGGTTACTGCAGATCAGCCCAGCACCTGGGAGCAGGTTACACCCAAGCTGCCTGAAACCGAAGCGATATTATGCCTGTCTGTCTCTGAGCCTGGCGGTCCCAACTACCTGGTCACTGGAGCAAAGATGGCGGAGGGCAGTCTCCGTGGCGCTGCTCACCCTGTGGTCACGATGGCCCGCCGATCTGGCGCCCAGACGACTACAGCGCCAACCCGCCCTCGGGCACAGACGGAAGCCCCAACAGGCCGTGTCCCAAGTGATGTTATATCGGGGGGGAGAGCCTGGGTACCGGTCTCTCCAGCGCAGTCCGCGGGAACAGAGGTCGCGGAAGGGAAGCTGGCGGGCTCCCTCCCTGCGCGGGGTCCCTCCAGCAGGCAGAAGGTCCCACCGCGGAACTGGCGCGCTGGTTACTGCAGATCAGCCCAGCACCTGGGAGCAGGTTACACCCAAGCTGCCTGAAACCGAAGCGATATTATGCCTGTCTGTCTCTGAGCCTGGCGGTCCCAACTACCTGGTCACTGGAGCAAAGATGGCGGAGGGCAGTCTCCGTGGCGCTGCTCACCCTGTGGTCACGATGGCCCGCCGATCTGGCGCCCAGACGACTACAGCGCCAACCCGCCCTCGGGCACAGACGGAAGCCCCAACAGGCCGTGTCCCAAGTGATGTTATATCGGGGGGGAGAGCCTGGGTACCGGTCTCTCCAGCGCAGTCCGCGGGAACAGAGGTCGCGGAAGGGAAGCTGGCGGGCTCCCTCCCTGCGCGGGGTCCCTCCAGCAGGCAGAAGGTCCCACCGCGGAACTGGCGCGCTGGTTACTGCAGATCAGCCCAGCACCTGGGAGCAGGTTACACCCAAGCTGCCTGAAACCGAAGCGATATTATGCCTGTCTGTCTCTGAGCCTGGCGGTCCCAACTACCTGGTCACTGGAGCAAAGATGGCGGAGGGCAGTCTCCGTGGCGCCGCTCACCCTGTGGTCACGATGGCCCGCCGATCTGGCGCCCAGACGACTACAGCGCCAACCCGCCCTCGGGCACAGACGGAAGCCCCAACAGGCCGTGTCCCAAGTGATGTTATATCGGGGGGAGAGCCTGGGTACCGGTCTCTCCAGCGCAGTCCGCGGGAACAGAGGTCGCGGAAGGGAAGCTGGCGGGCTCCCTCCCTGCGCGGGGTCCCTCCAGCAGGCAGAAGGTCCCACCGCGGAACTGGCGCGCTGGTTACTGCAGATCAGCCCAGCACCTGGGAGCAGGTTACACCCAAGCTGCCTGAAACCGAAGCGATATTATGCCTGTCTGTCTCTGAGCCTGGCGGTCCCAACTACCTGGTCACTGGAGCAAAGATGGCGGAGGGCAGTCCCTTAATTATTTTTAAAACCTCAATAATGGTCGAATGAGCTGCATGGCACTTTAATTAATTTGCATTAAGCCCAGAGGTCTTGAATGAGCAGCTGAGTTTATGAACACACAGTCTAAGGGTTTGGCAAGGGCATGTCAAGCCTGAATGAACATCTGGGTTAGTTCCCATTGGTACCTCCCAAGTCAGCCAGTCTGTGTGTGAGTTATATTTACATAATTCCTTTCTTTGTTTATTTTATTAAAATTGGCCTTGAAGCCTCTGAAAGTGAGCTCATTGTTGTAATTTGCTGGGGAGAGCTCTGGGATCAGCTATGGATTTCCATTGTTTATTTCTCCCTCCTCCAATTTCTATGGTTAATAGAGAGATGAAAGAATGCCACTTTAATTGTCAATTTTAAGTTTAATTTGTGTGTGTGTTTGTGTGTGTGTGTGTGTTGTATGCCTGACGGGGCATGTGCTCCTGTGTGTGCCTATGGAGAGAAGAATTGGTGTTTTGAACTTCCTATAACAGTGAGTTGGTAATCACTGCACCCTATGAAAAATCCCCAGTAGATATCAAAGACCTCTTGCACCCATTCAAGCTGAGCCACATGTAACTTGGCGCTGGTTGTGTGTGCTCAGTGGTGGAGGGCTAGGCTGATCCTGATCCAGCCCTTTCCCTAAGGCCAATATATGGAGAAGGAACACAGTTCCTTCTCTAAAATCAGGAACACACTTGGCAGAGCCAGTTATGGCATGGGGCCAGGGCTCTGGGGGAGCTGCAAATCCTGAGAACTCACCTCTTCCCACACTAAGAAGCTATGGTTATCAGTCTCAAGGCCACTGGTCTCTGACACCCTTTGAGACAGCCTAAGTTCCCCTTTGCAACATTGTTTGATTAGCCAACTTATTCCCATTATATGATACGGCTTTCCTTTGACACTGCCCATTTCTTCCCTGGAAATAGTATATATACTGCTGTCCTTCTTAATAAGCTTGCTTGGCATAAACCATGGCTTGCTCAGGACATCTGGAGGCCGCCTACTCCATCTTCTTTTTCTCTGACTCCTGCAGCCCTTCTTCCTCAGGACCTGTCACTGAAGAAGGACTTGCTGGTCTGGGTCACTCAATGACATTGTCGCTTGTCCCAAACCCCAGATGCTACTCTCTCAAGCATGGCTGAGGGAAGAATGTATTACCTACAATACCACCTCTCTAGATTTGGGGTAAAAACCTGTCCCATTTTGAGATTTTTATTTTTTTACTTAAGAGAGGCATACATGTGACTCATTTCACTGCTACATTTTCTTTTTAAGGATGTATTTCTAAAATTCACGTATGTTTGTGTTCATGTGCATGTGCGTGTGTGTGTGTGTGTGTGTGGTAAGTATGTGCAAACTAGAGTTCAGGTGCCTATGGAATACAGAAGATGGCATCAGTAATACTCTGGTGCTGGAGTTACAGGCAGTTGTGTGCCACCTGATAAAGATGCCTGGGACCCTGGTCCTCTGCAGGGGCATTGTGTGCACTTAACCACTGAACCATCTCTCCAGCCTGTCCCTGGTAGAGTACCATTCATTCCAAGAATGCTGTAGGTTCTAGGGAAAGAAAGCAGTCTTGTGGCAAAGTTGATTGTCATAGTTCCCGCAACCCCTTTAATTCCATCAGTGATATTGATTTATCATGAGGCAAAGTAGTGAAAGGCAGCTAGCTGTTCAGAATGGTTGGGGCACTCCCAGAATTTGGAGCAATTAAATTTGCTGGAACATGCAGTGTGGATTGTGCCGTGGTTTGTTAGAACACCTGTTAGACTTAAGTTAGATTTAGGAGCCAAGTGTTGACAAGAAGTTGATGATCTAGCCTGTGTAAACTTTTGGGGTTAATTAACAGAATCGGTATTGTTGGGAAGTCTCCTGTATTAACCTCAGGACCTGGCAGGCATGCATTGCAACAGAAATGCCAAGCTAGGGAGGGTATGGAACTGTCAGTGTCTGCTATAGATGTTTAACCCAGCAGGTTAGACTTCAGCTGGTGTCAAGAGTTCTAGTTTAGATCTGACCCTCTCAAGTGAGCAAACTGGTTTACTCAGATCTACAGACAGCTCTTGGTTATAAGGTAAAAGTAGAAGTTACCAATTTGTCATGTTACATGCAAGGAAATCAGGTCTTTTGGGGATATCTTGTGATTGGAGAGAAATAGACAGGGAGGTTAGCTCCTGCCCATTGTATAGCAGTTGAATACAGAAACTTGTGAGTCATATAAATCTGTGTTCAAGTCCTGATGGGGCCATACAATGTAGTATTGATACATTGAGTTTTTCTGGGTTAGTAGACTCATATTAAAAGGAGGCACTGGGGAATGAATTGTATCCTTCCTATTCATATTAACCTCTCTCTCTCTCACACACACACACCCACACACACCCACACACACACACACACACACACACACACATACACATAAACACAAACACATATACACGGACACACATATAAACACACACATACATGGACACACACATACATACATGGACACACACATACACATAGTGTTGGGTGGAGGTCATATAGCTTAGGTTGACTTTGAACTCCCTATGTAGCTGAGAACGACCTTGACCTCCTGCTTCCTTCTGGTCAGTGCTGTAGTTACAGATATATATTAGCATGCCTGGTTAATGTAGTGCTGGGGATCAAACCCAGGTCTTGTGCATCCTAGGCAAGTACTTTACCAACTGAGCCACATCCTCAGTCCTGAAATCCTAACACCAAGTACCTGAGAATGAGACTATTTGGGGCTGAAGTCCTTATGGGGGATAACAAAGTCAAATCAAGTCATTGTTATAACGTCTAATCTCATGCATCCCATTTTCCTATGTCGTGGTTTGAATGTAAAACATCCCTCATAGGTTCACATGTTCAAATGCTTGCTCCCAGCTGGTAGCACTGTGTGGGAAGGTGGTAGAATCTTCAGGAGGTAGTGCTTTCTTTGCTAGGGGAAGCAGATCACTGAATGTGGGCCTTTAGGTCTTTATAGCCTGATCACTTTCCCCTCCACCTTCTACTTCCCGAGTGCAGATACAGTGTGAGCATCTGCCTCACGCTCCTGCCACCATGCCTTCGCCACCAAGATGCACTGTGCCCTCAAACTGCCACGCCAAATACACTGTTCCTGCTTTAAACTGATTTTGTCAAGTAGAGCTACAAGACAAGTAATGATGCCTCTGCGAGAAGAGCAAGAGCACAGGTTCCAGGGAGGAGACTGCCATCTAGAGGCTGGAGGAAGAGTCAGAGTGGAAACTGCTGGAACTTAACTCCTGAATTCCCAGCATTCAAAACATCGAGGAAATACTTTTCTGTTGCTTAGTCAACTTCTTTGTGCTATTTTTTTATAGCAGTCCCTGCCAGTGAATGCAGTGGGTAGAAAATTTTCATACATCTCCTATGCTGTGAGGATTTAGTGATCCCCTGAGTCAAAATAGGTACTATAGACTCTGACATTCAGTAATATAAATTCTCTTGTTGAAATATTATTATTATTATTATTATTATTATTATTATTATTATTATTAGTGTGTGTGTAGGTCAATGAACTGGAGAGTGTGAGATGAGCACAGGCATTAATTTATTGCTCTCTGCTCTTGTCTATGAATGTAATGTAACTGGCTGCTTCAAGTTCCTGCTGCTTTGATGTCCCCGAAGGGATGAGCTATAACGGGGGATTGTGAACTAAAATAAGCCCCTTTTCATTAAACTGCTTTTTTCCAAGGTATTTTATCAGAGCAACAGATGTGAAACTAGAACACCCCACTACAGAGACACAGGCCCACTGAGAGTCACTATGTTTCCATTGTCTTTCCCAGATCAATGGTATTTGATCCGGCTACACTTTATGTCCTGTACCACAAGAGCAGATGTAAATATCATTTGAAATACGGTGCATATGGGGCATTCTTTCTATAAGCTACACATGGTTTCCTTAAGACTTTGATTTATTGCTAATCTCCTCTCCCATTTGGTAATCACTGAAATTGACTGCATTTTAATATGCATGTGTGGGAACCATGGGAATTAATAATGGGAAGCCCGGGTCAGATTAAGCAGTTAATGCTGAGTGGAGAGCAAAGAGCAAAACCAGATCAGAATGCTATGACAGAAGGGCAGACTTAGGAAGACTTTAGGGTAGCTGTACTGTGACTGAAGTATTGACGCATACACAGGGAAAAGACTGGTAGCAGTTGTTCTCAGCCTGGGCATTGCACAGGTGTCTCCTAGGACCATCAGAAATATCAGATATTTACATTATGATTCATAACAGTAGCAAGATTACAGGTATGAAGTAGCAATGAAAATAATTTTGTGGTTGGGGGGTCACCACGACATGAGGAACTGTATTAAAAATTTGCAGCATTAGGGAGGTTGAGAACCATTGCTGTAGGGGATTATCTGGCATTCGGAGAATGGATATCCACTAAGTGTTATGTTGTGCTGTTGAATGAATGAACAGCATAAACAATAAAGGAATGAATAATTTGAGTGTTGTGAGTTATATATATGTACATTTATGTGCAGGTATGTATATACATGTGCTGGCTACAGAGGACATTAGATGTCCTGTTTTATCATGCCCTACCTTGTCTCTTATTGAATCTGGGATATGCTATTAGCCAGTGTTGTGGTCTGAATAGATTTGGCCCCCATACACTCAAGTGTTTGAATTCTTGGCCCACAGGGAGTGGCACTATCAGGAGGTGTGACTTTGTTGGAAGAAGTGTATTATTGTGAGGGTGGGCTTTGAGCTTTCCTATGCTCAAGCTCTGCCCACTGTAAAATCAAAGCCTCCTTCTGGCTGCCTGCATAAGACAGTCCCCTTCTGCTGCCAGCGGATCAAGAGGTAGAGAGTTCTCAGCAACTTCTCCAGCAGCATGTCTGCCTGCATGCTACCATGTTTCCTGCCATGATGCCATGGACTGAACCTCTGAAACTGTAAACCAGCTCCAATTAAATGTCTTCTTTTATAAGAGTTGCCTCGGTCTTAGTGTCTCTTCACAGCAATAAAACTGTAACTAAGACAGCCAGGAAGCCCCAGCTATCCTCCTCTCTCCATCCCCAATGCTGGGGTCACAGGCAGGCATGTGACTAAGTCTGGCTTTTCGTGTGGATGCAGAAGATTCAAACTCAGGTCTTCATGCATGTACAGAAAGTGCTCTTACCTGCTGAGCCATCTCCCCAGCCCTGGGAATGAATTAATTTGTGATTTGAAATTATTCAGGTAAACAATCTCAGGACCAGAATATAGCAGCCTGGCTCAAGCTCTTGGGAAGAGCCTGCTACAGAATTGTCTGGCTCTTTCTGGATCTTGGCTGTGGACAGCATCTGAGGGGAATGTGGTTATCACTGCTGTCACCTGAGAAGGAAGGTTTCCTTGGGGATAATTGAAATAGAACACATCTACCAGGCTGGTTGCCTGAAGTCTGCAGGAACAGTAGGTTGACCAAGGAGTCCCCTGGTAATTTGATCTATTCTCAGCTGAAAAATCAGCATTTCCTTCTTTCTTCCAAGACCTGTGGCAGACTGACTGTGAATGAAACTCAAGCGGAAAACAGAAGTGATGGACAGGCTGGTTGTCAGCTCTCAGACCCAGAGTGTGAAGTTGGATTTGATTCAGCAGAAAACAATTTAAAGGGAAACAAGTCCACCTCTCTGGATGTCCAGGTCTACAGGAGGCTAAATAACTTCAGTGGCTTGCCTGTGCTGTGAAGACAGCTGAGTGTCCAGGTCCTGATGGCATCCAGTGGCAGAAGGGAGGATCAGATGGACACACCGATGCCATTAGTGACTAGAGGGAAAGAGTCCTGTTTAACTGGGCCAT
Organism: Tokudaia tokunoshimensis; assembly: GCA_036184795.1. Classification (NCBI taxonomy): domain Eukaryota; kingdom Metazoa; phylum Chordata; class Mammalia; order Rodentia; family Muridae; genus Tokudaia; species Tokudaia tokunoshimensis. Next base: position 67,365,705 of record BTHU01000013.1, read on the forward strand.
CTGCTTCAGAGCCAGCCATGGGAGGCCAACCTTGGGCTGGGCCTTCACTGTATGAATGTAGTTACAAAACCTTTGTAGGTGGACTCTGTGTGTGTGTGTGTGTGTCCATGGAGGCTAGAGGTCAAACTCAGGTGTTTTTTCAGTGATTTTCCACTTCAATTTTTGACATGGTCTCTTACCCTGGAGATTATAGGTTTGGTAATTTGACCAGATTTGGTTACCATCTCATCTCTCTCTAGCACTGCAGTTACAGGCATTTTTTGTTTGTTTGTTTTTACCTGCTTGCATGGTAAGCACTTCATCAACTGAGGCAATCACCCAAGCTCCTCTGCTATCATTTAAAAAAAAAGATTTATCTTATTTTTATTTTTGGCTAAGTGAAAGGGTGTGCATGTGTAATATATGCACTTGCAAGTGTCTACCTGAAGGGGCCAGGAGTTATTGGATCTCCCGGAGCTGGAGTTCAAGGGAATTGTGAGTTGCACAATATGGGAGTTGGGAATTGAACTCTGGTCCTCTGATGAGCAGCAAGCATTCTTAAAGACTGAGCCATCCCTCCTCATTATCTGCTGCCATTTTAAAAAGGAAAGCAAAACATGGGAATTTTCCAGAAGACCAGGGACCTGCTCAACTCTCCTCTCCTCACCTAGTTTCTGAATGATTTGAGAGCTCAGACAAAGAAGAGTAAGTGAGAACAGTGTGGGATATTTTTCTGGGAGACAAGTCTCTCCTCAGGATGATACCAGGCTTCAGACATTTTCTTCTTGGGGGAGGGGGTTCAATTGTTTCAATAATCTTAGAGCCAAAGGGAAGGGCACAATCGTCTCTTTCTTAAGAATATCCACATTCATGCAAGAATAGTTACACAGGTGGCTCAGGACTAGGCATGGTCATTCCCACCCCAACCTTAACCCGTGACACATAAGCAGGCGGGCCTATCCTCCTCCTGTAAGAAAGACCCTATCCCCGGGTGGGTACCAAGAACAATTGGCTCCCTAAGAAAACTCATTACCTTGAAGAGAGAGGATGGGCTGGAATAAGCAGGTTTCTCCCTCTTAATTTATCAAACTGTCCCTTGACAGGAAGATACTGGGGAAGGGAGTGTGGAGCCAGCATTGCAGGGAGACAGCATCTTCCTTCAATAACTGGCTGAACCAGGTGGTGTTCTGACTCATTCAGGAACTTACTGGGCAGCTCCCTCTTCTCCTGCCTTCCTTCCCTCCAGTTCTCCTCTCCTCTCCTCTCCTCTCCTCTCCTCTCCTCTCCTCTCCTCTATTCTCTTCTCTCTCTTTTTCTCTCTTTCTCTGCCCTCCTATCTCTTTTATCCCCTCCTCTCCTCCCATCCCCTTCCTCCCTTCCTTTCTTTTTTTCTTCACCTTCCTTCTTTCTTTCCCTCTCTCCCTCCTTCTTTTCTTCCTCCCCTTCCCTCCCCTTCCTTCCTTCCTTCTTTCCTTCCTTCCTTCGATCTAATTTTATAGTGTTCTGGAGTCTCAAATCTATTGAGTTTATTGCATGTCCACAGTCCCATTCTTGCTATAGTACATCTTATGATCCCTTTCTTCATGGTTGTAGGTGATCCATGTCTTCTCTCATTGGTCTGTTTAAAAACCACAACTCAACTTATTAATTCCTTTCTTGTTTCCATCTTTGCATGTTACCCTATTTGTTTGTGAGGTTGTCTCTCCTAAGAGATTTTTGAAAAATGTATTCCATTCTGTCCCAACTTGTTAGAACTGAGTTTTCTAAGGAAATGACCACACAATCCAAAGTGTTTGATGAAGCAGAAAGTTTTCCTTCTGCAGTAGGGTGTGTGGTCATGCCAACTCAAGCAGGCGAGCATACCAGCAAGAGTGCTCATGGGCTTTTACTCCAAAGACAAAGACCTCCTGTGCCTCCCCAGGAGTAGTCAGAGCTCAGCCTCACATTGTTCCAAGCTAATTTAAAGAGGTGGTATTGATAAGTGGGATGCAACCTTGAACATACACTTTGTTTCAGAAAAGTGCCAAGTCAGGAGGGATTTTTGCCCAATGGCATTTTCCACTTTTCTTCATAAAAAATGATGTCCCTTTTGTCTTCTTTAGCCCTTTAATAGAAAATACAGTATGCTTCCTTTTCACTTTCCACATAACCTTAAATGCTTGCTTTACTATGTGAAGGAGACGCACATATATTAATTACTTTTCTGTTTCTATGACAAGGCATCACGATGGAAAGTAACTTAAGAAAGAAAGTTTATTTTGGCTCATGGTTCAAGAGGGATCAGAATCCATTATGATGGGGAGACATGCATCATGTGGCAGATATGGCTGCAGGAGCAGAAATTGAAGAGATCTGTGTTCAACACAAGCACATAACAAAGAAATGGGTGAGGTGATGAACTCTTAAAGCCTCCTCTCCACTGACATACTTCCTTTAGCAGTGCTGTACCAACTTCCCACACAGTGCCACCACATGGGAACCATTTCTCATGCAAACCATCATAGGACCTAAATATCTTTTAAGTTTGTCTAGAAGGTTATAAGAACAACTGCAATGGTTTGTGCAGAATGGTGGGGTGATCAGGAGTGGGCCAGGTTTGCCACATTAAGCCTCTCTGCTGCTTCTCTGGAGCCCAGTGTTGGCAGCTGTTAGTGTGAGAGAACAAGTACATTGGAAGCATCACCAATAAACCTATGAGCAACTAAGTGTCTGAGAGTCTGGTGTGCCAAATGAGGGCTCCAGATGGTCTGTGAACAGGAAGAGAATGGATATATATTGACTATTGTGAGCTGTAGTTCCCAGAAAAGAAAAAGGCCACACACGTGTTATTAATTCTACAAGACCCAATGACTAAAGTCAAACTATTTTGGAATATTTTTAGTCTCTGAAGAAGCCATTCAGTATGTACCTCTGTGTCTGACCTAATATTCTTGTCTGTTAGAACTTTGAAAGTGTGCAAACCACTAGCTTCAACCGATCCAAAAGGATACAACCAGATAGCCTCTGAGGCACCATAACAAAGATCTCCCTTACTTTGCTATGACTTGCCTACCTGATGTTCCTACCATTATATTTGAAAAGAGCCTTGATTTATGATTTTCTTTTGTTGTGTTCCTATAAAAATTTACTAAAACTGTTAAGCAGAATGTGGGAAAAGCTGAGTCTATATTGCCAGGCCATGGTCATTTATTTATGGCTCCAGAACAAATGATCTCTTTTCCCCTTTGAGGGGAGAGATACATTAATACTCTGTTCCTGTAAGACTTATGCACAACTCTCCAGATCAGTCTCCTACATTCATGGGGACTCTGTTTCTAGAGGTCCAGTATGTGGATGGAGCCCTTTGTCATACTATACTCTAAGGTGCATTGTGGTATCACATGTATGTGAGAGGGCTCATGTGAGTTATTAACCAAAAAATTCCAGAAACCATGAGGCTTTCTCACAAGAAATTTAAACTCAGAACATTTTGCTTTGAAAAATTAGGAAGAGAGACTATTTATTACAACTTTATTTACACCAAGTTCACTTATCCTGTTTATCTATTGCAAGAGCCAACCATCTGGAGTGGTTTAGATCAGATCTAAATATTTTTCCACAGTTGAATGAGTTCCAAGAACCTGCTCTACAGTATCTGCCCAATCCAAGGGGAGCAAACTTGTCTGGGTGTTCTGGCCCTGTCTGGCTAGACATGGTCAAGGTAACATCCCTCAGTCAGTTTACCCTCCAGCTTCCTCTGTGGCTCAGAGCTCATGGTCAGTGTCAAGATCTGGAACTAGGTCACCATGGGGATCCAGCAGACACTCGATCCAGCTGCCTCACCCCTCAGACACTCATTGTTCATGCTGTGAGAGCAAAGGCTCATCAGAGTTAGTACTGTTTAAGAGGTAATTCTACCTCAGGCACCAACTCTTAGGTAAGTCCTGTGACAATTCACTTAGTTTTTGTGTTTTTTTGAGGTAGTTACTGCCACTGTTCCCATATAGAGATAAGGAAGTTCAGATGTGGAAAAGCCTTAGAGTAAATGACAATGGGGAGATTCATTTGTTTTATTTGGGGGATGTGTGTATGTCGCCATGGGCAGAAGGCAAAGGGCAGAGGTCAGAGGTCAGAGGGCAGAGGGCAGAGGATGGTATCAAGCACCCTGCTCTAGCACTCTCTACCCCATTTTCTTGAGTCAGCATCTTTCAGCGGAACTATAAATGCTAGCTTGGAGGTAGGTCGTAAGCCAGTTAGCTGTAGACATCCTCTTGCTCACAGAGCAATGGGGTTACAAGCAGGTATGGCCACACCTGAATTTTTATGTAGGTGCTGGAGTTCAAACTCAGGTCCTCACACTTGGCCAGCAAGTGGTTTGCTGAGCCATCTCCCCAGCTCAGGGGTACCACTTAGTGAGCACGATCCAGGCATTGACCATGGATAGGCAAGGTTCTTTTTTTTTAAAGGATTTATTTTATTTTTATATATGTTAGTGCTGTTTTCATGCACACCAGAAGAGGAAATTGGATTCCATTACAGAGGGTTGTGAGCCACCATGTGGTTGCCAGGAATTGAACTCAGGACCTCTGGAACAGCAGCCAGTGCTTTTAACCACTAAGCCATCTCTCCAGCCCCGATAGGCAAGGTTCTATATACCACAGATGCTATCTGGAAACCAAACTGACATAGCCATGTCTATATTAATAGCTAATCACCATCGCTGATGGGGACTCACACGCAGACAGAGCGCCTCTACAGTCTACTTCCTTGTAATCCTGGGTGCTGGTGTAGAGTAGGTGTTCAGGAAACTGTTCCACCCTAAGTGTAGGGAGGGGCTGCATTCATCCTCTCTCAACCTGGGTCACATCCTTCCCGGGCACACTTGTCTGGAGAAGGTTAATCCTGATCACTTGATCCTCTAGGCATAGTATACTTTGAATTCAGCATCTGTGACTAGCCACAGGAGGACTGTATAAGACTGGCTCCATTAATGGTCCATCTTGGGAGGGAGAGGGGGCTTCACATCTCCTTGAGACTTTTCCTTGGTGGTGTAGCTGCCCATAAGCTGCCCGTGCTCCAACCCCTTATCCATGATCCTATAAGCAACTGTAGTCAAACTCAGTGATAGACTCAGGTGGAATCATTTCCCTATGAGTAGACATTTGTTTATCTTCACAGGAAAAGGTCAGATGGTATCAGTGTTCCCACATCTGCCCTCGCTTGCTTGAACCCAAGGACTTCTCAAAGATGTGGGTATGGTGGTAGCTATGAACAGTCAGAAGGAACATATGTAAATTGTTTTGTAGTGTTCACTATCCTACTGAATTGTGCTATGCTGTTTGATTCCATTGAGAAACTGGCTCTAGAAATGGGGAGATCCTTTCAGGTCTAAACATGTTTATCTCAAAGTACCCTCCAAGACCTGATATCTAGGAAAGATCTGGTCCTTCTAACTCCAATAGGGATGGAAGAGAACAGCAAAACATCCCAGGTATAAAACCATTGTATCCTTGAGAACAGCTAGAAGAGCAGCCATTTCCAACAGAGGGTACTGCTGGGTATCTCCTGGTAGAAAAGTGTAGAGGAGAGGAGAGAGGAGCTGGAAACTCAGTGTTAGGATACTCAACCATGGAAAGAAAGTTCAACTAGAAACTCCAGCTAGTTGCTTCAACTTCCCTGGTTGGTTATGCTGGATATTGTGGGCATCATATTTGATGATGTCATCTCTGTCTGTTGCCATATGTTCTTTTATTAGAAAGCCTCACCCTAGGGGACACTTGGCTGTGCCTGGGACTCTCTCTTGGGAACTCCAGCTTCTACAGTCAATGTCTGCTGGATGTCTTGAGAGCCTGACTTGATCTCTCTCTCTCTCATTTAATAATCTATCAGTCATCTATCTATCAAACACACTTCTGTCTGATAATCTATCTATCTATCTATCAGCCATTCATCCATCTATCTCTTATTATTATTTATTTTTTTTATTTTAGATGCCTAGTGTCATTCTATTGGAAATCTGATCTTCAAAATGTCAGAAAGGCAAACTAAAAATTCTTTTGTACACCTCCCCCACTCCCCACCAACTACCTTCCTTCTCAGGACAGTCATGCCCTTCTCTGGAGCTTTCTCCATTCAACCATCTTCATGATAACTTTCACCTCTGCAAGCCCTGAACACAGCAGGAACATTTTTACTACGCCAGGTTGGCACCAGGTTAGATCTAGCAACCAGAGATCATCTCTCTCTGCTCTGTTCATTCTTCTGAAAACGTGGGACCAATTCCAGGCATGTTCATTGTGTGATGAGTAAATGTGCAAATCATGATTAGGAAGGTAAGGATAAGTGTGGTAGGTTCTGTTAGTGGAGTCATCGGGTCCCAACCATGTCACCATTAGCTGTCTTGAGCAGGTGCTAACTTAGTCTATACTGGGCTTTCTCTTTGGCATAATACACATCACAGTGTTGTTAGAGAGTTGATGATAACAGTAGATGATATATCTAGTAGGTAGACCATTTGTGAAGCTACTGTCACAATGGCTGATACATTGTGTGTTCTCAGACAGTGGTATCTATGGATATCAATGCGGAAAGGAAAACCTGCTGGGTGGATGTGGGTGGTTGGTGGGATAGCTGTGATAAATCGTCCTTGGGCTCTTTATCTCTCTCAAGGTTTGACAATGCTATCTTCAGTACTAAAGAGAGAAGGATTAGGAGACTTCTGAGGGTAGAAGATAAAGATAAGAATGTAATTCTAGAATCCAGCTGTTGTTCAGGCCACAATATTTGCATACCCATCCCCTTCTCACAGACTCAGAACCCCACTAAGACCTTATCTGTGAATCTTAGATAATAGACTCTTGGGGGCCAGGATTTCTTGTCTGGGAAAATGAATTTACATCAGAGGTAGTGGTCACATATCTGACTCCCCACCCCCTTCCCTGCCTGAGTATCAGAGAGCCTGGCTACATGCTTATACTGTGAAGCAAATTTGTGCTTAGAAATCTGTAGGACGAGAGTACCCATTCCACCACATGGGTCCTGATTCCTTTCTTCACAGCCCCCACCTTGCTGTTGTCTGTCTGTCTGTCTGTCTGTGCGTCCATGCCATTCATAACTCTTCTAATAAACTTCTTAAACGCCCAACAATGTGACTCAGTGTCATTCTTGAACCTGCATCTGAGACCTTCCAATATGTTCTGTCCATGATACAGAGATAGAGACCCTGGAAAAAGGTAAGACAGACAGCAGGAACCTGCTTTCTGCTCTAGTCTTCTCTTCTGTTTCTGTGTGGGTTTTTTGTTTGTTTGTTTGTTTAGTTCACCATCTAACCTCTTTCACAGATGGTGTCCATCGGGGGCTCTTGGTTCTAGACAGGTTAGAAGCAATACCAATAGAACTTGAACAGGCTTGTGCTGAGAGCTATGACCTCATGGATCCATCTGTACTTGATGGGAGAGTTTAGGGGTAGTACTGTTGTTTTCTATGTATATATGATGTGTCAAGACTCTTCATAAAATACCCCTTGTTCAGTCCTCTTAGCTGTGTTTGGTGTTTGGGTTAGCTAACCCCTCTTTTGTGCTGTGGGAAGACATACTATACAAGGTGGTGGGTGTTCCAAGTTCCAGTATTACCAGTTTCAGAATGACTCTCTTCCTTACCTGGGCCTGTGGAGGTCAGTTGTGCATGCCCAACTCTGATCATTTGTGAGCAGAGGCAAACCAAAGCCCACTTATATCTTTCTGTCTGTCTGTCCATATGTCAGGCGGAAGCTATGTTGTAAAGACAGCAAGCCTAATGCAACCAGGCCCCAAGAACCCCAGCAAAGAGGAGAGACGGGTCTTAACATAGCCTCTATGAGCTGAGCAGTCACAATGGAACAATGAACCGGCAATCAACCCCAAGCCAAGATTACTGGCTTTTAAACTAGGGGCATGCGCCAGAAATACCAGATCATTAAAAAAAAACTAAAACACAGATTTCTGGCTCCTGTTTCAGAGTTCCTGACTTATATGATGATCTGACTTCTGCCCAGGCCCAGGTAAACCTGAGGGTGCCTGCTTCATCTAGAAAGCACATTTCTGGACCCACAGGACCAGAGGTCATAGTTCACCAATGTCCTCTTGTGACAGACTCTAATGGGACAGAGTATATATATGTTTTTCCTGGGCTGTTTTTCAATATCCAGGATAGGAGAGGATGGAAGTAAGTGGTCCAGTGTTACTTCTTCTGTGGATCTTGGGCTTAGTAAAAAAATAAAGAAAGAAATTGTTGAGGGTACTAACCTATAGTTACACAGAACTGAGGCCCCAGGGCTTTGGTGATTGAGTTCATGCAGAACATGTGTTTGGAGAGAGCTCTGTGAACAAAACTGGCTCTAAATCAACCCTTTTATTTATTGGGGTGTGGGAATCTTGGAAATCTGTTGCACCCAAGGCAAAAGACTCCCTGGGTATAGTCGGCAGGTAGTAGCTTGTGGTAAGGTAATTACTGAATTCCAGATGAGTGCGGTAATCCACCCCGAGCCAGCACATCTTTCGGAGGGAGGATCAGCTATTTCACACTGGAAAGGCGTTTTTTTTGGGGGGGGGACATGGCAGAAATAAATGGTGAACAATCCTGCTTCACCAATGTTATTTACTCACTTTATTCCCCTCCCCCACCTTCCTCACACCATTCATTCCTTGGGACATTAGCTAATTAATTCATGCAGGGATTTTTACAGAAGATATGGAAGTAGGGGAGATGGTGGGTGAGCCAGTCAGAGCACGACCAGGATGCAGAGTGGAGCTGCTATCTACCAGAGTTCTTGTGTTTAAATTCAGCTCTTCAGGAAGAAGGCAGGAGTTTAGCCTGAAGCTGTGATAGGAACCTCAGGAATGCTATTCATGGTTTTGTTGGGAGTTCCCCAAACTCCCTCCACATAGGCAGGGGCATGAAGAGAAGGAGAAGTGTTCCTGGTCCCTACTCTTTTATACCTATCAGGCTTAGTTTTCTTTCAGGCAGGGCCTGCATAGACAGCTCCTTAGAGATTGCTAATGATGTCTGGGCTTTACTAGGAGCTGTGCTTTCTTCCCTCTCTCTTTCTCCCGTATATTTTATTTGCATACATAGTGTATATGAACATAAGTACAAGTGATCGTGGGAGCCACAGAGGGCGTCGGATGCTCTGGACCTGGAGCTGTAAACAATCGTGAGCTCTCCAGTTGGGCACTAAAGACCAAACTCAGGTCTTCTATAAGAGCAACAAATGCTCTTAACCTCTGAGACATGTCCTCAGCCCCTCCCTCTTCATCTCTTGAACATGTTGCCTTCCAGACTCTCATGGAAACTTGGCTGTTGTCTCCAGGGGAACATTCATACAGCTCCTTTCTGGTGTAGCAGTTGGCTCAGCTATACTGATGACAGTGCAGCCGTGCTGACCGTGGAGAGGAGGGCTGCCACTGTCGTAAGTCAAAGAGGTTCTTGCCATTTTTGTTTTGAAAAGTTTTTCCCTCCTGATTGGGGCCATCCACCTCTATAGGCATCCGGAACAAATCTATATCAGGATACTTTTCCCATAAATAGGATTACTTCTTCACATGCCTGTTTTTGCCTATGAACTTTATACCCCTTTATTTTGCTTGTTTAAAAACACTTGATAACTAGGCATGGTAGTGCACACCTATAATTGTAGTGCTCCATAGACTCAAACAGAAAGATACTGAATTCACAGTCAACTTGGGCTATATGGTGATTTCAAGTTCAACCTAGACATTAAATAGCAAGATTCTGTCAAAATAAAAAAAAGTCAGTAAACAAAAATAAAAACTACTGGATAACTGTAGTGGGTTTGTCTGATGCTGCTTAAATTTTAGTGCTAATATTTGTTCCTTAAAACTTGGTTGCCCCAAAGTTGAGAGAGCTCACATGTAGACCCAAATAATGTCATATGACCTTTCCCCCAAGTTATTTTTGATTGGTGAAGAAAGATACTGATAGTCAATAGCTGGGTAGAAGAGATAAAGGTGGGATTTAGGGTTTCTGGGCTTGGGGGTTGGAGGAGAACCAGGAGGGGAGGAGGGGGAAGAAGAAGGTAATGGAAGAGGAAGATACCATGGGTTGGATGAGTCAAGAAAACATGGCCCTGAGGGCTGGCCAACTGGAGTTAAGTGCAGCCCAGATAAAACATAGTAAGTAGTAATTTGTGGTTATCAATAGGAAATAGATTTTACTAGCATAGAGGGTAGATACCTACCCAGCTTTAGTGATGATTAAGACTAATTATAAATATAAAGGTTGTATATTTCTTTTTTGCCAGAGACTGAATGATTGAAGGTGGTGTGGAAACCCTGGATTAGGATTAAAAATTTCTACAATATGTAAGTCTTGACAGTGTTTAACAGCTAATAAATCAATTGTCTTCACAGTAGCCTTCTGAGGTGGTCACATAAGTGAAACTCACCTCACAGATGCAAAGCCTCATCACAAAGTTGTATAGCTTCCGGTTGGCTCCGGTACCACAGCAGCCAGGGCTGATGCTCTTAAATAGCCACCCTGGCTCCAGAGTCTCAGCTGCCGCCAGGTAAGGACAGGATTCCATCCCACTCATTTAGAATTTTCAGCTTTTAATCGGGCCTGGAAGAATGCAATACATTAACAGATGGTTTGGAGAAAAAGAACATACGGTCTATTTATTACAGAGGGAAAGGAAAGAATGATTGTTCTGGAACCAGCACCTACATTCTCCGTCTAATGAAATCTGTGCTATACTAATTTATTATGTTATTTGTCTCTGAGCTCATTTCCCTAGGGAAAAGATATATGTGTGTGCACATAGCAAAACCCCTTTGTAGTTCACTGTTATATATTTTCCTGGTGTCTGAGTGCTTCTGTATATGTCCACTCGGTACGTGGGAGAGGCTGGGGAGAGTCTCAGGGTGCGGCTCTTTCACAGAGCACAAGTTCAGTTCCCAGCACCCATGTCGGGTGGCTCGCAACTGCCACAGCTGTAGCTCCAAGGGATCTGTCGTCTCTGGCCTTGACAAGCACCTGCACTCAGGTGGACCTATACACATATAGATGCGCACTCAAGCATATGATTAAAATCAATTTAAAACATATTTTAAGAAGTGGGAGTCTTTTGTGTATTCTTTTCAAAAGGAAAAGAAAAATGTTTTGTTTTGTTTGTTTGTTTTGAGTATCTTATGTTGTCTAGGTTGACCTTAATCTCACACTGTAGGGTAGCTGAGGCTGCCCCTCACCCTGTAGCTGAGGCTGACCCTGGTCCTTCATTCTCTGCCCCCCAAGGTCTTGGATTCCTGTCATGTGCTGTCATACTGACTGATTCTCTATGCTCTTAAATAAGGCAAACCCCACTCTACAAAGAGGGTCTTCAATCCCCTGTAGCTTGTGTAGCTTCTGTTTTTTCCATTTATTTTGTATTCTGTCAAGGCTTTTTGTTTTGTTTTGTTTCTGTTTTGTTTTTTAACTCAAAAAATGACTGATGGGAAAACCTAGTGTGTAAGTTGTAGGCATGAGCTAGTCTCAAAGGAACATATAGAGGCATACTGGAAATGCATGACTCACTGTTCTCTGGACCCCTAACCTTGGGGATCAGCATGCTTCTAAGGCTGTGGATTTTGCAGGAGAAATCCAGGCCCCCTTTAACCACCTTCAACAACTAAGAAAGAACCATAGACTCTTCCCTCAAGGAGGCAAGCCTAGCTGGTTTAGTAGATTTACATGGTGGGCAATGGGATAGAGTAAAAGCCGGTGACGGCAGTGAGCTGTATTTGGATTCTTGAGTGTCCCAAGGACTACTCAATTCTAGCTTTGGCTCTCCTGGATTGTTTAAACCTGGCTTTTGTTGAAAGTCTGTGACTACACGTCCTTGACCTCCAGAGAGTCAGACTATACAGGCATGTCCAACACAAGACTGAGAACAGCCACAGATGCAGCCCAACACAAAACAAGTAATGGATTTAAAATGTGAGATGAATTGTTCATCAGGCAGTTTTATTATAACTCGGCTGCACAGTTCTGGAGTATGAGTTGTCCAGAAGACTGAGTTAATGTCAAAAAGATGGACATGCATGAGTGTGTGATGGCTGTCCACTCCCACTGGGCACTCTGGATGGACATGCATGTGTGTGATGGCTGTCCACTCCCACTGGGCACCCTGGATAGACATGCATGAGTGTGTGATGGCTGTCCACTCCCACTAGGCACTCTGGATGGACATGCATGTGTGTGATGGCTGTCCACTCCCACTGGGCACTCTGGATAGACATGCATGAGTGTGTGATGGCTGTCCACTCCCACTAGGCACTCTGCTTTGTGCAGAGCTCAAGACCTCATATCTTATTGTCCCTAAATGACAGACGGCACTGCCTTCCCAAATGGCTACAATAGCCACATCAGGCTTGTAGGGTCCCAAAAGAATATGACATTTTCTGAATTTGATTTCCCCTTACTAGAATGCATTTATGACACCCTATATTTTTGTGAGTCTGAGTTTATTTGTACTAGTTTAAAGGAAGCGTGGCGTCGACTGTCCCAAGGTGGATTCCACGCTGCAGCTTAGGCGTATTTGTGAACGTTTATGAGGTGTCTGGCATATTGATGAAATAAGATGGCAGCTTTCCCTTATAAATCATGATGGACTGGATATTCCTTCTAGAGTGTTCCTCCCTCCCATGATCCTCTAAAAATGTCTACAAAAGGGGAGAAGTGTCAACACCACAAAGCAAATAAGTGATATCAAATGAGGTGTGGGCCTTTGGAGGTCGTGGATGGGGGCAGAAAAGAGCCCCTGTGTCTTAATTCCTGCCACAGTGCCTCACAACCTATCCACAGCCTAAAGGATGTTGAAACACAAAGGGATTCTCTGTCAAACACAGCTGCCCAGATGTGGCTTTCCTCAGCTACCTCATCTCTAACTCCTTGCCTACCTAGTAATCACTGTCTCATTTAAAACTTTCAGTCATTATTTATTTTTATTATGTGATTTATTCGCAGGGCACATACCATGATGCACAAGTGGATCTCAGAGGACATGTGGGTCTCAGCTCCCTTCCACTGTGCGACCTCCAGGGACTGAGGTCAGGCCATCAGCTTGACAGCAAACTCCTTTACCCACCGAGCCATCTCAGTGACTCTAGAACTCACTTGAAAAATTTACTGTTTTCTATGTTTATGCGTGTTTGCCTACGTGAGCTTACATGCACCCCACACATGCAGGAGGCCATGGAAACTAGAAGAGGGATCATAGGAGCTGGAGTTTTAGATGGTTATGGCTGCCCTGCGGATGGTGAGACCCAAACCAGGTTATCTGCCAGAGCAGGCTGGGTTCTAACATACTTAACCATCTTTCCAGCTGCTAGAACTTACTTTAAATCGCAAGTATCAGGTATTTAAAAATACAAGCAAAGCTAAAGAAAACTTGAGTGGTTTATTTTTATTAATATTTTTTATTTTTTTTCACCTAAGGGGATTTTTGATATAGTCAGAACAGGGCTTGAAGGAAATCTTCTAATGTCATCAAAAAGCCTAGTTTTATCTTTCTGTTAGAGCTCCAGTTTCTGGGAGAGCTCATACACGCCTGTCTTGTGGTCCTAAGACAGCTGCCAAACTCCAGCCTTCTCATTGTTATTACTGGCAAGAAGAAAGAAATGGGAAAGTACATAGATTTAACACATTAGAGATTTCTCACATGGGGCACTAAAATGTGGTCAGTATGAATGCATCTTATGCATTAACAATAAACCCAGAGTGGCCAAAAATGCATCAGTATTGCATTAAAGAGGGGATGGAGGCATTCCCCTTGGTGGCAATTGACTAAGAGTGAGCTTTGACTTTCGGCTCCTGTGTCTCCTGTGGTCCCTGTCTGTCTGTTGTATGAGTTCGCCTCCATGCCTGCCTGAATGTTGTCTGGAGAACCGACTATCTCCATCTTGATTCCTAACAAAGCATTTTGCTCTCTCTCTCTCTCTCTCTCTCTCTCTCTCTCTCTCTCTCTCATTACAGAAAGCATCAAATGGGTAAGGAACGAGGAATACTTACAGAAATCTTAAACGGAGTTTTACAAGGGATTAAGTCACTGGCTCCAACTGATCCTAACTGACCCAGACAATAAATAATAGTACAAACACCATTGTTTATTAAACAGCATCCATATGTTATGTTCAACATTTATGGTGAATATTCATTTATAACACTGCTTTCAGACTATTTGCTATTTCCAGAAAAGTATTACCACAACACACACGCAAACACAAATGCAGTATTCTGGGTCAGGAGCACGAAAGAGCCCATGATTTAAGCTTATAGCTATGAATTAGCTTAAGTTGTACAAGTTGCTTACATGGGGAATTCAAGGCAAGTAAGGTTGGCTGTTACACTGTTTTCTTTAAGGGTCGGGCTGAGTACTTAGTAGGCTAGCCGCTAGTATGTTATCTCAAGGTGTATTATTAATTCTGGCTATGGGCTCCAGCAGAAGTTGCAGTCAGTGTGAGTATGAGAGAGATTTCCATCATAATGCATCACTACAGGAAGGAGCTAATTAGGGACCATGCTAGCACTGGTGTCCTCCTCTTGCTCCTCAGACCACACCTGTGTCATGCATTCACCCTTTGTAACGGAGGCTCAGAAAGAAAATGAGTTATGGTGTATGTGTGTGTGAGGGGCGTTGGCTCCTGCCCTTGAGCTTTGGCTTAATGTTCAGTTTTCATAGTCACAGGAATAACTCTTGGTGGGACAGAGCAAGTGCAAACACATAGGTTCAGTAGCTACCTCCATGTGTGGACTGAGGCTCCGTTAGAGGAATCAGAGGCTAAATCAGAGGCAGGTAAGAAGAGAAGCAAGAGATGGCATCTCTGGACTCAGTGTGACTTTCATTCTCCTGCTTCTTTTGAGAGCTATAAGATGGCTGTACCTTGGGCATCTTAGTGGATGGCTCATGGATGCAGAAACTGAGCTCGAGGCTAAAGATATCAGGGTATCCGTGTGCCGAGGAGCTCCAGGCAGGAGTTGGCTGTTCTCAGCTCTCTGGCAGGGAGGCTAACTGGAAAAGGGATGTCTGTTTGTATTGCTAGTGGCTTGAGAGAACAAACGTCCATCCAGAAAAGGTTCTTTCTGAAATCTTATGCCGTTAAGGTTATTCATGCTCCTGCATCCAACTGTAGTGAGTACTGTCCAGATGTGTCTTTCTGTCTTCCAAGCAAGTGTGCAATCAGGAAGGTCAGTGTAGCACCCACTGAGATGCTGTGTAACTTCTCTATGGCCATAGATTAGAGTTGTAAGATGGGTAGGAAGAAAATCTTCCATGCTGTAAAGACACAGGGGCATAAAGTGCTGGGCCTGGTTGGGAAGATGGCTCAGCATGTGAAGTACCAGCTGTGCGAGCGGGAGGGCCCAGGTTCTGGTCTTCAGACCTCCTGTGGAAATACCACAGCGGTGCTGTCTACAGTCCCACTGATCCCTAGGTAAGATGGGAAGTGGACACGGAGACAAGAGAATCTTCAGAAACTCTGAGGGCAGCTCACCTGGGGTATGCAAGAGACCCCGCCTTAAACAAGGTAGAAGGTAAAGACCAACACCTCGGGAAAGGGGAAATCATTTGGAATATAAATAAAAAAAATATAGAAAAAAAAGACCAACACCTGAGGCTGTCCTCTTACCTCCATATGCAAGCTGATGACCTGGGGTTAATTCTCAGGACCTGTTTGATTGAAGGTAGGAGAGAACTGACCTCCATAGTTGTCCTGTGACATGTTTTCCAAACACACACACAAACAGAGAGAGAGAGAGAGAGAGAGAGAGAGGCAGAAAGAAGAGAGAGAGACAGACAGACAGACATACACATATACACACAGACAGACAGACACACACAGGCACACAAATACACACACAGACAGATAGACACACAGAGACAAATAGATACACATGACATGGACACAGACACACACAACACACACAGATATACGGACAGACAGACAGACAGACAGACAGACAGACAGACACACACACACACACACACACACACACACACACACACACACACACACACAGGTGGGGTGGGGTAGAGGGCCCACATAGTTAAGAATGGAACAATAAACTTTGAGGTGGTGCTGATACCATGAAAACCATATATCAAGCATGATGTAATAAAATTATAATTGATTGTACAATAAAAAGTATACCTCATCTTTGGGAGGTTCAGCATCCAGAATATTACCTCCATTAGCAAACTTGAGCCAGGCAGCAGATGTCTGTGGACGTTGCACTGAAGAAATTGGGGTTAAGGGTGGGAAATGTGGACTAGGCATGTGGCCAGGATTGATGAGCTAGTTTCTCACCATGAATCCTTCCCACCAGACTCTGAATCATTTAAATGCAAGCAGAAACTATGGGTTGGCAACTGTAAACCATGAGGTGCTTTCAGCTCAGCTGTGACCACAGATTTCCAGTAGATGGTGCCAGAGAGCTGAAAATAGTTTCAGAGACATGACACTGACCACCAAAGCTGGGTAGGGCCAATCACAGAGTAGGGAATGGGTTTAAGCATTGTCCACCCTCATAGCTGCAAGGGGGTAGGTGGACTCAGAGGGTAGGGACCTGCGCTTGGCATTTTCCACTCATTCAGAGACCTCGGAGGTGGTTCATACCTGGTCCAGACTCCCACCCTACTCAAACAGACATGTTGGGAGTGTTTGGGAAGAGAGTTCATAGTTTAAAGGGGAGACTGGCTTTAAGAATGGAGTGATAGGTTTCTGAGTGGTGGGAAGGAGTCAAAGCAATTACTGTAGCTGGATCTGGAATGTCCTCAGAGCCCAAGACTGGGTGTGCCCAGCAGAGCATATTGGGAGGTGGTAGAAGCTAGGAGGGAGACATACTGGGAGGCTCCCGGGTGGCCAGTGGTGAACCTCAGAGAGGACTGAGGGGTCTCTTCCTGGTGCAGGGGCATCAAGTACTTGTTTAGGTGGCTCATAGCAGGTTAGGGTAGCCCCTTTTTGAGTGAGTGCCAGATTAGGAGTACCTGGGGAAACAAAGTTCTCCTGATGAATGAGGGGCGGACTCCATGTTCTAGAGAGGAAGCAAGGTCCAAAAAAGCAGGGAGGTGCCATTCATTCAGGCAGCAGAAGGCCAGCGTCGTTGAGAATCATGGGGCATCTCCTTTGCTGAGTGGAGCTGGCAGTCTGAGCTGGCATTGAGCCTTTTCCAGCAAGACCCAGACACATAAAGGGACCCTCATGGCCAACAGCAACAAATGTCGCCTTGAATTGTGCTCAGGGACTCTCTCCAGGACCCTCCTGGCTCCCCAAAGCA
This sequence comes from Tokudaia tokunoshimensis, assembly GCA_036184795.1. NCBI lineage: Eukaryota > Metazoa > Chordata > Mammalia > Rodentia > Muridae > Tokudaia > Tokudaia tokunoshimensis. The sequence continues at coordinate 67,382,967 of BTHU01000013.1, forward strand.
GTCTGGCAGACAAGTCTGGCTAGCAGATGGAGTGAGCAGGCAGATGCGAGGCCCTCCCAGCTGAGACATTCCTGTGGACATTAAATAAGGCCACCGTGGCTCAGGGGAGCCATTGCCAGTTTCCTGACCATCTCAGATGTCAGTCAGACAAGACAACCAGATGGGTGTCTGTCTCGATGCAAATGTTTAAGTAAGATCTGACACAGACATTCCAGATCCAGCTACAGTGGCTGACACAGAGACCACTTTTTATGAGTGTCCCAGCATCCCACAGAATACAGTCTCTTGTCTCTTAGATCCTTTGAAGGGAAATACTAAAACCCACTGTTTAGGGGGGCCACTGGAGGAGGTGGGTTAGTGAAACCCTCTGTCTACATAGATTAGGGGTGCACTGCAGGTGAGTAGGTCAGAGGCAATGGCCTTATCTTTGTGCATATGCAGCCTAGACATATTTCCATACCAAGCACTTCATTTCCTGACCAACCTCTGAGTCTCTAAGGCCACCCAAGTCCTTGGAATTTGGTTTTGGCACAAGTTGAAGAAAGAATGCCTCTCCTGCTTACTGAACCCCTTTACCCTGCCCCCACTCCCACCCCCACCCCGCCCATTTCCCCTGGGGGCCTCAGTTACAAATCAGATCACAGTTTTGATCTGGGGGATGAACCCGGAGAGACATGCAGGACAATGACAGCCTTTGTCTGCACCTTGGGTCTTAGCATTGTTTCACCATCCAAGCCTGGAGATTTAGGTCTCTGGTGTTTGAGTGCCTTGGTGTGCCTCTGATGCTAACCGCTGTCATTTCTGGTTTGTGCTTTATTGGAGTTCTGGCCTCCTTTTGGGCCTAGCTCCTTGCCATGATTTCCTGTTTGCTGGTGTGTTGATTAGCCTACGGAATTCTTTTGACTTAGGTGGGGTCATCTGAACCCGCTGACTTCCATGTGGTAGGTTGTGGCCAGAGGTTTTTGTGTACGTTAGACAACTTGTCTACCACAAAGATCCATCCCTAACCCTGAAAAAAAAAATTGTACTTACTTTGAGGTAAGGGCTAGGTTTGAACTCACCTGTGGTCCTTCTGCTTATGCCTCTCCAGAGGCCTCCACCACCAAGCCCCGAGCCTATCTCCAAACACATCTTTTAATTTGGATGTTTTGACGTCTGGGGCACTGCTGACTCTGGACAGACCTCTAAATCCCAGAAATTTCTAATTCATAGAAAGTAAAGGATTTGACTTTTACACACACACACACACACACACACACACACACACACGCATGCACCCATTAGCTAGCTCCACAAATCCTCATGCCTCTGTCTCCTCTGTGCAGGAATTACAAACCTTGCCTGGCCTTTTGACACAGGTACAGGGGAGAAAGCTCTTTACCAGCTCAAACCTGCCTTTCATGGGAACCAATACAAGGCCTCTGTGTTCCCCGTGCTCAGAACCAACAATCACCCAGAGCCAAGCAACAATGAGGGCCAGCCCAGTGGTTACTCAACACGCCCAATCCCGGCCTGATTTCCGTGTATCCCCTTCTCCCTTCTCAGAGTAAAACTCTTGCCTCTGCTTACAGTCTCCTGACCATTGTAAGGGCTTCCTTTCCACTTCGGGGCGCAGTGGAGGAAGAGATGTGCAGTTGCCTGCAGTTGTAGAAACTTCTTGGAATTGGGCAAATTTCCCTGGTTGATGAGTGTTTGCCTAGCATGCACAAAGCACTGGGTAGCCCTATTCCCAGTACAGTATATATCAGGCATGACTATACATGTCTGTAGTCACAGCTTGGGCTCTGAGAAAGTCCAGGTAGGAGGTTCAGGAGTTCAATGTCATCCCCGGGATACTCAGGTGAATGAAGCCAGCCTGGTCTACATGAATTCTGCCTCAAAACTCAAACCTTCCTTGATGGGAGTCACTTCTGTGTTTGTATATCTTGCTATTTCTAATTAAAACCAACTGTGTATTAAAACACTCCATTGGCTTGTGCTCCTGTACCACACCCATGCTGTGTTCCCCACGGAAGTGCATCCTGACCTTAAGGCTCCCACAACCTCCCTCAGGTCTGATTCCTCACCCCCACCTACATTTTAGCCCTCCCAGGGCCAGGACCTAAAGTGAAGATCTCAGACACTACCCTTGACTCACTGGAATAAATTTTCCTGAGTGGGTGCTGTTTCTTGGGGGGGGGGAAATTGTAGAGAGAGCAATGTGCAGTTAGTTTTGATACTGTTCCAAAAAGCTGTCAGTATTCATATTTCCATTGAACTCTTTCTCTGCAAGTTCCTGTGGGGGATCTTGTTTCTGGAGTCTAATCCTCCATCAGGCAGGTGAGTGAAGAGCTCAGAGGGCTTGGGAGGGATGCCCTGCAGCTTCAGGGTGCAGCCACCCAGACAGCCACTGACAAGCCAAAGCAGTGCGCTTCCTACTGGCTGGCCCAGCAGCAGGTCACTGAGGCCTTTGACTTGAGATTATGTGGCGACATGGTCCATGGTTTCCTGTCTACTGACTGGGCCTCCCGGAGGGAGAGAGGGGGTGACAGGGAGAAACTCACTGCCAAATGCCTTCTGCTCCATTTGCTTTTCTGATTAGCTAAATAGTGAGGATTTTATGGTTCCTGGGTTCATTTGTCTTTTTAATGTCTTTTTTCTTTTTCTTTTTTTTTCTTTTTTTTTTTTTATCCATTTTCCCCAGCTCTTGGCTTGCAGGGTAGGACCTGTCTTAGTAGCAGTTAGCTGGTGTTGGGGGTGGGAGGAAGTTCCTGGGGCAATTCAGATATAAGGCCTGGCTGTTTATTTCTAAGAGGCATGCCAACTGTCAGACTGAGCATGGGGTCCCCAATGGAGGAGTTAGGAGAAGGACTGAAAGGAGCTGAAAGGGGTTTGCAACCCCCTAGGAAGAACAACAATATCAAACAATCAGACCCCCCCAGAGCTCCAGGGGACTAAACCACCAACCAAAGAGTACACATGGAGAGACCCATGGATCCAGCTGCAAATGTAGCCGAGGATGGCCTTATCTGACATCAACAGAGGGGGAGTCCCTTGGTACTGTGAAGGCTTGATACCCCAGCATAGAGGAATGCTAGGGAGGTGAGGCAGGAGTGGGTGGGTGGGTGGAGGAGCACCCTCATAGAAGCAGAGGGCAGGGGGAGGGAGAATGGTATAGGAGGTTTGCTGAAGGGAAACCGGGAAGGGGGATAACATTTGAAATGTAAATAAATAAAATAACCAATAAAAAATAAAATTAAGACATCTTAGAAACAGAAAAAAATAGAAAAATGTATTTTACATCTTAGAGAAGTACAAAACTATATTGTTTATAGGAAAAATACATGCATGTAAGACAAACAATTTTAAAATTTAATTTAATTAAAAAATAATAATTCAATATTATTTAAAAAATTTTAAATGTTAACAGAAGTTATTTTTTAACTTTTAATTTCATGTGTAAGAGTATTTTACTTGTAAGTCTTGTCTGTTGTCTATGTGTCTGGTGCCTATGGAGAACAGAAGAGGGTGTCAGATCTCCTGTAAATGGTGTTACAGATGGTTGTGAGCCCCAGTTCTCTGGAAGGGCAGCCAATATTCTTAATCACTGAGCCATCTCTCCAGTACCCAAGGAAAAAGAATATTACTTAAAAATGTTACAAACCAGGAATAACTTTTACTAACATTTTGGATGGGTTGTTTTCCAAACTTTTCTTTATTTACTAGGCATCTTATTTTGATATTTGGTGAGTAATCTACTGTTAAAGTTTTTTCTTTACCCTTGAGAATGTCATTCATATATATATATATATATATATATATATATATATATATATATAAAACAAAATATGATTATACCTACCCCCAATTCCCTCATAAGTCTCTCCACCTGCCTCCTTCCAACTTCATGTATCTTTAAAAAACATAGCCCCAATATTTTAATCAAACAAAACAAGCAAGCAAATGTCCTCATCATGGTACCTTCCTCATCAGGACGCCAGCTCACAGTGGCAACTTCTATGGACATGTAGGTCTGTCAGGCCTCCAGTTGTTTAAGCAATCTCTGGTTCTTCTGTGGTTTCCTCCAGGTTTTTACTATTGTAATAACGTCTCTAACAAACAGCTTGTCTCATATGTCTCCGTAATTGTCCAATTATCCTCTCAGGCCAAATGCTTGGAAATGCGATTACAGAATTAAAACACAGTCATGTTGAATAAACACTCGAAAAAACATGGACCAATTTATACTCTGCAAAGAAGGACTTGAACAGTGCATCTCCCAAACTCTGCCTAACACTGAGAAGAGTTTGGACCCTGACAGGTGAACCAGATGTGTTTACCAGTTACTACATTAAACCATCCCCCTCCTCCCAAGAAAGCGCTTTCCTCATTACCCTATAATGTAATATGAGCTTGAGGTCTATAGACCAATGAGCTTGTCTGTAGGAACCAGACTGAGGTGCGGGGGTGGGGTGGGGTGTCAGTCAGTGTACTCAACTGTAGCATGACCATCATTTAAATGTGTTGTATAGCTGTATGGCTGAGAAGATTGATGAGGTGGTAAAGTGGGGAACATTTCTACCATGTTTGAGACACTATGTTTCTCAGTAAATATCTTTTTAGATGGTCTTTAAGATGTCACAAGGAGCTGGGTGTGGTAAGTGCTTATAATCCCAGCTCTTGGGAGAGGTTGAAGCAGGATGGTAGAAAGCTAAAGGCCTTTTCGAACTGTCATGAGACTGAGGGCCAGGGATGTAGCTCATAAGAGAAGTATTTGCTTAATATGTGCAGACTCCAGGTTTGATCTCTAGCACTGCAAGAAAAAAAAGAGTCAGTTGACCTTACTTGCTTTAAGCAGATCCACGAATGTTATTGAACATTGCTGAACATAGAGGACCCCTATACCCAACCCAAGTTCTGGTTACAGTGTTGGAGCAGTTCGGCATGGACCCTGCAGGGAAGTTCCCACTGCCTGTCCTACACAAACACATACATGTATGCACACATAGCCAATCTATGTTCAATTTGACTAATGATTAATGGGCACTTACAGCCTGTAAGATTTAGCTTCTGGAGAAGTTTGAGCAGATTGAGTAGAAGGTTGAGCTCTTCAATTTAGGAGCAGGAAGGGTAGAAAAGAGAAGGGCGTGGGTCAGTTTCCTTGAAGGGATGTCTGCCAGCTAACAACGGAATCATAAGTCTGTCTCATCATCCCTCTCTTCTAGTCCCTTTAGTTCCAGCATCACATCAGGGGAGACAATTCTCTCAATGAGACTTGAACCTGAGAATGCAGCTCAGAAAGCGCTGGGCCAGCCTCCTGGCTTTGGGTATAGAACGTTCCTTGGGATACTTCCTGGTTTCTTATCATCTGCTGTGTCTGTGGGCTTGGGCCAGGCCTTGAGCCCCAAACAAAGCATGCTCTTGAACATGGAAGAGTGAGTGGTCCTCTTCCAGATGCAGGCTGGGAGCAGCTGACACTTTGTCTTTTCTAGTCAGGCCAGGACTCCAAGGGAACAATATCACCCACATTTAGGGTTTATCTTCCCACTTCATTTAACGCAGTCTAAAATCTCTCACAGACATGCTCAAAGGCTGATCTACCGTGTGACTGTAGAGCTTCTCTGTTATAGGGACCAGTCTTTTAAGACATTCACCTTTAGAGAATTTTAAAGAGCCAAGCAATAGCAGTCATAAAACATAAGGACCCAGCTAAGTGGATGTCTAGAGCCTTATGGATGCATGACAGTGACAGCTGAGCAGCTTCGGGGCGGCATATACTGCTGTTGGAGGCTGCGTGGTAGGAGTTTTTCCCCATCTGCAAAGCAGAGCTTGGCGGATGTAAGGCTGGAACCAGTAGACTGCACTGCAGACAGGACAGCTTTTCTGAGAGAGACAACACAGAAGGGAATGGAGAGAAGAGCAGTGATCTTGCCCTGACAACATGATGGAAGTCCCAGGACTCTGGCCAGCCCCTTAGTGGACAGGCAGGGGAGCCAGTTGGTTCTCCATTTGATTAAGTCATCCTGGACTCATTTTCTATTGTTTTGAAGCTATTATTGTTTTGAAGCTATGTCTTCCAATTTCTGTCACCTAGATTGCTCCCTATAGAAGTATGCAGGGCTTGAGGGGTTAGCCTGGTCTCATCAATCTTGTCCCATACATCTGTATCTTCCTCTTTCTCTGTACTGTGACAAGGGCCATATGAAGACAGGGAGACAAATCTAAGTAATTAATGGTTGCATGAGAGCCCCCTCCATCCAAGGAAATGGTTGTTGATCCACATGAGAGGAATGACCATTATCTGGCTAATTTCCTTATGTTCTTCTTTATGTCCTTGATCTTTCCTGGTCTTCCTTCTGTTGCTCATGCTTAAAAAGTGATGCTGTCCCTCAGGACATCATGTCTATATTTAAGACAGAATAACATGGAGAAGAAGGATTTTATAGTTTTCAAGTTCTCCTTTAGAAAATATCAGTTTGCTCAGAATGCCCATGAAATTTTCTGCTCATGCCTTCTTGGCCATAATTCAGTAATGTGATTGCTTCTGTCAAGCTGAGAAACTAAATGTTTAGGCAGTTGTATTGACACTCCTACCCAATATTTGGGTTCATTCAGTAAGGAATGGGCGGGTTCTTAGCCACTCAGTGGGCGTGTGGCTGCTTCCTCACAGCCTCATCAGTACGATTTCTTTTTCTAAGACGTTCCTCAAATTTCTGGGCAGAATTGCCTGTGGAAGCCTCTCTCCTTGCCAGGTTGTTAGATGTTTCTAAATCACCCTGTACTGGCTTCTACATTTGACAAGAATAGACTTGCTTGATAAAAGCAAAAGCCAAGTTATAAATACTGGCATCAATCTATTCAGTGTAAAAAAGGTAAAATAAAAATGGCTGTCATTAGACAGCTGAGAGAATAGATAGACAGTGTGGGGTATAATGCCTAGCAGGTGCTCAGAATCCAATGAGGCTGGCTTCATTGTTTGTTTCTGATTTTGTAGCTCCCCTCCTCCCCTTTGGGTTATTACTATAAGTGCTAATAAGCACTGAGAATTTACCTCTTCAGTTCCTGGCCCAGAACTCACAGACAAGGATCTCAAGAAACGTATCTGCACCTAGGACTCAAGAAACATCTTCTATCTCTGGCTTAATTCAATTTGCAATTTGCTCAGCCAGAAAACTCAGATCTATATAGCAAACCAGACCCAATTAGTTCTGGCGCTTGCCTCATGGATCTGCTTGTTACCCCGTAATAACGCTGTCAATACTGCCCACCTGGCATGGTGGCAGAGGTTTGACAATATACAGAGGAATTCAGGAGGTTGTCCAGCCTGCAGCATGACACAGGAGACCTTATTCCAGTGTCTACAGTGGAACCATGCGAAGAGGACCTTCACATGGCAGATATTGGGAAAGCGCAAACAGGATCACTCTTCTCCGTCCTTCTTCCTGCCCTCTTCTATCTCTTCTTCATTATGTCATTTAGATGTGATCTCTAGCCCAAGACTACTATATGGAAGTCTTGGCTTCAGACTCACTATATAGTCAAGGATGACCTTGGACTTCTGATCCTCTTAACTCCACCTCCTAAAGGTTGGGGTTGCAGATAGACAGCATCCTAGCCTGATTTATGCAGTGCTGGGGATGGAGCCCAGGACTTCATGCATGCTAGGCAAGTACTGTTCAAACTGAGCCACACTCCAGCTGCCTGCTTTCTAATGTTGACAGCATTATTTCAGTTTCAGCACCTGATTGGCTCTGTGAGTTCAGGCACATTATTTGATAATCTTCTACCCTTTCCAAGTAAATCATGTTGAAAGATTAAGAAGAAGAGAGCTTTTGTGAAATCACATGACTCAACCCAAGCCTCAACAAGGGTTTATAAAATGGTGGCGTTTGCTGGGAGAAAGAATGACAGAGAGACAGGCAGTGGATGTTTCTTCAGTGATATAGCTGTCCACTCATATTCTTGCTGCTAACCCCACTGAAATTCATTGCTTCAGCAACCTCCACTTGGTTAATATCATCTTGTTTCTGTTGTTATTGTCCTATCCTCATAAGAAGCTAACACAGTACTGTCCTCTACAGGAATTCCCACTTTGGAGGGTGGGGTGGGGAGGCTGCCATAAAAAGATAATGCCCATTCAGCCCAGAGCCCAGAGTTCAGAATCAATCATTGTGAGGTACATAGTGACAAGGGGGATGAACCAGGTTTAGAAGGATGAGTCATTTCATTCATAGAAGAAATGTACAAGTCAGAGCTGGTGATTGATGGACCGCTCAGAGTCCTTTGAAGTTATTGAGAATGCAAGCTATTTCCATCGTGTGTGTGTGTGTGTGTGTGTGTGTGTGTGTGTGTGTGTGTGTGTGCATGTGTGTGTATGTGTTTGTGCATGCACATGTGCATGCTTTAGGGTAAGATATTAGTGTGTGTATTTAAGTGTCTTCGCATGCATGCATGTGTGTACATGAACATACATGTTTCCAGAAGTTAGCAAGCAAGGAAGAGAGAGATGAAATCCAACCAGATTTTCCCCTTTGTCTTTTTCTTTGATGCAGCTCTGCGTGGGCCCCTTTGATGCTTGGCTTCTGATCCCATTGATGAGCTGCAGGTGGCTTCTGGAAGAGTGACGTGCTCCTTTGTCCTTTCTCTGTTGCATAGTTTGCCAGCAGTGGAGTTTTAAAAATTTTTTTCGGGGCTGATTTATGAAAATAAAACATGACAGGTACATTTGGGACAGTGGGATGACCTTCCTTGTTTTAAGTGAATGCACTAAGGTAGCTATCAAAACATTTAGGGTTGTGTATAGGAAGGGGCGATGTCTGGACAGCACCACAGAGGTCACTCAGGGACCAGGAATCATTTACAGATGACTAGCTGTGTGCTCTACATAAACTGTGGCTCGAGAGACAACAAGGCAATGATGACTCAAAGCTTTCCTGGGGAGAGGGATGCTATAGGGATGCTATTTTTGTGATTCCAGGAAACCATCCCACATGGGACCCCATCCTTATACTCCTCATTACTTTAGTGGAAAAGAATCGAGGAAGCTGAGTCGAATCCTTTAGGGACAGGGATGGTAGCTGAATTGGCTACTTACTGTACTAACCCTGAACTTGAAGTTTCTCAGCTGTGTTGTTAGAATATCATAGTATAGCCATTAAAAATATTTACTTGACTTTTTGTTGTGTGTTTGTATGTGTGCACATATGTGTGTGTGAATATCTGGAGGCCAGAGGTCACCAGTAGGTGTCTTCTTCAATCACTCGTCACCTTGTTTTTTGAGACTGGTTTCCTCACTGAACCTGGAGCTTGCCAATTAGGCCAGTGGGCCCTATGACCCTCAGTCTTTGTTCCCCATGACTATAATTATAATTTTGTGTGATAGAGCTTGCCTTTTTTTCTGTCAGTTCTGGGGGCTCGAACTAGGGTCTTCATGCAGGTATAGAAATCACTTTACCAGCCGAGCCATCTTCTCAGCTCTTAACTTCTTTATGCTTTTCAAGTTGAAACCAATGTGTGTTTTCCCAGAATATAAATTTCATATACTCTGAGCCCAACCTGATAGTTTCTGGGCTGTCGTGGATGGTTAAATATTTTGTTTGGATTGGTTCTGTGTGGTACAGTCAACTCTGGTGACAGAGCTGCCCACTGTCTGCGCTGTTCTGTACAGAACAGCCAGGAAAATCTAACACTGAGCATTTTCAATTGAATGTTAATGAATTCCGATTGCACGCGTGGCTAGTGCCTAATTTGTTGGACAGAGCAGCCATGGAACACTGTCTGGGGAGATGTTATAGGCTCCACATGTCTGCACTTGGCTGTGTCATATAGAAGAGACAGGTGTCTCTCTTTGGTCATGGGAATGTGGTAAGCCACCAACTGTTTTTCCAGCCCGGCCAAGTGTTATAGTTGTAAAGCCTCATTCTGCTAGGTACCAAGCGCTCATCACTCTTAGCCCTGCCTTGATACCCTTCATGTAGCTATTTAGCACCCTGAAGGTCAGCATTCTGTGTCCCCTGCACCCCTAGACTGTGCAGAAGGTTTGTAAGCTCCCATGTCAGTTCACAAGAAGCCAGGAAACAAGGCAGAGAGACCAGAGCGAGGGCTGGTGAACGTCCCCTGAGGTGCTCTGCATGCTACCTCTGTCTGCCTCCCTGAAGTGGAAGTTTCTGGATATGTCACGTGATATAGACTCAAGTGGTATTTTGCTGAGGCAAGATCTGTGGAAGGACACATGATGTTTGGAGAGAGTATCAATAGGACTCAATGGATAATGACAAAGTGCTTGCTTGCATAGCTAGCTTTGCGATGCTCCATTGGTCTCGTGTCTTGTGTCTTCATCTTGCTGGTTTTCACTTCATTGAGAGAGGCATGGCAGAGAACTTCTCCTGGCATCCTGGCTGGTCCTGGTCGCTACAGCTTACTAGTGCCAATTTGGCAGAATCCTAGCTGTTTCTGCTGGATCATGCCACTGCTGCTGATTTGTGTTGTGTTTGGTATCCTGACGAACAGAGACTGAAATCACCCCAAGGAACTCCTTCTAAACAGGTCCACATCCCTTGTCCTATTTACCATCTTTTCTCCCCTACCTTTGGATGGTGGGCTAGAAGAGGGGTTGAAGTGTTTGTGAACCCTTATTAAAAGTAAGTTTTAGAAAAATCAAAGCCTATGCCACCCTTGGCATTTTAGAAACTCCATTGCCTGGCTCCCACAATGCCTTTCATCTCTTGTTGTCATCTCCTAGCCTCCATGATGGGGCCACTCTCTGGTTTCTGATACATTGTAAGGATCGCATTGTGCCCCCAACCTCTTGGGAGGGGGTATACAATTGCCTTGTTCTACTTTCTTTTGTTGTTGTGATAAAACCCTCTGACTCAGGCAACAAAGGGGAGGAAAGGGGCTGCTTGGCTTATACTTCCAGGTTGCATTCCAAGTTAGGGCAGGAACTTGAAGCAGACACCAGGGAATCTGACTTGTTCACAGGTTAATCTTAGTTAGTTTCCTTATGCATCTCAGACTCACATTCCTAGGAAATGGCGCCACTGACAGTGGGCTTGACCTTCCTTCATCTTGAATTGCCCCTGGAGCAATCTGATCTAGGCAATCCCTCAATTCAGGCTCCATTTTCAGATGACTCTAGGCTCTGTTAGGTTGACAATTAAAGCTACCTAGGAAAGGGATGAACATGGTTTAGCACCCCAGAGACTCACTGATGTTTGATTGATATCATGCTAGTATTAGAAGGTGGGGTTTTTAAGAGAGAGTTTGTGTCGTAGGGACTATGAGCGCTCAGTAATTCAAGATTTGCTTTGCTTTCTAGAGAATGAGTTGGTCTAAAACATGTCTGCTTCCTTCTTGCTCTTCTTGATGTTTCTGCTTGCCTGTCTGCTTTCTGCCACACAATGAGGTGCTGTGAGAGGCTTATTTGGATTTCTCAGCCTCCAGAGTCACAAGCTAAAATTCTATGTATATATTTATGTGTATGTGCAAATATGTATGTTCATGTGTTTATATGTGTGCAGGTACATGTATGAATAGGTATGTATGCATATGTGTAAAGGTCAAACTGGGGTCAACCTTAGGTGCTATCCTCAGGTACCAGTCACCTTTTTTATTGCCCTCACCTAGCTTCCAGGGTTTGAACTCAGGTTCTCATAACTGCAAGACTAGTACTATACAAATTGAGTCATCACTCTATCTCCTATACCCTACAATGTTTTAGATATCCACCCAGCCTCGGGCATTCTGTTACAGTAATGGAACATGAATTCAAATAGAGATGAACATGGGCATGCTTCTGAGGTTGGATCCATGGACAGATCTTGCCAAAGTGAGGCTATCTCCCTGTCCTATTAGGCATAACAGTCTATAGGTTCTTGTTCGTTGTCTAATGTTGACAAAGCTTCTTTCCAATAGTCAGCTCTGTTCCTGTGAACTGCTGCACAGCTGAAAAGTGTGTGTAGCTGCTTTGGAAAAGCAAAGTCATGACCAAGGGACAGCATGGTCACCTGAGCTGCCTAAAATCACAACAAAGGGACAGCATGGTTACCTGAGCTGCCTAAAATCACAACAAGAAAACAGCACAGTCACCTGGGCTGCCGATTAACTCTTTTTTCTCCACTCTGCCAGTTCTGAGATGTAATAAGGTTTGCATTCACGAGGCTCCATATTATCTGGACCTAGCAACAGGATAGAGGACAGGTATAGTGGACAATAATGACTGTTCTACTGTCGGTAGATGGGTAGAGTGGCCCCCAGGGAGTGAGGTTTTTTTCCTATAAAGGAGGAGGGAGGCAGAGATGAGATGGGTCTTTGGCAGGTTGAGGGGTGAGTGATATGCAGGGATGGGGTGTGGTTCCAGCAAGACCTGTGGTCAGAGGGTAAACACTTGGAGTATAGTTGGTGGGGTAGTTTTATATTCTTCCTCAGACAATTCTAAATGAAAGAGGAATTTATTTTTTAATAATAATTTGTCTTTATTCTTGAGAATTTTATACATGCAACAATGAAACACGATTATATCTAGTCCCCATCTCACGGTTCCTCCCAGATTTCCCTCCAATAAAGTCTCCTTAAAAATTATTTTATTTTTTTGATAACTCATTACATTAAAGTTAGTCCTACCCATGTATATGTGGATATGGGGTCATCCCCTGGAACATGGGAAACCTACCATTGGCCAGACATTAAAAAATAAACTGATTCTCCCTCCCCCAGCAGCTCAGCTGCCAATACCTCCTTAGTAGAGGATGGATAAGCACACACGTGTACATGTGTGATCTTACAGAGTTCTACCAGAGTGTTGCACTGTCTCCACCACACTCAGATGTGCACAGAAATGGATTTTCCTGAGTTAGCTTGTTGCAGGTATGAGACCTGGGTCTTGGGAATTATAAGCACCGGAAGGGACCTGATGCAGTTGACCTGAATCATTTTGAACTTTTTTTTTTCTGGGATTGATGCTGCCTTTCTTAGTTCTATTGTTCCTTCCTTCCTTCCTCCCTCCCTCCCTCCCTCCCTTTCTCCCTTCCTTCCTTCCTTCCTTCCTTCCTTCCTTCAATGTGTGTGTGTGTGTGGGGGGAGAATGAGAGGATAGTTGGTAGTTTAAGGAGTGGAAAGCAGATGGAGTTGGCCTCTCTCATCCCCAGGGCATCACCCAGTAGCTCCCCCTAGTACAGGGTTATCATGTATGAGGCTGATGTAGGACCTATTCAAGTGTCCAGATAGTGGGAAGTGCTGGTATTCACTGTTGCAGATACAGGTTCCTATCTTAATTTATTTTTATTTTAAATTTAAATTATTTTATTTAACCTTGAATTCATTCATGAAGATGATCTTTAATGTCCTCACCTTCCTTTTTCTACCTCTCAAGTGTTAGGATTATTACACGTACCACCATGTTTATGCAGTGTCAGGGATCAAACGGAAGGCTTTGTTTGTACTGTCAACTGAGCCACATTATTACCTTGAGTCCTCACCTTTTAAATCCAATATTAAATCTGTCTTTAATATTGGGATTTCTGTTGGGACACCAGGGCTGCCAAGCATACTCACTAAGACCCTATATGATATGCCAGTAGGCATGAATAAAGATGTGACCTGCAACTAGAGGGAGATATCCTCCCCCACCGAGCAATTGTTCCAAGTACTCTGTCTGATGAACAGCATGACCAAAAGCAACTTAAGGGGGCTTATTTACAGGGTTATTTCATCTTACAGCATATGGCACAGCATGAAGGGAGGTAGAGAGGACCTTGAAGCTGAAACGGAAACAGAGAACATGCTGCTCATTGACTTGCTCCCCATGACTCTCTCCATTTGCTTTATTATACACCCACTGCCCAAGGATGGCACCACCCACAGTTAACTGGCCCTCCCACATCAATCACTAACCAAGAAAACACCTCAGAGACCGGCCCACCAGCTAGCCTGATGGAAACAATTTCTGAGTTAAGGTTGGTCCCCAGATGACCTTAGCTTGTGCTGACAAATAACAAGAAAAACAAAAATCAAACCCTACACATCACAGCGGGGTCCAATCTGCCACCCCATTAACCGTCCTTACTCTTTAATGGCCTCTATCTTAGTGCAGATGCATTGGGTACTGGTCATATGCACATAAAGTTTGAGAGAACTGTTCAGCCCTTCTGGAGACTTATGGGTTTCTCCTATCAAACCCTTGGGGACACCTCTGGATGCAGTGTCTTGCTCCTTGTTGCCTCCATTTCTGTCCAGATGTTTCTAAGCTGCCTGCATCTTCCAGAAAGGAGCTGGCCACCCTGCACTTGATATCAGCCCTCTGTCTTTGCCCCACAAGTGCTGGGGAAAGTCCACCATCTTGTCTTCCCGCCTTCATTCTGGGTATGCTCAGCCACATTTCAATGCTTCTTTCTCTCTGGATAATGTTGGGTTTTCAAGCTCTTATTAAACCAGGATCAATTTTGACATTGCTCTATTGAAAGCTGGCCCCTCTTTGAAGCCCTGCGAGCCAACATCTGGAAACCTAGAGGCAGGGAGTGCCAAATAGAAAGAACTGTATTAGAAATTATCTTTTAAAAGCATCCCTCTCAGCTGTCCATCACAATTCATGCACAAGCATGCAGGGCTTTGAAGCCATCATTTTTGCTTCCCTTGAATTTGATGGAATGATTTGTATGAATGTTAGCCATTGTGAGTGAATGTAATTTGTTATATTTTACTAATTATTGGAATGTCATGTTCTGTAGCCGTAGTGTTGCAGAACCCTGGTGGCAGAGCTATCCTAAAGGAGAGTAGAAATTAGTGAAGGCTCACCAACCAGGGACAGAGAAAGGCTATTTTATTCATGGTGTGGTGAGGCAAGGGAGTCAGCCACTGTCATTTGCACTGATGAAACAGACCCAGAAGCAGGCATGAAGTGGCAATGTCTACAGAGTAAAGGAGGAAGGTTTCAAACATCCCCAGGTTAGAGGATCCCAGCCTGGGGAAGATGGGGCAGGCTAACTATAACCTATGGAACTAGTTAGGGGAACATGTCTTACTTTCTCCACTTGGTACTAAGCTCGCAGTGGGGGTTATAATTAGGACAGCTGTCACTTATTACTGGAACACGGGCAAATTGAGGCTGTTGCTATAGGACTTCTTGGCTTCTTGGAGGCATAATTAGAGATGGCATTCTGATTACTAGAGGGAAGGCTAGCTGCCTATACCTAGGTTTCTGGGAGAGTTGCTATAGATGTGGTCAGGATTCTATTTTGATGTATGACTTGTCCACAGCATATCTAGTCTTGTGCTCCTGTTGAAGTTCTTCCTGGTCCTCAACTTTCCATTGGGTATCTCTAGATGAACTGATCTGAGATGAGAGGAAGCATCTTGCATGGTGCTACACCCAGGAGGTCTTAAGGGAATGGGATATTTCTGTGTACTCAGGTAACACAGTGTCCCCTCTGTCCTGTCCACATTGTTCTCAGAATCCAGGTTCACTGATGCTTCTGTTTTCTGTTGGTATTAAAAACATAGAGGGTTTGGTTGATGGCTCGGTTGGTAATGTATGCTGATCCGAGTCCATAAAAAGCCAGGTGCTGGGTATATCTGTAATCTCGGTGGTGGTAGGTGCATGCCTGCAATCTCAGTCGCGTTGGGGTACATGCCTGTAATCTCAGTGGTAGGGAGCAGACAGGCTTGCCCAATCAGTAAGCTCTAGGTTTGGGTAGATACCCTGCTTCAAAAACAAGGTAGAAAGCAACTGAGGGAAACACTTTGCATGAGCCCCTGGTCTCCACAAGTGTGCATGTCTCAGGCATAAGTGCACAGACACATGAATATAGGGTTTGAAAATAAATAAATAAATAAATAAATAAATAAACGAATAACTAAATAAATCTAGACCAAAAACTGCACCTGTGCTTCAGAAAGTGTCACAGCTCAGACATTGAAGGTTACAGTTGATACCTATATCTCAACCACATCTATCCTTCTCGGGCCTCTACAGTATCCCACACAGGTGTCCACCTTTATTGTGTGTGTGTGTTGTAAATGTGTGTATAAAACCCTTCAATAATCAAAAAATAGCAAATAGAGCAGATTAAGTGTAGACTTTTATCTTTCCAGTTTTTGTATAACCCAAATAGGATCATATTTACATTGTACTGTATCTTTTTTTTAAACACAATTTTCTAGAAATTTCTCCCTATTTGTATCTAGAGGGCGGCACATTTTTGTGGTCATCATCACCATCAACAACCTTTTTTCTTTTTTCTTTTCCTGAGACAGGGTCTTGTGTAGCCTAGGCCGGTCTTGAACTTGCTATGTAGCTAAGGATGGCCTTGAACTTTTGATTTTCTTGCTTTGTACCTGCCAAGTACTAAGGTTAGAGACACATATCAGCATGCCCAGTTTGTGAGGTGTTGGGCATGGAACCTAGGGCTTTATGTATGCTGGGCAAGTACTCTACCAATTAAGCCACACCCTAGCCTCATATGTTTTTAAATACACAATTGCAGGCCGCCGAGAGAGTGCAGAGTGCACTCCGCCATCTTTGCTCCAGCATCAGGGCAGTTGGGACCGCCAGGCTCAGAGACAGACAGGCCTAATATCGCTTGGGTCTCAGGCAGCTTGTGTGTACCCTGCTCCCAAGAGCTGGGCAGATCTGCAGTAACCAGAGCGCTTGCAGAGGGACCGCCCCCCCCCGCCCCCCGCACTGGGCGGGAGCCTACCAGCTTCCCTTTGGTGACCTCTGTTCCTGGATCAACTGCACTGAGGAGACAGGTACCCAGGTTCCTCCCAATATAACATCACTTGGGACGCGGCCTGTTGGGGCTTCCTTCGGGACAGTGCTGTGGTTGTCTGGGCGCCACCTATGCTGTGGACCATCTCCCCTGCAGAGTGACCTGCGCTGCAGAGAGAGTGCAGAGTGCACTCCACCATCTTTGCTCCAGCATCAGGGCAGCTGGGACCGCCAGGCTCAGAGACAGACAGGCATAATATCGCTTGGGTCTCAGGCAGCTTGTGTGTACCCTGCTCCCAAGAGTTGGGCAGGTCTGCAGTAACCGACGAGCCAGCTCTGCTGTGGGATTTCTGCCCTTCAGAGGGAGCCCCCTGCCCCCCCTCTGGGAGAGATCACACACCCCTGCACAGGGCGGGAGACTACCAGCCTCCCTTTGGCGACCTCTGCTCCGGGAATCCACTACTCTGAGCCTTTAAATGTGCAGGGATTCCCCAATATAACATCACTTGGGGCAAGGCACAGCAGGGCTCCAAAGTCACTCAGGAGCAGGGCAAGCCCCAGAAATCGGTGCCAGGGGAATCCCGGTAATCCAGGGGGGCCAGAAATAGCTTTGCAGACTCACAGGAGGTCCAACCAACAGCCAGTGACAGCAGGACTAACTAACACCAGAGGTAACCAGATGGCAAAAGGCAAACGTAGGAACGTTACTAACAGAAATCAAAGTAATATGGCACCATCCGAACCCAACTCTCCAACAGAAGCAAGTCCTGGATACCCCACCACACCTGAAAGACAAGATCTAATTTTAAAATCACTTCTCATGATGCTATTAGAGGATCACAAGAAGGACACAAATAAATCTAATAAAGAATTACAGGAGACCATGAATCAACGGTTAGAAGCCCTTACAAAGGAAACACAAAAATCGCTTAGAGAAATGCAGGAGAACATGGATCAACAGATGGAGGCCACAAGGAGGCAACACAAAAAACGCTTAAAGAAATGAATCAACGGGTAGATGCACTTTCAAAGGAATCAGAAAAATTGCATAAAGAAATGCAGAAGAATATGGGTCAACAGATGGATGCCCATAGGGAGGCAACACAAAAATTGCTTAAAGAAATGAATCAATGGATAGATGCCCTTACAAAGGAAACAGGAGAATTGCTTAAAGAAATGCAGGAGATGATGGATCAACAGATGGAAGCCCATGAGGAGGAAACACAAAAATCGCTTAGAGAAATACAGGAGACCTTGGGTCAACAGGCAGAAATCCTGAAAGAGGAAATGCAAAAATACCTTAAAGAAATACAGGAAAATACAAACAAACAAGTGAAGGATCTCAGCAAATCCATTCAGGATCTAAAAAAGTAAGTAGAAACAACTAAGAAATCACAAAGGGAGACAACTTTGGAGATAGAAAACCTTGGGAAGGAATCAGGAGTCATAGATGCAAACATCAACAATAGAATACAAGAGATGGAAGAAAGGATCTCAGGTGCTGAAGATTCCATAGAAAGCATCGACTCAACAGTCAAAGAAAATGCAAAATGCAAAAAACGTGTAACCCAAAACATCCAGGAAATCCAGGACACAATGAGAAAATCAAACCTAAGGATTATAGGTATAGATGAGAGTGAAGATTTGCAACTTAAAGGGCCAGTAAACATCTTCAACAAAATTATGGAGGAAAACTTCCCTAACTTAAAGAGAGAGATGCCGATGAACGTACAAGAAGCCTACAGAACTCCAAACAGACTGGACCAGAAGAGAAATACCTCCCGTCACATAATAATCAAAACATCAAATGTACTAAACAAAGAAAGAATATTAAAAGCAGTAAGAGAAAAGGGCCAAGTAACATACAATGGAAGACCTATCCAAATCACATCAGACTTCTCACCAGAGACTATGAAAGCCAGAAGATCCTGGGCAGATCTCATGCAGACACTAAGACAGCACAAATGCCAGCCTAGACTACTATACCCAGCAAAACTCTCAATCACCATAGATGGAGAGACCAAGATATTTCATGATAAAACCAAATTTTCACAATATCTTTCCACAAACCCAGCCCTGCAAAGGATAATAGGTGGAAACCGACAATACAAGGAGAGAAACAACACCCTGGAAAAAATGAGATAGTAACCTTCTTGCATCAAACCCAAAAGTAGATAACCACTCAAACATAAAGATAGCGTCAAGAATGTCAGGTGGCAATAATCACTATTCCTTAATCTCTCTTAATATCAATGGTCTCAATTCCCCAATAAAAAGACATAAACTAACAGACTGGATACGGAAACAGGACCCAGCATTTTGCTGCATGCAGGAAACGCACCTCAGTGTCAAAGACAAACACAACCTAAGAGTAAAAGGCTGGAAAACAATTTTACAAGCAAATGGTCCCAGGAAACGAGCCGGAGTAGCCATCCTAATATCAGATAAAATTGACTTTCAACCTAAAGTCATCAAAAAAGACACAGAAGGTCACTACATACTGATCAAGGGAAAAAATCCACCAAGAAGAACTCTCAATTCTGAATATCTATGCTCCAAATGCAAGGGCACCCTCATTCATAAAAGAAACTTTACTAAAGCTCAAAGCACACATTTCACCTCACACAATAATAGTGGGTGACTTCAACACCCCGCTCTCTGAAATGGATTGTTCAGGAAAGCAGAAACTAAACAGGGACACAGTGAATCTAATTGAAGCCTTGGACCAAATGGAACTAACAGATATATATAGAACATTTTATCCTAGAGCTAAAGAATACACCTTCTTCTCAGCACCTCATGGTACCTTCTCCAAAATCGACTATATAATTGGTCACAAATCAGACCTCAACAGATGTAAGAAGATCAAACTAATCCCATGCCTCCTATCAGATCACTATGGAATAAGGGTGGTCTTCATTGGCAACAAAAACAACAGAAAACCCTCATACACATGGAGGCTGAACAATGCTCTACTCAATGATAACTTGGTCAAGGAGGAAATAAAGAAAGAAATCAAAGACTTTTTAAAATTTAATGAAAATGAAGGCACAACATACCCTAATTTATGGGACACAATGAAAGCAGTGCTAAGCGGAAAATTCATAGCCCTGAGTGCCGCCAAAAAGAAACGGGAGACAGCAAACACTAGCAGCTTAATGGCGCACCTGAACGCCCTGGAACAAAAAGAAGCAAATACACCCAAGAGGAATAGAAGGGAGGAAATCATCAAACTCAAGACTGAAATCAATCAAGTAAAACCATACAAAGAATCAACAAAACTAGGAGTTGGTTCTTTGAGAATATCTACAAGATAGATAAGCCCTTAGCCAGACTAGGCAGAGGGCACAGAGATAGTATCCAAATTAATAAAATCAGAAACGAAAAGGGAGAGATAACAACAGAAACTGAGGAAATTCAAAAAATCATCAGATCCTACTACAAAAGCCTGTATTCAACACAACTAGAAAATCTCTAGGAAATGGACAATTTCCTAGACAGATACCAAATACCAAAATTAAATCAGGATCAAGTAGACCATCTAAACCGTCCTATAACCCCTGAAGAAATAGAAGTCATCATTGGAAGTCTTCCAACCAAAAAAAGCACAAGTCCAGATGGTTTTAGTGCAGAATTCTATCAGACCTTCAAAGAAGACCTAACACCAATACTCTTCAAACTATTCCACAAAATAGAAACAGAAGGAACACTACCCAACTCGTTCTATGAAACCACAATTACGCTAATACCAGAAGCACACAAAGATCCGACAAAGAAAGAGCATCTCAGGCCAATCTCTCTTATGAATATCGATGCAAAAATACTCAATAAAATTCTTGCCAGCCGAATCCAAGAACACATCAAAACGATCATTCACCATGATCAAGTAGGCTTCATCCCAGGGATGCAGGGATGATTCAATATAAGGAAATCCATCAATGTAATCCACTATATAAACAATCTCAAAGAAAAAAACCACATGGTCATTTCATTAGATGCTGAGAAAGCATTTGACAAAATTCAGCATCCTTTCATGCTAAAGGTCTTGGAAAGATCAGGAATTCGAGACCCATATCTAAACATAGTAAAAGCCATTTACAGCAAACCGGTAGACAACATCAATCTAAATGGAGAGAAACTTGAAGCAATCCCACTAAAATCAGGGACTTGACAAGGCTGCCCTCTCTCTCCATATCTTTTCAATATAGTACTTGAAGTTCTAGCTAGAGCAATTAGACAACAAAAAGAGGTCAAAGGGATACAAATTGGAAAGGAAGAAGTCAAACTATCACTATTTGCAGACGATATGATAGTATATTAAGCGACCCAAAGAACTCCACCAGAGAACTCCTACAGCTGATAAACAACTTCAGCAAAGTGGCCGGTTATAAAAATCAACTCAAGGAAGTCAGTAGCCTTCCTATACTCAAAGGATAAGCAGGCTGAGAAAGAAGTAAAAGAAATGATACCCTTCACGATAGCCACAAACCATATAAAGTATCTTGGTGTGACTCTAACCAAACAAGTGAAAGATCTGTATGACAAGAACCTCAAGTCTCTGAAGAAAGAAATTGAAGAAGACCTGAGAAGATGGAAAAATCTGCCATGCTCATGGATTGGCAGGATTAATATAATAAAAATGAGCATCTTACCAAAAGTAATATACAGATTCAATGCAATCCCCATCAAAATCCCAACTCAATTTTTCATAGATTTAGAAAGAACAATTCAAAAATTCATCTGGAATAACAGAAAACCCAGAAGAGCTAAAACTATTCTCAAGGGTAATAGAACCTCTGTGGGAATCATCATCCCAGACCTGAAGCTGTACTACAGAGCACTAGTGTTAAAAACTGCATGGTATTGGTACAGTGACCGGCATGTAGATCAATGGAACAGAATTGAAGACCCAGAAATGAATCCACACTCCTATGGTCACTTGATCTTTGACAAAGGAGCTAAAACCATCCAGTGGAAAAAAGATAGCCTTTTCAACAAATGGTGTTGGCTCAACTGGAGGTCAACATGCAGAAGAATGCAAATTGACCCATTCTTACTTCCTTGCACTAAGCTCAATTCCAAGTGGATCAAGGACCTCCACATAAAACCAGACACACTGAAACTAATAGAAAGGAAACTAGGGAAGAACCTTGAACATATGGGCACAGGGGAGAATTTCCTGAATAGAACTCCAATAGCTTATGCTCTAAGATCAAGAATTGACAAATCGGACCTCATTAAATTACAAAGTTTTTGCAAGGCAAAAGACACTGTCAAAAATACAAAGCAGCAACCAACTAACTGGGAAATGATCTTTACCAACCCTACATCCAACAGAGGGCTAATATCCAATATATACAAAGAACTCAAGAAGTTAAACTCCAGAGAGGCAAGTAACTCTATTAAAAAATGGGGTACAGAGCTAAACATAGAGTTCTCACCTGAAGAATATCTAATGGCTGAGAAGCACCTAAAGAGATGTTCATCATCCTTAGTCATTAGGGAAATGCAAATCAAAACAACCCTGAGATTCCATCTCACACCAGTCAGAATGGCTAAGATCAAAAACACAGGAGACAGCAGTTGTTGGCGAGGATGTGGAGAAAGAGGAACACTCCTCCACTGCTGGTGGGATTGCAAGCTGGTACAACCACTCTGGAAAGCAGTCTGGCGGTTCCCCAGAAAACTGGGCATGACACTCCCGGAGGATCCGGCTATACAACTCCTGGGCATATACCCAGAGGCTTTACCTGCATGCAATAAGGACACATGCTCCACTATGTTCAGAGCAGCCTTATTTATAATAGCCGGAAGCTGGAAAGAATCCAGATGCCCCTCAACGGAGGAATGGATTCAGAAGATGTGGTATATTTACACAATGGAATACTACTCTGCCATTAAAAACAATGAATTCACTAAATTCCTAGGCAAATGGTCAGAACTTGAAAATATCATCCTTAGTGAGGTAACCCATTCACAAAATAACACACATGGTATGCAGTCACTGATAAGGGGATATTAACCCAGAATCTCGGAATACCCTAAACACAATTCGCATATCAATAGATTTCCAAGAAGATGGAAGGAGAGACCCCTGGAAAGGCTGGATGTAGGGGAATGCCAAGACAGAGAAGTGAGAGGGGGTTGAATGGGGAAAAGAGGGAGGGAAGGGGGTTTATGGGACTTTCGGGGAGGGAGGAAATGGGAAAGGGGAAATGATTTTGAATGTAAATAAAAAAACTTGGAAAATAAATAAATTAAAAAAACCACAATTGCAAAGCAGTCCATTTTGATGCCACAAACTATTTAATTTGTCTTCTACCTAAAAAAAGTGAATATGTGTGTGTGTGTGTGTGTGTGTGCATGTGCGTGTGTGTGTGTTTATGTTTAAGCACATAGACATTTGTAAGCATGCATCACAGGCCAGAGGTTAACCCTCAGCTGTGATTTCTTAGGAGTCATCCACCTTTATTTTTACTTATTTTTATTTTATTATTTAGTGTACATGTGTCTGTGTGCATACATGCCATGGCACACATGTGAAGGTCAGAGGACAACTTGTGGAGTCGGTTTTCTTCTTCCACCATGTGCGTCCTGAGGCTCGAACTCAATTCCTTGATCTTGGTGATTAATACCTTCATCTGCTGAGCCAACTCTCTGATCCCACCCTTCATTTTTGAGACAGAACCTTTCACTGGTCTGGATCTCACCAAGTAGGCTAGACTGGCTGGCCACTGAGTCCCAAGAATCCACCTCTCTCTTTCTGCCCAGATCTAGGATTATAATCACACAGTACTGCATTCGGTTTTTAAAATGTTAGTTCTGCGGATCAAACTCAGGCCCTTATATTTACAGTTCAAACACTTTGCTGATTGCTCTCACACAGTATCCTCCTCTCCAGCCTCAGTGGCTTTTTGATCCTACTTTTCCTCTGAGTTTCCTGGTTAGCATCCCCAAGGACTGGCTGACTTCTCTCCTGGTAGGACAGGGTCAGCTTCTTTGTCCAGAGTTTCAAACACAGACTTGAAGGTTAGGGCAGAAGAGCAGACAGGATGTGGGTCTTAGCAATACATGTCAAGGTAGGTTCCCTATATCTCTTGACCATGGATCCTTAGAGCTCTCTCTTGGCTTGTCATTTATGTCCTAGTTTCATTTCTGTAATGTGATAAAATACACAGACAAAAGCAACATTGGACAGGAAGGGTTTATCTGACAGTTTCAGTTCCAGCCCACCACTTTGGGGGAAATTAAGGCAGAAACTCAAGCAGCTAATCTCATGACATCCATAGTCAAAAGCAGAGAGAAATGAATGAATCAATGCTTCTAGCTGGCTCTCTCCCATCTGATAAAGTTCAGGACCCCCTGGCTAGGGAATGTTGTCACCCACAATGGGCTAGTCCCTCCTACAACAATTAACAATCAAGACAACCCCACACAGCCTGTAAACCTACCTGATAAAGGCAATCTTCACTGAGACTCTCTATCAGGTGATTCTATGTTGTAGGAAGTTGACATTTAAAACTAATCATCACATCTAGATCTTTGGGCGGTCCAGCAAGGGTCCCACCTGTAATGGACATCTGAATAAAGCTGATGAATCTTGGATTGATGCATCCCAGGCAGATACAGAGAAGGCAGAGATTGGTCTCTGCCTTGATCAGTTTTGCTTCTCAGTGGTGGCCCAGTCTTTCTCACCCCTCAGTTTTTAGCTGGTTGCAACTAGTTCCATCTAACCCATGTTAAAGTACTCTTCCACCATATGGAACTTGGGGACTAAACTCAGATCATCAGACTTGGTGGCAAGCCCCTTTACTCTCTGAGCCATCTTGTTGCTCCAAGAATTTCCTCTGTACTACAATGCCTTGTTTTACAGTGTTGAAAGGTTAGCACATGTGTGACTTTACTCCCTCCTTGTAACAGTGCAGCCTGGAAGATGGGACAGGGCAGCAGTCATGTTTATCTTTTAACAACTGAGAAGCAGCCCAGATGAGCTAAGGGACTTGGTCAAGGTTATGCTTAGTTTGTGGTAGGACTGGGCTTGGAACTTGGATTTCATAGCTCATGTTCTACATCTCTGATGCTTCTAGTCTTATTTTTAAAAATATTTATTTTTATTATTTCTAATATTTACATGTGTGTGAATGTGTGTGAATTTACATGCCCGTGTGGCTGCCTAAGGAGGCCAGAAGAAGGTTTCAGATCTCGGGAGCTAGAGTTACAGGCATTCATGAGCTGTCTACTGTGGGCATTGCCCAACTAGAGCTGCAAGCATGCCTAACCACTGAGCCATCTCTCCAGACTCCTCATTGCTTTGGTTCATAATCTTTGTGCTCAGGGCCTGGGAATTTATTTTCCTTTCATATTAATTCCTTCTTAGTACCACTCAGTGATGGCAAATCTTCACTGCAAACTTGTATACGGAGCTTAGAATCACCATGAAACATGTGAAGGATTCTGGAGAGGGTTAATTGGAGTGAGAAGACTCACCTTGAATGTACACAGCACCATCCCATGGGCTTTGGTCCATCAGTGAACAAAAAGAAGAAAACCAACTGCTTTCTTCAACCGCTTCTTGACTATGGACGCAATGTGACCAGCCATCTCACACTCCTGATGTCATGTCTTCCCCCACCATGAATGACTGTACCCTCAAACTGTGAGCCCAAATAAATCTTTCCTCCCCTAAGTTGTCTTTGTTGGGCATTTTGCTTCAGCAATGAGGAAAGTAACTAATAGACAGTCATAAAATAAATGCTGATTATTTGATTAATAAGACATTCTGGAAAGTCACATACAAATTATCTAAATACCTTAACAATTAGAAGGTGTAATTTATCATAGTTATGTAAAAGGAGCCCAGGTGCACTAGAAACTGATTGCTTTATCGTTGCTTGGAAGACATAGGTCACCGACAGAAAATGTAAAGTACACTCATTAGAGTATGATTACCCTACTTTGCGTCTTGTAAAATTTGCCAATTACTTCCATACCTATGATCTCCTGTGGTCTTCATGGAACCTCTCTGAGGTGTGATGAACAAGAAGCAGTATCAGGGGCAGTAGTTGGAACATTTCTGTCCCCCAGCACCTTGGGAGTAGAATTGCCAAGGGAAGCGCAGCACAATCAGCTAATGGGTACAACCATGTCCTCTTTATATAGAGAGGAGACAGGGCACGATTGCCTCCAGCAGTGGGGGGGTGTTGGCCACTGTGTCTGCCCAGCAGCTAACACTGGATAACAAGTTGGAACATGCCTGGACTTGTGTACTCTATGGATTTCAGTCCCACTCCACAAAGGGTGGATAGGGCAGTGGAATAGGCCAGATAGTATGAGATGCACAGGCTTAAACAACACAAATAGGCACACAATCATTAAGGGTGAACAGGCTGCGATATTCCCACTCAGGCAAAACCAAAGGCCCAGGCTATGGGAACTCTCTGTCTCTAGGTCAAATGGCCATGCCTATGGGCTCAGGAGGGGGACAAAGCCTGACTGCACAATGAGACTGCCTTCTTCAACAAGGAAGTGAAGGCATCAGTGGAATCCAGGTTTGCACAGATCCAGACCCTTGGATACTCACTATTCCATTTGAACCTCCAAATAAGAGAACTTATATCTCCTATGTGCTATAGATGCGCCCAGTCAGCAGTTCCAGAGGCCAGCCTGGGGCTAGCATGGTGAGATGATGGGTCCTTATAAGGGAACTCTGCAGCTTATTGCTAGACTCTGCTGCTGCTTCTAGGTCCAGGATGCAGCCAAGTCATCAGAACACTGCCCAGGCCCCAGGGATGCTAGGATCCTGCCTATCCCTCAAGGATGCTAGGATTCTGCCTGGTCCTCAGAGTTCCAGGTGGTTTGTTTGCCTGCTTGAGCGGATCAGCTGCCATTCCTCTCCTTGGCAATGTACCACTCATGCCAGATTACTGAATGCACAGAATTTATTGATGTTTCATAAAAAATGGAAGGTAATTACGCCCCAGGCCCCAAAACACTTCAATTCTCAACTGTTCTCATGCCTAGAGTTCTGCTAAGCACTTTTCTCCATGGGGAATGTCTGATTCATCTGCTGTAAAGCCCCACATAGAAGTCTCTGTCTCCATTGCAGGCAATGATAGAGCCTCCATGTTCCTTCATAGTTTTTCCTTATTTTGATGTTTAAAGCAATTCATTGCTCCCCTTTCCTACACTTTCTTTTTACAGACTGTGCTTTGGAAGACTTTACTGCAGTCTTACAGCTTTTACACCTGCTTTCTGAAAAAGATCCCTCTCTAGGGTTGAATTCTTACTCAATGTAGGTACAGCCAAATCTTATTTCATGTATCAGTTTACATTCCTTCTTATGCATATTCCCATTTTACGGACAAGCAAACCAAGGCTCCAAGGCTTCCAATAATTTTATGAACATCAAAACCATGACCTCCTTTTGAGGGTTGTCCCTTCTTTATATTTTCTTCAGGAGATTTCAATTTTGAGTGTGTTTTGTGGTCCTATTGAACTGAATCCTGTTTTATTTTTGTAAGTAAAGTATATAAGCGATTATCTCATGGAACACTTTGCACTTACTGGCTACAGCACAGAATCCAAGGAGCAGTGTCTTAGTGCTAAAAAGGAACAAGGTTTGCAGCAGAAAACTCAGGCTCTTTATATTCCTGGTAAAAATAATTGTCTCATTTATTTTCACCTTCACCACCCAATTCTGTTGCCAAGGTCAAGTTCAGGATGCCAATGCATTGCACTGGCACCAAGTTGACCCCCTAAGAATAATTCTCTTCATGTAGACAGAACAAAGTATCCAGGCCAGCGTTCTGTCAGGTGGCCATCAGAGATGAGGGCTTGCGAGATAAAAGTTCATCCTCGAGAAAGTGCAA
The DNA here is from genome assembly GCA_036184795.1 of Tokudaia tokunoshimensis. Lineage (NCBI taxonomy): Eukaryota > Metazoa > Chordata > Mammalia > Rodentia > Muridae > Tokudaia > Tokudaia tokunoshimensis. The sequence goes on from BTHU01000013.1 coordinate 67,410,516, forward strand.
GACAGATCAATGCTCAATCGCACTGGAAGGATGTCATGCGTGTTCGAGGGACATTGAGAGGCCTGCTTATTAAGGGAAGTCTAATGTCTAGCAGAATTCAATCCTAGCAAATCTACTCGCCACTGAATTAAATCGTAACCTTTTCCTCCCTCGCCAGGTAAACATTTCTTCCTCAGCGGTCAGCCTGCTGTCAGGAGGCAATGACTAAGTGCAAGAAAATCCTCACAGACAAGTTTTGCTCCAATGCACAAATTACATCATGGAATAATAACTGGGAGAGAACGTATGGTGGCAGGTCATTGATTTATGAGGCCAGCTTAGGAGAGGGAAATGAAGACAAAGGATCTTCGGAGGTTGATTATGTGTGTTTAGCAAAGATGAATGAATGGCTGTCACTAATTAGGTTTTCTTATTCAACTGTTATTTACTCGAGGAGATGCAGTGCCAGATACCAAAGAGGCTACAATGCACACAGCACTGCTCATCTTTAAGGTGAATGCACACAACATAGCTTCACAGTCTAGGCTGTGAGTGTAGCAAAATCCAGAGAGCTACAAGGGCAGAGACCTCTGTCTTGATGGTTGTGGTGGTTTGAATATGCTTGGCCCATGGAAAGTGGCACTATTAGGAGGGTTTCTTTATAACTGGGCACCCACCAGACCTAAGGGAAGGCTTTCTCTCATCAGTTAGTCCTGGAAACTCCTGGAAATGCCTTTCACAGAATCACCCAGAAGAATGTTTCATAGCTGGTTTCAGACCCCACCAAGTTGACCCCCAAGAATAATCACCACAGGGAGAGAAAAATATTTCAATTTTAACCATGTCAAGATTTAAGTGTTCTGAGAATATCTAAATCACAATGTATGGGTTGGGTTTTGAGGTCCTATGCTTAAGCTCTGCCCAGGGCAGAAGAAAGTCTCCTCCTGACTGCCTTAGGATCAAGATGTAGAACTCATACCTCCTGCTCCAGAATGTCTGCCTGCTTCCTGCCATGATGATAATGGACTGAAAGTCTGAAACTGTAAGCCAGCCCAATTAAATGTTTTCCTGGATAAGAGTTGCTTTGATCATGATATCTCTTCACAGCAGTAAAATCCACACTAAGACAACAGTCAAGGAGAGTCTTGACCAATGGTCAAGAATTTTATTGCTAGGGGCAAACTTACTATCTTGCTAATTGGACATAGTATCAAATTGCCTTCTGAAGGCAGGTCTCTATGCCCATAGATTCAGGTAGCTTTTATAGCCCACAAGAGAAGCATATTTGTGCAGTGGGTGGCAGTCAGTTCAGAGACTTACAACCAGTCAAATTGCAGGGAGTAAGTGTCTGTGGAATACAAAAGGGACTTCTGTATCACACCTCCTCCATCTAAGGCTTATTTGGGGAGCATCTCGGAATAAGGTATGAAAATTGTTAAGAGTTAGCAGTTGAGGAGAATTGGGGTCTTTTGAAACAGTGTCTTTTTAATAAGGACAGCTTCATTCAGCTGCACAAGACCCATGGAAGACAAAGTCAGTCAGCATCCTGTCCTGAATCAGGGAGAAGCACACCAGCCTCCAACTAGAGATCATTGATGACTGCTAGTTGGGGGAGAGTCGGTTATCTTTAGGAGTGTGCTCCCATGTTGGGTTTCTCATGTGCTACTTGAGGGCACCGTATCCATGCATATAGGGTGTGCTAGTTGAACTAAGTGGGTTATTAAAAACAGGAGAAGACATGCATTGAGGAGGGGGTATGGAAAGAATCAGAGGGGGCAAGTGCAGGGGAATATGAACTTCATTGTATGAATGTACAAAACTCATGAAATAATTCTCAAAGAATAAATAAAAATGTACAAAGAGCTCCTCTGAACTAGTACATGTATCAGGCCAAGCTGTACCAAGCCAAGGGAGAGGTGGAAGTTCCTATCCCAGTAGAGAGAGCAGCCAAGGTCAGAGGTTGGAAGAGGACTGGTGGGTGAGAGCAAGCAAGTTTGGGTGGGAGAGGAGTTGTGTTTGTCGGAATTCTCTAGAGGAGCACAGCTGAGGAGTGGCTATCTATCACAAAGAGGATTTGTTAGATTGGCTTGCTTGATATAATCTGGGCAATCAAACAATGACCAGCTACACACTGTAAGGGCTGAAAACAGGGTAGCTGGAAGCCTCAGAAACCATTATGCAGTGCTGAAGGCCTAGAGGATTCCAGCAGCCGCAGCAGTAGCAGCAGCAGCGACAGATGCTGTCCCCAACAAGAAGTGAAAACAGGCAGGCACAGTGTTGCTTTTTCTTTGGGTTTCTTTATAACTGGGCACCCACCAGACCTAAGGGAAGGCTTTCTCTTATCAGTTAGTCCTGGAAACTCCTGGAAATGCCTTTTGCAGAATCACCCAGAAGAATATTTCATAGCTGGTTTCAGACCCCACCAAGTTGATCCCCAAGAATAATCACCACAGGGAGAGAAAAATATTTCAATTTTAACCATGTCAAGATTTAAGTGTTCTGGGAATATCTAAATTACAATGTGTGGGAAGAGAAAACAGATCTTATGTCTGGGGATGAAGGGGTAAAATGTATGCTGGCAGTCAGAGCTACTCAATACCACAAGCCTGGAACTGGAACTCAGTTGAACTGAGTGTCCAGGTGTGTGGTCAGAGATGAATGAACTATTGTATCTAGCACACAGGTCAAGAATGGACCATTTTTCCATCACTTCTCTCTATTCTCCACATCAGTATCCCCTCTCTATTCTCTGCAATCTCTGCGGTGTGAAATTCCATCCACCGTCTTGTTTTCCCTGTGAAGACATCTTCACAGTGCTTTTGTTTATCACAGATATACCACTAGATTGACACAGACGAGGGGTACAGCTTCTCTGAGATGCAGAGTGGGTCTCACTTCCTTCTAAAGCTGGGGTTGGCCAGCTTCTGGTCAGCAAGCTAAATATGACCAGAAAACAAAAGAATCCACATGCAGACTGTGCTTAACAAATCTGTTTTCTATGAAAATCTTTGAATTATCTAATAGCATTTGGAAGTGAGGAAACTTAGATGAGGATGTTTTAAAAGCACACACATACATGAATAATTAAAAATAAAATATATCTTAAACTCTCTCTGTCTCTGTCTCTTTGTCTCTCTCTGTCTCTCTGTCTCTCTCTGTCTCTCTGTCTCTCTCTCTGTCTGTCTCTGTCTGTCTCTGTCTCTCTCTCTCTCTCTCTCTCTCTCTCTCTCTCTCTCTCTCTCTCTCTCTCTCTCTCTCCCTCCCTCTCTCTCTCTCCCAGGAGACACAGAGCCATGGTTTCTGCATGTCTGAAAGCCTCTAAGTACCATTTCCTCTGTTTGAGGAACCCAGCTGTCAAGTTTCACACACTATTTCCCCCCCTCTTGCTCATCCTAACTACTGGACTCCTGCACACAGTGGGAACAGGAGAGATGGTTTCATTAGCTGATATTTCCCTCATGGTTGTATAAGATGAGAGTACCCTAAGAGATGAGGCACCTCCTTCCTAAAAGTCTTGTGGGATTTGAATATTGGGGTAGGTTATTGGGAAGTGAATGTTTTTATAATGCTGCTTTAAATTCCATGACTGTGAAAGTCCATGGGCTGAGGCGATGAAAAAGAGGCATCCCCAAATGAGGGGCAAACACAAGAAACAGATACAGAGAGAAAAATGAAGGAAAGAAAGTACTCGGGAATAGAGAAGTAACAAAGAGATGGTAAAAGGACTGGGGGGCTTATCTCCAAATAATGATTGTTGAATTTTTTCCATGCTTTAAAAATTTTTTACTATCCTCATATCTTCTCAGGATAAATAGTCGATTTGGCACACATTCTTAATCCTGACACTAGGAAGGTAGAGGGAGGTGGATGTCTGTGAGTTCAGGACTAGCCTGGTCTACATAGTGATTTCCAGTGTCCATGGAGGCCTGGGGAGAATCAGATCCAGAGTTACAGTGGTGGTGAGCTTCTTGACCTTGGTGTTGACTGAACCCACAGAAATGGACCCAGAGTCTATGGACATGGAGGTGAAACTTTCAAAATCAATGGAGGATATCAAGAAAACAAGACCCTCTAAATCAGCATGGTCAGTGTTCCTTTGAACTCATAGAGACCGAAGCAGCAAGCACCGGGCCTGCCTGGGTCTGTGTCTGGTCCTTTTCATATATAGCATGGCTTCCAGTTTTGTGTTTTGATGGGATTCTTGAGTGTGCTAATGAGTAGGTCTCTGATTTTTATGCCTGCTCTTGGACTTTTCTTTCTGTTTGTCTTGTTTAACTCCGATAGTTTTGGTTTTATTTTACTTTGTTATATTTTATTATTATCCCTTAAAAAATAGTGTGAAAGCTCTCTGGATAGGCTCCCAGAAGAGACACCTTTTCTCACAGTGCAGTCATGGGTAGCAAATGAAACCAAGAGAAATGTTGTAAGAGGACTCCTGCCCCTACATGACAGCAGACTGGAGCTGAGTGAGAGGCCGAGGACATGGTACTCTGGTTTTCCCTGGCCATGCGTTCCCTGGGAGCTAAAAGAAAGCATCTCTGGCCATCTTGTGGTGCTTTGACTATTCTGTATCTTTGAAGAGCCTGAGATTTTCTGCTGAGTCTCAGTTGGAAGGTGAAGTCATGGGCACAAAGATTAGGGTGGGCAGACATGTTTACGGATTGTGAAATTCATCCACAGAAAGGAATTTTCCATCTTTGATAAGGGTTGAGGACTTTGCTGATGGATCTTTCTGGAATTGAAGTGTGAGTTTGGGAGATCATCTCTGCTCTCTCGGTTCCCCCAGACCCAATCCCTCAGTCTCATCCCTAGCCCTGCAACAGAACACCAGCTTGCAGCATCCCTTCCTCCTATCTACATCTGTAGAACCACTAACCACCTCGCTAATCTCCGTACCCCAACTTATCACTATATCCCAGCTTCCAACTCTAGCAGATACCTCCTGCTTAGCCACAAGCACACCTGCCAGAAAACCAAGTAGGTTACCCATAAACCTTCACCTCTATCTCTCTGTTCCAATACCAGCAGGCATTCTCTATGAATGCATGAGGTGAGCAGTCCAACGGAACAGGTAACACAGCCATCACACTTTCCAAAAGTCCAGAGAAGCAACAGAAACCAAGGAACAAAACACGCACTCAACAAAGACAAACCTAGAAATCAGCACCTAGATCTATAATCCTCCCTAACCCAGATGCCAGTGTAAGAACACAATAACAGAAGAAGGCAATATGCCTCCATTATGGTGCAGATGTCCTATCAGAGCAGGCTGTGAACTTTTCAACATAGCTGAAGCACAAGAGAAGGACCTCAAACCAACTCTATGGAGATCATAGTGTCCTTGAAGAGGAAATGAATAATTGCCTAAAGAAATCCAGGAAAAAATGAACCAAAAAACTGGAGGAAATTAATAAATCTCTTAAAGAAAACCAAGAACGGACAACCAAAGACTTGAAGGAAATGTATAAAACTTTTCAAGACCTGAAAATGAAAGTAGAAGAAATAATGAAAACACAAATGGAGGGAATTCTGGATATGAAAAACTTAGGAATCTGAACAGGAACCATAGAGCCTCACCAACAGAATATAAGAGATGGAAGACAGAATCTCAGACATTGAAGATACAATAGAAGAAATGGACTCATTGGTCAAAGAAAATGTTAAATATAAAATTCCAGACACAAAACATACAGACAATCTGGAACACTATAAAATGAGCAAAATTAAGAATAATGGAAAAGGACTGCCACACCTGGGGATCCATCCCATATACAGTTACCAAACCCAAACACTATTGTGGATGCCAACATGTGCTTGCTGACAGGAGCCTGATATAGCTGTCTCCTGAAAGGCTCTGTCAGTACCTGACAAATACAGAGACAGATGCTCTTAGCCAACCATTGAACTGTGCACAGGGTCCCCAATGGAGGAGCTAGAGAAAGGACCCAAGGAGCTGAAGGGGTTTGCAGCCTCATAGGAGGAACAACAATATGAACCAACCAGTACCCCCAGAGCTCCCAGGAACCTAACCACCAACCAAAGAGTACACATGGAGGGACCCATGGGTCCAGCTGCATATGTAGCAGAGGATGGCCTTGTTGGACATCAAAGGGAGGAGAAGCCCTTGGACCTGTGAAGGCTTGCTGCCCCAGTATAGGGGAATGCCAGGACAGGGAAGCAGGAGTGAGTGGGTTAGTAAGCAGGGGGAAGGGGATGGGATAGGGGGTTTTCGAAAAGGAAATGAGGAAAGGGGATACCATTTGAAATGTAAATAAAAATATCTCATAAAAAAGAATAATAGAAACAGAGAAAGGACCCAAATAAAGACCCAGACAAAGTCTCAACAAAATTATAGAAGAAAAATGTCCTAACCTAAAGAAGGACATACCTATAAAGACAGAAGAACATTACTCCAAATAGATTGGGCCAGAAAAGAAAGGCTCCATTGCCAAATAATAATCAAAACAATAAACATACAGAATAAAGAAATACTATTTAAAACTGCAATGGAAAAAAGTCAAGTAATATATAAAGGCAGACTTATTAGAATTACTTGTGGTTTCTCAATGGAGACTCTAAAAACCAGAAAGGTCTGAACAGACGTACTACAGACTCTAGAGTCCACAGATGCCAGCCTAGATTATTATACCCATCGATACTTTTAATCATCATAGATGGAGAAAATAAGACATTCATGACAAAGCAAAATTTAACAATATCTGTATAAATCAAGCAGGAGCTAGCAGACATTATAAAATAAATGGACCTAACTGATATTTTCAGGACATTTTACCCAAACACACACACACACACAAACCTTCTTCTCAGCATCTCATAAAACTTTCTCCAGAATTGACCAAATACTCAGATATAAAGCAGTCTCCACAGATACAAGAAAATCAAATAACTCCCTGTATCCTAACAGACCTCCGTGGGTTAAAGCTGGATATCTACAAAAGAAACAACAGAAAGCTTACAAACTCATGGAAACTGAACAGCTCTTACTGAATGAAAATGGGTCAAAACAGAAGTAGAGAAAGAAATGAAAGACTTTCTAGAATTTAACAGAAATAAAAACACAGCATAGCTAAGTTTAAAGGACGAGATGCAAACAGTGCTAAGAGGAAAGTTCATAGTACTGAATGACTAACAAAGAAATTGGAGAGCTTTCACGCTACCATCTTAGCAGCACACCTGAAAGCTTGAGAACAAAAAAAGCAAGCACATCCAAGAGGAGTTTGGCAAGAAATAATCAAACTGAGGGCTAAAATCAATAAAATAGAAACAAAGAGAACAATAAAAAAAATCAATGAAACAAGGAATTGGTTGTTTGAGAAAATCAACCAGAGAAACAGACTTTATCCAAACTAACTAAAAGATGAAAAAAGAATATCCAAATTGACAAAATTGGAAATAAAAGGTGTGTGTGTGTTAGGGGTGGGGGGAGAGGAAGTATGACAACAGACATGGAGGAAATCCAGAGAATCATAAGGACATGCTTTAAAAACCTGTACTCCACCAAATAAAAAAAATAAAATAAAAAAGAAATGGATAATTTTCTTGATAGTTTCCACTCCCCAAAGTTAAACAAAGACCAGATAAACAATTTAAATAGATCTATAACTCCTAATGAAATAGAAGTAGACATTAAAAGTCTTCCAACTGAAAAAGCCCAGGGCCAGATGGTTCTAGCACAGAATTCTACCAGACTTCCAAGAAGAGTTGATGCCAATAATACTCAAATTATTCCCCAAAACAGAAACAAAAGAAACATTGCCAAGTCATTTTATTAGGCCACAGGCACCCTGACACCCAAACCATAATAAGACTCAACAAAGAAAAAGAATCACATACTAATTTTCCTTTGTAAACATAGATACAAAAATACTCAAAATACTTAGAAACCATATCCAAGAACACATAGAAAAGATCATCCACCATGATCAAGTAGGTTTCATCCCAGAGATGCAGGGATGGTTCAATAAACAACAACCAGTAAATGTAAACCATCATATAGTCTTACTGAAAGAAAAAAAATACCATCTCATTAGATGCAGAGAAAACCTTTGACAGAATCCAACAGCCCTTCATAATAAAATTTTTGGAGAGATTAGGGATGTAAGGAGCATACTGAAGGCAGTTTACAGCAGGCCCATAGTCAACACCAAATGAAATGGAGAGAAACTCAAAGAAATTCCACTAAAACCAGGACCAAGACAAGATTGTTCCCTCTTTCCATATCTATTTAATATAATACTTGAACTTTTAGCTAAAGCAATAAGACAACTAAAGCTGACCAAGGGGATACAAATTGAAAAGACATCAAAGTATTGGTTTTTGCAGATGATACGGTAGTATACATAAATGACCCTAAAAACTTGGTCAGGCAACTTGTATCACTGATAAACACTTTCAGTGAAGTGGCTGGATACAAGATTAATTTAAAAATAGTAGCCCTTCAATATACAAATGAGAGACTAAAAAGTAATCAGGGAAACAACACCTTTTACAATAGTCACAAATAATATAAAATACTTTGGCATAACTCAGACCAAACAAGTGAAATACTTACAGGATAAAAACTTCAAGTCATTGAAAAAGGAAACTGAAGAAGATACCAGAAGATAGAACGATCTCTCATCTTCATGAATCTGTAGGATTTACATAGAAAAAAAATGGTCATCCTACCAAAAGCAATTTACAGATTTAGTTCATTTCCCATCAAGATTCCAACTGGGACACTAACCCAGCCATTCAGCTACCCGAACCTTCCTGGAACCTATGAAGGTGATCCTAACGAGGACTCCTAATAACGGGGGATTCAAAGTCATCTCTTACAGACCAGCAAGTTTTGCAGTAGTGTGTCTGGGTTACATTGGATGGAATTGTTTCACCAATGATATCCCTTGGAAATCCCCACACAACCCAGGTTGATTCTAAGACAAAGGATTCCTCTTTGCAAAATAAGGGCCCCACTGCTGAGGTCAACATCCACTCAGCTCAACTAACAGGGAGAGCTCATTTAACAACCTGGTGTCTGAAAGGAGCCCTTACCCCTATGGCCTACGTTTCTTTGGTATGGGAAGGTACTCTGCAGATTACCAAGAAAGAAATGTGGACACCAAGTCGGCAACAACAACTATGACTTGAAATCTGTCTAGCCTGTAAGATCTGCTAGGGCAATGGTGGCACAAAAAGAATTTGTGAGAGTAACCAACCAATGTCTGATTTCACCTAAGGTTCACTCCACAATACATACCTGACACTGCTTGGGTAACCAAAAACCAGAGACTAGATAGCTCAAAGACCTAGAGTAGAACCAAACACAACTGGTTAAAAACAAAACAATAAAATGATTCCTACTGATATTTTGCTACACTCATAGAACAGTGCCTTATACAGCCATCATCAGAGAGGCTTCCTCCTGCAGCAGAACTGAACAGTTGCAGAGATACATAGTTGCAGACATTATGAAGAGAGAGTATCTAAATTGGAAAGCTCCATCAAATCCCTCCCCTTACTGTTGTGGATAGCCCTGGGCTTGTATTTTGATGCTAGTTCCACTCCTTAGAGGGGCTGCAGATGAGGAGTTGCCTTGTGACCCTTCTCCCCACCTTAACTTTTCAAATAAAGACTTGAGCCAATGATTGGCAGGAGGAAGGGGGAGGAGCTGAGAGTTTGGGGGAGGAGAAAAGGATCACTAGGGGAAGGGGGAGGAGCTACGAGGGCTCTGCGGAGAGAGAAGCTCTTGGCCTGGAGAAACCGTAAGTGATGTGGGATAATATAGATTGGAATAGAGTAGTGTAGTGGGAGATCTGCCCAGTCTTGGTTTATAGCTTGTGTTGTTACTGATCGAGTTGAGATTTCTTTTACTGGGTAATTGGGTTGGAAACAAGGTAGCAACACCTTAAAGCTTAGGGAATCCTGCAAAAGAGGAGGAGGAAAGAGGGTAAGGGCCAGAGGGGATGCAAGGACACCAAGAGAACAGAGCCTCTGAAACAGCTAAGCAAGGTGCAGATGAGCTCAGAAACCGAAGCCCCAAGCACAGGCCCTCCATGCACCAGGTCCTCCGCCTATATATTATAGCTATCAGCTTAGAAGTTTTATGGGACTCCTGGTTATAGAACAAGCAGGTCTCTGACTCTTGGACTCTTCTGCTCTTGTTGGCTTGCCGTGTCCAACTTTGCTATGAAAGTTTTTGCTTCATCTTATTGTTATTGTCTTTTGTCCTGTTTGGTTGCTATCTCTTAGACGCCCGTTCTTTTCTAATGAGAGAAAGAAATGGAGTAGATCTGGTGGGAAGGAGGAATTGGGAGAGGTGTTGGGAAAGGGGCACTACGATCAGGATATTTTATGTGAGAAAAAAAATCAATGTTTAATAATAAAAAGAGAGTGAGTTCAGTCTCTCAGTCCCTTGTTTTCACTGAACTCAAGTTACTTTTTATCTCAATAAACAGCCTCATATCTTTACTCGTCTTCAAGGCAGAAGTAATTTGTTCCTTTTTTTAGCTACCTCAGCTATTGGTGTGTTCTCACATCAGGACACGATCTTGTTGCAGTTAAAGATGCAGTTAAAGATGATCCTGAACTTCCTGTTTCCACCTCCCAAGTACCATGACTTCAGGTCTGTATCATCCCCCTGTCGTATGGTGCTCAGAGGAGTCCAGGGCTTTGTGCATGCCGGAGTGCTCTACCAACTGAGCCACATACCCTGCCCTGTCAGGGCACTTTTTATATGTAATACTTGTACATTTACATGTGTATGAATTCACACATGTGTATGTACACAATATGGTGGTTTGAGAGAAAATGGTACCCATAGGCCCATAGGGAGTGGCACTATTAGGAGGTGTGGCTTTGTTGGAGGAAGAGTGGGCTTTGGGGACTCAGATGCTCAAGGCAGGTCCAGTGTAGCAATCTCTTCCTGCTGTCTGCCAACCTGGATGTAGAACTCTCAGCTCCTCCTCCAGCATCATGTCTGCCTGCACACCAACATGTTTCCTGTCTCTAAAACTGTAAGCCAGCCCCAATTAAATGATTTCCTTTATAAAAATTGTCGTGGTCATGGCGTCTCTTCACAGCAATATAAACCCTAAGACACACACCTTCTTCTAAACCTTTGCTTGCTGCTGTATTCCCATACAGCACACATAACTTGATAAAGTGTTAATAAATGTTTGTTGGGTGATTAAGGGCTAGAGAGAGCTGATTTCTCACTGCACAACAGCACTGAGTCTGACGGTGGACTTGATTTTATGCTGTGTGTGTGGGAATGCATATAGCCTAGCATGCCTGTGGAAGTCGGAGGACCTTTTGCTAGAGTCAGTTCTCTCCTCCATGTAAGATCTGGGAATTGAACTGAGGTTATCAGACTTGGCAGCAAACACCTTTACCCACTGAGCTGTCTTGTCAGCTCTCGAACTTATTTTCTTTTGGCTAAATGGTTAGAAGCAGGAATTCTCTCACTTTCTGAGTAACTTTTGGTATTTATGAAGAGGCTGTGTGTGAGAGAGAGGCAGTGTATAGTTGAACACACGTATCAGGCCTGAATTTATCATGTTGTAAAAATTTAGATGCAAGCCAGGGAGGAGGTGTAACATACAGATAGCAACCTAAATAAAATCAAGTGTTTTCTTCCAAAACGGCACCAACGTGGGTGTCTATCTGTAGCAAATTCATTTTGCAGATGTTTGCGGTCATCCAATTAACCAGCATTTTACCACCTGACAGCTGCTGATCCCAAATTTGCTGATTCCAGGGTTGCTTGTGGCTACAGGAATTTAATCCACTTGCTGGGTATAAACAGCAGCTCCTTTGCCTGTATCTAATCCCCCACAGGAGCCATCAGCTCTACAAGTGCTGGGGTTTTAACAAGGCAGTTTTTGCTCATACAGGATTAAATTATTTCACAGAGGAAGAGGTGGGACGTGGGAATGGGAGCATTGCGGGCTCCAGGAAAGGGGAAAATAAGGTCAGAACAAGTGCCTTTCTTTCCCCAGCATTGCAGTAATCCTGCAAAGTTCCTGAGCTCAGGGAAACAATTGACTTCTTTGATTATTTTCCTAAATTGCCGTGTTCAAAGACCATAGGCTGAAAGTTGCAACCAGCAGAGATGTGATATGCTAGAGATGGCTTAGTGAGTGGAGGCTTGTTCAAGCCTGGTCCCAGAGAACCCACATAAAAACTCAGTGTGCTGTCTCAGAATGGGAAAGGTAGATAAAGAAAGATCGCTTGGACTCATGACCCACTTAGACAGTCAGGGAGTGACAGAGGAAGATGCCCGAGGTTGATCTCTGGTCTTTTTTTTTTAATGTTTCTTAGATATATTCTTTATTTACATTTCAAGTGATTTCCCCTTTCCTGGTTCCCCTCTCCCTGAAAGTCCCATAAGCCCTCTCCCCTCCCCCTGTTCCCCAGTCACCCCACCCCATCCTGGATCCTGGTATTCTCCTACACTGCTGCATTGAGCCTTTCCAGGACCAGGAGTCTCTCCTTCCTTCTTCTTGGGCATCATTTGATATGTGAATTGTTTCTTGGGTATTCCGAGTTTCTGGGATAAAATCCACTTATCAGTGAGTGCATACCATGTGTGTTCTTTTGTGATTGGGTTACCTCACTTAGGATGATATTTTCCAGTTCAACCCATTTGCCTAAGAATTTCATGAATTCATTGTTTTAATAGCTGAGTAGTACTCCATTGTGTAAATATACCACATTTTCTGTATCCATTCCTCTGTTGAGGGACATCTGGGTTCTTTCCAACTTCTGGCTATTATAAATAGGGCTGCTATGAACATAGTGGAGCATGTGTCCTTATTACATGCTGGGTTGATCTCTGGTCTTATACATACACCTGTAAATGAGCACATCCCCATGTGTGTACATGCATACACATGCCAGAAAGATAAGGAATATGGGATAGACTCCAGGCAGTTGGAGTCCTGGGCCCATCTTTCTGATGCCTCACAGCTCTTTCTCAAGGAAGCGCTGAGCAAGTGTTTATTTGAGCTGTCTGCTTTGGTCTCTGAACTCTGCATTTCCTGATGGAACTTCAGTGGTATTCATTAAGACAACTGTGTCCACATGAAAGTACCAGGGTTTCTAGTCAGGAATGCAATGATGTCTTGCACAGGTCTAGCTCTCATCCACCAGCCTTGGCACCATGCTCTTTAAAAACAAAGAAGAGTGGTGAAGGGCACAGAGGTAGGCCAGTGAAGAGAGAAGGGAAGCAGGCTGGGATTTCCATGTAAGTGGCTAAGGCCAACGGATCTTGGCAGGCTAGGCTGGAGAAATGTCATGTTTTAGAAAACTTTTTGAGTATGGGGGAGCATCATAAAGCAAGCTAGAACTCTACTTTTCAATGGGAGAATTATTCTGGTGCATAGAAGCTAATCTGGATGTTCAAGTATGTGGGACCAGTGTTCATGTGTGTCTACTTGGGTGGACTGCTTTGAGATCATGCTTATGTGTACATTTAGAACATTGCTATTGTTACTCTCATTTTAAGGGCATAATATTTATATTTCCTTTTATGTGGTATGCGAACACATGTGTGCATGTTCTTACGTGTATGCATGCATGAAGAGGCTATGGGTATCATTCCTCAGATGATGTCCATTTGTTTAAGGCAAGGTCTTAAATTGGCCATTTAGTCTGGGTTTGTGGGAATCAGCACTACACACACACACACACACACACACACACACACACAAACACACACGTATTCACACATATTTAGAGAGACTATACTATTTTATCACTATAAATTACTGTGTTTTATTATTTGTTATTGCCAGCAACCTCTATTTGTATATAAAACACAGAACATATACAGTTCAACCTTGTACACCATTATAGGCATTGATTGGTGATCTTCATATATCCCCATTTGTCTTAGGGTTTTATTGCTGTGAACATATACCATGACCAAGACACATCTTATAAAGGACACCATTTAATTGGGATTGGCTTACAGGTTCAGAGGTTCAGTCCATTATCATCAAGGTGGGAGCATGGCAGTGTCTAGGCAGACATGGTGCAGGAGGGACTGAGAGTTCTACATCTTCTTCTGAAAACTGCTAGCAGAATACTGGCTTCCATGCAGCTAGGATGAGGGTCTTAAAGACACACCTACTCCAACAAGGCCACACCTTCTAATAGTGCCACTCCCTGGGCCGAGCCTATACAAACCATCACACCATCCATAAGGGAACCATCATAATTTTCATGTTGTGCATTAGAGAGTAGTTTTACTTTTCATGAGATCATGGGAGGTCATTATCCTCATGGTACAAGTTAATCTATGTTTGCTGGGAGGTAGCTAACTAAGTAAGTAAAACACTTGCTAGACAAGAGTGGAGACCTGAGCCCAGACTCCCAGGACTCACATGAAAGTTGAATGTGGTAGTATGCTCTGCACATTTGATTGCAGCACAGGATTAATTCTTAGGAGTTGTGAGCTGGGTAGCCCAGTATATATAGTGGCAAACAAGAGACCCCGTTTCAAAGAAAATGAACTGTAAGCAATAACACCTAAGGTTGTTCTCTGATCTCTACACATACACAGTGGCATTTGTGTGCACACTCTCACACACATAAATGAGTTTACAGATTAAACAAATGCAAGGAGTTGGACTGTGTAATAAGCAGGCACACGTTACATAAAAATTAAACACTTAAGGAAAAAGTAAGGCCATGAAAGGATTTATTTCGAACATATTTCACTTTTATTGCCTTTTCCCTCTAGGCTGGGTAGAACCATCACCCTTATCTGAGATGTTGCTATGGAAACAGGCTTGTACTGTCCTGTCATGCCTGTAGTATTTTTCTCAGGCACTCAGTATCTCTCAAAAATCTTAACAGCACTGAAACAGACATCAAACCCCAGAGGATTGAAAAACGGGACTTGTATTTCTTTTCCCCACCCTCACCGTCCTTCCTTCAAAGGCAAGACTGTCGACAAATTGGTGGCTCATGAGTCCTGCCAAAGATGATCCATTTTGCTCACAGACATGAGTTGATGGCGGGTGGCTGGGGGAGGCTGAGAATCCAGGCTCTGGGATCCTGGCAGGGGATAGCCTCATCTTTTTTTTTGGACACAGGTGTGCTGTCCTGCTGTCCAGGATGAAAGGCTGTCATCCCACATGGAGAAACATAAGAAACCGAGAATAACTGCCCATCATCACATGCTAAACAGGGGTCAGAAGAAAGGTGAAGAAAAGGCTACATAGGGGCTAGGAAAGGAGGGAGAGGTTTGGAAGCACCGTCATTATAGATGCTAAGTATTGGAGGGGGAAACTGTGTTACATCTGAGAAGCACCTTGTCCCCAGGAAGCCCCCTTTCCATCACTGGCCACACAGCATTCTGGAAAAACTGGCAGCCTTCTCTTTCTTAATATCTCAGGATGCTGTCGAGAACACGGATGAAGGGCCAGCCAGATGGCATGGCATATAAAAGTGCTTGCTGCCAAGTCAGATAACCCGAATTCTACTCTAAAACCTACAGGGTAGAGAGAATTGACTCCTGCAAATTGTCCTTTGACCTTCACACATACACTGTGGCATGAGTGCACACACATCTGATAATAGATAGATAGATAGATAGATAGATAGATAGATAGATAGATAGATAGATAGATAGATAGATAGATAGATAAAAATAAATATAAAAAAGAGACTTGATCAGGAGGGGCCAAGGAGATGGCTTAGTTGCCCAAGTGCTTGCCATGCAAGCATGAAAACTTGAGTTTGATCCCCAGAACCTTTGTAAAATAGCTGGGCCTGGTAGCACTTGCTTGTAATCCTGGTGCTGGGGAGGTGGAGATAGGAGAATCCTTAAGGCTCACAGGCTAGCTAGTCCAGCATAAACGATAAGTTCCAGAACCACAAAAGACCACATCTCGAACAAAACAAAACAAAACCCACCAGAGTAGATGGTGTCTGAGGACCAGTACCCAAGGTTGTCTTCTGCCTCTACACACTCACACACACATGTGCACCCCACTCCTGTCCCCATGCATACTAAGAACACAGATGAAGTAGAAATCAGCGTTTCCTCCAGAATGCACTTGATAGTACTATCTTTAGCTACCGAATAGTATACTCTTCTACACGGCCCTTTGCCAAGTGCCCACTAGGTTTCAAATGCCTTGCAATATTTCCTTCCAATTATCTTTGATAATAGCCTGGCAGTAGCTGCATCTCCAAGGTAAGGAAGCTGAGACTCTGAGATGAGTTGCCAAGCCACAGCTAATAAGTGTAATGTTTGATTGGAACTCCAGGTTTCTGACAAGGGAATGAGAGAGTTCTTCATGCTTCTCAGACAAGGCATAGATTTTCTCCTTCCTGTTGTTTCTACTTTCTGGGGGGGTTCCCACTTTTCCTGCCCTTGGGAAGCCTTCCCCAAAGACTGATGAACAGTTTTCTACTCTCCTCTTAATTTTTCTTTTACCGTTTATTGCAGCATCAAAGACAGACTTGGAATTTATTTCTTGCTTTAAAAGCTTTACTGCTGATCCCCAGAGTAAAAAGATGGGCAGAAGACAGCAACCATTAGCAAGGGGGAGCTGCAAACTTAATATACTCTCCACTTTCCAGGTGTGCCTTGTGGGTCAGGAGGAAAAGGTGTCTGGTCTCTGCTCTTCTCTTCTGCTTTATTGTGTAGCCAGACTGGTCTGCTATTAATGGACTCTGCTAACACCCTCAGTTGTCACCACCTGCCTGGAGGACACTGAACTGAGTGGCTCCTTGTTTACCAGTGCAATTCTTTTATTCCAAGCAAGGTGAGAGGGTTTGTATGGATTCTCCACTGTATATCTAAGACTTAGTTGCCTTTCACAGGTGTGTGTGTGTGTGTGTGTGTGTGTGTGTGTGTGTGTGTGTGTGTAGACTCTTTAAAAGGGTTCTAATTAGGAGCTCTCTTATTGTAAGACACCCCTGTCAGATTATCTGCACACAGATTCCATTTTTCTACTGGATAGCAGGGTCTTTCTTGGCCTGGTTTATGGAACAAGGGTCTACTTGTCCATGCGCAGGAGAATTCCTCTATGGCATCCGACTTTAAAGTTCTAGTTCTAAAGATGCAGAAGACCAGATAGCAGAGGACAATTTCATGATCCCCCAGCCTAAATCCCTCTTATGACTCTTCCTTTTTTGACATAGAATTCGCATCATCTGAGGACTGATGGTTGGTAAGAAAGCTCTCTCTCCTTGGGGAAACCACCTCCACCTTCTGGCATCATGTCAGGGTCCATGTTGCTATCTTTCTTGGATTGCTTTTGACTTTTGAAGCAGGTTAGTTCGGGGCCATGGGATATATACACAATTGTCACAATAAAAGGATATTTCTTTTTTTAAAAAAAAAAAAACAAAACTCCTGTGTGTGTGTGTGTGTGCGCGCGCGTGCGTGTGTGTTCCTGCATATGCAGGTACATACGTGTGAGAGAGTGTCTGTGAACACCAGAGGACAAGCTCAGTTGTAGTTCTTCATTGGGTGCTTTGTTACTTCCTTCCTTAGTTATTTTGGCGCTATGATAAAATATGATGACCAAAAAGCAGCATAGGAAAGAAAGGTTGGGTTCATTTTGCTTACAGCTCCAGAGTTCCTCACGATGGGATGGAACAGTAACAGATAGGGAAGGAATGGCAGGAGAAGCTGGCTGATCACAGTTTCATACTCACACAGGAAGCAAGAGAAGGATCAGGAAGTAGAGCTGAGCTACAAAGCCTCAGAGACTACTCACAGTGACTTACTTCCTCCAGCAAGGATCTATCTCCTAAAGATTCCATAACCTGACCAAACAGCGCCACCAACTGGGAACCAAATATTCAAATACATGAGCCTATGGAGGACTTTTCTTATTTAAACCTCATTTAATATCCCCCTTATTTTCAAGACAGAGTTTCTCACTGGTCTGAAACTCTCAAGTAGACTCCAGTGGCTGGTCAGTGAACCTCAGGGCTCCACCTGTCTCTCCCTCCCCAGCACTGAGATTACAAATGTGTACTATCACTGCCTCTAGGGACAAACATCCCCATGTTGGTAAGGCAAGTGCTTTACTGACTGAGTTATCTCCCCAACCTCAGATCTTATTTTTTAAAAACCACTTTCCAATGAGAGACCACAGGTATCCTTGAAGAAATGGCTGATTCTCAAACTGGGGCAGTGTTGTATGAGACACTATTTCCAGGAGATATGAACAAATGTCTACCCACTCCAGACAGGAAACCAATGACAGACCAGAGTAAAACCTGGTAAGCCAATGAGTTTATTGGAATTACTTACAGGAAATGGGAGGTGGTTACGTCCAGGTGCAGGGACGCCTGAAAGGTAGCTGCATCACTGATAGCCCCCTCAGCATGGGTAATGGACGCTGCAATTCTGGATCTCTCTGAACAATTTGCAGGGAGTTCAGCAGGTTGAAGTCTCTGATATAGAGCTCATCTGGTCTGAGACTGCTCAGTAGTCCTTACTGCTTATATAATCTTGGGGAGAGTTGGGCCTTGTGCATCTGGTCAGTTTCAGGTACTTCCTAAGAATTATGAGTTGTTTACTTCCTGAATGTTATCAAGCCTCCTTTTAGAATTTCTTGAGTCTTATTAAGGAGCTTCTCTCAAGGATGGAATGTTTAAATGTGAAGAAATTGCTTTGGAATAAGCAGGAAATATACAAGGTGAATCTGGAGTGTCTTAATACTCAAAGGTGAGAAGAACCCAACCAACCAAATGCACACCAATGCATATGTATTTCAAAGAAAGCACTCCCAGCCGCCATAACCTAAATATGGAGAACAGAATTGCAATAAAATAACATTGGATCACAAATTTAATACAAATATCCATAGTTCTTCTGGACATAAATAAATGATTGAATATGTTAGCATGTGAGGAGAGACCACTCTCTAGTGCAGGCAGAATTCCAAATCAATTCTGCTGATGTTCTACCTTGAAGGTAGAGGACCATCACTTCTGAAGAGTGGTGGACTACATGAAGTGACTCCCTTAAGAGAGAATACTCAGCTGGCCAAGTGCCTGCTTCACAAGCCTGAGCACCAGAGTCCAGTTCTCAGCATCCAGCTAAGAACAAGCATGGCATGTGCTTCCGTTATCCCAGAACTGGGGAGGCAGAGACAATGGGTCTCAAAGATCACTGTCCACCCAGGCCAGCTAAGTTGATGAGCTCTGGGATCTGTGAGGGACTCTGTCTTAAAAGGATAAAGCGAAAGGGCTGGAAGATGGCTCAGTAGTAAAGAGTGCACACTGCTATTTCAGATGACCTGAGTTCATAGTCAAATGTCCATGTTAGGAAGCTCACTACCACTTCTAACTCCAGATCCAGGAGATCCAACACCTTCTGGCTACTGTGTATACCTGAAACTATATGCACGTGCACACACACACACACACACACACACACACACACACACACACACACACAGAGAGAGAGAGAGAGAGAGAGAGAGACAGACAGGATTACAAAGTCTTTAAAAAAAATGAAGGCAAAGAGGGATTGAGGAAGGCACCTGATATCCACCTCTTATCTCCACAGGTATGTAGGTACACATGCATGTATGTACATGGACATGTATGTGGAGAAAGCTGACAAATAATACCAAGGCCAGAGTGCAATGTCATTGTCAATGTCAGCCCCCACAAATCAATGCAATGGCCCAAACCGTCATTATCATTGATGAAAATGAGACTTTACCTTAGTCAACTTGAAAACCTAGAACCCTGACTGGCCACAGGAACCCTATCAGGAAAACCCCATTCCCAGGTATCCTACAGTGCACTTCATCAGCACTTGTCCTAACAGACAAAGTCATTAAGAACATATGTGATATCCTGAGTGCAATCTGGAAATAGATGGGTATTAGACACGTACTGAGGACTCAGAATGGAGTGTGAACACTAATCAATAATAAATCACTGTCGACTCATTAACTTCAGTAAATATACCCAGAGAGGTAATATGTTAATACCAGGAGAGCTACATATGGGAGGGTGCCTGTGAGCTCAGTACTCTCTTCTTAATTTATTTGCAAATCTAACACTGTTCTAAGAAGTCTATTAGTCTAGAAGTATAGTCTGAAGCTATGGATTTTATATCTATCCACATGTTAACTAATATAAAAGAGACTTGGTCCAGGTAACTGTAAGTTGGACCAAGTGCGGGACCCTGGTGCTTAGTACCATACATCTGATGTGTGACACTGTCACACACATTCATTTTCTTGAATAACGCACATACACACAGGCACCCAGTCATGTAGGCTCATATTTGTGATGGTTCCATTTATAGTACACAAGAATGTTTTGGGATGGAGTAATGGCTCAGTCAATAAAGTATACACAAACATGAGGAGCTAAGTTTGCTCTCTGAGAACTCAGGTAACAAAGCTAGGTATAGCCGAACACGCCTTTAAACTCAGTGTGCTGACTAGTTATGTCAGTTTGACAGAATCATTTAGGAAAAGGGGAGTTCCTTTGAGAAAATACCCTCTCTGGATTGGAATTAGGCATTCTCTTGCCTGATGATTGATGTGGGACAGCTTACCTCAATGGATAATTTTACCCCCTGGCTGGTGGTCCTTGGTGCTATAAGAAAGCAGGCTGAGCAAGCCACAAGGAGCAAGCCAGTAAGCAGCACTCCTCCATGGCCTCTGCTTTATCTCCTGCCTCCAGGTTCCTGCTCTGACTTTCTCGGATAATAGACTTTGACATAGAACTGCAAGCTAACGTAAACGCTTTACTGCCTATGTTTATCAGAGCAATTGGAACCTAGGACATTCCATGCTGGGGTAGTAGAGACAGGCAGATCAACAGAGATAGCTGAATCCACCGCTCCAGGTTCAGCAAGAAAACCTAGGTCAAATAATACAATAGAGAGGGCTGAACTTGGGATCAATTCTCAACACTAATAACTCTTAATGCAGTTCGATGGAACCTGACACCCACTTCCCACCTTAGCAGCACCAGACATCCCTGTGCTTCATAAACACACATGCAAGCAAAGTGTTCAGAAAATAAAATAAGCAAATTTAGAAAACATAAGGCAGAGAACACCAAAGAAAAAAATGCTCAACATGGAATGGAAATGCCATGGGATCTATGAAGGAGATACTAATGAAGACTCCTAGTAATGGCAGACACGGCCTGAACTGGCCATCCTCTGTAACCAGGATGTGTCGGGATTGGAGCCTAGCATAATTGTCATCAAAGACATTAGAGAGACTTCATCTAGTAGCTGTTGGGAACAGATGATGCAGAGTTTGACAGCCAAATATTAGGTGGAGTTTGGGGACTCCTGAGGAGTAGGGGGAGAAAGATTGGAGGAGCCAGAGGGATCAAGGACACCACAAGATCATAGCCTACAGAATCAACTGACTGGTACTCAAGTGGACTCACAGAGATCAGGGAGCCTGTATGAGTCTGTCCTAGGTCCTCTGCATATATTTTATGGTTGTATAGCTTGATGTTCTTGTAAAACTCCTAACAGTGGGAGCAGTAGCAGTCTCTGACTCTTGCCTCCTTTTGGAATCCTTTTCCTCCTACAGGATTCCCTTGTCCAACCTTGATGTGAGAATGTGCTCCTGGTCTTATTGTAGCTTGTTATGTCATATTTGGTTGATGTCCCTGGATGGCCTGTTCTTTTCTGTGGGGAGGTGGAAGAGGGAGTGGATGGGGGTGGAGAAGGAGAGGTACTAGAGAGAGACTGGGGGAGGGGAGGGAAACTGTAGTCAGAAGTAATGTATGAGAGAAGAAGAAATAAAAAGGAAAAAAAATGCTCAGTACTGACCTCTGACCTCTGCAGTCATGTGCACATACATAGTTAAAGATACACACAGGCACACACACTGTAACATGCCGGCTTCTCTGGGTCTTAGCAGGATCCTGGCACAAATGCCTCTGACTCTGGAGACACCAGAAATGCTGCATAACTGATTCTAGTGTCTGCTAAGTGATGAGCCTTCCTCAGTGGACAAGCCTCCTAGTCTGTCTTTGAAGCTTGGGATCCTGGGATGCTGTAGACCCCAGATACTGGCTCATATCTCTCCTAGTGGCTGTGAGGCATGTAAAGGGAATGCTTTCGTGAAAATAGGGTTGTTTATTTTTGGCTACTATGAATCTCAGTTCTTATTCAGGGAGAGAAAATTACTATATGTGAGTCTTCCCTATTTAAATGCCGGGGAGGCATGGTGTGGCTATGGCAAACCAGTGGTCTGTCCTTCTGCAAGGTCCTTTCCATCGGGATAGGAATTAGTCAGAGTGCAGAATGTCTAATGAGGCTTCTTGCCCTCACAGACATGCTCTCAGCATCCTTATCAGCAGGGCAGCCAGCAGAAGCCTCAGATGTCTCTGATATCTTTGTCCCTGGAGATCTCCTTGCGGCGCCCATATTAATTAGTCTATTGCTAACACGCACATCAGATAAATATCAGATAAATATCCGGGAGAACTCTATGCTAAAAGGAAGGTCTGGAACTATTCTGATGAATGAGGAAATGAGCCTGACAATGTCTCCTCGTGATTGTTTGCCAATGGTGCAAACTATGCAAAGAGGATTACAAGGATAACCGTGCTCTCTGCAGAATATCCTCCAGCTTAAGGCTAGATAGCAATTTGCAGGAATTTGAAAAAAATCTATGATTGCCACTAGTTTGTCAATTTGTTTTTCTTTTTTAGCTGTGCCTTCTGGAAGGATCATGTCCCAGCTAAATCTGCAAAACAAGTCATACTCAGGAATCCCCCTACCCCCACTATTTCCGTGGTTCTAGTTTTGAAAGTTATTGGGCCTTTTCTGCTGTTTTTGTTGCTGTTGTTGTTGTTGTTTGTTTTATTGTTTTTAAATTCTAGGTTATTTTAAAAAGATTTTTAATTTAAAAATGCATATAAGTATATATTATATCTTGAATATTCTTCCATTCCTTTCCATACCTCCCTACATTCTTTTATTTCTCTCCCATTAGTCCTCTTTGTTCCCTAAATAGTTTCGTATTTACTTCTTAAAATAGGTTTTGAACATTTTTATTAGATATTTTCTTAATTTACATTTCAAATGTTATCTCCTTTCCTGGTTTCCCCTCTGGAAGCCCTCTATCCCCTCTCTCTCCCCTCCCCCTGCTCCTATGAGGGTGTTTCCCCCACCCACCCACCCACTCCTGCTTCCTCATCCTGGCATTTTCTTACACTGGGGCAATGAGCCTTCACAGGACTAAGGGCCTCCCCTCTCACTGATGCCCGACCAGGTCATCCTCTGCTACATATGAGCTGGAGCCATGGGTCCCTCTATGTGTACTCTTTGGTTGGTGGTTTAGTCCCTGGGAACTCTGGGGGGGGGGTCTGGTTGGTTGATATTGTTGTTCCTCCTATGGGGCTGCAAACCCCTTCAGCTCCTTGGGTCCTTTCTCTAGCTCCTCCATTGGGGACCCTGTGCTCAGTCCAATGGTTGGCTGTGAGCACCCACCTCTGTATTTGTCAGGCTCTGGCAGAGCCTCTCAGGAGACAGCTGTATCAGGCTCCTGTCAGCAAGCACTTCTAGGTATTCACAATACTATCTGGGTTTGGTAACTGTATATGGGATAGATCCCCAGGTGGGGCAGTCTCTGGATGGCCTTTCCTTCAGTCTCTGCTCCACATTTTGTCTCTGTATTTCCTCCTGTGCATGTATTGCTTCCCCTTCTAAGAAGGACCGAATATCCACACTTTGGTCTTCCTTCTTCCTGAGCTTCATGTGGTCTGTGAGTTGTATCTTAGGTATTCCGAACTTTTGGGCTGATACCCACTTACCAGTGAGTGCACACCATGTGTGCTTCTGTATGGTAGGTATGTGCAGTTACCTGTGGTAGCCAGAAGAGGGCTCCAGATTCCCTTGAGCGGAAGGCTGATGTTGCAGGTGGTTGTGAGCTGCCCTATGAGTGTTCTGGAAATTGAACTCAGATCTCTGTCAGAGCAGTATATGTTGTTAGCTTTTGCACTATCTCTCCAACCCCATCACTTCTACTCATATTATATGTGATTTTATGTGTCTGTATAACATCTAGGAACAACTAATGGGACAAAACATACCACATTTAACTTTCTGAGATAATTTGCTTATCTAGCTTATCTAGCTTGTGTCCATTTTTTCTGTAAATGACATAGTTTTGTTTTATTTTTACTGAATATATGTATATATATATATATGTATGACATATGTTATATGTCATATATATGTATACATTATAAATACTATAACATATGTATAACATGTTACCTGTTAGATATCTTTTTTCAATAAAATACTTTTTATTTATATTTATTTAATATAATAATAATATATTATTGATGATATGCCGGGTGCGTTCATGTAGGACTGTCTCTAAGTTGCCTTGACGTGATTCGGGTCTCTCTCCTTCATTGCATATAGTCCTCCAAGACAGTGAGAGTGTGCTGGAGATGTAACCTCTTGAGATAAGACAGGACCAACCTGTAATAGCTCAAACTTTATTCTTGTTATTCGTAGGGAATGTAGCATCTTGAGAAGAGAGCAAATGCCCAGAGAGCAAGACTTTATTTTCTTCTCCTTTGGAGGGAGATTGTGTTCCAAGATTTAGTCCAGTGATTACCCCCAAATTTTATAACAAGTAGACTTGTTAGGTTTCTAGATGTTAAGACCAAATGCCTGACAGAAGCATCTTAAGGAAGGCCTTAAAGTTCAGAGGACACACCCCATCATGACCTGTGTGCAAAGCAGATGCTCACATCACATCTACAGCAAGGCAGCAAAGACATGACAGTTGTGCTAGGCTCCCTTTCTCCATTTTATTGTACCCAGGACCCCAACCCATGGATGGTACCCCACACAGTCAGGGTGAGTCTTCTGCCTACATTAACCTACTCCAAAAGCTCCTCATAGATACCATGAAGAGGTCTGTTTCCATGGCGATTCCCAGTCTAGTGGAGCAGACAATGAAGATGCACTGTGGCAACCAGGATAGGTTGACTTTGAGGGTTACTCAGCTGTGGTGTAACTGAGACACCATCACTCGAGCCTCCTCTTCATCTGACCGCCTTTGTGAGGCTTGAAGTAAGATCTTGGGGTTCTCTTGTCTTTGTGTGTGTGTGTGTTTGTGTGAGTGAGTGTGTGTGTTTGTGTTCATGTTAGGTGGACAAAAGTGTGTGGGTACATGTTAACATGTATGCACACATGTTAGCCTTGGATGTCATTCCTCAGAAGTATTATCCAAGGGACCTGCTTATATCTACCAGGACTGCAGTCTTATCCCAACATGCCTGGCTTTAAAAATGTGTTTCCTGGGAATCAAACTCAGGTCTTGTGTTAGATGGCAAGCACTTTTCCAACTGAGCCACCCCCTTCTCTTGCCCCTTGCCGCCCATCTGTACGTAAAATTTCTGTTTGTTGCAACTTGTTTATGAGTCTGCTCTGTTTCTTCAGACTGACGCACGCTACCTAATGTACTACATGCCTGATTCACAATGCCCTTTCCAAAAGCAGAGATGAGCCGGGCTCTCATTTAGGTGAGTTAGTGAACCTCCGTCAAGCTTCTCCTATACCAGCCACACTCTGCCACAAAGCTGTAAAGACAGACTCCAGCTCTGGAGAGCAGATGCAAGTTTACTCTCCTCCTCGAATCTCTGAATCCACAGATCTCCACCACCCCTCTTGCTTTCTGCATGCAGAAATTGTTCCGAACACCTGGAGTCTGCTAACTGCCATGTCTGTTTTGGGGTTTGCTTATGCTGATGAGTTTTGGGATCCGGATCCTTTCCCCTTGGCTGTGGGCTGGGTGGGGTGTCCCTCCGGGCTCTGGCCACAAGCTGGCCCTCATTTCAAGATTACATGGATTTCTGTAAGGACATTTTTCTGTCACTTCGTTCATGCAGACGGGCATTAGCTTGGGCAATTTGGAAGCTGTGGTAGAATTTCAATTTCCCACTTCTTAATGAAGTGGCCCAGCTGTGGGGTTAGATTAGCTATTGGAAATTTTATGGTGTGTGAGGTTGTAGAAGTCAAGGGAATGGAATAGGAAACACAAAATAATGAGGTACAAACTCATCCTCCTAACCAAGCCCTGAGTGAATACATAAAGTAAGACTGGCAACCGTGTTCGGCATTGGGGAAGCTTGGGCAGATTCCACTGCCACCCCTGACTTGAATTCTGATCGGAATAGTCACTTACTCTCTGGATCTCAGTTTCATTTACAGTCACTGGGTAGTTTGAACTAGAACTCAGGAGTTTAGATGGGGGGGGGGAATTATTGTCCAAGAGTGCTCTTAAACAGCTAAAATTAACCTTCGTTGAATTCTACAAGGTCTGTGTACAGAACGACTGGACTGGATGGCTTCCATGGCCCTTCTGGTCAGAGTGTCTCAAAATTCTAGAATAGTCCATGCCAAAGAAAAGTTGACCTTAGACTCGGTTCATACCCTACTGCCTCTTGTTGGAGTTGTTTACTGGACTACATCAGTTCCCACTGACCTCTGCCTCCTTTCATTCCTACATGCTCTGATTAAACCAGCCAATTATTCCTTTATTTATCCACCCACTCAATATTTTCCAGAAAACCAGTAACCACATATGGAATAAGGGCTTTTTGTGTGTCAGAGCCCTTGATCATCTCAGCCATATTCAATGAGCCAACAAGCAGTTCTTGAATTTCTGCTATTACAGTTTCATGAGGACCAGCAATTTTTAAGTTTGGCTGTGTTTTAACAACTACTGGAAGTCACTAACACTCTCATGCCATAGTCTATATTCATGGTGGTTGGGACTAGAATATTTTATGAAATCTTTCTCTTCATCTCCAAGCTGATTTCAAAATATAGTGGTTGTTGATTATAGTGATGATCCTGGCCCCAGAATATTAGGACTGGGTTGAGAACTCTATCTATCTATCTATCTATCTATCTATCTATCTATCTATCTATCTATCTATCTATCTATCTATCTATCTTCTGTTATCCATTTATCTATCATGGATAGCACTTTTTTAAGGAAGCTCAGACCTTGTCTGGCCTCAAACTTAGCAACCTCCTGCCTTACCATTCTCCAATGCAACCATGCTAGCCTTTGAATTGATTATTTTTAAATTTGTATGTATATGCATAAATGTGTGTGTGCACACATGTACACACATATATGTGTAGGTACCTGAATGTTTTATAGAAGACCTTTATCTCAAGTCTAAAAGCATATACACTGTGGTTGAGCTGAGTTCATAAGAGCTGAAGAGAGTCAAGGTCTGCTCATGCCCTTAAGCAATGCACACAAGAAATAAGCCACTCTGTTGCTACAGCAAAACTTGACAAATATAATCTAGGGGCAACAAGAAACAGAGTAGTTATAATGCCCTTGTGTACTATTTGATGTGATTAGAAGAATGAATTTATGGAGTCAGATATTCTGAGTTTATTTACAAGATTTGTTTTATTTCTAATTATGTGTATGTGTGTCTGGAAGAGTACCGTTGGAGGCCAGAGGTATCAGAAGGTGAACTGGCCAACGAGGTGTTGTCAACTGCACTCTCCTCCAGAAGAATATTATTGGCTCTTAATAACTGGACCATATTATCAGCCCCTGTCTCCAGTATAAATTTCACCTCTGATACTATCTAGGAGAAAATGATGAAGTTACTCAACCTCTCTGAAATGCAATTTGTTTCTTTATAAAATAGATATAATCGTAATAACTGCCTGAAATGCTTTATATGAGGATTATATATATGTATATATTTATATGCTAGTGTATTTTTCCTTAGAACCATTATGAAACCCATGGTATTTGCTAATGTTACTCTCCAATACATATCTTTTAATTTTAACTGAGGAAGTGATCACCTTTTGAGTGTTTGTTCTTTTTGTCAGCAGTGGCTTGAGTGAGACTGGCCCCCAGTAGGCTCACATGTTTGAATACTTGGTCTCCAGTGAGTAGAACTGTTTGGAAAGGACTGGAAGGTATAGCCTTGTTGGAGGAGATGTATCCCTGGGGGGCGTGCTTAAAGTTTCAGAAGCAACCTATCATTCCCAGCGTGCTTTCTCTGCTTCCTGCTTCAGGTCAAGATGTGCACTCTCAGCTGTCCCTGCTGCTATGCCTTTGCTGGGCCATCATGGACTCTAACCCTCTGAAACCATAAGCCCAACTAAATGTTTCTTTTTATAAATCACTTTGGTCATGGCATTTTGTCACAGCAATGTAAAAGTAATGAAGGCAACATTTTAAAGCATTTCTGTTTTAATCAGTCACAGTTCATTTTGCTAGAACAACCTTGTGTTGAGTCTTTAAAACCTTCATGCTGTAATTTGTTTTTCTTATGTTTTATGGTCCTTGACTTGACTTCCATCTTCCAGGTCAAAGAAGGATATGTCAGGCAGATCCATATTTGGCAAGATTATGTGTGTGTGTGTGTGTGTGTGTGTGTCTGGATTTTTTCTCACAGCAAAGCACTTAGACTAAATGGAAAGTAATTAATATTTTTTGAAGAGCAAGGAGTGACATGAAATGCCTAACTATTAAACACAGTCCCATGTTATCATGGACAGTCAACCCATGATGGAGGAAGAGAAACTCACATTTGATAAAGGAGGTGAGCAACTGTTTAAAACCAAGAATTAGGGTTGGCAAGATGACTCAGTGGGTAAAGACACTTGTTCCCAAACTTGAGGACCTGAGTTTGCAGTCCAGAATCCACAGGGTAGAAGGAAAGAACCAACTCAAAATAAGTAAAAATAAATAAAATAGAACCAAGGATCAATGTCAAGAATCAAATATACTTTCTCTTCTTGGAGGTGACCAAAATCCCTTCAAATTCAGTGTATCTGTTAGTACCAAATACTGTGTTTGTTTCTGGTATTCATGCTGCCTTCTTTTTAAAGCTACTATTGGATAGTACACATCTTTTCATAGAGTTCACTGCCATCTCAATTAAATTTTTATGGCCAACCCTAAACCTAACATGAGCTAAAGGTTTCCCTTTTATTCCTTTATCTTTACTGGGCACATTATCTAAGCCACCTGTCTGTGTTTTATACTCAGTCCTGAATAGAAATTTGTTTCCTAGGCAGTCTCCCCAGTTTCTATGAGAAAACATTTCTTGTTCTTGGAAATACTTATAAATTAAAAAGTGTAGGCCTTTCAGCTGGAACAGATCCTGCCACGCTGCCATCACAGATTGCCTATGTTTTTATTTCTGAAACATCATCTGACAGTGGATTTGAACAGAAATGGTAAACACCTCGGGCTTAGCTCCATGGTATGCTGTCACATAATAGGTTTGTTTAGCAGTCCAGGACTAACCATGGGCCACAAAAGCCCCAAGACTAGAGGTGGAATCATTGCTGAAGACATTCGACAACTAGAGGTTATTGGATGGGCAGATGGTAATACAGAAATAACAGCCAAGCTTTAAATGAGCTCACCCTTCCTCATGTAAGGTGTGATGTGTATATGTGGGAGGGGGAGCTCTCCCTTCCTTCTGTGTGGTGTGATGTGTGTATGTGTGGGGAAACTCTCCCTTCCTTATGTGTGGTGTAATGTGTATGTGGGGGTACATGCTCACACGTACATATGTGGAGGGCAGTACATTCTGAGAATTGCTGGATATTTCCCTCTGCTGTTGGCCAGGTTTTTCTTTTTGAGGAAGAGCCTCTCACCAAACTGGAGCTCACAAATTCAGTTAAATTAATTCAGCTGTTAACCTCAGAGAGCCACCATCTCTGCCTCATTGTTGAGATAAACGTGTGCCATTATTCCTTACGTTTTTAAAAAACATGGGTTTTGATTATAGAATGTGGGTCCTCATTGAAGTTGAAATTTCTGGTTATTTTTTGGAGACTCAGTTGTGTCATGTGATGTTTCTCTGGAAACTGTCTTATGGGAGGATGTTTTGAAAGGACACGTGGTGTTTTTCTGAAAGCTGACTGGAAAAGGGGCATGCAGTGTTTTGCTAGAGCAGATGAGTGAGAAAACATGTGATGTTTGGAAATGGTATAAACAAACCCAACAGACAATGAACAGTGTGCCACACTTTGCTGGTCTTCATTGGGCTTTGCTGATGCTGGTCTTCATTGTTGGCGCTATGGCATTGGTTCACCTTGCCTTCTCCGGTGTTTCAGCAGCTTCTTGCCACATCCTTGGACTCAGGCTGATTGAGAAAGCCTCTCGGTTTCTTCATGATCAAACTGCCACTGCTGATTTGTGAATGGTGTTTAGGAGTAGATTGATCTACTGCTGCCGATTCGTGTGAACTGAACTGCTGCTATCCTGACAATGAAGATTAGAATTGACCCAAAGAACTATTTCTAAACAGGTCTACATCTTCCTTTGTCCTATTAACCTTTTCTTTTCACTACCTCTGGTGGGTGGTGGTCTAGAAGGGAGGTTAAAGCTTTTAAGGACCCTTATTAAAGTAGGTTTTGAAAAATATAAGCCTATATATCATATTCACTTATCCATTTCTCCAGTCCCTGGAATTAAAATTTAGAGTTGGTAGACAATATGGCTGATTGGAAAGGTCTTAACTGGAGAAGCAGTCTTACATCTTCACAGAACAGCTGTCCTAATCACTCCTAGGGTATTAGTTCCAAGATCTCTGTGGATATCAAAATATGAAGACATTTAAATCTTTTCTGTGTAATGGTACAGCATTAGCATATAGCCAGCTAATGTGCTCTGATGTACATGAAATCATATTTAAATTCTTGTAATACACATCATACTGCAAATATTGTATAAATCAGCTGTGTAATGTTCAGAGGATAATTACAAGGAAAAGTCTGCTCGTGGTCAGTGCAGAAATAATCTTTGATCACAGAATAACTGGATGTGAAACCCACTGAATACAGGAGATCCACTGTCTTTGGGGAGACTTCTAGGTCCCATTTTCTTTACTTATAAATACCCCAAGGGAGAGGGTGGAAGCCCAGAGACTACCCAGAGTTTCAGAGCACATATTACTCTTACAGAAGACCTGAGTTCAGACACCCTTCTCTTGCTTCTGTGGATATCTGCATTTACATATACACATACCCCTACACAAACACATATATACATAATTAAAACATAAAATACATTGATATCTTTGAGCATAGGTCTACTTTTCTTTTCCCAGGATCCAAGTTATGATCACACTTGCTGTGTTTGGTCACCTCACACAAGACATTTATTACAATTTTCCTCGACTTTCACAATTATGACAATTTGAGGAGTCTAGAAAATTTGATTCATGGACAGTTCTTCAATTTATTCCTAACATTTTCTCAAGTTTTACATATTTTCTTGTGGGGCAGTGGCAGAAAGGATGTTCTTGCATTTGGTGGATCATATCAGGGAGCATGTGTGGCAACTGTGTCCTGAGGTGGTCTGTCAGTTACTGCTCTATTGCTGTGAGGAGAAACCATGATCAACTTACAAAATAAAGCACTTAATTAGGGGCTTGCTTACAGTTTCAAAGGGTTAGCCCGTTATTATCATCATGGTGGGGAGTGTGAGGCAGACAGGCAGGCAGGCATGCTGCTGGAGCAATAGCTTAAAGCTTACACCTGATCAGCAAGTTGCAGGCAGAGAAAGAGATAGATAGTCAGACAGACAGACAGACAGTCAGACAGACAGACAGATTTTTGACAAGGGCATGCCTCCTAATTCTTCTTTAACAATCTACCAACTAGGAGCCAAGCATTCAAATATGAGCTTATTGGGACCATTCTCATACAAACCACCATGTGTGGGTGGCATTGACTTCCATCACTTGAGTAATGGGAAGGGGGTCAGAGTTCCCTGGTGTCAGGCATTACACAAGGAAAGGCATTACTTATTAATTTGTATTGTCTATATACAGCTTGTGATCCTTTTGTATCTCATTGTTTTATACATTTACTTATTTATCTGTATGTGCGTTCATGTGCTACAAGATGCATGTGCCAATCAGAGACCGACTTTCAGGAGTCAGATCTCTTTCCGCTGTATGCATCCTGTGGACTGAACTCCTTTACCTGCTGAGCAACTTTGTTGGCCATGATCCCGTGTGAATGATTTCCTTTCACAATTTATTCTTTGAGGATTTTCATAGGTGTATATAGTATCTTTGTTGTATTCATTTCTCATTATTCTATCTCATTCTCCCAAACTCCATCTGACCCTTTTCTTCTTCCAACAAGTCCTCCTCCTACTTCCATATCTTAATTTTTTATGACAAGTTTAATGTGTTGCTTGCATATGTATGAAATGAAGTTGACTGCATACATATGGAATGGAGGCTATATACTAGATTATGGGCAACTTACTAGTGACCACAGCACTAAAGAAAAAGAAATGACTTTCCCTCCCTAGCAACTACTCATTGCTAGTAGATCCTTTGCTAGAGATGAGGTCTCATGTGTCCTTTCCTGGATCCGTGATGAAATGTTGACTGGCTCTGTCTTGTACAGGTCTTGTGCAAATAACCACAGCTACTGTGAGCTCATTAATGGGGCTGCCATACACCACATCAAAAGGCAATGGCTCACACACTCCTCCCAATTTGCTCTCTTACATTCTCTCCACCTTGTTTTCTGTAATGTTCCCTCATCCATTTTATTCTTATCTGGCCAAAAATTTTTTTTGTGTTTGGCAAACCTATGAGCTATTTCTGAGGGAAGAAACAAACTTATTTTGCCCACAATGATTTCAGTGCCCACCACATGCATGAAACACTATGGCTGTTCAATAACTAGGTGTTAAATGAATGCGCACAAATTACAAAATTGATTGGCATCAAAGGATTATTTTTTGCCAATGATCATAAAAATCCATTGCATTTGGCTCACGTTCAGAGATGCCTTGTATACATGCAGTGGTCTCGTGGGAGCTCATATTATCTACTCAGACAGGTTCTGGGAGGGCTTGCTGCGAGAGAAGTGCTCTGAGCCTGAGGCAGCATTGAGACCACACACTCACTCTGCTCTCTATACCTCTCTGTACCCACTCTTACTCCTTTCCTGTGACTTCCTCTAAAATGATTTGCACAGGAAACTGGATTCCTGTTTCTCCCAAGAGCACCAAGGCTGTTTTAGCTGCCATGACTGAACCCTGTTATTCTCTCTAACCAACCTCAGTCTCTAAGAGTTGGGTTGCCTAAGTGTTGGAACTTGACCCTGGCTGATGAGATGACAAGTCAGGTTGTAATAGAATATGTTAGTATGGGCAGAAAACCCACACAGCGGGAAGCATGGCTTTTTGTAGGGGAGAGATCATATACAATCCACTTTTAAAAGATGAGCTTTTAAAATAATTAAGCAAAAGACAAGTGTCATGCAAGGAGAGAGCATGACCAAGGGACCAAGGGACTGAGGGACCGAGGGATGATAAGCATATAAAGGGCACGTAGGCACATAGGGCAGGGCTAGGAACCCTGAAGTAGAGAGTCAAGGGCAGAGAGGTCAGAGTCTGCATCCTCAGGGGCATGGCGCTATTTGGAAAAGCCAGGGCCAGACAGATACCCTGTCCTTGCTCTCTTTCCTCACTCCTGTGAGCCACGTCAAACTGCAAGAAAGGAGAATACTTGGCCCACACTATAGAAGCCAGTCTCCAGACCAGGGAAGAAGGAGCTATGACAGGAAGGTGATGGAGGTGTCCAGCAGAGGGCATGGCCAGGCAAAAGACAGGACAGGAAGCCAAGGCAAAGGACAGTTTGGTTACCAGAGGGAACTCATTCTAGAACGTGGATCTGCTGTTAGACAGGCCTCCTTGGAAAGCGTTGAAAAGAGTATTTCAGGGAAAATCAGTTTCATCTGTATGCATGTTAATGGCTGGCTCTCGATCTGATTACCGTAGATGTAACTGAGTAGTCTCAAGAAATAGAGAGTAGCCATGTGTTAAATAGATTCTCAGAGGCCATTTTATCTTAAATGCTGTGCTCAGAGCACCCAGGGATGCTGCCACTGGGGTCATACTTCTGATCAAAAGCCCAAATAAATCCCTTTTATTTAAAAAAGAGTGGATTGTGCCCATGCCGTGGGCACAGGTGGGACCCACGCCAAGGCTCCCTAGACTTCAGCTCTCCAGAGTGGTGCCAAACCCCGCCCCCCCAAGCATATGACTGTGTTTTATTGGGCAGTGAGTGCCGATGACAGTCTACTGAATGCATTGCAGTTATCATCCCGAATCTGTAGAGCTCAGAAAAGGACAGTTTGAGAAGCCACAGAAGTTAGTGGGGGGAGTGATGCTAGCAAGGGGCTGGGCTTTTCTGCCCTGGTTCTTCTCCTGATGCTGCCAGACTTCACAGTGTGTCTGCAAAGTGGGCTTTTGCCCCCACCCCCCTCTTGTGTGTGTTACACATGTGAGCATGTGTGTGCAGAAGCCAGAGGTCCATCCCAGCTGTTGCTCAGGTACCGTTCACCTTGGCTTTATGAGACGGGATCTCTCATTGGCTTAGAGCTCACCAAATAAGCTAGGCTGAATATGCCTATTTCCTTTTCCCCAGTTCTAGGATTATAGGCACATTCCATCAAGGCTGACATTTGGTATGACATTCCTGGTGTGGAGTTTGGATTCTCGGGCTTGCAAAGCAGGTACTGTACCAAATGAGCCATCTCTTGAGCTACGTTCTTCATCGGTCACGTCAAGTCTGGCTCTGTAGCCCGGGCTCACCTTCAGTTCCTGACCCTCCCTCCTTAGCAGGTGCATTTCAGTGTGAGCAATTCTCAGAGCAGCTTCTGTTTGTCTGGGTTGAAGCCACTAATTCTGGGCTCCTGCTCCACCCACTGCTACAGCTAGGTGGCGCTGCATCCACAGTTTTAGACATGCCGTCATGGGTTTTTGGAGCATAGCTCACAAAACACAGAGAAAGGAAGTTTCTTCATGGGATTACTTGGTGTGAAAAGGTACCTCCCAGGATTAAATTCAAGACTTATAGGAGCCGTGGGTGCATGGCACAATTTAAACATTCCCGTGTTTTCTTAATTCCCAGTAAGATGATTAGGCTGCAAGCAGAAATTTGATGAAATTCCACCAAAAAGAGTACAGATGCTGTGTCAGCATTCCCCCCCTCGCCCCTTCTCCAGTCTTTCAATCTTGAAATGTAACCTTGCCATCTGGGCAAATGGAAATAGTATTTTATTTATTTATTAAAAACCAAAACAAAACTGGTGAGTAACATCTGCAGGACTATGTGGATGTCCAAATAGCTCTGAGAGGAAGTAAACAAGTGAAGATGCTTTACTCGGTTTTCTCCTTGGCTACAGAGCTTTAACTCAGAAAGGGCACCCATGGCCTGTGAAACAGTGCAGCATATCTGTCAAAATGACTTTACACAGAGAAGCGGGGCTGGCAAAATGGCTCAGTGGGGAAGGGTGCTTGCTGTCAAGCCAGAGGACCTAAGGCATCTAAGTTCAAACCCTAGGACCCACACGCTGCAGAGAGAACTGATTTCCCCACAGCGTGTTTTGCCCTCCATCTGAGCACCAAGCATTGTGCGGCCTCCCAGTAACTAAATGAATAAACGTTCTTTTAGAAGAAGAACACACTGAATATATTAAGATATACAATTAATATCTGCTAGCACAAATTTTAAAAATAGGATACACAGTTAAGATATACACGTTATTTTTATATTTATGCTATAGATTTTGTGATTTTTCAATGATAACCAGATAATGTTGTGCTTAAAGGGTCAGACTATAATGAGACTGTTTGAGGATGGAGTGGGAGGAGAGTGGAAGGGAGTGAATATGAAACTCAAGAGAGCCTCCAAATGAATGACGTTTTGGAGCAGAGGAATGAGAAGGCTGATGGATTTGGAATGTCCTGCTCCTGGGATCTTGCAGTGTTAAAGGAGACAGAAAGCAGCATCACCCCACACAGGCATTTGGTAGCACACAGGAGGCAAATGTCAAACTAACTTAAAGCCCAGTGCAGTAAGCCTAGGGCCGGTCAGTTGGGTGTTGTCTCAATTAAAAGGATTTCAAGTTTCATAAAAAGGCCAAAGCAGGTTTTGGTGATGCCTACATGGATAACATTTGGGAGATGTGGTCCCTCCACACACGGTGATGAAGGGGAGAGCAGAGACAATAGTATTTCCTCCTGAATGGTGTAAGTAGTTAGATTCACAGCAGAATCTAACTTGTGGAAGAGAACCATCTTTTCTTTGGGGTGTCAATATGGCTTTGGAGTAGTAGCACTGTTCATCTCAAGTAGGAGCACTGCTCATCTCGAGTGGGAGCACTGATCATCTTGTGGACAGTTTTCTTGTCTCACCTGCCATCCTATCCTCTCCTTTTAGCAGCTTAATGCCTAGAATGTGGGATCACTAACTTAAAAGGAGTTGCTAGTTATCCACTGACTCACTGTGAAAGGACATTTTTCTAGGGTTGCCGAAGAGTGTGTACTACTGTTGCAAAGGACTGGGGTTCAGTTCCCAGCACCCATGTCAAGTGACTCACAAATATCTGTAACCCCAGCTGTAAGGAATATGATGCCCTCTTCTGAATTCCATGGGTACCTACACACACACACACACACACACACACACACACACACACACACACACAGAGGCATACACATACACATAAAAACAAAACAAACCTTTAAAAATAGGAATTTCTCTTCAGAAAGAAGATACAACATTCTTTCTCTCCACCACATCCTCCTCCTCCTTTGCAGGGTTTCAGGTTAGTGTTTCCACACTATCGAGGACCAGGAATCGAGACATACCCATCACTGTCAGAGAGGAGCCGACAGAGAATCACGGATCTTTCCAACTCATTACACAACCACGAAGCTCTGTCCCCTTCTGGCTGTCTCTGAAATAGAAATGACAGTATGGTCATAAAGGACATGAAGAGGTGCACTGTCTGTAGCCATCCCTTTGTTCAAAGGCAGTTTCAGAAGGTTTGGGGCTCACAGTGTTAAGGGGTACAGTCTGTTACAGAAGACAGAAGGGCAGCAGGAACATAGGGCAGGTGGTCACATCGTTTCCAGCCAGGAAAGATGTCAGATGAGCACCCCTGCACAGCCTTCCTTCTCTCTTTCATTCTGCTCAGGACCTCAGCCCATGGCATGGTGCCACCATATTTAACATGAGCCCTCCCACCTCAATTGATTCAATCAAATAATCCCTTCATAGACAGGCCCGGGAGCTTGCATCTTCAGCTACTCTAGTGTATCTCAAGTTGACAATTAATATTGACCATCACACTATCTTTATGGCAGACATTAGCAATAGCTCCATTTAAATGTCTTCTCCCCATAGCCACAGGGAAATCCACCTTTCAGTACTGGATCGGATGTGTTTTTATGGAATTTACAATTACAACTTTACAAATCTAGTTTATCAAGCATTTATAAACCAGGTGCTATTTGAAACTATCTTCTTCTACTGAAGAGCAATAACTATTTGAAGATCCCTGGGTACCAATACCTTATTATTATGTATTTATTTCCCTGTGCGTGCACGTGTGTGTGCATGTGTGTGTGTGTGTGTGTGTGTGTGTGTATGTGTGTGCATGTGTATATGTGTGTATTCTGTTTGTGTATGCAAGGTCCATATGAACTAAAGCATGCATGTGGAGGTCAGAGGACAGCCTGAACCCTCCAACTTGTCTGAGACAGGCTCTCTTTTCTCCACTGCTGCCAGTGGCAGTCTAGGCCTGAAGGCTTCTAGAGACTCTCCTCTCCCCTCTATGCCTTTCATATCTATGCAGTCATGCTGGGATTACAGATATCCTCAACTCCACTTGGCTTTAAGTAGGTTGTAGAGATCCAAACTTCGGTCTTTGTGCTTCTGCCACAAACAGTTCCCACAGAGCCATCTTCCCAGCCCTTTCCCCACTTTTAGATATTGAGATAATTAACCAAACCAATGTTGATAGAAGCATGGATATTAAATTTAAGACAAGGTTTATGTGAGTGCTTATTAAAGGTCTCCAGTTTTTCATTGCCAAACAAGTGTGCCCATTGCTACTTAGTGTTTCCTACAGTTCCTGGGGCTGCAGATGGGTTTTAGCAGCTTCCCGGGTGCTGTTTGGGGGGTCTCTCTCTTGAAGCTGTTGGTGCCCGTGGGAGTACTTGGAGGTGGTGGAGGCACAGTTGACTGCAGCTTTGAAAGTGGTCGCTGCTGGATTTTAAGTATTCTAATTAATTCCAGTTTTTAATCATGCAGGTTCTCCGGGGTTTCTAAAGGAAAGGGCACCGGTTGGGGAAAAGAAAAGTCAATTACCAGCTGTTCATGTCTGTGTGGATTTCTTTTTCCTTCTCTGAGTCATGTGCTCATGTTTGCGGGAAGTGCCGGGGGGGGGGATTTGGTTCCTGCCCCACAGAAGAAAGGGTTATCAGGTGTGTGCTGTAGGCTAACATCAGCTATCAATTGCTAAGAAGTGCATGCGATCTAGAAGCAGGGTATGGGTATCAGGAGCATTGGGATTCTGGTGAAAGTTCCTGAAACTAAGAAGATGGGTAAGGCTATTTGGAAGCCAGTGCCTAGAATTCCTTAGGATCCTCATGGCATCAGACCAAGAAGCAGGGTAAGGAGCTAGAGAAATGGCTTGGTGGCTAAGAGTCCTTGCTGCTTTTGCAGAGGACCAGGGTTCAGTTCCCAGCACCCACATGGGAGCAGCTTACAGCCATCTGTAACTCCGTTTACAGGGGACTCAAGTACCCTTTTCTGGACTCTGAGGGTCCCTGCATGCCCATTGTCCACATACAGACAAGCAGGAACACACATGTACACAAAATACAAAACAACAACAACAATAATAATAATAATAGTAATAATAATAAGTAGGGTGATGGTGGAGCCTAAAAGAGAATCAGTAGAGAGTCCCCTGTGTGCCTTGATACATATGGACTCCCACTTTGTCATCCTTCCTATGTAGAATGAATTTCAAACACATATGTGTGAAGCCTCATAGAGGTCAGGTGGCCTGATTAAGGCTGCTCCGTTGACTAATATTCACTCCTAAGTGAACAAGGTCTGTACGCCCCATGAGGCCAGCATACCTGTGAGGGAATTTCTTGATTACACTAACAGATGTGAGAAGACCCCCCAACCCCCTGCGTGTGGACAGCACCCTTTGGCAGCACCCCATATAAAGGAGGTCCCAGGGAAAAGTTTTGCTCTTTGCCTGCCTGCCTTCACGTCTTGTTTGTAAATTCATCTGCCCGGATTCCAAGTCCGTAGCCTTTGTAATCGCTGCTGTGGTTGCTGCTGCTCCATCCTTCACTGATGGCTTCTTTGGCCTCTAACCTGGACTGAGGAGCAGCAGTTCTCCAGGAGTCCTCCAGGCATTCTGAGCCAGCTGGGGAAGCTGTGACTCAGTTTCATGGGATTGAGCAACTTAGGTAGGTCCCGGGACTGGAGCCCATCCTTGTTTATAAGCTCTGACATTTGTAAAATGTCAGCTTGCGCTGTTGGCAATAGTTTTTCCAGCGTACATTAGAAAGACAAATTAGACAACAAAGGTCCACCAGAGAATACTCAGCTTGCACAGTGCTCACGCTTGGCGTGCGAGATACAGGGCCCTGTTGGCCCCCGAGTGGCAAACCTCCCTGTCTCCTGCTCGTTCTCCCCCTCAAAACACCCCCACTCACTTGCAGTTGACACAACTGGTCCTGGCCTCATCACCATCCCTTTTATGCTCTTGACTCCCTTCAGCCTAGACACCCCCCTTTCTTTCTACGAATGTCCCAGCCTCCTTTACTCCATGTGACCCCAGCTCTCTGTAGGACCCTGAGTCTATATGTGCATGGCAGATTTTAATCTTTGACACAATATTAAAGATTATTAAAATGATAAAATGAATGCCAACCATGGGCTCCAGGAAATTAAATTCTGAGGCGCGAGTGGCAGATTTCTCCAAAGAATAAATCTGTGATGGAGGGTACTTCTGGTATCTTCTTTGGATGACTGGGTCTTGACATTTTACTTAATTAAAAATTATTTGTTGTGACTGTAACTTCCGTTTCAAGTTAAACCATCAGACTTCCTAATTTGTTGGTCCGTTAGTTATGTTGAATCCCAGTTTTCTGGGATCACCCTTTTTGGCCTTCCTGAGATTTTGTTGGTAGGTCAGAGGGTGCACGTAGGTCAGTGCCTTCTGTGAAAATTAAGGGCTGAGTGGACAGTTCTGGGGTGGGGTACAAGTGTGCTCATTTCTTATTCAGGAATCCTCATCTGCAAGAAACAGCCCTTTACTCTGGAGAGGAGGAGAGTGAGGGAACCACTGTCCCCTTCGAGTTCCAATCCTGCCCCTGTGAGCTCCCAGCTCAGAGATGCTGATGCTGACTTTGAGTAAGCCCTGGCTCTTCTCTTACTTATGCTTTCATGTGGTAAAGAGGTTGTGTGGGGATAGCCTGAAAGCTCAGTCAGTAAAGTGCTTGCCTTGCAAACATAGATCAACCACCCAGAAGCCATGTTTAAAACACTGGGTGTGGTGGTGAGCTCCCATATAATCCCACTGCTGGGAAGCCGAGACAGGTGGATCCTCAGGGCTCACTGCTCAGCCAGGCGAGACTTTTCGTATGTTTTAGGTCAGTGAGAAAGTCTTGTTAATTATTTAAATGGAAGGTGCATGAGGAACAACCCCCCACAGTTGTCTTCTGGACCCCATATGTGTAGATACCTCCTCAGACACACAAAAGAGGGATGATGACATTTTTCGTACTCTGTTCATGAAAGACTATCAGGAGGGGTCGGGCCCAAGTCAGCACTATGTCAGGGTGCCTATTACAGAACTTGTGTCTGGTGATGATGTTGACAGGTATGCCAGCAGCCATTGATCTCTCCTCTCACTTTCAGGACCATTGTACCATGAGAGCCCTTTCTGTGGGTGCTTCAAATACCCCGTGGAGTCCAGGGAAAGGCCTCCAGATTCCAGAATGCTCCAGATCTTAGAGTAACCATATATGGGGCACAGATGTGTACAGTTAACAGCTATACTGTTTCTCTCACCCCTTAAATCGGCTGAACTTAACCCGCGGCTTTTAGCCACTGCACTCAGAATCCTTCTGTTGCTGGTACTGCTCTAAAAACACAGTAGAACAGGCCGTGAGCCAAATCTTGGGCACCGTCTGCCAGGATTGTCTGAGCGCCAATAGGAGTTTCTGAGCCAAGAGTGGTTGTTGGCCCAGAGAGACCATAGGGCCTCCTAACCAACAGGGAGGGGAATCACCGCCCATAGTGTTTCATAGAAAAGAAGGAAAAGAGACATTGCAGTCAGCATAGTTCACGGGGAGTTTCAGTGAAGTCTGGCAGATAAAGGCTTGGGTTCTGGAATCTCAGGTCAGATTGCTGCCTCAGAGCAGAGGTGACATTCCCAGGGACAGACGCAGTGATCTCATTTTCCTCTGTATAGACAGGGATAGGAATCACGGGATTCTCATCTGACCAGGTCTGAAAGGCAGCCTCTGTTCACAGACAGATGTCTGACAGGACCAGCCAGCACGATGTAGCGATGTCAAGAGAGCCTAGACAAGAGCAGGGGGAGCCACTCAAACAGAGCCTTCCTCTGTCATAGTTGGAGCCAATCTGCTATGTCCCAAGGCTCTAAGGCTCGGGTTACAAACGTCTTATTCCCCTTTCTCTGCCTCAAAGAAAACGGTATCATTGTGACAGCCGCAGTACACACCCTTACCTGCATGAGTCCTTTCTTGTACTTGGTTTGCAATCCTGTCACTACACACCATAACATCTCCTTCTCGCTGGAGCTAAGTTCTTTAGTTTTACCTTGAAACTTTTTTTTCCTTTTAAAATAATATTCCAATTATTATTTGGACACTTCACACGTGAATATAATGAATCTCAATCTCTTTTTAGTCTTTGACAATTTCATGCTTGTATTTAAAGGGTTTTGGTCATTTTCTTCCCCTTCCAGACACCCCATCATCTTTCTCTCTCTCCCTCTGAAACTTCTCTTCCCAATAACCATCCCCAACTTTGATGTCTTTTTATTTATTTATTTATTTTTGGGACTCACCAAGTTTAATTAGGGTTGTGTGTATAGCATGGGTGAGGGTTATTTCCTTGGGTACAGGCAAAAGCACCCCAAATGAGAATGACTTCTCCCAGCAGCCATTAACTGTCCATAGTCTCTCAGAGAGGGAACAAAACCTTCTGAGTACCCCACTGTGCCTGACGGCATGTTCATGGGCCTAGTCTTGCATAGGTCACCACAGCTACAGTGAGCTCATGACTGAGCCCTCAATAGATATGTCTTAATCATTCTTCTTTTTTGTTTGCACTTGCTTGTTGGTGATAGCATATGTGTTGAAATTGTGTCTATTTTACATGTATTTGCTTATTTATGCATGCGGTGGCTGCAGGGGATAGGGTCAGAGGACAACTTCCAGGAATTAGTTTTCTCCTTCTACTGCTGGATCTCTGGGATTGAGCATCAGGCTTGGTGGCTGAGTCGCAATGTTTGCTATGGGTAGTCTTCCTTGGAATTCTCTCTCACCTTTCACAGACACTGTCTTTGTGTTCTTTGCCCAGAAGGAGGTAATGGAGCGTCCTGGACTTGCCTTGGGAACCTGTGGACCTGAAGCTTGGCTCTGCCTCTGACTGGTTGGCAAGCTACTTGTCTGCAGAGCTGATTTGCTCCTCTATAAAATGGTGCAATAAAACTTACCTCACTTCACCTCAGACGCCATGGGGTGTGGCAAAGAACGAAGGCTATGAGGAAGCCAGAACAGTGGGTTCAAGTGTGGAGTCTGCCTTTCACGAGCCAACTTTGTTTGAGTTCCCTAATCTGCCAGGGCCTTGGTTTCTTTACCATGATGCCAGTGCACTATGGGGGAAGGTTTGGGAGCACTCTGTGGATTGGTGTAAGTGGAACATAGAACAGCTTGACATATCACATCAGAACATAAATGCTGCATGTTGTTATGTAATTTTGCTCTTAGCTCTAGGAACCGATAATGTTTTACAAACTCCATCAGAAACAGAAGAAAAGCAGAAAACAGATCTTCAGAAGTTGGACTCTCAAGCTCCTCCGTCTCAGGCTGCATCCCAGCACTGTTGTCTGTTATAGCACCCTCTCCTGCAACACCAGGGAACATATATGGTGTAGGCATGTCTGCTCTGCCTCCAACAGCCTCAAAGAAGGCAGCAAACGTTCCCTTTTTTTTTAAAACACTTCTGACCCACTGACCCTCAGGTCCAGCTTCCAACCTGTGTTACCCCCTGTCCCTTGCTGAAATTGCTTTTTGTCAGCTGTGGAGAGCCTCCTTTCCAGCTCATTCGGGCCCATTTCTAGGGTTTGATTTTCCTAGGTAGCCATCTGAAATTGTTCTATATCATGCTCCTTTGTAAACATATTGGGTTCTCTTCGGCCTCCTCCTCTCTTTCTTCCTCCTCATCTCTCCACTTCTCCTTCTCTTCCTCTCTTCTTCCTCTTCCCTTTCTTCCTTTCCTTCTGCTTCTACTCTTCTCCTCTTCCCTTCCTCCCCCTTTATCCTTCCCCTCTATAATTTCTTCCTTTTCTTCCCTTCCACTTTCTTTCTCTCCATCTTCCCCTTCGGCCTTCCTGTCCTTCCCCTTTCTCTCCTATTTCCTCTTCTTCATCCCTGCTCTTGTCCTTCCTCATTTGGCTCTCTTAACATCTGCCACCTAGTTCCTGAGTGCCTGTCCCCAGCTTGTTTGCTTGGGCCATTCCTCCCTTATTGCAGGTCTGTTCTCCCTAATGGCTCTAATTCCTGGTGAAGGAAGCTTCCAGATGTGCAGTGCCCATTCTAACTTTTCTGAGATTCAATACTGGAGTCCTTTGAGATTTTAAGACTCAGTATTTCAAAAGTATTGAGTCTTGTCTGCTTTCATTCTATACCGCTTGCTGTGAGTGGCACTCACTTGCCCAGGGCACTCTAATATCAGAATTATCTATGCCCTTCATTTGGCAATTTCAGTATCCATTGTGTGGCAAGTATTGTGTAAGACAGAGGGAAAATAGACAGGTATCCTACAAAGACTCTTGGGTTAAAGCTAAGCGGAGGAAAAGCACATCTGCCACAGTGGA
Source organism: Tokudaia tokunoshimensis (assembly GCA_036184795.1). Taxonomy (NCBI): domain Eukaryota; kingdom Metazoa; phylum Chordata; class Mammalia; order Rodentia; family Muridae; genus Tokudaia; species Tokudaia tokunoshimensis. The sequence continues at coordinate 67,454,470 of BTHU01000013.1, forward strand.
GAGGGGAGCTCTCAGGAAAGGCTGTGATGCAGAATGAATCTGGACCAGAATGCTAAAGGTGTGTAGCTTTTCAAAAGGAGACAAGTGAATTCAGACAAAAGAGAACTGGAGCCAACAAACAGCCAGGAACTGAAAGACCCGAGTGTCTCCCCAGTCAGGAGTTCTGCCAAGGCCAGCTTCCCAGCAGCCTGTTCAGATAAGCCTGGCATTTGTCCTTGCCAGGTCCCTGCCCTGTCCTCCTTTTGCTTTATTATTGTTTTGATTTTATTACTAGCTTTGAATTATGCAATGTTTCAAACATGTAACGAAGCGTATACCATCATGATGCGACAACCACAGTTTAACGATAATTCTACACTGCCACCCAGATCTCCCTGGCAGCTTTGTGTTAGACCAAATAGCACACAGTGTATCATTGTTCATATACATTTTTTAAAAAGAAGAATGGGTTCTCATACCTTAAAGGGAAAACAGAGATCATTTCTCAATAGCACTGTACTCCCAGATCTCATTATAGGCATTTTTAGTTTGTCTTTAGTAAGATTAAAATAACATCATGTTTGTAAGTAGTCAATATGACCTCTGCTCCTTCCTATCTCTGTCTCTAACTCCTCCATTGCCAACAGTGTCTCTGTCACATCTCTGTCACTTGTATCTCTGAATCATGTGTCATCTATCTGTGTCTATCATATATCTCTGTCTCCATCATCTTCATCTTTAATATCCTTCCCTTCTTTCTCTTGTCTCTCACCATCTCTACATCTCTAGCTATGTCTCTATTCTCTCTGTCTCCATGTCTATCCTCTTTGTCTCTCATCACTATTATTTCTTAATTTCTGGCTCTTCCATTTTTATATCATTTTATTCTCTACTTCTACTTCTGTTTTGTCATTGTTGTGCAACACTTTTCCTGCAGAGATACAAACAAACATCCAGTCATACCAGACAGTGAATCAACAGTAGATCAAAGTGACGATAGCACCAGAGTCCAGCTTGGTGACCTGGTGGGTATTACTGGGTTTACTACAGGAGCAGAAATGACTCAAGGATAAAATGTGTCAACAACAGGCCAACTCAGTGTGGGGACAGTTGCCAAAAGGTAGAAACCTGGAGTTTATTGCAGGTTGGAGAGTGGCCTTTCCATGTAGTTCAGTTGATCCAAGTTACTTCCAGGTATTGCAGCTTGTCTGAGAAGATTTCAGCTACCCTTATAGCTTATATATGCTTGGGAGGGGAGGAGACTAGAAATTTTGGTGGTCAGTTAGGGACTTCCTAAAGCTTAGAAGATTCCCTATAGGATGAAATGTGACATTCCTTTTAGAATATTCTGTGTCTTAAGGAGATTCTTGTCAAGATGGCAGGTTTTGTCTCAGAGGAAAATGCTACGCAACAGCCAACTTTCTATCATTTGTTTCTCTGTCATATCATGTCATATATCATATTTCTGTCTCATCTCCCAATATCTCTATCATTACTATCTCCCATTGTCTCTATAATCTGAACCTGAACTATTTCTATTTCTGTGTCTTTATCTTTTATACATACACACACACACACACACACACACACACATATACAGATACATATATAATGTCTACCTATGTTTCTGTGTCTGTCATCTACCTCTATTTCTGTCTCTATTATCTCTCTACCTTCACCTCTGTCATCTGTATCTCTATCACGTGTCCATGTGTATAATACATAATATGTCTCTATCATTTCGCTCATCTCTGTCATACCATCTCTCTGCCCTTTATGTCTATCAGACATGTCTCTGCTTCTATAACCTTTATTTCTCTGTTTCTATCATCTTTATATTTCTATTTCTTTCTATACAACCTCTGCCTTTAAATAACTATTTCTTTTTCTGCATGTTTTTCTCTTTATTGTGTCTTTCTATCTCCTTTCTTCTTTTCCTTACAATTTATTTCTTAATGAAGCCAGGCTTTCTGTCCTGTGATACCCATCCCTGCCAAGCCTGGATATTGATATTCACATCCCTATGGCATTCTTAGGGATGTTCCCCTGTCATTGTGTTTCATATGAGTGAGTTGACAGATCTATAGATCTGATCTGTGCACTAACATTTTTGGCAAGTCTATTTTCACAGTAGCATAAGAGATGCATAATCTACCTGTCTCTGTTTTTGTTATCGATGTCTCTAGTCATCGTTCCCAAAGGTGCTCAGACTGGTGGCGCTCTAGCTTTAGCATCCCTTATTCACTTTTTAGGAGCAATACTCCCATGAAGCGTAGATGAAGCATCTAGCCTTTTGACTTTAACTGGTGCATTCACACAGAAGAGATGAAAGCATCCCCATTGCTTACTTTATCGATTGGTTCTCTAGCATCTTTCAATGATGATGACACATGGATGCTTGTTTAAGGTCACTGTGATGCTGTGAGTAGCGTGCATGTATGATGCATGTTGAGTCACTGCCATCGTTACTGAAACTCCATGCTGAAATTGCCCAGTGTTTGATCAGTGCTAACATCTCCAAGTTGATCCTGAGTTTTGTTCTACAGCCCAGCCAGTCTTTAATAGCTTTGAATTATTGAATATAACAAAACATATCAGCTTCCAGCACCCTCTTGTCCATCCTTGGCCCCATCTTGAAGCCAGAGAAGCCTCCTAGAACTTTTTTTTTCTCCTAGAACTTTTGATTTCTTCAGGAGAAAGTATAATCTCGGAGCACAGTTGGAATGTAAAAGTCCTCGGCTACTTTGAATGTTGGCTGTTACACAGTTAGACCCACTAACTTCCAATTCCTACAGTACTAATACATGAATTACATCTGCTTACCAATGAGAATACATTCTCAGAAACATGTCATTAGATCATATCATTGCAGAAACATCAGAGCACACTCATAGACATCAAGATGGTCATCACAGCACAAGGATTATCTTCTTATGGGACTGTCTTTGTAATAAAATACCCTAACTAGAGGAGGTTTTTCCACTTACAATTTCAGGTCATAACCATTGCTTTGAGGAAGCCAGAGCAGGAACACAAAGTAGCTAGTCACATCACACCCACCTCCAAGAGCATAAAGAGAATACATACATCTTTGGTTACAGCTGCTTAAGTTTATCCAGATTTCTTCTTCACTGTCATACAGTTCAGGGCCCCATCTAGGGAATGTTGTCATTGGTAATGGACTAGGGCAGTTAACAGGACAATACCCTATAGACATTTCCCTCGAGACAGACTAATCTAGATAATTCCTCAATCTCTTTCCAGGTGCTTCTAGATTGTGGCGAGTTGACAATTAAAAATAATCATTACATATCATAAACCTGATTAATGACTGATTGTCCTTTATGAGCTACCTTGTGTTGCTAGATCATTGTTGGAATCCAGTAACTAGCCTTGCTTGCAATAACTTATCCAGCTTGCAAGTAGATAGCTTCCCTGATCCCTGATCCCAAACATTCATCCCAGTCTGCAAACTGAGGTCTGGTTACAAGCCTCTTCTCTCCTGCATGCCTGGCATTGTTCCACCATCCCGACTCCTTCACAACTTCATCTCCAATTTTCCTACCTCTGGGCTTTGGCCCATTTGTGTCCACCTGGAACACATTTCCTCTGTACCTCTTCTTTTAGATGTCCTTAGAGAGACTGCTGATTCCAGGCCTGGGTCAGGGAATGTAAAGCCCTCCTTAAAATACCCTCTCCGCTTTAGAGGCCAGTTAATCACCTTGTAATGAGTGGGTTCTTTTTCTCTGAACTCCAGCATCCTTGTCTGATGACATACACATACCCCTATTCCCAACAGGTCCATGAATTCTTAGAAGACTGAGATCTGCCTTACATATTATTTAAACTCCCAAAGCTAACAGTGTCCTGACACATAGAAGAAAAATGCTAGTAAATGTCACCAGAATGAAAGTGACAAATGTAGCGTGAGTCTGTTTGGTGTTAGGAGTAGCAAGCGCCTATCTTCTGTCTCTTCCATCAATCACTTCTGGCCATAATCTCCCTGAAGTAGAAACAAGGCTTTTTCTCCAACCTGTGTTTCCTTTACCACAGTGCTCGTTTTAGCTCAGCGTAGCCCCTACACTGCGTGCTTGACAGCTGAATTCACAAGGAAGAGAAGATTTTAAATCCAAAGCCTCTTGCTCAGGCTGACACAGATCTGAGCTCTTGACCTGCTCGGTTCTACTTCGGAGCCAGAGGATTTGGGGCCAAGGGAAGCCACAATTCTGTATTTCGTCTTAGCTGTTTTGCAGTGTAGGATGCTGACTTAGTACTGCCTCATTTTCTCCTCGCCTTCCCTTTCTTTCTCACTGGAGCATCTTGTATGATAGAGGCTCACTCATTGCAGAGGCTCAGCATGGTGGGGGAATAAAGCTTCCCAGAATACAGTCCAAGAACAAACAGCCCGTGACCCCAGGGATGACAGCACAAAAATGCTATTGACAAAAGATGGCCAGAGAGCGGCTGCCTTTATTTGGACAGAGTGAGGAAAGAACTCTGAGTGAGTTTGTTAGCCAAGCACACCCTGGGTGTTCTGTTGCTCTTTTGGGGAGTGTCACGTGCCTGGAATAGCTGGAGCCAGGAAAGAGATCCAGAAGGCTAGGAAGCTGCAGAGGGGACTTTTGATCACAGACTTGCAAAGGAACTATGTTAGATATGAACCGATTCTATCATGGTAGTGGCCAGACTTATGGCTTGGTCCCCATCCGATAAGATTCGAGGTCAAGGTCATACCAACCTCCTTTTTGCCGATAAGGATTGCATTTTGTCAATTTTCCAGAGGAAGTACAGCACTATCCTAATAAGATGGGACCTGGGTGGGCTGGTCCTGCTTGCAAGGTCCCACTCTTTCTCTAACTGGCTGTGGGCACTGGACTGTTACTTTTACATCTGTTCTTGTCTTGTTATACATGTGACCCGAGTCAACCCTAAGATCCTTTGTTTTCTTTCTTTGTGTATATGTGGGATATGTATGCATACACTCACACAGGTTTGTGTGTGTGGGTTTGTGTATATGTGTACTTGCTAGTGCATGTGTATGTGTAGAAGGCACAGGTTGACACTGAGTATCTTCCTCTATTACTGCTCATGTTGTTGTTGTTGTTATGAGACAGGGCTTTCTCACAGAACCTAGAACTCACCATTTTGCCTACTTAGCTGGCTGGTAAATGCCTGTGATCTGCTTGTCTCTTACTGCCCAGAGCTGGGCCACCATTCACAGTTTTTACATAAATGCAAGCGATCCCAAATCAGGTGTCCTTGTATGTATAATAAGCACTCTACCCACAGAGCCATCGATTCAGTCTTTAAAGACTTTTCCACCCCTGAATATTTGTTAATGATTTTCCTACTGTTGAAAATATGGCCAATTAAAGTGCTTTCTATGGGATTTCATCCTTAGAACCTGGTCACTGGTGATTTTTTTTTTTAAAGAAGATTTTAACGCTGGCAAGATGCTCAGCGGGTAGAAACACTTTCTGTGCAGGCCCAGTGGCCTGATCTTGGGTCCTAGTACACATGGTAGAAGGAGAGACCCCAGTCTTACTAGTTGTTCCCTGACCTCCACACAGCTGCAGTGGCAAGCACATGTGTATGCCCACACGCATGTGCAGGCACACATACATTCACAAATAATAATAAAGGAAATGCTTTTTTAAAAAAGAAAATAACAACTCTGGAATCTCAGCTCGGATCCGTAACATTTGTCTTGCAATGTAGAGTTTTGAGCATGAAGGAAATTTTTCCAGACAGTTGCTTTAAAATGCATCTGTTTGCCTGCTAATCCAACTGTTGCAGTGTTGTCTTGCTATGTAGCCCAAGCTGACCTTGAATTCATGAGCCCCCGGCTTAGCCTTCCTACCGCTGGGATCACAGGTGCGAGTATTCAGTTCATCTGGCCAGGGCTGTGAGTTTGCAAAGAACTTTAGGGGTTTCTGTTACTACAAGACTCTGATGCTGGGCCGGAGGCTGAACACTTGAGTCCCTCAGTCAAGTCTTAAGTAGTTCTAACAAGACCTATTATTTCCCTTAATTAGTCAATTGTTTCATATTTTTGAGATAGGGTCTCGCAGTGTAGCCTTGGTTGTAGCTTGTTTGCTATGTAGCTCAGGCTGGCCTCAAACTCACAGAGATATGCCTGCCTCTGCCTCCCATTTGTGAGGACGGAAGGCATGAGCCACCACTTCTGGTTACTTCTCTTAAGTTATATATGAAGGAAGTAGAGAAGGGTGTTCAGTAAAACATCACTGTGAAAAAATGAACAGGAGAAGGTCAGGAGAGAAGAGAGAGAAAGTCTTTGGCTCAAGACCAGATAATATTTTGCTTTGAAACCATTTGGCCTATTCCAGCCTGGGTCTTTTATTTCCTCCTAATCATTACACAAAGCCTGTGGCTATCTCTCTCCCCATAGGGTTGTGTGAGTGATGCCAGTGTTTCCCAAGAGGCAACTGAGGGAAGGCTAGCCCTGATTTTTCCCATTTCCCTCTAGAGTATTTATTCAGATTAGTCTTGCCTTCCAGTCAGGTATGAGGCAAAATGAACCAGAAAATGCAAATTTGAAGCAGGAAATGGGAGAAAGGTGAGCAGACCAGGAACCTGGAGAGATGCTCCTTAAGGAAAGTGGCTTGGGAAAGGTGTGGAGAGTCCCATGTCCATGGCTTGTCATGTACTTCAGTCCTGTAGTGTTTATAAGATGAACTCCATTACAGGAGAAAACCTAACTATTATAAAAATGTGTGTGTGTGTGTGTGTGTGTGTGTGTGTGTGTGTGGTGTGTACCTGTGTGTGCGCAAGCACTGTATGTATGGTTGTGGGTACACATACGTAGAAGCCAGAGGAAAAGCTCAGGTAGTGTTCGTCAGTTACCGTTCATGGTTGTTTTGTATTGTTGGTTCTGAGATAGCATTTCTCATTAGTCTACAATTAGCCAAGGAGACCAAGGTGGCTGGGGCACTGAGTCCTAGGGACTGTCCTGTTTCCACATCCTCAGTTCCAGGATTACAAGAGTGCTATGCCCGGCTTTTTTTATGTAGCTTCTGGGAATCAAACTTGGGTCCCATTGCTTTCAAGGCAAGTACTTTACAGATTGGAGTCCCTGCCCCTCTATTTATTGCTACCAATAAAGAACTTCTCTTGCCTAGGTTTCAAGTCTTGTCTCAGAATAGGTAGAAGCACACGCTGTTACAGGCCATAGTGGGGATCTGTAGTGTGCAAGTTAAATAAGCATCTTTATCCATTGCTGCTCCTTGGTACAGTCAGAGTCTGAAAACTTAGTTTCAGCCTTAATTGACCAACATCCAAGAATTATTATTGTATATATTCATTGTGACACATAAGAACATTTCCCTTCGACACACATTGTATGTTTGAGTTTAGCCTCTTACCTACTGCCCTCTTATCCTACCCTTCAGGGCTATAATTTTAACCCATTCAGTCAAATTGAAACACTGGGCAGTATACAAAGGTCTGAATGCAAATGAACAAGGGTCTCAATGCAAATGACTCCAGAGGGACTCTTTGTCCATGTGGATGATGTCAGTGATTTCACACGCTCCCCTGACAGAGACTCTCCATCCCGCATTCCTTCTATACTGATTGACATCTGAGAAGGAAACGCTTTCTTTTTCAAAAGGAACAGTAAGAAAGTAACAGAAACCATGCAGTGCAGTGGAGGGGCTGCCAGGCCACATGACCACTGCCCTGTTCTCTGCTTGGCTCTGTTACTGCTACTTCCTCCTCCTCCTCCTTGGCATGGACTTGAGAAGAACTGAGAAGGTGGGGTAACCATCATTTCTGAGGACCTTGGAGAAACAGAGACAGGCAGATCTCTTTGATTTGGAATATAGTGTGGTCTATGTTGGGAGTCTCAAGTTATCCATGAATTCTGTCTTGAGGGAGCCAGAGCGCACTGGCCCTAATGCCAACCAACCCCATTAGCCAGGGGTGATCGATTCACAGCCTGTAGACCATGTGTGAGCCGTAGGGGAACTATTATTGGGGTACAGCCCCAAATCATAAGCTTACCTAAAACAATTTATTTTGTAACTTGAATAAATGGTTATTCTCTTGTTTTATATTAAAAAAGTGTGTGTGTGTGTGTGTGTGTGTGTGTGTGTGTCTGTGTAGATAAATGCACATGTGTGTGTGTATCCTTGGAAACCAAAAGAAGACACTGGACCCTTGACAGCTGCAGTTACAGGCCGTTGTGAGTAGTCAGGCGTGGTTTCTAGAAACTAAATTCCGTTCCTCTGCATCAACAGTGCAGACGCTTAGCTGCTCAGCCATCTCTTCAGTCTTGGATGAAGAGTTCTACAGTATGAACTTTGTAGATGGCAATGTCAAAAATGCTAGAAGATTAGACAGACCTGCAGCCTGTTCACGTAATTGGAACAAGAGGTTTCTCTCCGTTGGCACAGATGCCCAAGGTTGTTCACATCCTGCTCCAGTTTGTTTGCTGTTGTTCTGAACACTCCAGGACTCACCTGGCTCTGGACTGGAACAGTGCAAGGGAACCCACTTCAGCAGCAGTCTCTGAGCCTGCTCTGTGTCTCTGATGCCTCTTCTCTGACCATACTGATTTTCAATCTAGTCTCTTAAAGTCTCTTCTGCCTCAGTGAGGTGAAGAGGTGGTTATAGTCTGAGGTCCATAAAGCCCTTAGTGGGAGGCTGCAGAATTAGCATATGAAGAAAAGGGGCTTGACAAAGGGGAAAGCTGGAAAATACCCCTGGCTGAGGCCAACTAAGCCTGGCCTCTGAGGCGGGCACAAAGGCACACTAGAATGCCCTAACCTGACCTATGACTCATGCAGTTAAGGTTCACAGCCCCCATGGAGGACACAGAGAGAAGATGCTGAGATGAAGGATGCTTGGGGATGAGTGTAGAAGAATAGTAACAGATAAGCCTAATGGGAAAGTCTAAACTGTGTAAATGAGTCCTAAAGCCTACCTTGCATCAGAAAAAACCCCACCCTCTGTGCCACAGGGCCTTTGCTCTAGCCTGTTTCCTCCCTTAGAACTGTATCCTTTTCTAATAAGCTGTCCCTACTTCTGCTGCAACCATGTGCCTCTGTTCGACCCCTTCTTCAGGAACACAGGACTCTGGAACACTCCCCTCCCCCGACCCTAGAGTTGTTTGTTGAACATACTCACTCATGTGTCTAACCCCCTGAAGAGGACTTCCACTGTCTTCTGATGTCTCTTTGCAATGCCATGACTGTAAGGAATGAATACGCACTAAAGAGACACTCTTTACCCCCTTTTGACTGTCAGAATATTGCAACAGTGAACCCCAAGAAACTGGAATTTCCTGCTGCATGAGGAGAGGTTTGAAGGCCTGAGAAGACTTGTCTGCTGGAGAAATATTTCCAGCTTGTCAGCTGACCTGTCAGCAGTGACTGATCTGACTAGAGAAACTTGGAGCTGAGACAACAAAGGCTGGATCATGGATGCCATACCTTGCCAGCCAGCTTAGTTCTGAACATTTCTCGCTTTCCATTTCAACCTTACCTCCATATCAGGATGCTGAATAGGGGGATAGGGGGTCCTCCTTCTCTTCGTTACTTTTCCCAGTGTAACCATATTGAATAAATTTCTTTTATTTGCTTTTGATTACTCATTCAACTTTTAAGACAGTCTTTTCTGAGGACAGGTAGCTGAACCCGGCTTGTTGAGGTATAGATGGTGACTCCAAATTTGGTGATGCCTTAACACTACAGGAGCTCTGAGCATTGGCCTTGAACTGATACCTGTGCTCTGTCTGTATTTGGGCATCTGGTAATTGATGGTCCTGTCCCTCTGGGTGCTACTAGCCTGAATGGTCTAACTCTGTAGTTCTGGGTTGAAAATTAAGAATATATCTTTAGTGGTATTATGACCAGAGTTTTAGGGCAAAGACCAGGTTGTGGTAGCCCTAACATGCTTACTGGCAACCTCATCCTCAAATCCTAATATGCCACTGAAAGTAGCTGTTGCAAAGGGGAGTTAGCCAGTGTGGGCATTTTGGGAAGAGCTGATAAAAGCATCCAGTAAACCACAAAGTCTGTTTTGGGGTACTGACATGAGTTTTGTCTTTAAATGGTAGGAGAACTGAGGCAGGAAATAAGAAGTATGGAACATTAAACAGTACTGGCTAATACGGGGTCTACTGAACACCGTCTCAGCTCTTGTTCTGTCAGGGAAAGTTTAGTGTTTGAGGGGAAAATTTAGTTCTCAGGGAGCCACTGCTTCTCTGGACTGTAACCTCCCTGTCAAGGTCCTAGTTCTTACCTACGTGGTCTTCCAGTTAGGTTCTCCTATTTTTTTTGGAATCGAAAGTGACTGCAGGTTTAGGAGGAGGACCAAAGACCTTCAGGTCCCTCTGAGTATCTGGAATTAAAAAGACAAGAGTAAGGTACTCCCAGCATTTGTTTGTTTGTTTATGTTTTAAAACTCAGTAATTCATTTAATTTTCATTTTTTTCAACAGTTCCATATATTTTTTTTTTTAATTTAATTTTATTTTATTTTTTTAATTTACATTCCAAATCACTTCCCCTTTCCCGTTTCCTCCCTCCCCGAAGGTCCCATAAGCCCCCTTCCCTCCCTCTTTTCTCCGTTCAACCCCCTCTCATTACTCTGTCCTGGCGTTCCCCTACATCCAGTCTTTCCAGGACCAGGGGTCTCTCCTTCCATCTTTTTAGAAATCTATTGATATGCTGATTGTGTCTAGGGTATTCTGAGATTCTGGGTCAATATCCCCTTATCAGTGACTTCATACCATGTGTGATCTTTTGTGATTGGGTTACCTCACTAAGGATGATATTTTCAAGTTCTGACCATTTGCCTAGGAATTTAGTGAATTCATTGCTTTTAATTGCAGAGTAGTATTCCATTGTGTAGATATACCACATCTTCTGAATCCATTCCTCCATTGAGGGACATCTGGGTTCTTTCCAGCTTCTGGCTATTATAAATAAGGCTGCTATGAATATAGTGGAGCATGTGTCCTTATTGCATGCAGGTAAAGTCTCTGGGTATATGCCCAGGAGTGGTATAGCCGGATCCTCCGGAAGTGTCATGCCCAGTTTTCTGAGGAGCCGCCAGACTGCTTTCCAGAGTGGTTGTACCAGCCTGCAATTCCACCAGCAGTGGAGGAGTGTTCCTCTTTCTCCACATCCTCGCCAACAACTGCTGTCTCCTGTGTTTTTGATCTTAGCCATCCTGACTGGTGTGAGATGGAATCTCAGGGTTGTTTTGATTTGCATTTCCCTAATGACTAAGGATGATGAACATCTCTTTAGGTGCTTCTCAGCCATTAGATATTCTTCAGGTGAGAACTCTTTGTGGAGCTCTGTACCCCATTTTTTAATAGGGTTACTTGCCTCTCTGGAGTTTAACTTCTTGAGTTCTTTGTATATCTTGGATATTAGCCCTCTGTCGGATGTAAGGTTGGTAAAGATCATTTCCCAGTTAGTTGGTTGCCGCTTTGTCTTTTTGACGGTGTCTTTTGCCTTGCAAAAACTTTGTAATTTAATGAGGTCCCATTTGTCTATTCTTGATCTTAGAGTATAAGCTATTGGAGTTCTGTTCAGGAAATTCTCCCCTGTGCCCATATGTTCAAGGTTCTTCCCTAGTTTCCCTTCTATTAGTTTCAGTGTGTCTGGTTTTATGTGGAGATCTTTGATCCACTTAGAATTGAGCTTAGTGCAAGGAGATAAGGATGGGTCAATTTGCATTCTTCTGCATGTTGACCTCCAGCTGAGCCAGCACCATTTGTTGAAAAGGCTATCTTTTTTCCACTGGATGGTTTTAGCTCCTTTGTCAAAGATCAAGTGACCATAGGAGTGTGGATTCATTTCTGGGTCTTCAATTCTGTTCCATTGATCTACATGTCTGTTACTGTACCAATACCATGCAGTTTTTAACACTATTGCTCTGTAGTACAGCTTGAGGTCCGGGATACTGATTCCCCCAGAGGTTCTTTTACTCTTGAGAATAGTTTTAGCTATTCTGGGTTTTCTGTTATTCCAGATGAATTTTTGAATTGCTCTTTCTAACTCTATGAAGAATTGAGTTGGGATTTTGATGGGGATTGCATTGAATCTGTGTATTACTTTTGGTAAGATGCTCATTTTTACTATATTAATCCTGCCAATCCATGAGCATGGCAGATTTTTCCATCTTCCGAGGTCTTCTTCAATTTCTTTCTTCAGAGACTTGAAGTTCTTGTCATACAGATCTTTCACTTGTTTGGTTAGCGTCACGCCAAGATACTTAATATGGTTTGTGGCTATCGTAAAGGGTATTATTTCTCTTACTTCTTTCTCAGCCTGCTTATCCTTTGAGTATAGGAAGGCTTCTGACTTGCTTGAGTTGATTTTATATCCGGCCACTTTGCTGAAGTCGTTTATCAGCTGTAGGATTTCTCTGGTGGAGTTCTTTGGGTCGCTTAAGTATACTATCATATCGTCTGCAAATAGTGATAGTTTGACTTCTTCCTTTCCAATTTGTATCCCTTTGACCTCTTTTTCTTGTCTAATTGCTCTAGCTAGAACTTCAAGTACTATATTGAAAAGATATGGAGAGAGAGGGCAGCCTTGTCTAGTCCCTGATTTTAGTGGGATTGCTTCAAGTTTCTCTCCATTTAGATTGATGCTGGCTACTGGTTTGCTATAAATTGCTTTTACTATGTTTAGATATGGGCCTTGAATTCCTGATCTTTCCAAGACCTTTAGCATGAAAGGATGCTGAATTTTGTCAAATGCTTTCTCAGCATCTAATGAGATGACCATGTGGTTTTTTTCTTTGAGATTGTTTATGTAGTGGATTACATTGATGGATTTCCTTAAATTGAACCATCCCTGCATCCCTGGGATGAAGCCTACTTGATCGTGGTGAATGATCGTTTTGATGTGTTCTTGGATTCGGTTGGCAAGAATTTTATTGAGTATTTTTGCATCGATATTCATAAGAGAGATTGGCCTGAGATTCTCTTTCTTTGTCGGATCTTTGTGTGCTTTTGGTATTAGTGTAATTGTGGCTTCATAGAACGAGTTGGGTAGTGTTCCTTCTGTTTCTATTTTGTGGAACAGTTTGAAGAGTATTGGTGTTAGGTCTTCTTTGAAGGTCTGATAGAATTCTGCACTAAAACCATCTGGACCTGTGCTTTTTTTGGTTGGAAGACTTCCAATGACAACTTCTATTTCTTCAGGGGTTATAGGACGGTTTAGATGGTCTATTTGATCCTGATTTAATTTTGGTACTTGGTATCTGTCAAGGAAATTGTCCATTTCCTCAAGATTTTCTAGTTGTGTTGAATACAGGTTTTTGTAGTAGGATCTGATGATTTTTTGAATTTCCTCAGTTTCTGTTGTTATCTCTCCCTTTTCGTTTCTGATTTTATTAATTTGGATACTATCTCTGTGCCCTTTGGTTAGTCTGGCTAAGGGCTTATCTATCTTGTTGATTTTCTCAAAGAACCAACTCCTCGTTTTGTTGATTCTTTGTATGGTTTTATTTGTTTCTACTTGATTGATTTCAGCCCTGAGTTTGATGATTTCCTGCCTTCTACTCCTCTTTGGTGTATTTGCTTCTTTTTGTTCCAGGGCTTTCAGGTGTGCCATTAAGCTGTTAGTGTATGCTGTCTCCCGTTTCTTTTTGGCGGCACTCAGGGCTATGAATTTTCCTCTTAGCACTGCTTTCATTGTGTCCCATAAGTTAGGGTATGTTGTGCCTTCATTTTCATTAACTTTCAAAAAGTCTTTGATTTCTTTCTTTATTTCCACCTTGACCAAGTTATCATTGAGTAGAGCATTGTTCAGCCTCCATGTGTACGTGGGTTTTCTTTTGTTTTTGTTGCCATTGAAGACCACCCTTATTCCATAGTGATCTGATAGGAGGCATGGGATTATTTCTATCTTCTTGTATCTGTTGAGGTCTGATTTGTGACCAATTATATGGTCAATTTTGGAGAAGGTACCATGAGGAGCTGAGAAGAAGGTGTATTCTTTAGCTCTAGGATGAAATGTTCTATATATATCAGTTAGTTCCATTTGGTCCAAGGCTTCAATTAGATTCACTGTGTCCCTGTTTAGTTTCTGCTTTCCTGAACGATCCATTTCAGAGAGCGGGGTGTTGAAGTCACCCACTATTATTGTGTGCGGTGCGATGTGTGCTTTGAGTTTTAGTAAAGTTTCTTTTACGAATGAGGGTGCCCTTGCATTTGGAGCATAGATATTCAGGATTGAGAGTTCTTGATGGTGGATTTTTCCCTTGATCAGTATGTAGTGTCCTTCTGTGTCTTTTTTGATGACTTTGGGTTGAAAATCAATTTTATCCGATATTAGGATGGCTACTCCACCTCGTTTCTTGGGGCCATTTGCTTGTAAAATTGTTTTCCAGCCTTTTACTCTGAGGTAGTGTTTGTCTTTGACACTGAGGTGCGTTTCCTGCATGCAGCAAAATGCTGGGTCCTGTTTACGTATCCAGTCTGCTAGTCTATGTCTTTTAATTGGGGAATTGAGACCATTGATATTAAGAGAGATTAAGGCATAGTGATTATTGCCATCTGCCATTCTTGACGCTATCTTTATGTTTGAGTGGTTATCTACTTTTGGGTTTGATTCAAGAAGGTTATTATCTCATTTTTTCCAGGGTGTTGTTTCTCTCCCTGTATTGGAGGTTTCCACCTATTATCCGTTGCAGGGCTGGATTTGTGGAAAGATATTGTGAAAATTTGGTTTTATCATGGAATATCTTGGTCTCTCCATCTATGGTGATTGAGAGTTTTGCTGGGTATAGTAGTCTAGGCTGGCATTTGTGCTGTCTTAGTGTCTGCATGAGATCTGCCCAGGATCTTCTGGCTTTCATAGTCTCTGGTGAGAAGTCTGATGTGATTCGGATAGGTCTTCCTTTGTATGTTACTTGGCCCTTTTCTCTTACTGCATTTAGTATTCTTTCTTTGTTTAGAACATTCGGTGTTTTGATTATTATGTGACGGGAGGTATTTCTGTTCTGGTCCAGTCTGTTTGGAGTTCTGTAGGCTTCTTGTATGTTCATCGGCATCTCTCTCTTTAAGTTAGGGAAGTTTTCCTCCATAATTTTGTTGAAGATGTTTACTGGCCCTTTAAGTTGCAAATCTTCACTCTCATCTATACCAATAATCCTTAGGTTTGGTCTTCTCATTGTGTCCTGGATTTCCTGGATGTTTTGGGTTACGCGTTTTTTGCATTTTGCATTTTCTTTGACTGTTGAGTCGATGCTTTCTATGGAATCTTCAGCACCTGAGATTCTTTCTTCCATCTCTTGTATTCTATTGTTGATGTTTGCATCTATGATTCCTGATTTCTTCCCAAGGTTTTCTATCTCCAAAGTTGTCTCCCTTTGTGATTTCTTAGTTGTTTCTACTTCCTTTTTTAGTTCCTGGATGGATTTGCTGAGATCCTTCACTTGTTTGTTTGTATTTTCCTGTATTTCTTTAAGGTATTTTTGCATTACCTCTTTCAGGATTTCTTCCTGATGACCCACGTTCTCCTGCATTTCTCTGAGTGATTTTTGTGTTTCCTCCTCATGGGATTCCATCTGTTGATCCATCGTCTCCTGCATTTCTTTAAGCAGTTCTCGTGTTTCCTTTGTAAGGGCATCTAACCGTTGATTCATTTCTTTAAGCAATTTTTGTGTTGCCTCCTTATGGGCATCCGTCTGTTGACCCATATTCTTCTGTATTTCTTTATGCAAATTTTGTGATTCCTTTGTGAGTGCATCTACCCATTGATTCATCTCGTTAAGCGATTTTTGTGTTGTCTCCTTGTGCGCCTCCATCTTTTGATCCATGTTCTCCCGCATTTCTCTAAGCGATTTTTGTGTTTCCTTTGTAAGGGCTTCTAACCGTTGATTCATGGTCTCCTGTAACTCTTTATGAGATTTATTTGTGTCCTTCTTGTGATCCTCTAATAGCATCATGAGAAGTGATTTTAAATCCAGATCTTGTCTTTCGGGTGTGGTGGGGTATCCAGGACTTGCTGCTGTTGGAGAGTTGGGTTCGGATGGTCCCACATTACTTTGATTACTGTTAGTAACATTCCTACGTTTGCCTTTTGCCATCTGGATACCTCTGGTGTTAGTTGGTCCTGCTGCCACTGGCTGTTGGTTGGACCTCCTGTGAGCCTGCAAAGCTATTTCTGCCCCCCCTGGATTACCAGGATTCCCCTGGCACCGATTTCTGGGGCCTGCCTGCTCCTGAGTGACTTTGGAGCCCTAATGTGCTTTGCCCCAAGTGATCTTATATTGGGGAGGCCTTGCACATCTAAAGGCTCAGCCTAGTGGATTCCTGGAGCAGAGGTCGCCAAAGGGAGGCTGGCAGGCTCCTGCCCTGTGCAGGGGTGTGTGATCTCTCCTGGGGGGGGGGGAGGGGGCGTCCCTCTGCCAGGCAGAAGTCCCACAGCAGATCTGGCGCGCTGGTCACTGCAGATCAGCCCAGCACCTGGGAGCAGGTTACACACAAGCTGCCTGAACCCGAAGCGATATTATGCCTGTCTGTCTCTGAGCCTGGCGGTCCCAACTACCTGGTCACTGGAGCAAAGATGGCGGAGGGCAGTCTCTGTGGCGCCGCTCACCCTGTGGTCACGATGGCCCGCCGATCTGGCACCCAGACGACCACAGCGCCAACCCGCCCTCGGGCACAGAAGGAAGCCCCAACAGGCCGTGTCCCAAGTGATGTTATATCGGGGGGAGAGCCTGGGTACCGGTCTCTCCAGCGCAGTCCGCGGGAACAGAGGTCGCGGAAGGGAAGCTGGCAGGCTCCCTCCCTGCGCGGGGTCCCTCCACCAGGCAGAAGGTCCCGCCGCGGAACTGGCGCGCTGGTTACTGCAGATCAGCCCAGCACCTGGGAGCAGGTTACACACAAGCTGCCTGAAACCGAAGCGATATTATGCCTGTCTGTCTCTGAGCCTGGTGGTCCCAACTACCTGGTCACTGGAGCAAAGATGGCGGAGGGCAGTCTCTGTGGCGCCGCTCACCCTGTGGTCACGATGGCCCGCCGATCTGGCACCCAGACGACCACAGCGCCAACCCGCCCTCGGGCACAGATGGAAGCCCCAACAGGCCGTGTCCCAAGTGATGTTATATCGGGGGGAGAGCCTGGGTACCGGTCTCTCCAGCGCAGTCCGCGGGAACAGAGGTCGCGGAAGGGAAGCTGGCAGGCTCCCTCCCTGCGCGGGGTCCCTCCACCAGGCAGAAGCTCCATATATTTTTATAAGTGAATGTTAGTCATTTTCAGGCTGTCTTAGTTAAGGTTGGGACTCACACCAAGGATAGCTTGAAGATTTATATGAGCCCATAAAGCCAGTCTCCACAGTGACCCACTTCTTCCAATAAGGCCATACCTACTCTAACAAGGCCACACCTTCTAATAATGCCCCTTCCCATGGGCCAAACATGTTCAAACCACCACAAGGTCCCATTGCCCTCTCTCGTCCCCCTCCCTATTCAGCTTCTATTCTCTCAGTGAGTCCCCCTCTTCCTTTCAATTCTCGTTTTGTGCACAGCTCACTAAGTTAGAGTTATTTGCCTGAGCATGTGTGGGGAATTATCATTGGAACAGGGATAGCTTGTCAATGACTCCACTCTGAAGAGGCTAATGCTACCCTTAGCAACACTAATTGCAGACTCTAATTCCCTCTTGAGAGGGAAGGGACCTCATGGCTCCTCCTTTGCCCAATGATGAAATTTTGGTGGATCCAATCTTAGGCAGGTCTTGGGCAGATAAACATAGCTTCAGTAGCTTCATGGAGGTAATGGCTCCCATGACCAGAAGACAAACACTTGCAACACATCTCTCCTTTCCTTATAATGTTCCTGGCCTCCTTCGTGTGACGTTCTCCAAGCCTCCAAAGGGGAGCTACAGCTGTCTTAGTTGGACAGAGTGCCCTGCCATCATTAACTCTCAGCATTTTGAGTACAGTATGAGGCTTCTTTGATGAAGCCGTCACAGAATTAATCTCAAATGGGAAGCCAGAGCTGAGGCCAGAGCCCACTGGGTGCTCTCTCATTACTCTTACTGCTAAGCTTTCAGATGAATAAAACAGGTGAGGTACCCTGGTTTCTAGATCCATGGATGCATGCAGGGACAAGCTGGTGACCCAAATTCAAAGACACAGATGGAAAATGAAGGTGGACTTTCATTCTGCAATGAAGAGTCAATGCTTTTCAAAAAAAAAAAAAGATTCTAAATGCCTGTCATAGCTATAGCAGCATGTAGTGTTAAAGGGTAAAGGTTAGAGACAAGGCTCTAAGTGTGATCAGATATAATATAGAGTTCAGGAACACAGCACATTGTCAGCATGTGCCAGTAAATGAGCAGTTGACACAGCCCCTGAGCCTTCCATATCCCTTCAGCCCTAGATCCTACACACAGTCAATGTAGGAGGAACAGATCTATTCATGAAATCCCGGGGTAGAGCCATCAACAGCAGCTATAACTCTCTTCCTCTGGGTCAGGCCACTGCTTACCTTGGCTTTAACATTGAGGTTTAATTATTAGAAAGCAGAGGCTAGAGAGATGGCTCAGCAGTGAAGGGCCTTTGCCACTCTCATTGAACATCTAAGTTTGCCTCAGTATCCACACTGGCCAGCTCAGCACCATCTGTAACTTCAGCTCCAGAGGATTCAACGCCCTCTTCTGTATTTTACAGGCACTGCACTTAGATAACCAGATATGCACACAGACACATGCAAATACACATAAGGGGAAATCATTTGGAATGTAAATAAAATATATAGAAAATAAAAAAAAATTCTAAAAAAAAAAACAGATAAAATCAATCTTAAAACAATCAAAAGAATGAGATTCCAACAAAAGGACAACCTCCTGGGACATCAATTTTCTTATCCTGACATTCTCAAAGAATGGGATGAGAAAAACTAGCTTTTCTTTCCTTCCTAGAAGCCAAAAAGTCTGGCTCAAGTTTTCTGTGGTAGTTGACTTTGTCAGGCTTACTCGAATAGAACAGCCTTTTGTGTATTTTTTCCCTGCCAAATCCCCTTGGCCTCTGAACTAAAGCAAACGCCAGTGAATGTTATTGCTGAAAAACTCCCTGCATGTTTACGACATGTATGGCTTTCTCTGGCTGACCTTGCAGAGGGGACTGCTGCCCAGCCATGGGACTCATTTGGAGTGGCAGGGGATGAGGAGTGATAGACCATCCGGCCCAGCAGCAGAACTGGGCAGATCTGATAGGCACTCGGAAGGAATAGGATCACAGAACATCTGTAGAAATGGGAACTGACAGAAACTGGCCACAGTGGTTTCAAACGGGGCAGATTTTGTTTGACAAATGCCATGGGAAGCAAACTGAAAGAGAACAAAGGGAAGAAGAGAGCCGTGAGACAGCGGACAGAAATGAGCCTGTTTCCAGAAGGCCTTTGATGAAGTGTTGCTAAATGGGTTCACAGGTTGGGTGATACTTCAGGGCTCCCCTCAAGGGTGAGCCTCAGCCTCTGCAGTAAAGAGCTGGAGTCAAGTGGTAATTATCCCCTTTCTTTTCCTAAGGGCATACTCTTAAATCTTCAATTATTAAACACTTGGATAGAGTAAGCACAGAGGAGCTTAAGGCCTTTAGCTTTCCCTGCAAGAGTTTTACTGTGATACGAGTGTTTTGGAAAGGTAGCCATGGTGCTTGACCAGGACTTCCTGCCACACTGTGAAACAGATTTCTAGTTAATGGTCAGCCATCTGTAGCCCACCAGCCAATTCTACCAGCCTTTGTAGATAAAATTTTATTGAAACGCAGCTATACCCACTCGATGACATGTTGCCCGTGGCTCAATTGTCAGTGCAGTCATAGAATCGAATGAACTATAATGATGTGTCCCACAAAGCCTACTATATTTATTATTCATCTGCATAGAAAATTTGCCAGTTCTGGCCCAGGGAGATGGCTCAGTGGGCAAATCACTTGCCTCTCAAGCATGAGGACCTGAGTTTGAACTTTAGAACCTATGTTAAAAAGCCACTCATGGACGTACACACTTGAGTCTCAGCTCTGATTAAACAGAGATAGAATGATTCTAGAACTTATCGACCAGCTTTCCTGGCCTAATTGTTGAGTGAATACACATATGCCCCATGCGCATACACACATTTTCTATTGCTAGATGGATTTATCTGCCATGTTCATTCATCCACTTTAGGGAACCTGACCATGACTTTCTTTTGCTGAGTTAAACTTCTTACCATACAATTCACTTATATTTTCACTCATTGCTGCAACAACGAGAGGGCCTGGCAGGCAGGAGTCTTGTGTTATTTTAACTCTAGGCATCCCTAAGCGCATAGCACATGGAAGTTCTTCAGTCATTAGCCATTGTAGGCATGAGTGAATGAAATCTTGTATATGAGAGGAAAGTGAGGTAAAGTATTCTGGTTTCTTCTCCATGACTGTGACAAAGTACTCAGAGGAAAGAATTTATTCCATCTTGTACTTCCCGGTCACAGTCCAGCGCTGAAGGAAGTCAAGGTAGGAAGTTGGAACAGAACCATAGAAAATGTTGCTCACTGGTTTCCCAAAGGCTGGTACTTAGCTAGCTTTTGTGTAGAACCCAGAACCACATGCTGAGCTATCATGCCTCCCGCAGTGGGCTTGGCTCTCTTGCATCAATTAGCAGTTAAGATGCTCCTTCATAGTCATGTTCATAGGCCTGTTTCTCAATGGAGGCTTTCTTCTCTTGGCAAGTGGGCAATTAGCACATAACTGGCTCCTGTGATTGCATTTTCTGCTCACTTGTTGGGAGAACATTAATGTCACATTTATTGGAAGAAAATTCCAAACTAATTTGTTCCCCATGCTCTTGTCATAGGAAAATCTGACTCACGCTTTCTTCGGTAGATATTCCTATCCACAGTTAGCAGACATGCTCATGAATGACTATGTGATGCTTATCCATAGTGGCCTGAGCCCTTTCTGAGGCCACACCTTTGTCCTGTTATTATTTGTGACAATGAATATTGACTATCAACTTGACAGAATATAGAGTAACCCTGGAGACCAATCTCTGGGCATGTCCATAAGGGACATTCTAGATTTGAATGGAGGAATTGTTCTTTTTCAAGTTGTGTGAAACTAATTTGCAATCTATTAAATTCTGATTAAATATAATTAAATCCAATAATTTTATTAATAATTTAAAAATAGATACTTTTTTCCTACAATGTATTTTGATCATATTTTCCATCCCCCAACTTCTTTAAGATCTTTCCCATGTCTGTATAGATCCAATTTCATATTCTTTATCTCACCAAAAATATCAAAACAAAAATTAAAACAGAAAAACAAATAAGCAAAAAATAAAATAAACAATAACAGCAAAATGCCCAAAAGTTCACAAAAAAAACCCCAAAACCCATGGAGTTCATTTTGTTTTGGTCAACTATTCCTGGATATAGAGGCTTCCCTGGTGTGTGACTGATCTGATATATGCAGTTACACTCTACTGGAGAAAACTGATTTTCTTTTTTCCAGTAGATATCAATTTCAAGTAGCTTCTTGGTTGGGTAGGGCTTTTTGTCCTCCCTCCCTTCTCAATTCTGGGACTTTGTCTGATTTGAACATGTGCAGGTCTTGTGTGTGCTGTCACATCATCTGTGAGTTCAGATACACATCATTTCTGTTGTGTCTGGAAGATGTCGTTTCCTTGGTTACTGGAGAGTACGTTAGAGGAGTTCTGAACCAAGAGGGCAGTGGATGGGCTAACATTTTGTTACCTATGCCATCTGGAAGAGGAGAGGGTCACTTCTTTTCATGAAATTTTCTTATCCATGAATGTCCTCCTTTGTCTTAAAAAGATTCCTATCAATTGGTAGGGGTAAATCAGAAGGACTCAAGGAGCAAATCTGATCCAGGTCACACTGGTGAAAGACAAAGCAATTTGTGTATCAAATAGAGACAGTAAAAATGTGGATTGACACTAATCAAACACAGTTAAATAAATGGGTTCCAATTGCATAGTCAGTACTTTATCCACTGAGCCACTGCCCCAGCCCAAAATACTGAAAAACTTCACAGTCTGTTCATGGAGTCAGACAATGACATTAGAAAAACAAAATAAAAACAACATCTCACCAATGAAGTGTACTGGGAGAACCAAATCATGTAAATACTGAAAAGATGGAATTAAATATGTATCTTGTCTCTCCTGTATAAATAGTCTGACAGGTAACCAAAGAACAGACACTGGGGAATTTATATTTATGGTAGTTTTTAGCTCATTGGAGACGATAAAGTTATAATGTCACCATTATAAAAGCTCTGATATTTGCATGGAATCATTGAACATGTAGCTGCCAACATTAGAAAAACAGACACAAGATATTGTGATACTCTTGACCAAAGAACACTCAGCTTTGGAATAGTCATGCCATAGGATGCAAGCTGGGCCTTCCCTAGCCTCTAGACACAGCCACCAATTTATAGGAGATGCAGAGAATACAGGATCATGTTAAAAGACACCATTTAAGTACAACTGGAAAAACCTAAAGTGAAAAACAATAAAAGATAAATGATAGAGTTTTTCCTTCTTTTTTCAATATAACAATAAGAAAGAAAGGAAGATGAAAGGAAGAACTTATGAATCTAAAGAAAGTCAAGAAAAATTTCACCCAGCTATAATAACTGAACTTTCATTGACCTCTGACTCCATGAACAGACTGTGAAGTTTTTCAGTATTTTGGGCTGGGGCAATGGCTCAGTGGATAAAGTACTTACTATGCAAATTCACAAGGTTTTGAATTTGGACCCCTAGAACCAAACTCTAGAAGAGCATGAGACTCTCAACTGCTGAGAATCAATCAAGCCCCTCAACTAGTTCTTTTAATGGCAGATATAGGTAATGTATAAACAGAAAGCATTTATCATGAATTGTATTTGCCAATCAATGTTACATACATATTTTGATCTACTTAATGTTATTTATAACAATGGCTGATGACACAATTGTTATATAGCCCTGTTTGGTGGCTTAAAATATTTGGGTCAGTTTGTAGTGATTATTTTTCTGTTTCTGTGTTGAAATACTGGACTAACAGCAAGTTAGTATTAAAAAAAATATGATTTATTTAGGCTCAGCTCCAGAGGAATGTAGTCTCTTATTGAGGAAGATATGGCAATTGGCTGGGAAGGCATAGAGTCAGGAGCAGGAAGCTGGCTGACCACATTTTTATTTGCATGCCGGAAGAAGAAAGAGAGAACCAGAAATGGAGTCAGGCTATAAACTATAAAAGCACAACCCTCCAGTGGCATACTTCTAGCAAGCCTTTATCTCCTAAAGGTTCTATAACTTCCCCAAACAGTGCCATCAGCTGGTGACCAAGTGTTCAAATATTTTTCATGGCTGCATAAGGGGTGTGCATGTGTGTGACACAGTTCTTGCCCCTGGAGCATCACCAGACCACTGATCCCCACATGTACTGATGATTGCTGTTAACCTGAAACTGATTTGCTGTCTTTTCTATTTTACTTTCAATCTCTCTTTCTGTGGAATATACTCCCACCATAACTCAGAGCTAACCACTCCATAATAAATGAAAAAGATGTAGTTCTCAAGAATGAGGAATGGAGGTAGTCATGAGGCAATGTAGGATGAGAAACAAGCCTTCTGGGGAAAGGATCTAGAGAACATAACCGCAGAGGCCATAAAAGACTACATGGTCCTTTGTAGAAATTGCTTATTGTAAGACTTAGTAAAACTTGGAATTATGAGGAAATGTGTGTACCCTGTGGTCCAATGACTGCTGCATTAATTAGCCAGGGTTAACTTGGGGACATTAAGGATAGAGAGTTAAAGTGGTCTCAAGAAGAAAAGGCATGGGTAGGAAAAGAAGGATGAATCTATAGAAAGCAAGCAAATGACAGATAGATTTATCTTATAGGAGGAAGGCTTGTATACAATCTAGAAACAAATAGTATTAGAAAGAAAATAAGGTTTAATGGAAAAGGCAAGTGGGCTAGTGAATTAACTTTTATGGAGAGGTTGTCAATCTTGGACATGAGGCAATAGAATTGCTAAGATAAGGAAGCCAAGATTAGAGAATTAAAAGATGATGCACAGCATATAAAAGGTTAGTACTTCATCCTCCTAGTTACTTGAAGGATTAGAGATGACAATGCCTAGAGAGATATCAGAGCGAGCTAGCTGTTCTATTTGCATAAACTTTGTAAGAAATTATTTTAACCTTGGTAGTCTGTCACCTTTCTGTTCTTACATAAAAATAGCTACTAAAGACTGCTGTCTGCTGTTCCAGGAAACCACAAGAGCTGTGCCCAGCAATCCATGAAGAACAGACTGTGTAAATCTTATAAGGAAATGTGCTTTTGTTTTGTGTTTAGTCTCTTTTAAGAATGCAAAGGTTGGGATTAATGATCCAGGATTCATTGAATTTATGTAAATCTAAGGATTTCTAAATAAATTATTAGTGATCGAAGCCTTGATGATGCAGTTTTAATAAATAAAAGATGGGGTTCAGACTCTCTGGTTGGAAGAAGGAAAAAAGGAGAAGGATGAAGGATAAAGAAAGGAGGAAAGATGAGAATCCACAGGCAAAGAGAGCACTTGAACTGACAGCTCCGTCCCTCCCACCTCTTTTCTCAGGAGCTTCTTCACACTGAGACTGGACCTTGGCAAAATATCTGAGTCTATGTGGGCCATTTCTCATTCAAACCACATCAGTCAAAATGATTTTCTTAACATAGTCTGTGTCGCCATCTCATCATGGCGATGACAATGTAGATAGAGGTGGCACAAACAATCCAGTTTAGCAGGCTGCTTCTTTCCCACGTATCTCCCATGTACCAAGAGAAGGTCAGACCCTAGGGTAAGGTCACCTTAGCCATAGGGTAAGCCTGGAGTAACTTGTTGGGAAGTTGGACAAAAAGAGTTGAGGTTAGCCCTGTGATCATCTTGGAGATAGCCCATTTGGAAAAGAAGAAAGAAAGAAGTGCAGAAGAAGGCAGAGATGAGCCGTCCAGGTAAGGTGTCTGCTTGGAGTTTTTTTTTTTTTTTGTAATGGTGCTAGACTGTAGAATTTGTGTACAAAGCTAAGAGAGATGCCGCTGGCTGCTCAACACTTTGTGCTACACAACTTGGAAGATGTAGAGAAAGCGAAAAGCTACTATTTCATAACAAACCCTTAGCATCTCTACTCACAGGGTTGTAGGCACTGCTCTTGACTGGGACAGTTGACATAAAGCAAAGGCACTCCCAGGAGTTACCCTGGACACTCAGCCTCAATTCCATGTGAATACTCCATTCTAACAAAGCTTCACTGACTTTCCTTCTTGGCCCCTTCTCAGTTTCTCTCTCTCTCTCTCTCTCTCTCTCTCTCTCTCTCTCTCTCTCTCTCTCTCTCTCTCTCTCTCCCTCTCTCTCCAGTTTCTGTATCTTGCTGTGTTCTTTCAGTTTCAAGAGGATGGTGGTGGCTATGTCTGCCTTTGAGTGCCCAATGTCACATGTGACCTGGTTTCACCAATGACCCTCAAGAGCCTTCTGCCAGTTGAATTTGTCACCTAGAAAGGACTTTGGAAATGAAACAATTAGATCTGATTTTCTTTCTGTCTCTCTACTTGAAGAATGATCTCAACATGTCATATGATCACTTAGCTGCATTGCTTTGGTTTATTTTATCCCTTTAAATAAAAAAAATAAGACAACTTAAAGAGTCCAAGGAGAGTAATTCCCTGTCATTTATCAAGAACTTTTCCTTGGTCAAAACAAAGCATTAACATTCTTAGCTGGTCACTTATTTATATTCCTAGAACCAATAGTCACAAAAAGCCACTGCTAACACATTCAGAGCTTGCTATGTGGAGTCTTAAGTAACTCATGGAAAAAGAACTCAGAGTTGGAATTCTTCTCTCAAACTAGCTCTGTTAATGCTCCCACAACTGAGGTAGACAAAAAAATAATAAATATAGAGAACACTCATAAATATAAATGGCTGTTAAACCTTTCAGTGGGGATGATTTCGAGTTAAAGATGTAAGATGTTAGCACAAATGCCTTGGCAATCTCACCATGGCTATGTCATGACTTTAATTTAGCAAGAATTAATTGTGGGTTTAAGATGCTTTATACTTTAATGAGAAAATAGAACATAGCCTTGGGTGTGTTTTATTAACTTGGTTGTGCCTTGTATTTCAAAACCTCCTTGGAGGAGACAAGCTATGCATCTTTACAAATGTGCAAGCATTTCACCTGCAGCCAACGAGGACGGGAATGGACACTGAGAGCTGTGGTTTTTTTTTTTTTTTTTGATGCACTCATTTTCAAAATGACATGTTTAAATAATAGGGCAAGAAGTTGGAGAAATGGCTTATCAGTTAGTTAGGAGTATGGACTGCTCTTCCCAAGTACCTAGGATTCAATTTCCAGTACCCATATGGTGGCTCACAACTCTATTTAACTCTAATCCCCACAGGAACAAACATCCTCTTCTGACCTCCATTGGTACCAGGCATCCATGTGGTTCACACACATACATGAAGGCAAAACACTCATAAAAATATGTTAAAAAAATCATAGGTCAAGTGAAACTTGGACTAGTATTTTCGTACTAGCCTCCATCCCTCATTCTCCTCCCACTCTTTCTTTTTAGGTTTCTTGTAGTCTAGACCACTCAGTGTAGCTGAGGATGAGTTTGCCTTTCTCATCCTCCTGCGGATGGATGCCTCCTGAGCAATGGCTTTACAGGTGTGCACCTCCATGCCCCTTCTTTTCGTACAAGTCAAAATAAGGAGCTAGGAACCCAAATCAAGCACTTTGGAACTAAGAAGTGTTCGTTCTGGAAGATTTTTTAACATTGTGGCCTGAGGTCTCCTTGTATCCTGCCCCCACAGTGCAGATTCTTGGGTTGAAAGACTAAATCTCAGTCTTCACTAAGGCAGTATGAAGAGACAGAGCCTTTGGAAGAGGGTTAAGCGATGGGTGGAATTGGTACCTATATTAGTTCCCTTTCTCAATTCTGTGACAAAATTCCTGATGCAGGCAGCTTAAGGGATTCGGGTTTATTTTGTCTCACACTTTGAGTAGAGTAACTTATGATGGGATGGCGTGGCAGCAGGAACAGGAGGCAGCTGCTCACACAGCATCCACAGTGAGGAAGCGAAGAGAGGGATGGAAGCTGGTGCTCAGCTCACCTATCAAGTTGATATTTAAGATTAACAGTCATCACTCAGGGAACTATCTAACCTCCTCTGTCTCTGAAGACATAGTGAGAAGTGTTGTCTATGAATGATCAAGTGAATCATCTCCAGACTCCAAACCTGTTAGAACCTTGATCTTGAACTCAGCCTTCAGAATGACTGGGAATGGGTCTTCTATCTGCCTCTCCCCATCTGTGGTGCTACACTATAGGCACCAGAATGGCTGAGACAAAGAGCCAGCGAGAGGGCATTGGTGAACAGCAGCTTTGATTCTGAGAACTGAAGGGCGCAGGTTGGTTTCCAAGGACTCAGATACATGTAGCCCATGGGTGAGGAATCATTGTGTTCAAACCTTCAGACTTTTACATGTTTCAGTAGCTACATGGCAAACATCTTACCTCTGTGCTCACATCCATCCCTGAATTAGTATGCCCAGGAAGTTATCCTCTCATCAGCACTGGGGGATTTCTGATACACTTGCCAACCTGAGACTGAACTCTCAGAAGAGGGGAGCATTGCTGAAATTTTCATTTCTGTGGCGGTAAGGATTCTCTGACTAAAAGCAACTTAGGGGAGAAAAGGTTTATTTCAGCTCACTGTTTCAGGTTACAGAATACCTTTGTAGGAAATCAAAGCAGGGACTTAAAAACGTTAGTCACATCACATCCACAGCAAGAAGGGAGAGAAATTGAATGTGACATGTTCTCTCCTTTGCTTGCTTGTTTGTATGTCTCCACTCATACAGTTCAGGAGTCTCTGTCTTAGGAATGGTGCTGTCCATTGTGGACTGAGTCTTCCAGCGTTAATTAACCTAATTAAGAGGATCCCTTTCAAACATTCTCATAGGCCAACACAATGCAGCCAATCTGTAACTGGACTCTCTTCTCGTGTTGTCTCAAGTTGACAATGAAATCATCACAGGTGTCAATCATGGTGATGGCAGTTGGGTGCCACCTATTGCAGGAAATATTTAAAAAGGCTGACCCGCCAACCCTCCTGCCCCACCATGGCACAACACCATGTCCCAGTGGGGTCCCCCTCTGCCTGGCAGTCCCGCTGGCCTGGCCCTATCTCTTGTAAGGTCCCAAGAGTTCATCTCGCTTCCACACAATGCTCCCCACACCCACAGTCTGCCAGCTAACCATCCATTTACCTGGTAGAAGCATAACTCTTAAAGCTTGGTTAGTTAGCCAATTAGATTTATGTATATTATAATATAAGCACAATTACAAGATGCCAATACAGTAATTCCAGAGCCAATATAAAGTGATAAAGCTTTATCCCAATATTTCTAACCTTATGAAAACACACAGAAAAACATAAGCCATCCTGGTTCTCCGACCTGCAACCTCTCTCCTGAGACCTCTGTGTCTCCCAACTCCTAGCTCTGCCTCCCCTTTCCTGTCCAATCACAGGCCTTCCACTGCCCTAATGTGATTGGACATGGAAAATCTTGCAACAAGTATAGCCAATTTTCACTGTGACTAACAAGATCCCAGGCACTGCACAATGCCTTAACTCTGACCTATGGAGCCTATGGGGCAGAACTAACCATCTCTTCCTTCATGCAGGCAGGGAAGCCAAAGCTGAGAGGGGTCAAGCCACAGCTCAAGGTCAGAGATGCCTGCATGGCAGAGCTGGGCTTGAAGTACAGACAGCCAACTCTGGAGTATTGCAAGTTTCTAGAGACTAGAGGACTCTCCTCAGCTGTCCTCTTCACCAGGTAAGTGCTGTGCATGAGGTGACAGAGAGTTTCCAACAGCCTAGAAATCATACAACTCATTTAGTTGTCTAAAACATAACTGATATTTATAATCCTTTGAAGAAAAAGAAAATGACATAGAATGTGGTTTTGTCTGATTTAGGTTTTCCCCCCAACAAGTCATAATGCTTACTATAAAAATGTTAACTTAAAGAACTATAATAAATGAAGTTTCTCGTTTTTACTTTATTTTTTCTTCCTTATTGCACTTCTTTTCTTCCAACTCCCTCTAAGCCCAATTCCATTTCTCAAATTTTAACACAGATCAATTTTGAATGTATCTCTTTATCTACCCAGATATGTATACACATGTACACACATGCACACCAAACACCTGCATACACTTAAATGCATACTGCACATAGTACACACATATATGATTCATATGCACACATTCATGGTATGTATACATGTATGCAACCATGCACATTTGCACAGATACACTAATGATGTACATATATAGGTATATGTATAAATGTGAGTGCATTCACATAGTGGCATGATTGAACATACACACATACACACACACTTCTGGGCAGTAGAAAGTGGAAGATCTGGAATCCAATAGTGATGCTTCCATTTATGAACCACATGATTTTGTGGTAATGATGTCTCTACACAATATGACCCTTCTTGGTAAAATATAGATAGCAGTGTTACCTACAGCTTAGGTCTAGGTGGAGTTATAGAGACAACAAATAGAATAGTTAGAGCAGAAAAGGTTCACGGTAATCCTTAATGTGTGATATCTTCGTGCATATTTGCGCACGCGATGGACTAGTTGCTGTTCTCAGCACTGTCCTTGACAGAATGGAAGGATCTGCTTTGCTCATGGCTTCAGCAGGGTTAGTGCGTTCCCGTGAAGCAGCTTGTATCATGATGGCATGCAAGCAAATGGAAGGGGAGAGCGAAGAGTCCCCTGGCTGTCCCATTTCTCCCATCGGACTGCCCAAGTTTCTGCAGCCACCCACATCCAGTGCAAATGTTCTCCCCTCTCTGGAAGCTCCCTCACAGATTCACTCAGACATAGCAGTTTCTTAGGTTGCTATATCCTGTCAAACTGACAATAAAGATTAACTGGTACACAGATATTAATGCACACATGGTGGGTGCTGTTTAAATCCTTTTGTGTCTTGGATTTGTGATTGAACAAAGCACTTTACCAGCAATACAAAGCTGCTTTTAAAAGGACTCAGTGTGGCATCACCTACACCTTACCTGTTGGCAGACTTTTATGTGGGTCTGTTTTTCACGTGTATAAACAATGCTATCATAAATTTCCAGGCACATAAATCTGTACGCATTTGTCTGGGCATTGCTCTGGGATAAATTTCTGAAACCAGGATAGCTGATAAAAATGTATGCATGCTTAACATTTTGGTTGAAGCTGCTGAAGGGCCCTCCCTATGGGCCACATAAATTATAATTAAGAATAAGGTTGAATGTGTCTATTTCTCCAGAATCTTGTCAACTCTAATTACGAAGACATTTTAAAATCCTTATCAGATTCTGAGGTGGAAAACCTCTTTCCGGTGTTTTAATTGCAGTTCTTTGATTCATAGTAAGCTTACGTTGATTTAATGACTGAAAGAATAGTCGCCATTCTCTGAACTAGCCCTAATCTTACACTCATCTTTTCACGTGAATCTTTTTAAAAGCCAGTTGTTCCTCTTTTCTTTTTTGAGAGTGTGTTTTCATTTCATTTCTGTTGCTATAATTAAAAAAAAAATCCAGACCAAAAAAAAAAAAAAACTTGTGGAAAAAAGGGTTTATTTCAGCTTACAATTCCAGGTCACAGTCTGCCATTATTAGGAAATCAAGGCAGAAGCTTGAAATGGCTAGTCATTCACATCCACAGTCAAGCACATAGAGGAAATGAGCACACGTGTGTGCTTGCTTGCTCATTTTCAGCATTTCTCCATCTTCGTTCAGCTCTGGATCCTGTACATAGGGATTGGTGCGTCCCACAGTAGGCTGGGTCTTCCTACATCAATTAACTTAATAAAGTCAATCCCTTGCAGACATACCCACAGGCCAACCCAATCTAGGCTGTTTCTCATTGAGACTTTCTTCCTGGGTGATTGTAGGTTGTCTGAAATTGAGAAGTCTAACTATCAAAGGGAATTGCTCCCTAGGGTATGACTCACAGGGTACCATACCATTGAGCTCCAGCCTCAGCCTCATGGGAATTTTTGATAATTTTTATATATTAAGGATTTTACTAGCTACTAGTGGCATATGCCTTTAGTCTCAGCACTCAATGGGCAAAGGCAGGTGTAACTCTCTGTTCAGTCAGACCTATAAGGAAATTCTAGGCCAGCTAGGACTACATAATAAGATCCTGTCTGGAAAAAAAATAGTGAAAAGAAAAAGAAACTTTTACTTACTTACTAGTTATACATGCTAAGAAGTTTCCCATTTTGTTGTAATTTTAATATTTATCTTGTAGGAATTTGAAATTCTTACACAGTAAACCTGTTCATCTTTTCCTTTTATACTGGAAATGTTCTCATCTCAAATTTATATAGTATTGCTTTTCTCTTTAGTGTTTTTTTTTAATTAAAGTATATGGAAAATGTGTGAGCTCTGTGTGGATTAGGGTATGAGGCAGGAAATTTATTTTTACTTAATCTAAAGTCAATAGGGAATTGTTATTGAAATTGAAGAAAGACAAGAGGAAACACATTTGGAGGAATTGTACTTATTTGTTCCTATAATTAGTCAAATAGTAAAGACAGACCGCCTAAGAGTTTATTGGAAGGCATGGGCCACACAGGCCACCACTGGCCAGTAGACTGTTCTGTGATAGTGAAAATGTTTGATATGTGTGCTGTTTATGGTGGTAGCAAGTACAACCATGTAGCTGTTAAAAAGCAGCTCATATGCTGAAGGAATGAAATTGTAAATGGTTTAATTGATTTAAATTGACAAGCACCTTGTGTCTACTAGAGATCATAAATAACAGCACAGGTAGCACCAGAAATGACACAACAGAGAAATGTGTGTGTGTACAAGTAGATATGTGTTTATGTGCATGCATAAAGGCATATGTAGCTTGAATGCATGGACATCTATGGACACATGTGGACATATGGCCTGCACTTATATGAAAAAATATATGTAAACATTGTATACACATGTAGGAATGTAGCATGTATGCATATATATGTGTTCATGGAGCATGAATATATGTATGCACACATGTGGATATGTGGTTTGCACATATATATGTGCACAAGCATACACATATATCCGCATGTGGGCATGAAGCATATATAAATTTCTGTACACATATTATGCATGTATAATTGCATATAATATAAATGTATGTATATTGCATGTGTATATATACATGTATATACGAGTAGCTTGTGTTTACATGTAGGCAAATAGGTTATATTTATGTCTTCACATACTTTGATAGGTATTCCATGTGTATGTCTGCATCTGAATGTGTATATTAATAATATCTTTGTTCATGCATGCACATATAAACATGTAGTTTATGTGCATGTGTGCATGCATACAGATCAGAGATTTGTGTGCATTTTCACATAAATGTGTGTGCATGTGTGGGTAGCATTTGAGTGCACATGTATTCATACATAGGCTTGTGACATAAACATTGTGAGAAAGATCATGTATGTAAGAATAAGAAGCTATAGCCAGGTCCTTCCTTTTAGACCTTTTTGCTAATTTTTTTTAAAAGTGTAATTTTGTTCTTTTTCTGAATTGAGGGCAATTTGATAAAAGATAGGGAGCATTTTGTCCTTGGGATTCCTGGCTCTGTGGATGGGGATTCCAGCCTGTTAGTCAACAGTTCTCCCCTTTCCAGGTTTTGTTTCATATCCAACTGCACTCTGCACAGCAGTTCTCTCTGCACAGCCCCTGTCTCTTGTTCAAGGAAAAGCTACCCCCCCATATGCAAACCTGAGGGCCTCACCTATATTAATTCAGCCCTCATGCAGAAGAGGGTGTGCTCTCCTTATAAAACAAGCCAAGCAGATGCCCACACAGCACATTCCGGTGCTTGCGCCGCAGCGCTAATCTTTTCCGTAGGGTCCCATTAGCGTTTCAAGAGTTTGTAGCCCTGGCTATTTGTGGTATGGATTCTGAATGACACAGAGGGGTCTGGGGTATGCATATGTGATGACTTTACCATGCACATGGATTTGCATACTAGGGAACCTTGAGGTGGGGATTTAGATTTCTATTTCCCATAGAATATGGGCCTGTTGTGCTTCCATGAACCATGTAGTCCCAAAATGGCCGGGATTGAAAAAAAAAGCTTTTCTTATGGCTCTCGGGGGAAATGGCTGACTGTGGGGCAGGTGACTGTGTGAGAACAGAGGGTGGGGACATAGTGACCTGGTCTGGCAGCGTGAATACACAGGTTGTCAGGCATACAGCCACCAGATTTATTACAGAGGCAAAAGGGATACAGTCTATGCAGAGCCATCTGGCTGCCTGTCAGCTGGAGCCCTGAGACTTGGAAGCAGACTGTTCAACACCCAAGAGATAACAGCTTCTAAGGAACTGGTAATGGGGTGCCTATTGGAGAAGTCTCATAATGCAAGGTGTGCCCATGTGTTATTTTGTGATAAAATGGCAAGATGAAAAGACAGAAAAGCAAGCCATGGACATATGAGACCCAAGGCTTATAGAATTTGCAACGTGGCGTCTCATGAAACTTTAATCATGAACTTCATTCCCATTCACTGAGATAAGTGGGGTGATAGGAGCTGACAAGCGACAGAAGCTGTCTCTGCTCCGGGTGGTGATTTATGGAGAGGTAGAGAGCAGGATGCCTCTGGCTCCCCCTTCTAACCTCACTTAACAACTTCATTAATAACTCAGATAAACAAGCCATCTAGTTCATGAACAGCATCTGATATTAAATTGAGAGGTGCTTGGAATACAAGAAAACCTAGCACAACAGCCCACATGGAGGGAAAACAGGAGGTAGTGACCTGGAGTAAATGATGTTCTGATACATACAGAATAATTCACATATTGGATTAGTGATATAGCTCAGCGGATAAGATGCTTACCACACAAGCACAAGGATCTGAGTTCAATTTCCAGCACCTGCATAAGAAGCCAGGGACAGTGGCATGTGCCTGTGACTATGGTGTTGGGGAACAGAAGTAGGCAGATCCTGTAGGCTTATTGGCCAGTAAGTTTAGCCAAAGTGGTCAGCTCCAGGCTTTATGAAATAAGGTGGAAAAAGATTGCGGAAGACACCCTGACACCCTATGCCAATGTCTCTCTCTCTCTCTCTCTCTCTCTCTCTCTCTCTCTCTCTCTCCCTCTCTCTCTCTCTCTCCCTCTCTCTCTCTCTCTCACACACACACACACACATGTATATATATGTATATACGTATATATATATCACATACATAAAACACACAAACACATGTTCATGTACTCCTATGCATACATGCTCACATGTACAAACACATTGGGGAAGGGAACTAGGAAGGGGAGGGAAAGAGAGAAGAATTAGACATATTTAGAAATATTTCAGAACGTCTCCAAACACATTTGGAGAAAGAATGGAAATCCACTGGGTCATAATTAGCATTCTACATAGAGTCCAGACATTTCTTTAATCCTCACAGCATAAGATGGACTGTGTTATTCTTCATCACAAACACTGCACACTGCGGAACTGGAAGCCAGAGCAATTCCCCAAGAACGCACAGGTGGGAATTGCTGGGGCTCAGATTCAGGCATGTCTCAGTGCCACTGTGTAAAGCCTGGTGCTCTTGCATGGG
Source organism: Tokudaia tokunoshimensis (assembly GCA_036184795.1). Lineage (NCBI taxonomy): Eukaryota > Metazoa > Chordata > Mammalia > Rodentia > Muridae > Tokudaia > Tokudaia tokunoshimensis. The sequence goes on from BTHU01000013.1 coordinate 67,489,150, forward strand.
TTCATCGTCCTTCAACACCCTTCAACACTGCTCTCTGGGAACAGAGAAAAGCAAAAGCTCAAGTTTCAACCTCAACCCTCTGAACTGAAACCTGCATTTATGTAGGATTTCCATATGACTCATGTACATGTGGAGATATGAAGGCTTGAGCTGCCTAGTCTGTCCGCAGGCACGGAGGACTTAAGACTTTAATGAATGGGGCAGAAGAGAAGGCTCAGTTGTTAAATACTTTTCTTGCAAATAGGATGATCTCTATTCAATATCCAGAACCCATATAAAACAAACAGAAAAGCTGGATTTGGTGTGTGCTTGCAATCCTCACACTGGGGATCTAGAGAGAGGGGATTCCTGGGACTCTATGACCAACCAGCTCAACCTACAAGGAGAGTTCCAGGCTGAGGAGAGAAATTTTCTTTAAAAAGAAAAAAAAAGGGCAGTGCCTGAAGATTGACACCTCTGTTAGACACACACACACACACACACACACACACACACACACACACACACCCTCTAACTGATGTAGGAAATCTATGGTTGGATTTTTTTTGTTGTTGTTGCTGTTTTTGGCATGGGTTAACTATTCTAATATTCACCTGCAGACCCAGTGGCTTCCTCCTTTCAATCAAAGTCACATGGCCACAGGCCTCCACACTCTTAAAAAAAAAAAAAAGCTTTTGTAGCGATGACTCTGACTTTTGCCTTGCTCCCATTGTCTGTTACCTTAGAACCTGTCTCATAGTAATAGAAGAGTTGGTCAACTCTTGCGAGTTACCCATTAGGGCCTGAAATCTTGGAGGACAAGTTTGTCAGTTATTCACCTTTATTCCCTGACAGCTAGCATGGAGATCCACTTAACTCAAGGAAGACGATCAACATAGGCTTGTTGAAAGACTGTAAGCATTAATGAACGAATGACCATATAGATAAATTCATGAATGCATGAATAAATGACAGTCTGGATGAACAATTCATCATGAGAATGAGTGAATGAATGAATGACCATGTGAATTGAATGCATAACCATGTCCATGAGTGAATGGATGACCAGAATAATAAATGTGCCAGTGACCATGTGAAAAATTCACACATGGCCATGATAATGAGTGAACAACTCAGCAGTAGAAAGGACTTTGTTTTTTCTGGGCTACATCTCCTTGATGACTTTTCCCCAAGACCTTTAAAGATCAAGATGTTTGCTGGAAACATCTGGAAAGCTTTTTTGCTTTCTCTGCTATCCTTACTCATAGATATGTTTTCTTTTTAGGCTCCAGCAGATGTTTTCTTTGGGCAGAAGCAAAGAAAAGAAATCTATAGTTTCTTATCAACAATGAATTTAAAGATAAAAGACTGTAAATAATGATAATAATTATTAATAATAATAACAACAACCATGGCTTGTGCAGATGGGATTTTTCTGTTCTCATTTCTATAGTGTGATGTAGCCTGAGTGGGAAGTTGGGGTCACAGTACCTTCGTTCACTCATTCAACAAATATTTATAAGGTCTCTGATGCACCAAGGGTTAGGGTCCGAGATGACTGATATATATACCTGACCCACCTTTGTGAATCAGAGAGACTGAAGAGGGGATAAGAAGTGAATTAGAATAACTAATTCCATCTAGTTTTTGGAGTTAAACAGCATTGATCAAATCCCACCTCTATGCCACAAACTGACCTAACTGCTGGGACAGATAGTAGAGACGAATCCCTGGCTCAAAGCAAATCATAACTCAGCAAGGCCACCATACCAAGTAATGTCAATGCTTTGGCAAAGACAGAGACAGGGTGCCCTGAACAGTAAGAATAGTAGAAGCACATATTGGGGGGCACGCTGAGCAAGATGAGACAAAATAAAAGGAGTACATCTCAGGAGTTTTCAGAGAAGATAACCTGCCTAGTCTAAAGTGTAAGCAGGACGTCACCAGTTATGATAGCTTAGTTTTACTGTCAATAGATGCAGACACCCACAGCCAAACAGTGGATGAATCTTAGGGAATCTTATGGAAGAACAGGAGGCAGGATTATGGCTCCTAAGGGGATAGAAAATCCATAGGAATATCAATAGAGTCAACTAACCTGGACCTTTGGGGCTCTCAGAGTCTGAACCATCAACCAATGAATATACATTGGCTGGGCCTAGGCCTACCAGCACATATGTAGCAGATGTAGCCTGATCTTCATGTGGACACAGAACAGCTGGAACGGAGCCTGTCCCAAAAGCTGGGGGCTGTTCTTCTAGCTGGGATGCCTTGTCTGACCTCAATGGGAGAGGATGCACCTAGCCAGGCAGGGTGGAGGATACCCAGGGGGGGCCCCACTTGTTCAAAGAAGAGGGGGAGGGGGAAGGGGAGGAGAAAGGATTGTGTGTGTGGTGGGGTGACCAGGAGGGGGAGCAGTTAGTGGGATATAAAGTAAATAAGCTAAAAATTTAAACTAAAAATAACATTAGGATTAAAGCTAAGAGAAACAAATCATGTAATAACATATAGTAGAAATAAATATATTTTCAAGAATAAAAAAATATTTTTACTGTCAACTTGATTTAGAATCACTGTGAGAACAAACCTCTAGCCATGTATGTGAGGGAGTTTTGCATTAGGTTAATTGATATGGGACGATCCACTCTGAATATGGGTTGTACCATATTCAGGAGTCTAGTCTGAATAAGAAGAAAAAGTAAGCTGAACACCAGCATCCATCAATTTCTGTTTCCTGACTGTGGATGCCATGTAACCAGCAGCCTCACATCATCCTTGCCACCATACTTTGAAACACTATGACAGACTGCGCCCTCAAACTCTGAGTTAGAATAAATCATTACTTATTTACTTACTTGCTTGAGGAGTTTTGCCAAAACAATGGGAAAAGTAACTCTAAGGTGATAAAGGGCATAGAGACTGAAGTCAGTGTATTTATTTATTTATTTATTTATTTTACCCTGATGCAAGGATCAAAGTAGCTAAGCATCAGGAAGGGTAGGATCGCGTGCTATGGGAATTTGGGAGGAAGAGAGGAAATCTGTGCTCCAGAAATGCGAAAGGGAAGGGCAGGAAGTCTAACTTAGTGGCTGAGATAGGAAAAGGGTTTTCTCTGCCATGTGTATGATGGTTAGCTTTCATTGTCAACTTGATATGATCTAGAATTAACTGGGAAGAATATCAATGAGGAGTTGTCTTTACTGGTTTGTACTGAGAGAATGAATATCCATGGGGGATTGTCTTGATTGAGTTAATTCACATGGGAAGATCCAGACCACAGTTGGTGGCACCATTCCCTAGACAGGAGATCCTGTGCTGCCTAGGAGCAGTGGAGAAATGAGAACTGGGCATGAGCAAGCAAGCAAGTGAACATGCTTGCACACGTTTTCCTGTGCTCTCCACTGTGGGTGTGATGTAAGCAGCTGCTTCAAGCTCCTGCCTTGACTTCCCCACAATGGTGGACTATAACCTGATGCTTAAAACTGAAATAAGCCCCCTTTCCTCAAAGCTGCGTTTGGTCAGGGTATTTTGTCACAGCAACAGAAATGAACCTACATCCCCTGAAAAGTGTCTGAGTAAACATCAAGTCCTTCCTTTTTGGCTTTATTTTCCCTTTCACAACTTTTTAATATTTAAACTTTCTAGTACATTGAAAATGATTATACATAGCATATTTACAACAGTTTAAAATGAGAAATGAGTATTTAAAGACAAACATTGAGTCATATATAGATTCAAACATAAATATAAAATTGTAAGCGCAAATGATTGTCACAAGATTTACTTTATGCATCAATATGCTGTTCAGTAATGAATGCTCTTGTGGTCCATCTGAGAAAAAAATGAAAGATGTCTATTGTCTTGACACTTTGACCCTATTAGTTTACTTCTATAATTTGTTACCTGTATAATTTATATAGCTTTGAAAGTCAACATTTGAAAGCTACTAGAGAAGCTAAGAAGATGAATCAATCAGTAAGGAGCTTGCCCTGCAAGTTTGAGGACCAGTGTTTAATCCCCAGAATCTACATAAAAATTCCAGTGTGTCAGTAACCTATAATCCCCAGCACTGGAAAGGTGACTGTACATAAGGGGATTTCTGGGAATCTCAGGGAGGCCAGTCTATTGTACTTGGAGAGCTCCAGATTCAGTGAGAAACTTTGTCTCAACAAACAAACTTAAAAAGCAAGCAAGCAAACAAACAAACAAGCAATCAAAAACCCCTAGGTGGAGACTGATTAAGGAAGATATCCCACATCAACCCTTGGCTTCCAGGGGCCACACGCGCGCGCGCACACACACACACACACACATACATACACACACACGAGAGAGAGAGAGAGAGAGAGAGAGAGAGAGAGAGAGAGAGAGAGAGAGAGAAAGAAAGAGACAGAGAGAGAGAGAGAGAAAGACAGAGAGAGAGAGAGAGAGAGAGAGAGACAGAGACAGAGAGAGAGAGAGACAGAGAGGGAGAGAGGGAGAGAGACAGAGACAGAGAGAGAATGAGAGAGAGATTAAAAAGACAACTTGAGAACTAAGCATGGACCAAATAGTTTTCCTGGCCCACTCCATGCAGAAGTGGCTGTTTCTTTGATTTTTTTTAGTTCTTGTGATTTGAGAACATGTGTATATGGAGAACACCATGGTTGTTCCACACAATGTGGTTCACATAGGACACCACAGTTCTAGTTCATAAATTTATCCTTTGCTGTTTACCAACATGTTAGATCCTATCTATCTATCAATGCTTTGTCAACTCTGGATGACCGCAAAATGCTCCCAGCCCCAGTTTCTAGGGCCAGTTATGGATCTGTCTGCATCATCAATCTGATGAAACACTAGAGAAGCTTATTGGTGCTTTTCTCATACTGATGGAGAGATGTGGATGCAAAGTCTGTAGCACTTCAGAGAAGAATGGAATGATGGGAGTACCAATGCCCTGTCTGCCTCCCTTGCATCTTCTGACTTTTGACGTGGCAGAACTGTAGCATCAGGATTCCACTTGGTTTTGCTTTGTGTGTGCGCCCATGTTTGTGCAGCTGCATGTGTGCCTTGGGGCTAGAGGTCACTGTTGCATGTTTTCCTCAATTACTCTCCACATTATTTTTGAGATACAATCTGTCACTAACCTGGAAGTTACTGATTTGGTTAGGCTAGCTGGTCAATAAGTTCCAGGGATCGTCCTGTCTCTGCCCTCCTGGCAGTGGGGTTACAATCATACACCATGTGCTCTGTGTGTGTTCTGGGGATTGAACTAAGGCCATGCTAGAATGCTGGCCCAGCAAGCATGTTACCAACGGAGCCATCTCTCAGCCCCTTGGTTTTAATTTTTGTTTTGCTTTTTAAAATAGAGTTTCCTAAGCTCTCAGGTGCTTTGGAGTCCAACCTGAACAGTCTCAGACATGTCTTACTGCGAATGACTGAAATGGAAATTTCCGGTTTCTTTAACAACTCAGTTGTGCCACCCGATGCTTCTCTTGAAGCTGTCTTGTGAGAGGGTATGTGATTTTTTACTGAAAACAGACACCTGAGAGGGTGTGTGATGTTTAGAAAGTATATAAATGGAACCCCACAGGCAGTCAGAGGATGCTCTTGCATTGCTACGTTGTGTGATGCTTTGCTGGTCTCAACACCCCTTTTCTATTACTTTCTTTTCCCCCTACTCTGGTCAGTGGATTAGAAGAGAGATTGAAGCATTTCCAAACCATAAATAAAGTTGGTTTTGTGAAAAATCAAAACCGACAAACTGCTCATGAAGGTAAAGAGGGTCAGAAATACCTGTGACCTTCCTCTATGGTATCTCCCTAAATCATAGCCGCGCTAAGAACTGATTCCAGGACCTCAAGCATGGTAGGCAAGCAAGCACTCTACTATGAAGCATATGCTCATCCCACAGCCAAATTCCTTAAAGATTTTTTCTTTGAAAATTTCTTAAAATATATTTTGTACATTTTGATTATATTCTTCCCTTCTCCCAACTCCTCCCAGATCTGGTCTATCTTATAAACAAAACAAGAAAGAACCAAAACCCCAAATCAAAAGAGACCACAACAAAATTGGTAAGACAAGAAACCAAAAAGATCAACAACAAAAAAGACAATACAAGAAGTACACAAAATCCATAGAATCCATTTTGTACTGGCCAACTCCTCCTGGGCACAGATCCTGCCTGGAGCATGGTTGATACACTCAATGGCACGCCATTGAGGAAAACCATTGATTTTCCCTTTCACAGCAGGTATCACTTGCAAGTAGCTTCTTGTTTGGAGCTGGGTACATTGTTTCTACGCCTCCTTCATGCTTGAGTTTTGTCTGATTTGAATCTGTGCAGGTCTTGTAGCGAAATTCTCAGTATTATTGTTTTTTAAATATGTTATGCATATGAGTGTTTGCCTGCATGTATTATGTACATTATGAGTGTCCCTGCTTCCTGTGGAAACCAGGAGAGGGAATGAGATTCCCTGGAACTGGAGTTAAAGACAAAGATGGCTCTGAGCTGCAATATGAGTGCGAGGAACTGAGCCTGTGTCCTCTGGAACAGCAGCTAGCAGTGTTAGTGACTAGGTCACCTTTCCAGCTTCTCAACTCATCCAAGGGCTTTATGTGAGAATTTTCAGGGAAGCCAAAATTTGCATCTTTGACTATTTTATAAATATGACCCTGGTATATTTGACCCCAAGATTATTTTCCCTCATAGTTGGGGGACAGAATCATGCATGTGGTCACATTAAGATTTTAGTTACTTAAAATCCAAATTTTGTTTTTATTAATCCACCAAATATGTGATTAATACAGATATAGATATAGAAATTGATTGACAGACAGAAAATAAGACTTTTCTGCAAAAAATAATGATTATGCTTTGAGAAGTAGGAACGGTGTTGGTATAAGAACTTGTGATTATGATTATTTTTTTTAAAATAACTGATGTATTTTGGGGGGGGCATGTCAATCACATGCAGAGATCAGGGGGCATCTTGTAAGAGTTAGGTTTTTCCTACCACCACATGGGTTTCCAGCATTGAATTCAGATCATCAGACTTAGCTTACTGAGCCATCTCATCTGTCCAAGAATGTGCAAGTCTTTCTGTTCTAAAGCCTGAACTTCATGATGATGTTTTTAAAAGTTGGTATATGTTCCCACAGTAATATTTTTCCACACAACACCAAGTCCCCACTGTGGCATTTTTCACGTTCAGCTCAGATGACCTACAATGGAAATGTGTTAGTTGACTGACTTCCTAAAAGCCAAGTGTAGTCTGGTTGACAATAGCGATGGTCACAGAAATGAGAGTCGCGCTTTGCACTGGAGTGGGATATGTGTAATTTTCACATCAGTCCTGTACATAACCCATAACTCTTCAGACAAGATCCATTTACAGGTATCTTTAATAGCAAAAACTTGAGCACATTTCCAAAGTTAGGTCTCACGTGACCTCGCTGTTATGAACTGGACATGTATACTACCAAGTAATACCATAAATACTTAAAACTACAACTGCCAAGATGCATACAATAAGCTTTATGACCTGAAGTCTATCCTTTTGTATTATTTGGTAGATACTCATCTCTCAATTTCATTAATCCATGAAACACTTCCTATTCAATAATACAAAATGAGAACAGGCAAGAGTTTAAATTATTTTTGTGTGTATGTGTAAAAAATTTGAAGAAAAATCGTCTGCATGTACGTGCTTGCTTTGGGAAGGGAAAGAAAGAGATGAGTACCACCCTTCAGGGTTGAGAACTAAAGTGACACCTAGAGGGGAACTTGTTTTTGGCTTTAGGTAGAGACCTTGTTCTTAATTCAACACAACTAGAAAATCTTGAGGAAATGGACAATTTCCTTGACAGATACCAAGTACCAAAATTAAATCAGGATCAAATAGACCATCTAAACCGTCCTATAACCCCTGAAGAAATAGAAGTTGTCATTGGAAGTCTTCCAACCAAAAAAAGCACAGGTCCAGATGGTTTTAGTGCAGAATTCTATCAGACCTTCAAAGAAGACCTAACACCAATACTCTTCAAACTGTTCCACAAAATAGAAACAGAAGGAACACTACCCAACTCGTTCTATGAAGCCACAATTACACTAATACCAAAAGCACACAAAGATCCGACAAAGAAAGAGAATCTCAGGCCAATCTCTCTTATGAATATCGATGCAAAAAATACTCAATAAAATTCTTGCCAACCGAATCCAAGAACACATCAAAATGATCATTCACCACGATCAAGTAGGCTTCATCCCAGGGATGCAGGGATGGTTCAATATAAGGAAATCCATCAATGTAATCCACTACATAAACAATCTCAAAGAAAAAACCACATGGTCATCTCATTAGATGCTGAGAAAGCATTTGACAAAATTCAGCATCCTTTCATGCTAAAGGTCTTGGAAAGATCAGGAATTCAAGGCCCATATCTAAACATAGTAAAAGCAATTTACAGCAAACCGGTAGCCAGCATCAATCTAAATGGAGAGAAACTTGAAGCAATCCCACTAAAATCAGGGACTAGACAAGGCTGCCCTCTCTCTCCATATCTTTTCAATAAAGTACTTGAAGTTCTAGCTAGAGCAATTAGACAACAAAAAGAGGTCAAAGGGATACAAATTGGAAAGGAAAAAGTCAAACTATCACTATTTGCAGACGATATGATAGTATACTTAAGCGACCCAAAGAACTCCACCAGAGAACTCCTACAGCTGATAAACGACTTCAGCAAAGTGGCCGGATATAAAATCAACTCAAGCAAGTCAGAAGCCTTCCTATACTCAAAGGATAAGCAGGCTGAGAAAGAAGTAAGAGAAATAATACCCTTCACGATAGCCACAAAGCATATTAAGTATCTTGGCGTGACTCTAACCAAACAAGTGAAAGATCTGTATGACAAGAACTTCAAGTCTCTGAAGAAAGAAATTGAAGAAGAACTCAGAAGATGGAAAAATCTGCCATGCTCATGGATTGGCAGGATTAATATAGTAAAAATGAGCATCTTACCAAAAGTAATACACAGATTCAATGCAATCCCCATCAAAATCCCAACTCAATTCTTCATAGAGTTAGAAAGAGCAATTCAAAAATTCATCTGGAATAACAGAAAACCCAGAATAGCTAAAACTATTCTCAAGAGTAAAAGAACCTCTGGGGGAATCAGTATTCTGGACCTCAAGCTGTACTACAGAGCAATAGTGTTAAAAACCGCATGGTATTGGTACAGTAACAGACATGTAGATCAATGGAACAGAATTGAAGACCCAGAAATGAATCCACACTCCTATGTTCACTTGATCTTTGACAAAGGAGCTAAAACCATCCAGTGGAAAAAAGATAGCCTTTTCAACAAATGGTGCTGGCTCAGCTGGAGGTCAACATGCAGAAGAATGCAAATTGACCCATCCTTATCTCCTAGCCCTAAGCTCAATTCTAAGTGGATCAAAGATCTCCACATAAAACCAGACACACTGAAACTAATAGAAGGGAAACTAGGGAAGAACCTTGAACATATGGGCACAGGGGAGAATTTCCTGAACAGAACTCCAATAGCTTATACTCTAAGATCAAGAATAGACAAATGGGAACTCATTAAATTACAAAGTTTTTGCAAGGCAAAAGACACCGTCAAAAAGACAAAGCGGCAACCAACTAACTGGGAAAGGATCTTTACCAACCTTACATCCGACAGAGGGCTAATATCCAAGATATACAAAGAACTCAAGAAGTTAAACTCCAGAGAGGCAAGTAACCCTATTAAAAAATGGGGGTACAGAGCTACACAAAGAGTTCTCACCTGAAGAATATCTAATGGCTGAGAAGCACCTAAAGAGATGTTCATCATCCTTAGTCATTAGGGAAATGCAAATCAAAACAACCCTGAGATTCCATCTCACACTAGTCAGGATGGCTAAGATCAAAAACACAGGAGACAGCAGTTGTTGGCGAGGATGTGGAGAAAGAGGAACACTCCTCCACTGCTGGTGGAATTGCAGGCTGGTACAACCACTCTGGAAAGCAGTCTGGCGGTTCCTCAGAAAACTGGGCATGACACTCCCGGAGGATCCGGCTATACCACTCCTGGGCATATACCCAGAGACTTTACCTGCATGCAATAAGGACACATGCTCCACTATGTTCATAGCAGCCTTATTTATAATAGCCAGAAGCTGGAAAGAACCCAGATGTCCCTCAACGGAGGAATGGATTCAGAAGATGTGGTATATCTACACAATGGAATACTACTCTGCAATTAAAAACAATGAATTCACGAAATTCCTAGGCAAATGGTCAGAACTTGAAAATATCATCCTTAGTGAGGTAACCCAATCACAAAAGAACACACATGGTATGCAGTCACTGATAAGGGGATATTGACCCAGAATCTCGGAATACCCTAGACACAATCCGCATATCAATAAATTTCTAAAAAGATGGAAGGAGAGACCCCTGGTCCTGGAAAGACTGGATGTAGGGGAACGCCAGGACAGAGTAACGAGAGGGGGTTGAATGGAAAAAAGAGGGAGGGAAGGGGGCTTATGGGACTTTCGGGGAGGGAGGAAACGGGAAAGGGGAAGTGATTTGGAATGTAAATTAAAAAAATAAAATAAAAAAAAATAGCAGCCTTATTTATAATAGCCAGAAGCTGGAAAGAACCCAGATGTCCCTCAACGGAGGAATGGATTCAGAAGATGTGGTATATTTACACAATGGAATACTACTCTGCAATTAAAAACAATGAATTCATGAAATTCCTAGGCAAATGGTCAGAACTTGAAAATATCATCCTTAGTAAGGTAACCCAATCACAAAAGAACAAGCATGGTATGCAGTCACTGATAAGGGGATATTAACCCAGAATCTTGGAATACCCTAGACACAATTCGAATATCAATAGATTTCCAAGAAGATGGAAGGAGAGACCCCAGTCCTGGAAAGATTGGATGTAGGGGAATGCCAGGACAGAGAAGTGAGAGGGTGTTGAATGGGGAAAAGAGGGAGGGAAGGGGGCTTATGGGTCTTTTGGGGAGGGAGGAAATGGGAAATGGGAAATGATTTGGAATGTAAATAAAAAAAACTTAGAAAATAAAATAAAATTTAAAAAACTTAGAAAATAAATAAAAAACAAAAAAACAAAACAAAACAAAAAAAGAATAGGGCAATTAATTGATATTTGCATACTGAAACTTAGGCTAAGATTTAGAGTATAAACCTTAACTAATCACAGGAATCAGTTAACCTCTCTGAACTCAACTTTGCCACTTATAAGATGGGTTCAAAACACACATTCATGTGTAAGGATAGAAATGTTGAAGTCACGGTCTATATAGAGCCTAGCACCAAACTAGTGCTCGACAAGCATGTTTAGTGCAAACCAAATAAATGTGTTCATTGTCTGACAAATAGATGTATAATATGAATGTCAAACGAATTGATACATTCTATGTTCTGCATCAACTGAAATGTTGAAAAATCAATCAAACATAAAAAGAGGAAATTCTGATCTCTTGTTTCAAAAAGATATAGATAGATAGATAGATAGATAGATAGATAGATAGATAGATAGATTCTAAGAAAAAAACTGGAAAAAATATCTAAATGAGAAATTCAAAACATACCTTTGATGTAATGAGTTGGAAAGATGAAAGCTCTCTGAGATAAATGAATATGCATTCAGAAACAATTGTGCATTGATTTTCACCTGCCAATGCAGATATCTTTTGAAGATGTCATTTGAAACCTTAATGTTTTCCAATATCCAATGAAACTTATAGCTCAATGCTTTTTGTTAAGTGGGTGAAACTGTATGTCCTTAATGGACAACTGATTAAGTCTTTTAAGCAAGTGATTCCATTTCTAGTAACCAACCTTAAGGGTTTAATATCAAATGTGTCCTTGCTCATAAGATTGTTCAGAAAACTACTTTGGAAGCATCTGTAAGGATGTGTTTTGGATACATTTTGTAATGGTCTACTTTAGCTGTCACTATCACACAACCTAGAATCATCTAGAAGGAAAGTCTCAGTGAGGGATTGCATACATTGGGCTGACCTGTGGGACTGTCTATGGGGGACTGTCTTAACTGTTAATTGATATGCAAAGGCTCCGCTCACAGTAGGTGGCATTATTCCCTAGACAGGGATCCTGGACCATATATGGGCAGAGAAACTGATCCAAACACAAGCAAAGTGAGGAAGTAGCTGAGCACGCATGCGTTCATTTCACCCCGCTCTTACCTGGTTCATGCTTCTGCCTTGTTCTGCCCAACAATGGGCTCCAGTCTAGAATTGTAAGCGGAAATAAACTCCCCTTTGTCAGGATATTTTTTTCCACAAAAACAAAACCAGAACATGCTTATTATTGATATTAATGGACACTGAATAAGACAAACTGCCTTTCATAGAGTGAGTGGGTCTCATTCCACCCAAAGATCTGGATAGAACAAAGATTGATCCACAGAGCCGGAAGAAACTCTGTCAGCAGAACTATGGGCTTGGATCGCAGCTTTAGCTCTACATAGTCTACAGCTTGTCACTTTGCAGGTGTTGAACATGTCAGCCTTCAAAACAGTGTAAGACAATTCCTTAAAATGAATCTCTCTATGTGCAAATAATCAGCCTTCCACACTGCAGAATTCTATGTCCCTATATCCAACCAACTATAGATAGAAAGCAATAATAGTAGATGTATATATATATATATATATATGTATATATATACATACATATATAATGAATTAATATATATATTATGAATAAATGTATATATAATTGTCATTATTCCATACACAATTCATCTCACAAATATCAAGATAGCATTTGCATTTTATTAACTGTTAAAGTAATGTAGAGACAATTTAGATTCTGCAGAAGGGTTTTCATAAATCCCATGTAAAGCTATATCACTTTACGAAAGGAACTTATGCATCTGTAGACTTAGGTGTCTGCAGGTTTCATAGGTTACTACAGAATGGCTGTACATTCAAACCCAATCTAGCAATTCTATGTCTCTGAAGGATCCTTATGAACACAGTAGAAAATTCACCAGAACCCAACTAAAGTTGATAGGGCTCATTCACAGTTAGATGTGAATTACAGATATACTTTAAACTATGGTTAGAGGAGCTGGAGAAATGACTTAGCTTTAAGAGCTATTTCAATACTGGAGTTTGATTCCCAGTACTCATATCAGATAGCTCACAATTCCCTGCAACTACACCTCTAGGGCATCCAATGCCATCTTCTGCCTTCTTCAGAAAATTCCATACACATGGCATATATCTACACAGGCAATAAAATGTAAAAAATTATGCTTATGTATAGTACATAAATTCGCTGTTAGTTTCTAAAAGGAGACACAACTCCACTATGGCGTGGGTGGATGGATTACTTAAGTGCTTGCCATTCAAAGATGGGTACCTGAGTTTCAGCTCTGGTGCCCACACAAAGAATAGACATGGTGGCACATACCTATTCCAGTGCTTGAGGGGATGAGAAGAGAGAGAGGAGGACCCCTGAGTCTTGCTAGCAAGCCAGTCTGGCTGAATCAGTGACCTCACATCCAGTATGAGACTGTCTCAAAAAGTAAGGTAGAGTGTGATTGATGAAGATAGCCAACCTCAACCTCTAACTTTTACCACATGTGCACATGTGCATGCACACGCAGTCTTAAATCTCCTATTGGATCTTTTCTCTGTTTTTGCCAGCTTACTGCTTCTTGGTTATTTTCCATTCTTATCCTCTCTTCTCCAGCCCTCCCACAGGTGATGCTTTGTATGTGATGGATTTAAAGTACGTGGACTTGGTACCTTGCTCCCAACGCTGCCTGAAATGATTGCATTTGTTGGCCTCTGGCTTCGCCTTACCGCTTCAGGAACCAGGAAGAATAAGGTATGTGTTATCTTGTCATGTCTCCTCCACGGTTGTCTGCATTCCTTAACACTAAGATGCATGCTACCAGATTCCAGGGTTGGCAGCTACTTGAGCTGAACTATTCCTGAATGAAAATAGTAAAATTGTAACATCTTGCCATGTCCTTCAAACATTGAGCTATGCTGCATAAAAGCCAGGCTGGGACCTATCTTCATAAATGCAGTCTTTCTCATAATCAAAATGACATCCCATAGTGATAGCTTCATTCACTTTTGGAAACATCACCTCATTTGGTTCTCACACTGTCAGATAGGAGAGGAATTCTTTATTTTTAATTATCTAAAGTTTAACCCAGTGAGTCCAATCAATGCTGCTGCCCTCATGTGTATTGGTGTGGGGTCATCCACTGAGGCATGGACAATCTACCAGCAGCCACCTCTCAAAGAAAAGTAACTCACTTCTCCAACAGCCATGCCATCAGCATCTCAGTTAAGAGTGGGGCCTTGTGAGACCTTCCCTCATTTATGAGAGACTGTTGATTAATATGGTCTTGTGAGGTTCTTGTAAGTCTTATGTAGGTAACCATAGCTTTGAGAGCTCATGGGAGCAGCATCCTTTGCTATCCAGAAGACACTATCTCACAGCAGACCTGGTCTTACAGTCTTTCCTCTTCCTCTTCCATGATGTTTCCTGAATCATGGGTGGGGTTGGGTATAGATGTCCCACTTGGGGTTGAGCACTCCACAGGAAATAGGAAAGGATTTCCTAGCCTAGTTTTATCTAAATGTAAATAGAAACAGAGCCCTGAGAAGTTAGGCATATAAGAAAGCCCTGCTAGTAGTAATTTGGGGAGAAAGGCATCTTATCCCTAGCTTCTAACTCTAAAGCCCATACTTTTCTTCTTTCCTCTGTCTTCTTGTATTGATTTCTCCAGTTCTAGCTTTCACCAACATTTACTTATTGAATTCTATGTCTGGGTCTTGCCCTAGGTCTTGTGGATGTGGTGAGCAATGAAATGGGCTTCTCCACAGACTATCTCCATGGAGTGAAGTCTAGGAAGGACAATGGGCATAAAAATTTTAAAGAAAAAGTCATCAGAGAGGTCATTGAGGCAAAATATAAGAGGTGTGTGTGTGTGTGTGTACTTGCACATGCAGAGGGCTTTAGATACTCTTCAGCTTATTCTCTTGAGACAGTGCTCTCCTTGAACCAGGTACTAGGCCAGCAGCCATCAAGCCCCAGTGAGCCTTCTGTCTCTTTCAATCCTACCATAACACTGAGGTTACAAGTTTGTATACAACCATAACTTTTTTGAAATATGAGTAGTGGGGATTTGACCCCAGATCTTCATGCTTATACAGCAGTCTCCCCGCGTCTGAGATATGGTTTAGAGTTATCCCAGAATGAAATACTGTGCATCTATAAATACACAGTTAAGTGATGCTTGCTCTGCTCCTTCACAATTCCTTATAAATAGGGATCCTTTGAAAGATCACTAGAAATTTCCTTGCTTCGTTAGTAGTAGTTGTGACACCTTCTTCTGTGCCATGCTGACACATTCAGTGTTAATCAATGTCATGATACTCTGTAGAGTTCAAGCCTCTGTCCATTCTCATCAGGAAACAGCACCTTCTAAGGTAACAGTCATGGAGAATTAGATAAACGGGAACTTGATAGAGGAGTAGACCAGTGTGAGTGAGTGGACATGCTATGAACTGCTACTCATATCCAAATTGCAAAGCTGTAGGAGGGGATGCCAGACAAGCTTTTTGGCCACCAGGGAGCCTTCAGTGACACAGCAGAGAGGAAGCTCTGTGATGCATCCCTGCCTCTTCCTCTGCTCTTTGCTCCCCTGAGCCCAGCCAAGAGCAGAGGGCAGAGGAGGTCAAGGAAGGTTCGAGAGAACGTACTCTGTGTAGCAGAGAACAGGGTGAGAATGGAAGTAAAAGTGGAACTTGTAAGTCTTGCCACAGACTCTGCTCCCAACAGCCTTTCTTGACTTCATTTTGAACTCCAATAGTCCTCATGAATATTTTCCTTATTTCAATGTCCGTTTGCTTCTTGTAACATAACCTACTTTGTCCAGCAGCAACCAAGTAAGTTTAGAAAAATCAGAAAATGCACTTCAACACTCATGTCTGGCAGCTCACAAATGTCTGTAACTCTAACAAGGAGATCTGACACCCCTTTCTGACTTCTATGGATACCCATATCTACATATCACGCACACACACACACGCACATGCACATGTATACAAATAAATATGCACACAAAACTAAGAAAATAAACAAACCTTACAATCTATAATCTTTCATGCCTTGTTAACCTCTCCTTGAAGAGTACTGTCCCATTCTCTAGCCTCTTCAGGTG
The DNA here is from genome assembly GCA_036184795.1 of Tokudaia tokunoshimensis. NCBI lineage: Eukaryota > Metazoa > Chordata > Mammalia > Rodentia > Muridae > Tokudaia > Tokudaia tokunoshimensis. The sequence continues at coordinate 67,505,370 of BTHU01000013.1, forward strand.
CCTTTAATGACCCACAACTTGATTGTGATGAGAAAAGTCTAGGCTAGTGAGGTACACTTTGGGGTCTATGATAAGCTTTCCAGAACTCTGCCCACATGAATGAAGTAGTGTCCTTCGATGGGTCAATAGTATGATGGAATTATTGGGAGGTGCTCAAAGGGATGAGGTTTGAGAACTCACTCAGGAAGTTAGTGCTGACTGTGTGTCCTTGAAACTGAATCTTTCATGGCTTCTTGTCATCCCCCCCCCCTCACCGCTTCCTGTCAATTACGGTGTGAACAGTTCTCTTCTGCCGTGTCTTCTCTAATGATGGTGCAAATCTTGTGAAACTGTGAGCTGAAGTAATTCTTTTCTCTCTAAACTTGTTCTTAGTCAGTAACTCACAGCAAAAAGACTGAGCTTGCATCCACAATTGGCCTTCCTCTTGCTGTCTAAATAAAATTCCTTTTTTTGCCTTAGCTAATTGGTACTTTCTCTTGACTTTGCCTGAAATCTTTTTCCGAAGTTGGTTTTTTCTGGGCCCACTCCTCAGAGATTTGCAGTGATGTGATACACCTGTAGCTTATCAGTACAGGTCTGCTCCAGGCCTCATAGTGTCAGTTATGAAGAACAGGTGCTGGGAATGTTTTTGGTCATCTCCTGGATTCACATCCATCTTCTGTCTACTATAGACTTCTTTTTGGTCATCTCCTGGATTCACATCCATCTTCTGTCTAGTATAGACTTCTTTCCAGTTTGTCATTCCTTAAGATCATATTGATCAATGTTTAAACCTTCAGGCATCCCTGCATCTAGAGAAGGATTATAGAAACAGCTATTGGTATTGTGAATTGAAGGTAAGTGAACATGTGTGGGTGCACACATATGTAAACTCTTATACATATACATAAAAGCACACACATATATAATATACACGCACATGTATATAAATACTGAAATGTATACATGATTATCAAACTAGCAAAGTATAGAATAAGATATATTCTATCTCAATTTCTGAAGTAAAGTAAGGTCTGAATTTAGGAATTATCTGAGTCCAGATTATCTGAAAGTTTTCTATATTAGAACACAGCAGCACAGGAAGTTCTAGAAAGCATTAACTGTCATCACTTGAAAAGAAGGCTCATTTGAATAATTGTCTTTATCAGGTTGGTCCATGGATATGTCTGTAAGAGATTGGCTTGACTGTTAATTGATGTAGGAGGGCCAGGCCTACTCTGGGCAGCATCATTCCCTGGGCAGGTGGTCCTGTATAAGAAAGCTAGTTAAGTGTGAGCCTTTCAGCAGGCCAGAAAGCTGAATTCCTCGTGGTTTTGGCTTGAGTTCCTGACTTGACCTCCCCAGTGATGCACTATGACTTGGAAGTATAAGACAAACCATTTTGTTCCCTAAGGGGTTTTGGTCAGGATACTTTGTAACTTTTATGAAGAGGAAACTAGAACATAGGAGAAGCTTTGGATATCATATCCCCAGCCCCAGAAACAAGTCTGTTTCCGCCATATTCACCATTATCCAACTTTAAGCGGTTAATCCTCTTCAGCATTTCCAGGGTGAGCTGCCACCACTCAAGAGCCTTTGCACTCTGGGCTGCAGGGAGTCCTTCCAGTGGAGATGGGTAATGAGGGCTATTTGCTGAGGGCTCTAGGAATCTGACCAAGGACTGTTAAACTCTGTAGTAAGGGCATACCTTTTGTCACATAGAATGATGCTGGGAAGTAGCCAGTCCCAATCCCAGCTCCATCATGTCATTGGAGAACAGTCTCACATATCATTGTTCTTATTCTTCAGGTGTCTTTTCTTGATTCCAGCAAGATGGCTACATGGCCTGTATGTGCATCCTGCCAGACGTGAGGTGAAAAGTCTATCTGACTGGTGCTCTGTTCAGGTAGAGGATGTGTAGACCTCGAGAGCTCCAAGCTAAGTATCTCCCAGGTCCCTTGTTGAGATGATATGTTCAGTGAATGAAAACAGGTGAAGGAGGAACTTGATCTGATGATAAGGATAGTGGAAGAGCAAGAGAAAATCCAAATTCATTTAAAGGAAAATGAGCTAGAAATAGTTCATAATTAAATTAATTAGGTGCCTAGTTCATGCAGTGGCTAATTTATGCTTGTAGCACAACAGTGGTGCTGTTGGTTTGCGAAAGAGCCGTGACCTATTATTTCTGTGATTCAGACATACATGGTCTCCCTGGTGATCCAAGGTCAAAAATGAAGAGTTGCATAACCAATTTGAATAACTTCTTGAGCACAAGAGAAGGGTGGTTACTCTGGTCTCCACTACCCAGTCTCCTTCCTTGGAGCTTGCCAGATCCTGGGGAAAATGAAGGATTTGGGAACAGAGTATAGGAGGAAGTAGCACAGCGCCAGAACTGGGCAAACCAAGGAGGAACTGTGGCAAAGACAGCCAAGATGCTTAGCTATGTGTGTCAGCATATCGGTACCTACACATTTGGAAGCACACTGCTTCTGGCATGTCCTTGGAATCGTTTTAGACAAGATGAACATTTGAGTCAGTATACTAAGTAAAGAAAATCCATCCTTGCCAATGTAGGCAGTCATCCTACACTGTGTTGAGGACACTATAGAACAAATGATGAAAAATTGGAGTCCTTCTCTTCTGGCATTGGGACCTTCAATTTCTCCCGTTCTTAGACCCACAGTTCTCCATTGTTAGGTCTTTGGGCCCTCCCTTTGTTTCATTTCTATTGCTGTGATGTGCTGCCTGGTCTTCTGTCACCTTGACTCAAGCTAATGTCATCTGAGAGGCAGTAACCTTACTTTAAAACAAAACAAAACAAAAGCCTGCATAGATCAGCCTGTAGGCAAGCCCGTAGGACATTTTCTTAATTAGTGATTGATGGAGGAGGGCTCATTCCATCATGGGTGATACCATCCTTGGGCTGGTGGTTCTGGGTTCTATAGAAAATAGGTTGAACAAGCCATGAAGAGCAAGCCAGTAAACTATGCCCCTCCATAGCCTCTGCATCAGCTCCTGCCTTCAGGTTCCTGCCCTGTTTGAGTTCTTGTCCTGACTTCCTTCGATGATGACCAGTGATGTGGAAGTGTAAGCTGAATAAATGTTTTTCTCTTCAAGTTGTTTTATTCTTGTTGTTTCAACACAGCAATAGTAACTCTTACTAAGACATGTGAAAAAACCTTCTGAATAAAAAGGCAACTTGGGAGAGAAAGGACTTATGTTAGACCACAGTTTCAAGGTATAGTCTATTGCAAGGAAATCAAGGCAGAGGGAGCTTGAGACATATGGTCATATTACACCTATAGTCAAGAGTAGAAGTATGCATGCTTCCTTACTTGCCAGCTTGTGCTCAGGTTAATTTCTCCAGTCTTATACAGTTCAAGATACCCTGTCTAGGGAATTGTGCTGCCCACAGTGAGCTGTGACTTCCCACACCAATTATCTTAATTGAGAGAATCCCTCATAGACATGCCAACAGACCAGTCCAGTGTAGATAACTCTCTTCCGAGGTGATTCCAGGTTGTGGCAAGTTAACCATCATAGATCCCTGTCACATGATTGGCTTCCCAAGTTCTCCAGGTTTCAGGAACAAGTTCAGTGATATCAGCTTTTCTGATTCTCCAGTTTGAAGAAAGCATGCTGGGATTCTCGATCTCTCTATTCAATCACACCAATTCCCATAGTAAAACTCTATATAATCTATTGGTTTTGGTTCTCTGAACACTCTAATACTCCTCCTTAACAGCAGATATGCAGAGACTAGCATTGGTCTTTTCATTAATATCCTTGGATTTCCTTAGTAGAGAAACCACTACCTTATGGATGTCATAACCCATCAACTCCATCTCTCAACATTTTTGTGACAAAATGGCAAGCACAGTGTAAGGCTTTGGAGTGATTGAGACTAACAAGGTGGACCTTCGAAAAGAACTTGATATGAGTATAAATAATCTCTCTCTCTCTCTCTCTCTCTCTCTCTCTCTCTCTGTGTGTGTGTGTGTGTGTGTGTGTGTGTGTGTGTGTGTGCCTGTCTTGTCTGTCTGTCTGTCTGTGCATGTGTTATTTTGTAACAGAATAAGAAAAGTAACTAACGTTTCCTTCTACGCTTCTTCTCTTCCTTTGCCTTGGAATGTGAACATGAAGGCAGGAGCTCTAATTGTCACCTTGGTCCACGAGGTTCTCTTGAGGAGGCAGCTGAAAGATGGTATCTCAAAAAGATTAAAGTGAGCTCTTGTGATGATAGAACCATCCTACTACCTCTGGAGCTGATATCTCCTAACTTTTTCCTCTTCTTTCTTTGTAGGTTGTGCTTGTCTGCAAGCCAAAACTGAGTCTGATGGATGTTACTCGAAAGCTGAGATCTAAGGGAAACTTGGTATCCCTTAGTTGGCAGATGAACCAGTTAAGATTCCTTTGATACACATAATAGATACTCAAGTAATGATGTGTTGAGCAATAAAGTGTGTGATCATTCTGCATCACATGAGATCAGAAAGCCCACAGTTCTGAGTTGACTCAAGAGCTCTGTGACTCCACCATTGGCCCAGGCTTTTGGTGTCCTTCTGCTCCTCCAATTTCAGGAATAAGAGAGCATTTTTCCATAGTGTCAAAATACCTGCCTGTAACCACACTGCCGGGCAGAAAAAAGTGCTTGCTGCACAAAAATGAGGATCTTAGTTTGTCCTTCTAGAACCCACATAGAGAAGCCAGTGTGACTGTGTGTTCCTGTAGTTCCAGTGAGAGGTAGCGATCAGAAGACCCCTGTGTCTTGCTAGCTAGCCAGTAGAGCAAAATCAACACAGTCTAGACCAGTTATAGACCTTGCCTGAAAATGAACAAAGCAGTGAATAGGAAGCAATTGAGGAAGACAGGCAATGTGAATCTCTGGCCTCCATGTGTCCGCTTGCGCACTCACTCACACACACACACACACACACACACACACACACAGAAATCAGAGAAGCTGGCCTTTCCTTGAGCTTGCCCCATCTCTTGCCCCTCTCCTTCAGTCGAAGGACCTGTATTGCAGCACACCTCTCTCAGACTGGGCTCTCTCCTTAGTAGCCAGACCTAATCATTTTTCCACATGTATGTATTGTGTACTATGCACACATAGTGTGTGCTTATGTATGTTTGCCTGTGTCTCTCTCTCTGTCTATATGTGTATAAGCAAGACCCTGATGTTGGCAGTCTTCCTCATTTGCTTCCTACCTTTTATATTGAGGGACAGTCTCTTACATAAGGCCAGAGCCCACCGATTCAGCCAGTTCAGCTATCTAGCTTGGCCGGAGGGTCTGCTTCCTGAATTCTGGGGTTGCAGGTGGGAGCCATGCTACCCAGTGCATTCTGGGTTTGTAGGTTGCTTCACTTCCTGAACTATCTCCCCATATCTAGAAATGCTGCCTGCCTCTAGACTACATAGTAAAAAAGAAATAGGTTTGCATGACCAAATTAAAACAAACACAAGTTATTCTTAATATTGTATGCTTTGCAACCTAATAGAATTGGCTTTTTAAATTAGGAAGTCAAAGGCGTTATGATGGGTACCAGGCATATTTCCTTAATGGAAGGGTTAAGAACTGGCCAATTGGCTAAGAGCACAGAGCCTAATGAAGGGTCTGAAAGCACGGTGTGCCTCTGCCCATGAGCCTGGGATGTCACTGCAGCCGGGGCCAGAGAAGAGTAAAGAGCACTAGCAGACAGTGGTCTCGGAAGGTGCTGTCCTTCACCTGTAGTCCAGCCACCTCAGGCAGCAGGATAGGCTGCAAGAAGATCACAAACTGCAAAATTCACCAGGGCCTTTCTGACCCCCATCACTAAGAAGTGAGACTGGCCACATGAATGAACACCCTTGTAATGTAAAGGGAAAAATGTAAAGTATGGGTTGTTTTGTCTTCTAAGGTATGCTATGTATTGTTTTTGCCTCATTAGCAAAGTCGTATGAAATATGGTTCAGATTGGGATTACTTTCAAGAATATTGCTGTGTCCCTCTTATTCATGTGGCTATGTTAAACAAATCTCTCTTTCTTTCTTCCCCCTGCTTTTTACTGTTGATTTGTCTTTTTCTAATCAGTTTATTGTGGCTGAGTGACTGAAGTTGGCTTGCTGGGCACAGGGTTGTGACATTAAAGTTGGGTCACATGTCTCTTCCTTTTAAGCCATATGATTATGACCTCATCAGTCTCTTCCTGTTGGCTTACACGTCAGTCTATTCAGCTCAGTAAACAAACATGGAACCCTGGAAGCATGCAAGACCCATTAGTGTCTAGTGCGTGGTTCCTAAAGTTATATTCTATGTTGGCCACCATTTTCTAGCAGATGCCTTGCACTTAGTGAATTCACAGTAGGGTAGAATGTGGATGCAAACAGAATAATCACATTTTATGGAGTGCATAATCATTTTTTAAATCATGGATGCTCTGCTTCTCTTTGTAAGATTCTACACTACATACATGTATAGATGAACAATAATAGTAGCTACTGTTAATAACCCCTGTTATTAAGTGCTTTTTTTTTTCTACCTTGCCTGCACATACATTTAGCTTAGAGGAACTTTTAAAAATGCTTCAACCCTTCCTTGGAGACTGCAAAATTCTGGGATGAAATTAAGGTAGTGGCATTTATTAAAATACCCCCACCACATCAAATCCCCATCACAGCGTTAGAACCAGAGAATTCAGGGTAGGGAGGCATTCCCCGTGTGCCTGCCATTTTAGGTCTCTTCCTCTGAATGTGGACCATGTCATGGAGACTCACATTTGAACACTTGTCAGGGGGTGGGGGAGGGCTTGAGGTTTTAAAGTTCTGCCCTACTTCCTGTTCACTCTCTTCTTCCTAACTGTGGAGGCAATGTGGCTAGCCAGTCTTCCAGTTCAATACTTCCTGCAAACCTTCCTTACCTTTGTATAATGTATCCCCTTAGACTGTAAGTCAGAGTAAGCTCTCAGTCTGTGGCCATTGCTGCTTCTTAGATACTTGGTCACAGTGACCAAGAAAGTTATTAATACCACCCAGTTACAGATTTTAAAAAAGACATGTCCAGTACTTAAATTCTTTCAGAACATTTTCTATGGTCAACTAATTTGATAATTAAAACAGCCTTCCTGAGAAGTTATGATTGGCCTCTAAATTTCAAAGGTGGAAGAATTCTTTCTCAAGGGCTTTTGAGAGCCTGGGTGATCTCAAAGCAGTCATGGTGAATAGTCTTCACCCAACATGGATGGAGCCCTCTCAGGGAACCTCCCCCAGCCTGTGTCTAGTACCTCCAAGATGCTGCAGCTGCATGTAATCAGGGAGAATTACATAGAAATGCCTGGGAAGAACAGCTGAAATCTCAGGTGAGGATCAAAGATCCTCTCCATCCCCTCCTATGAGGGAATGTCCTAAACAGAGTCTCATTGTGATTGTGAGGGCATCTTGCAAGTAGGCAGGGTTCATTCAACAAAGATGGTGGTTTCAATCAGAGGAAAGCGCTCTCTGACTCTCCTGTAAGTAACCCTTCACCCACACTCCTGTAAGTCATGTTCATCAATGTCATTCATTCTGTAAGCTAGAGGTAGATGGAACTGTCACGGGGGTCTGTTGTCGGCCCCTGTTTGGGTTGTATAGGCATCTCATTCGTCTTCCCACTAAGGCTCACACAACAGACCTTGTGTGTAATTCTTAGAAGGTCTTAGTTAGGGAGGCCCTGAAGACCCTCAGCCTCCAACTGGGCACTCAGGACCTGTTGGGATCCCTGAACACTTCTGAGTTTGGGGTGTTGGCAGTATTGAGTCGAATTCCAAGGGTTTCCACCCAGAGGTGATGAAGGCATTGAACAAATGGGTTCTATCTGGAGAACAGGTCAGCTCACAGTGTGCCTCACATAGCCTCTGAAAGCCAGTGGTGTTGTCTCCCCTTTGGGATGTGGGGGGGGGGTGTGTGTGCGGGCACACAGGTGTGAAGTTTTAAGCCGGAGCTGGAGGTGGTGAGAAGGAGAAGGTCAATATTTATGAGTGGGTTTCTAAGGTTTTATTTTATTTTTCTTATTTCGACATATGCCTTCTGGTGTCCAAGGCCCCATGATTTTGCATTTATAAGCGACTAAAAGCAAAACCTTATTATAGGAAATTAGATTCTCTTGCTTTCGCTTAGTTTTCATTCTCGACTTCATAAAAATGGAAAGAAATTCTATCACCAGAGAGAAAGTTTGCACTTGGAATGTTATTAAAACAAATACCCCAAATGCCTCCCATATAGACTGAAGCCTTTTATAAAATTGGATTAATAACCTTCACCACAGTGCTTGCGTGTTCTGTAGCCTTCTCTTTAGACCCAGCCCCGGAGGACTCAACATTCCGTCTGCCCTCTGCGCTGGCTGCTGGCTGCACACTGCAGGATTTCTTCTTTCCGTTAATTCTTTGCTGTTAGTGTGAGGATTTCTCTTTTTGTGCATGGCTAACCTTGGCCCAGAACCTGCTCCTGTTTCACTGGGGGTGACCACACAAGGGTCCCTTGCTCTAATTATTTAATCCACTTGACGACTCTCTGGAAAATCCTGAGGTTGTAACCATTCTCAGAACTTTTGGCTAAGCTAAAAGAGCGATTTTCCCAGATCTCTCTCTCTCTCTCTCTCTCTCTCTCTCTCTCTCTCTCTCTCTCTCTCTCTCTCTCTCTCTGTGTGTGTGTGTGTGTGTGTGTATGTGTGTGTGTACTTTACACTGTTCATAGACTCCATCCCCATGAGCCATGATGCCTGCGCCAAATACATGACCTAGTTTTGCAGTGTCGGGTGTGTATATGGCTGTTGATTTTGCCTAAGTATTGAGTGCCCATCAGTGTGATTACTGGATGCCCACTGTGTGAGCAGGGCTGAGCTGGCAGCTGAAAGTTGTGAAGCCAGGGGTAGAGATAGCAAATTTGTGCTCAGCAAGCTAAGCCATGGCCTGCGAAACAATCATTAATGAAAACAAATTTTTAAAAGAAAATAAAGAGGGGCGGTTTGTGCTGGAGAGATGGCGCATTAGTTGAGAATGCTTACTGCTCTTCCAGCCTACCCACATTTAGTTTCCAGCATCACCCACCATGCTCTCCCAACTGCCTGAAACTCCAGCCGCAGAGAATCTGGTGCATTCTCCTGGACTCTGTGTGTCCCTGCATGCATGCATATACCCATGCAACACACACACACACACACACACACACACACACACACACACACACGTATGCACGTGCGCGCACACACACACACACGCACACGCACACACACGCTCACCCACATGCACACACAGAGAGAGAATTTTTTAAAGATAAAGAATTTTAGAATGAAACATCATTGAAGAGAGCACCCTGACTTTGATGGACGGCGCCAGGATGGATGCCCTGGGTATAAGGGACACAGACCTGAATGGGGACCTTAATCTTGGCAGAGTGTTTTACAAACTGCTGTATCTATGCACTTAAATTACCTACTTCTCTTCTTACATTTTTGGGTTTACTGTCATATCTGAGTCCTTATAACATTACTCACTTTGGGTCACTTTTTAAATATAAAATATATAGTCATCAGATATATGAACAGATAATAAAATAGATGTACCTATATACCCACCAGATAACACAACAGACATAAAATTGTTATACCCTTTTGATTAGCTGTTGTTGCTGCTAGAAGCCTTGAAACTGAGGCTGGTTTTGGTTTTTGTAATTAGGGTATATGTGTATGTGTGTGAACGTGCACGCATGTGTGTACATACAAGTATGTGTGTTTATGTGTCTGAGTACACATGAACATGTGTGAAAAGAATGTATGTGAAAGGAACCTGTGATCCTTTCATACAGCAAAGATCCCGCATCAACTTGGCCCCGCTATGTCCTTAGTTCTTCCGGCACAGCTGTGTACACACTCTCGGGTGTGTACTTATGGAGGCCAGAGGTTGACTGAGTCTCTTCTTCATTGTTCCTCTTTGTATTGTTTGAGACAATCTCTCACTGGACCCGGAGCTCACCATCAAAGCGAGACTGGCTGGCTAATGAATTCTAGAAATCCTCCTGCCTCCACTCCCCTATTCCCAGGCCTAGGTTTATAAACATTTCTCCACTTTTATTCAGGTGATAGAACTGGGATTCAGGTCTTTATCTTGTACTGCAAACACAGCCACTAAGCTAGTGGTTCTCAACCCGTGGGTTTCGACCTTTTTGGGGATTTGATTGACCCTTTCATGGGAGTCACCTAAAGCAATGAGAAAATACAGATATTTTCATCATGACACATAGCAGTAGCAAAATTACAGTTATGAAGTAGCAATGAAAATAATTTATGATTGGACTTCATCACACAAGAAAGTGTATCAACGGGTCACAGCATTAGGAAGGTTGAGAACCACTGCTCTAAGCCAAAGCTGTAGCTGATTGTTTTTTGTTTTTTGTTTTTGTTTTTGTTTTTGTTTACAAAAACAGAAATTAACAGCTGTGAAGGAAGAATTTAGGACATACTGGGGCCAAGTTGATGTGGCATTTTTTTGCTGTACAAAAGGTCAGCAGAAACAAGACATGTTAAATGATAGCCCAGTCTCGGAACTGATAAATACGTGTGGAAGACTCAGAGGGAAAAAAAAAAGGCTTCATTTTGTTTTTTCCATTTTTCTCTAATGTTAACTCAATCCCTAGTTTTACATTCATGCCAGTTTGGCTGGAAAATTAATGTGTGTGGATAGGGGTGGGAGGATACTAGACCTGTTGTGGTGCCTGAAATATGAGATTCCTCTGTGAGATGCTTGAGAAAAATGACTAGGACCTCTCCATCTCCGTAGTCAATACTGTGTCCGCTCCGTGCCAGCTATCGCTATGGGGAGGCTCACACCAGTCAGCTCGACTGCACAGTCACACAGTGGTGACTTTCCACACCATAAACAAGGGATTATAGAAACCCCAGGGAAATGTGTGTGTTGGGGGAAGGGGTGTTTGTCTGTATTGCGTTTATGCTGTGGGAGTTTGTCCCTGGTTATGTGACAAGTCAATTGGAAAATTACTCCAGGCTGACCTGTCTTCAGAAATGTTCTAATTTACAACGGTTCTGGAAAAAAGGCTTTTGCAAACTGTCCCCTTCTTTGTGGGTAGTGGAATGCTGGCTGGTGTCACCGTGCGGACAAGACTGTCTTTGTAAGGCCTTAGTGAGGCCAGAGATGGCTTTGCTTCTGTCAGGTTGCCATGCTTCCTGGATGCTAGACAGGAGACTGCCGCACCAGCAGGCACTAGGCACCCCAAGTTTGGGCGTAACAATGTTCGTAAGACTCTGTGAGGCTGAGCTTTAGGAAAAAGACAAAAGAATTTGTTGAGAGCAACTGAAAGTGAATTTTAAAATGAGTAGCGGGGAGAGAGAGGGAGGGGAGAGAGAGAGAGAGAGAGAGAGAGAGAGAGAGAGAGAGAGAGAGAGAGAGAGAGAGAGATTGATTGATTGCTGGTGTGGGCATACATGTGTGTGCAGGTGTGTCTGTGGAGGCCTAAAATCAATGTTGGATAGCTTCCTCAATCACTTTCCACTTTGATTTTTATAGAAGCAAGGTCTCTTGCTTAACCTGGATTCCACTAGTTCTAGCGAGTCTGTTTAGCTTTCTTCCCCTGGGGTCTCTGTTCTCCACCTCCACAGTGCCAGGATTATACATATCTGCTGTACTTGTCTAGATTTTTTTACATATGCTCTGGGGATCTAAACTCTGATTGTCATGTTTGTGCAGCAGGCATTAAGGTGTCTCACCAGGCCCAAGAATAACTGATGTAGAACGTGGTGGGGGCAGGAGAAATATGCAGATTCTCTACTCACAGACATTGATGGAAGTATCATGAGCTGCCAAGGACAGATACTATGGAGGCCTGTTAGTTGTAGGAATAGTTCATGCATGTGTGCGTGTGTATGCGTGCCTGTGTACACATGCATACAGAAGCCAGGATATAACCTCAGATTCCTCAGGCACTGTCTGTCCACTTTGTTTGTTTGTTTTTTGAGACAGGGCCTCTCACTGGCATGGTACTCACCACGTCCACTAGGCTGACTGACCAGAGAGTCCGAGGGATCCACCTGGCTCCATGTCCTCAGTGCTGGGATTATAAGCACATGCTGCCACATCTGGCTTTTTACATATGTTCTGGGAATAGCGCTCAAGTCCTCATGCTTCTATACCAAGCACTTTACTGATTGCCCCCCCTCAGATTTTTATTACAATAAATCTAGTTTGAGATTATTTAAACATAAAGAGCAAAAATCGTGAACACCACCAAGCGGTAACTTAAGAAAAACTTTCTGAGCAGCCCGACAGCTGCTAGGTGCTCCCTTTCCAGTCTTACGGTTGCTTGTGCTTTTCCATGGAACACTTTAGTGTTCTTTGTGCTTCCATTCCTGTATTGAAGGGCAATTCCTGTCTCAGGTTCCTGCCTTGCTTGCCCTGTCCCTGTTGCATCCTTCCTGGGGTTCAAATATCCAACTCCTGGAAACACACTTTGCTTCCAGCAGGTAGGGGATGTGGCCCAGTGTCAGATGAGGCTCCCCAGTGTGCTCCTGCACACTTGCAGATGGGTGAGTAGCCGAGCTCCACTAAGGTGCAGCATCCTGGACAAAGCAAATCCTACCCCCTTGAATTCCTAGTCAGTTTTAGGAGCGCATCAGCATATGATATGTAGAGAGTGAAGGGTGCCCTCACAGATAGCAAGTGTATGTCAGAATGCAAGGGCTTCCTGGATTCTTAGTGAAGAGTTTAAGGTTTATTAAGAAGGGCGAGGGAGTGACTGCGTTCTGAGCAAGACAAAGACAGAGTCCCTGATATGGTTCAGGAAAGGATGTTCGACTCATGTCTAGGATAAGTGGAGTTGGATGAGATCACTTTGTACACTACACGAGGAAGTAGGGAACTGAAGGAGAGGAGGTTGGAGAAGCGAGAGCTAGTAGGATGGCTCAGCCTGCAAAGCAGTTATTTCAAAAGCACCAAGGCATAAGTTGGATGCCCCGAATCCATGGGGGAAAGATGGGCATGGCGGCAAATGCTCGCAATCTCAGCTCTGGCGATATGAAAATAGGGGAATTCCTCAAACTGACTGGTCAGTTAGCTTAACAGCATAAGAGTTCCAGATTAGTGAGGGGCCTTATCTCAAAACAGATGGCTTCCCCATGGAGAAATGAAGCTGTTCTTTGGCCTCCACAAGTACATGCTAACACATGTACTTCCACCTGCATGCAAGCATGCACACACACACACACACACACACACATACACACACAAACATTAAATCTGAGGATCTGAGAAAGGTATAGTCACTGAATAAGTTGGTTTGTTGGCAGGGTTTGGAGACAGACACTTGTGTTTTCCGACATGATAACTTCAGGTAGAAAGATAATGTCCCTGAGAAGTGAGAGTCACTGAGTTGCACACATAGATCTGGGCAGGAAGGAGGTTCTTGTGTCCACAGCAACATGACCTTGCTCAGGTGCTCTGGTCAGAAAGCTCTTTGGGCTACATGCAGCTTAGAACTTGGTCTGCAGGGAAAGCTCAGAGCTTGGGAGTTTAAGCACACGGAGACAGTGTGCCACAGGGCCAGGAGGGCAGTTGGAAGGAGGCTCAGATGGAAGATGACCTGTGGTAGGCCTGGCTCCTCTATTCACTAGCAGAGTGACTTAGCATGAGCCTGAATCTCCCTCCTCTGTAAAATGAGGTGAATGATGCATTCTGAGGCTTAGTAACCATATCATCTGCATGTCACAGTGTAGGTGGATAATAAATTGTAGCTGTCATCATCCCTAGACTTCGAAATTCACAAATGAAGACAAGGTCTTGTGAAATGTGGATTTAAGTCATGCTTGCACAGACAATGTTTTCAAGTTTTCCTTTCCTGGGACCTAGGCAAGATAGAGGTATCACCCTGCTTTATAGTGGAAAATCTTAGAGGCTACCAAGAGGTGATGTCAGAAGCTTCAACTGTTCCCTTTACACCACAAACCTGGTCAGTTTGTGTACTTTCCAGAAAAACATGTTGAGTCTCACTAGCCTTTAAATATGCTTACCTCCATCCCCAAATTATAATTGGAAAAAAAAGTCTCTAGCACCCTGAATTAATTATACCCTCAGTGACCTCTTTGGTCTGATTGTGCTTGTGACCTCTCCCCTCCTGAGAAAACAAGTCCCCATCTTGATCTCCCAGCTCTTATCTCTCCATGCCATTGATCCCTGTCATTTCTGGAATCATTTTCTGATTGGAAGCCTTGTCCTGCATGGTTCACTAGTCCATATTCAACCCTGTCACCATCTGTCCAGACTGCATGGAAACAGGACGGGGAGGGGCAGCCAGCAGTGGCCTCAGCCTGCACAATTGTTGGGCTTTCCTTGTAGAGGGCCAGAGTATCCCTGCCATATGTAAAGCTCATAGGTCAGTGGGACAGGTCAGAGAAAGGGTACAAGAACAAAGGCCTATACCGCATGGACATCCCTTGTCCCCAGTTGAAGCTATCCATCACCCTGTTTCTAGCCCGCAGCTGGATGCTCCAGCTGTCTTCCTCAGAATCTTTTCTTTCTCTTCTGCCCCAGCAGCACTTGATGGCTGTCCTTTGAAAGACTTTTCGTCTTGAGACTCTGATGCAAAGTTAGCACATTTAACCTCCTTGGGCAAGGGGGACAAATATTTTGAACTCTGTGAGGCAGTCTTATTTTGGACTCTTGTTTTGAAGTTTCTATGTTGTGCTGGATGGAGGAATGAATGTGAGCTAGCTGAGAAGGGCTGATCTCACAGAAGTTGCCTACAGCAAAGAGTGAAACTTGGACTCAAGAAGCAAGGATTTCTTTTTCTTTTAGTTTTTAAAGATTATTTTTTGTTAATGTGTATGCATATATTTGTGCGTGTGTGTGTGTGTGTGTGTGTGTGTGTATGATGTGTGTACAGGTACCCAAGGAAGACAGAAGAGGGTGTCAAATCCCCTGGACCTGTAGTTACAGGTAGTTGAGAGCTTTTGAATATGGGCACTGGGAACCAAATTCAGGTCCTCCTGAGAGCACCAAGGACTCCATAATTTACATCAGGCTCCTACCAACAGCCTGCATCTGGCTCCTAGTTACATGATTTGGGTATTCCTTTTCCTGTTTCTGATTGGGTGATTTGGGTACTAGGCTCCCAGGGACTGTTCCCATGTGTGTATCACCTGACCCCTGTTAAGATGAGATTGCAGAGCTGTTCCAAGATTCACAAGAAAAGACTAGCCATGCTTCAGTTACAACAGACAATCACCCTGTGCATGTCGCAAGGTAACAGGTTAGTTTTAGCAGTTCAAATGGGCAGTTAATGTGGACCTAATGAGGCTATAATCATACAGTGGGTGTTAAATGCTCATTTGATTGTTGTGGGAGTGATATGTGAAAATCCAGACTTGTCATTATGCCTTGGCACTTCAAAAACGATTCCATGAAATCTAAGGTGAAGGAACCCAGCAAGAAGTTCCAATTACCATGCAAGGGTGCCAGGACTTCCAGTTAGCCCTGAGCTTTGCACTGACTTTGGTATTTTTCTTCCAGTTGTGATAAAAAGATAAAGAGCATAGTTGACATCCTTAGTAATTATTATCATCATAGACTTTTTCTGGTAGGCATGGTAAATTATCCAGTCTATATTTTTCTTCCTTGGGCATCCTATGGACTCCTGCTATTCTCAGTTTGTCGTCCCCAGCAACTTCTCTGAGGCACATGAAGATAAGAAACAAATATACATCTGGCTCTCTGAGATAAATGTGTTCTTTAATTCAACAAGTGCTTCTAGTTAAATATGCCATGTTTCTTGCCAGTGCGGGGGATAGAAATGAATTCAACGCTGCTTTCCCCCACAAAGCCTGTTTCTTCTTTCTCTTCCTTTCTGCCCTCCTCTGCTCCTTTCCCCAGCTTCTCCTTTTTCTCTCCCTCTTTTTATTCTTCTCCTTCCCCTCCTCCAGTTTCTTTCCCTCCTTTTTATCTCCCTCTTCTTCCCCCCTCTTCCCACTCTATGGCACTGTTGCGACCCTCAACATTATTATTCAAGAGAGTGATGCGTTAATATCTTATCCATCTTTGTCTTACTTGTATCTTAATAAAGATTCTATGACTAGAGTTGGGAGATGGCTCAGCAGATAAAGTCCTTGCTACACAGGCATAGGGACTGGACCCTCACAACCTATGTTAAAAATCTAGGCATGTGGTATATGCTTGTAATCTCAGTGCTGGGGAGGTAGAGACAGGTGTATCCCTAGGGCTCCATGACCAATCAGCCTAGCTGAATCACTGGGCTTTAGGCAAGTGAAAGCTCTTGTCTCAAAAACCAAAGTGGTAGTGCCTGTGAAATGACACCTAAGGTTTGCCTTCATTCTACACACACACACACACACACACACACACACACACACCCCATACACACACATACACATATACATACACACACATATACATATTACCTTAACTAGATGCCATGATTCTTCCCATTCTTTGGATGACAAGACCAAGGCTTGGAGGAATAGAATCTATGCATGGTAGAACTGAGGTTCACATGGGCTAAAAGGACATGATTCCCTACCTTACCCTTCACAGGGGTTAAGGAGGATACTCTAGAACCTAAGACAAAAGCACAACAAATTCACTTTTGTATAACATGGGAGCCTTCCAAATGAGGACTAAGAGACCCAGAAAAAGCCGACTTCTTCCATGCTCGTATCTTGAGAAGAATGGGCAGCCTTGTAGAAATGTTTGTACAGAAGCACAGGAGGAAAGCCATAGCACAGGGGAACTCTCCAGCCCTTCAGCCTCTGATTCTCCAGGACCTCTCTGCATGTCATTCCGCTTAGAGTTTGGGGCAGTATGCCTTTGGAATGAGAGGCTTTCAAAGAAGGCAAGGTGACCTTCCCTCTTCAATGTACTGTTCTTGGGGTGAGGAAGTCCAATTTCCATGTCCTGCCATGGAAAAGAATTTGTGTTCTACATGACTTTTGGTGTACATGTGGTAAGAGGGAAGGAGCATACGTTGAAATGCTATGTTGAGGCCTCCAAGGTTCAAGTCTAGGTCTGTTTGATTGTATGCTATACCTTTAGAACCACAATCACCAGGGTGGAGAGATGGTCCAGTGGGCAAGGGCATGTGCTACACAAACATGTAGATATGGCTTCACATCCCAGGGTCCATGTGAAAAGCCTGGTGTGACCAAATATGCTCCTGTGACCCCAAAGCTATGGAAGGTGGAGACAGGAGGATTGCTGGGGTTTGCTGGGTGCCAGACTGAATCCAGGCTTATCGAGAGAAGAATAAATTAGGAAGTGGCAGAATAAAACATCTCCTTCTGCCCTTCACACATGTGCACATAGATGTGCATATGTGCACAAACATTCACATCACACGCTTGCCTGCGTACGCACACATGCACAAGTGTATACATACACAGAGAGAGATTAAAATAAAGAACCACCAATACTTATGGCAGCCCATGATGCTCCCACTACTCTCAACATTTTTTGACAGTTTTCCAGGGCCTGACGAGTACCTGAAGTTGCTAGTGTTAGATGATTGAGCTATAATTAGCTCCCCAGGTGCAGACTCCACCATGCATACTGAAATACTCAGCCTTTTACATGCCCTGCTCTCCAGACCTTTGTGTAAAACAATCAGACTATTGTCTCTACTCTCCCTGTTCACTTGTCAGGATCTACCTGGCCCTACAGGGAGGATGTTTCCAGAGGAGGTCAACTGAGGTGGACACTGAAGGTAGGTGCTACTGTCCTGGGTGAAAGGAATAAAAGGAGGTAAAGGAGAAGGGCAGTTGAGCTGGTATCCACTTTTCCTGGCTCCCTTTCTGCTATGATATGAGCTATTCCATCATGCCATCTCTGACGGTCAGAAAGAAAGTCCCCAAAGCCATGAGCTGACACATTAAGAAGCAACTGGTTATATCTTGTAACTAAGAATCAATGACATTTCCTCCATGAATATGATTCTCTCCTGCAGTCTGTACCCCTTCAATGAGTTATTTCACCATTGCATAATTGGAACCATAATTCGGAGGTAATAATCCTTCCTTGTGTGTTATGACTTCATTCTTTGCCAGAGCGTAGGCTCATTTTCCTACACTTTCCTACACAGTGAGCAAGTAACCATGCTTTTCCCTAAAGGAACAGAACTAGGAAGAGTTCACCTGATCTTCAGGACCTCAGAGCAGAGTAGTTGAGCCCCGAGTTCTTCACACCGTGGGAGCAAATGTCAGTACGCACAACAAGCCAGTTCATTTGTTTGGGGTGAGCAGGTGGCAGAAGTGGATGATATCAAAGTGTGGATGCGTCACACCAGCTAGTGCAATGGTTCTGTAGCATAGTCATTGCTTGGATGGTACTCATGTCAGAACCAGGCTAAATCTGTTATTCAGAAGTTTGGTCTACATGCAGGAGCAGGTCAGACCTGACCTTAAGTCTTGTTGGTTTATGTAGTTATAAGGACAAGTATTGCTTTGTCTTTTGATTTAAAACTTAAAATAAAAACATGAAAGTTAAATTTAAGTCATAACTCTTGCTCCCATGATCGTAGTACTGCATTGCATATAGCTGTGCAGGCAGTTTTCACTGACCAGCTGCACTGACCAGTTTTCGCTGTGAGCTTCACTCACATACACAGGAGGAAAAGTATTTTCTCAATCAGGCAGCATACAGCAAAGTCCTCTGTATCTCAATTTCCCACAAATGCTGCCCCTTTGATTCTATTGACATTTTTGATTAAGATGAAGCCCTGTATAAAATGATTGATTACTATACTTCAAGTACATCTGAAGGCCTGGGCAGAACAAAAATAGATACCTTGGATCCAGGTTTTTTCTGACACTTGAACAAGACTAAGTTAGTTTGTCTGTGTTCTACAGTCTTCATGGGGCCACATGAGACTGGAGTTGCCCACTTTCTAGCACAGGAAAACAAGCAAACTTGGGACAAGGATGTAGTGGCACAAGAGATATTATGTGAGGGTATTAGTGTCTGTCACCTGTGCTTTCTCTGATGGAGAAATGGGGGCAGACAGGAGCATCTCTAGACGCTTACCTCCATCTGGACAATGTAGTAGTGAAGCAAGAGACCCTGTCTCAAACATGGTAGAAGGTGAACACCAATGTGTGAGGTTCTCCTCCTACTTCCATATGTGTGTCATGGTATGCACATGTGTACCCGCACAATAAGTAAATATCAAATAAGTAGTACATGGTGTTGGACCAAAGGCTGCAAAGGCTGCAAGGAGACACAGCTAAATGAGGCATGGGAGTCAGGAGACTTGAGGTGATGGATTCTGGGTTTATCAAGCCTGAGAGTTAAAGGAACAGCAGAGGATGCCAGCACCTTGCTTACTTCAGTGAATGAGTTTATAAAGTCCAGAGCCAAGGCTCTGGGAGATGTTGCTCCTCCTCTCAAAGGCACAAGTCACTGTTTGTTGTTGGTTATCCTAACTGGCCATCTGACAGTTTCCTACTAGTGGAAATCTGCATTTTCCTTTTTTTTAAAAAAAAACATTAATTTTTTTTTACTTTTTAAAAGTTAGATATTTTATTTATTTGCATTTCAAATGTTATCCCCTTTCCTTGTTTCCCCTCTGCAAATCCCTTATCCCATCCCCCCTTATCCTGCTTCTATGAGGGTGCTCTGCCTCACCACCCTAGCATTCCTCTATACTGGGGCATCAAGCCTTCACAGGACCAATGGCCTCTCCTTTTATTTTCAACATATGCCTGGTGGTTATAGGAAAGGGTACCACATTGATTCTTGGTACTGGTTAGTAATGTCACTTTGGGATAAGATGTCTTCCAGAATGGCAAAAATCAGGTGACCCCTGTAGATGATTTTGATACCAACTGTGGTCCCAGTGACTAGTTTACCACAGAATTCTTCCCACACACCCAAAAGAAAAGTGTGTATTTCAAACTGAGAGACACTTCTTACTCAAGAAGAAATAATACAGTTTTACATCCCAGGATTCCTTTGCATCATTTTTCTTTCACCTCTTAGACTTTCTTATGTATTATTTAGAGTATTAAAGACTTGATAATTATTAGTAGTAGTATTGTGAGCTCTGCAAATCTCCCGGAGAGCCTTAAATGACTATATGTCATTTAAAATGATAGGTCCTAATTTGTCAACTCGGTTCTCCTAGTTATAGCTCCCTGGCTCAAGGAATATGGCTCTTAGACTGATGACTCAGTTGAAAACGTGCTTGCTATGCAAGCATAAGGACCCAAGTTCCCATCCCCAGCACCCACATAAAAAGCTGTAAAGCCAGCACTGGAACAGGGGCAGAGACTGGGAGATCCCCAGGGCTTACTTGCCCGTCATTCTCGCAGAATCCATGAGCTCTAGGTTCAGTGAGAGATCTCCATCAAATGAGATGGAGAGTGATAGAAGTAGGCACCACACATAGACCTACAGCATCCATTTATGCATACAGAGACACATACACACAGGGAAACATACCCACCCACAGAGAGGGGGAGGGGGAGGGGAGGCCTGTTAAGTTCTTTACAGTTCTTCAGGTCCACATAACTCATTTCTCTCTTTCTGTGCCTACTAGCCCTATCCAAACCTTATTCCTCTCTCATGAAGTTCACTGACTTATGGTACAATTTTGAATAAGTGTTCTTATTATACTTCCTTCTTCATTAAGCAGACTGACTTGGTACACAGTTTAAACATGCACTTGTATTATATTCCTTACTTATTTTCCAAAGCAATGATAGCTACAATTGGCTCCTTGCTTTTGAGGAGAAATGAACACGAGTTAGAAGGTTGCAGTCCCCTGAGGTGTTGAACATCCGTTGACTTTTCTGTTTTGCTTTGTTATTTGGATATTTTCTGCATGGCATAGATTATTACCAGAGAAGAAATGGGGATCCCCTCTTTCTTTTTTCCCTCTCTGTTCTTTTGGGACACTCGGAACTCTACCAGTTGTCCCCTGTGTATTTCTGGTGTTCATCCACAAGACGCCACGGTCGCCAAGCCTCCTTCCTGACCTATGGGAAGTACTCCATGTTCTTCTAGAGAATTCTGCTTTAAACTTGGAGTTCCTTGTCAGGAAAAGTAAATATTTGATTTTGTTCTCCTTGGTTCCTGGTGCAGAAGACTGCTCTTAAAATTTCCCAGGTGGTAAAAGTGCCTTTTGAATATTAATAATGTAATTGGTGCAGGATGGGTTGGGTGTGGACTATAATTAGAGATTTCACCTTCCTTCAATTTGACCCTCTAAAGTGAATGAGAATAAGAATATTGGAATATGAATTACTCAGTTCATCATATTTTTCAAACTTCAAGGCCCCATGGATGCAATATCAGTGGCTCCTACTTTTTTGCTATAGATTTTGTTAATTTTTTGAAATGTTATCCTTATTCTTTAAAAGTTCATTATTATATCTTAGTTAATCTGTGTGTGTGTGTGTGTGTGTGTGTGTGTGTGTGTTCAGGGGTGCATATGTATGCACCACGGCACACATGCAGAGGTCAGAGGACAACTTGCAGGTGGAGTCTGTTCTCTTCATACATCCTGAGGATCCCAGGGATCAAACTTAGTTCCTTATACTTGACAGCAGTACCTTGACCCTCTGAGCCATCTTGCTGGTCTTTGAATACTTATTAATATAGCATCTTTTCATGGATGCTTAAGGAGCTATCCTCATTCTGTTCTGTAACATCTCTGGGTATTAAACATAGTACATTGAAAACAGCGATGAACTTTTTAAAATAATGTATTCCACAGATAACAGAGGTCAGGAGTTTGCTGAAGTTGATCTAGGTCAATTTTCAGCTGACCTGAATGTAAAATATGTTGTCTAAAATTGTTTTCTTAGCTTGATTGGGTCAATTTGTATTTATTGGAGTTTAGATTGATTGATCAAAAATATGCTTAAGAACTGGAACTTTTCTCAAGCACAATAGATTGATACTGGGTGTTGTTGTTGTTGTTGTTACTGTTTTTGCATAAATGGAAACAGGATTCCCCACATTTAAAAGTCAAAATGAATGGAAATTAAATGATATCAGTCCTAAAATATTTAAAGATTTACAAGTTTTAGTAACTAGTAAAACAGTCTTTTCACCATGGTCCCTCCTTTGAGTATTCATCCTATGGCGTCCATTTGACCTATCTGGTACTTTTTTTTTAGTGTATGTGATATGCCTATATATTAGCATGTGTATGATCACACATGTGTGCAGATGCATGTGTATGCCTAGCACTTTCTTTTCTTTGTATATATGATGTGCCTGCATTAGTTAGATTGTGTGTGATCACATATGTATGCAGATACATGTGCACACCTAGGACTTTTTTTTCTTTGTGATCACACATGTGTGCAGATGAATGTCACATAGAAGCCAGAAGTTGAAACATATTGCCTTCCTGGATTGCTCCCCACTTTATTTACTGAGATAAGATCTTCCCCCTGGACCCAGACCTCACCAATTTGCTTAGCCTAGTTAGGCAGCTTGCTCCAGACATCCTGTCTCTGCCTCTGGAGTACGAGGATTACAGGCAGGTTGACCCACACACCCAGCTGTTACATGTGTGCCTGAATCCAAACTCAAGTCCTCAAGTTTGTAAGTAAGTGCTTTATCTGCTGAGCCATTCATTCCTCCAGCACCTATTCAGCATCTTAACTGTAGTATACACTGTGTTATAAAGTGCTAAAAATTCTGCATTGGGTTGTCATCTACTACAAACATCACATCATTTATTAATATATACATCAATAGGCACACCACTTATTAATATGCACAAATATACATACATATGTAAATCTTTTAATGTGACAAAGATTGCATCTCCGT
This sequence comes from Tokudaia tokunoshimensis, assembly GCA_036184795.1. NCBI lineage: Eukaryota > Metazoa > Chordata > Mammalia > Rodentia > Muridae > Tokudaia > Tokudaia tokunoshimensis. The sequence continues at coordinate 67,528,158 of BTHU01000013.1, forward strand.
CACAATGTGAGCAGCATGTGCTATTCCTCTAGATGAGAGCTTGTCTCTCAGCCAAATGTCATATGCTAAATAAAGAGGATAATAAACACTTGCCTCCCTAATACAAATATCCTGCTATGGAATTTCCCATCCAAAGAATAATATAGAAATTTCTTGGATATATTTTTCTTTTCTGACCCACAGACATGGGAGGGGGCTACTGGATTGGTCTGGTAAGGTACTTGGCATACACAGTAAGGTCAAACTACTTCTCTTCTTAGCCAACCCATTTAAGAAAATCCTGAAAATTCTTAATTTCTGTTTTGAAGACAAACAAAATTCTAATCTCTGCAACTGGATCAAGAAGACTTCTTTCCTTTTAAAAGATAATTGGTTCACCAATTCTCGTATTAAACCTCAATTTGAGGCATGCTAAATACTCTGAAAATGTTCCTTTAATTTTTTTTTTTACAGTGTCTGTAGTCTTGATGAAAGAGGGAGCCAGTTGGGGACTATTTTGGTGGAAGGAGATTAGTTCATGGGGAGGCAGTGCTACCAGTGTCTTCCCAGGAGGGGTAATAAGCATAGTCTCTCTATTCCCACACAATCACCCCTTGGTGTGTCAGGCCACTCTCAGGGCCGCATGGGTCCTCTCTGTATAGACAGATACAGAAATAAGATATAAATTCCCAAGTCTTTCTGTTAAAAACATTTTTTGACATGAGTGCATTTTACATTGATCAAATCCACTCCTCACCCCGCCCCTGTGCCCCAAATCCTCCCTGAGATATCTCTCTTCTCTGAGATACCCTTCCATTCTGTGAAATACAAGGTTAGAAAAAGACCCAGGGCTACATCCCTATTAAAGTCGACAGACTGCATTATGTGCTCAGTAAATGTTTGCTGACCTTGGAGGAACTGGACGCCTGGTAGCATGGAACAGACAGAGGTCAAGAGCAGGAAGGGAGCATCTTGACGGTTGACAAGCCAGTGGCCTGCAAGAAGCATTATTTGTGAACTGAGACTTTGTGCTGTGGTTTATCTTGTGAAAGTCAAGGCTTAGATCATTTAATAATGTTTTAAACATTATTTAATAAATATATTGGTCATATGTTTACATTTTGATTGTGATCTTTTTACCCTTAAACACTTCTCTGAGGGCAGATGAGATGATTCAGGGGATAAAGGAGCTTGCTGTGTAAACGTGGTGATATGCAATCTAGTCCCAGAACCCATATAAAGGTCCAGGAGACAAAGGGTCCTCGATCTGCACCCATATGCTGTGGCTTATGTGCCCATTTCTGTCTGTCTGTCTGTCTCTCTCTCGCACACACACACACACACACACACACACACACAGAGAGAGAGAGAGAGAGAGAGAGAGAGAGAGAGAGAGAGAGAGAGAGAGAGATCAGAATTTTAAATGAGTCCAGTATAGTGTGTCTTAAAATTCGGGTGGGCTTTCAGTTTAAGAAATGAATATCAGTGACTTTTTAAAGCCGGTTAAAAACAGAAATCTTCACATCCTCTCCAACAACTGCTGTCTCCTATGTTTTTGATCTTAGCCATTCTGACTGGTGTGAGGTGGAATCTCAGGGTTGTTTTGATTTGCATTTCCCTAATGACTAAGGATGTTGAACATTTCTTTTTTTTTATTTTTTTTTTAATTTACATTCCAAATCATTTCCCCTTTCCCGTTTCCTCCCTCCCCGAAAGTCCCATAAGCCCCCTTCCCTCCCTCTTTTCACCATTCAACCCCCTCTCGTTTCTCTGTCCTGGCATTCCCCTACATCCAGTCTTTCCAGGACCAGGGGTCTCTCCTTCCATCTTCTTAGAAATCTATTGATATGTGAATTGTGTCTAGGGTATTCCGAGATTCTGGGTTAATATCCCCTTATCAGTGACTGCATACCATGTGTGTTCTTTTGTGATTGGGTTACCTCACTAAGGATGATATTTTCAAGTTCTGTCCATTTGCCTAGGAATTTCATGAATTCATTGTTTTTAATTGCAGAGTAGTATTCCATTGTGTAGATATACCACATCTTCTGAATCCATTCCTCCGTTGAGGGACATCTGGGTTCTTTCCAGCTTCTGGCTGTTATAAATAAGGCTGCTATGAACAGAGTGGAGCATGTGTCCTTATTGCATGCAGGTAAAGCCTCTGGGTATATGCCCAGGAGTGGTATAGCCGGATCCTCTGGGAGTGTCATGCCCAGTTTTCGGAGGAACCGCCAGACTGCTTTCCAGAGTGGTTGTACCAGCTTGCAATTCCACCAGCAGTGGAGGAGTGTTCCTCTTTTCTCCACATCAAACCGCATGGTATTGGTAGATCAATGGAACCGAATTGAAGACCCAGAAATGAATCCACACTCCTTTGGTCACTTGATCTTTGACAAAGGAGCTAAAACCATCCAGTGGAAAAAAGATAGCCTTTTCAATAAGTGGAGCTGGCTCAACTGGAGGTCAACATGCAGAAGAATGCAAATTGACCCATTCTTATCTCCTTGTACTAAGCTCAATTCCAAGTGGATCAAGGATCTCCACATAAAACCAGACACACTGAAACTAATAGAAGGGAAACTAGGGAAGAACCTTGAACATATGGGCACAGGGGAGAATTTCCTGAACAGAACTCCAATAGCTTATGCTCTAAGATCAAGAATAGACAAATGGGACCTCATTAAATTACAAAGTTTTTGCAAGGCAAAAGACACTGTCAAAAAGACAAAGCGGCAACCAACTAACTGGGAAATGATCTTTACCAACCCTACATCCGACAGAGGGCTAATATCCAATATATACAAAGAACTCAAGAAGTTAAACTCCAGAGAGGCAAATAACCCTATTAAAAAATGGGGTACAGAGCTACACAAAGAGTTCTCACCTGAAGAATATCTAATGGCTGAGAAGCACCTAAAGAGATGTTCATCATCCTTATTCATTAGGGAAATGCAAATCAAAACAACCCTGAGATTCCATCTCACACCAGTCAGGATGGCTAAGATCAAAAACACAGGAGACAGCAGTTGTTGGCGAGGATGTGGAGAAAGATGAACATTTCTTTAGGTGCTTCTCAGCCATTAGATATTCTTCAGGTGAGAACTCTTTGTTTAGATCTGTACCCCATTTTTTATTAGGATTATTTGGCTCTCTGGAGTCTACCTTCTTGAGTTCTTTGTATATATTGGATATTAGCCCTCTGTCGGATGTAGGGTTGGTAAAGATCATTTCCTAGTTTGTTGGTTGCTGCTTTGTCCTTTTGACAGTGTCCTTTGCCTTACAGAAACTTTGTAATTTTATGAGGTCCCATTTGTGAATTCTTGATCTTAGATCATAAGCTATTGGTGTTCTGTTCAGGAAATTCTCCCCTGTCCCCATATTTTCAAGGTTCTTCCCTAGTTTTCTTTCTATTAGTTTCAGTGTGTCTGGTTTTATGTGGAGGTCCTTGATCCACTTGGAATTGAGCTTAGTGCAAGGAGATAAGAATGGATCAATTTAGTGGAGCATGTGTCCTTATTGCATGCAGGTAAAGTCTCTGGGTATATGCCCAGGAGTGGTATAGCCGGATCCTCCGGAAGTGTCATGCCCAGTTTTCTGAGGAGCCGCCAGACTGCTTTCCAGAGTGGTTGTACCAGCCTGCAATTCCACCAGCAGTGGAGGAGTGTTCCTCTTTCTCCACATCCTCGCCAACAACTGCTGTCTCCTGTGTTTTTGATCTTAGCCATCCTGACTGGTGTGAGATGGAATCTCAGGGTTGTTTTGATTTGCATTTCCCTAATGACTAAGGATGATGAACATCTCTTTAGGTGCTTCTCAGCCATTAGATATTCTTCAGGTGAGAACTCTTTGTGGAGCTCTGTACCCCATTTTTTAATAGGGTTACTTGCCTCTCTGGAGTTTAACTTCTTGAGTTCTTTGTATATCTTGGATATTAGCCCTCTGTCGGATGTAAGGTTGGTAAAGATCATTTCCCAGTTAGTTGGTTGCCGCTTTGTCTTTTTGACGGTGTCTTTTGCCTTGCAAAAACTTTGTAATTTAATGAGGTCCCATTTGTCTATTCTTGATCTTAGAGTATAAGCTATTGGAGTTCTGTTCAGGAAATTCTCCCCTGTGCCCATATGTTCAAGGTTCTTCCCTAGTTTCCCTTCTATTAGTTTCAGTGTGTCTGGTTTTATGTGGAGATCTTTGATCCACTTAGAATTGAGCTTAGTGCAAGGAGATAAGGATGGGTCAATTTGCATTCTTCTGCATGTTGACCTCCAGCTGAGCCAGCACCATTTGTTGAAAAGGCTATCTTTTTTTCCACTGGATGGTTTTAGCTCCTTTGTCAAAGATCAAGTGACCATAGGAGTGTGGATTCATTTCTGGGTCTTCAATTCTGTTCCATTGATCTACATGTCTGTTACTGTACCAATACCATGCAGTTTTTAACACTATTGCTCTGTAGTACAGCTTGAGGTCCGGGATACTGATTCCCCCAGAGGTTCTTTTACTCTTGAGAATAGTTTTAGCTATTCTGGGTTTTCTGTTATTCCAGATGAATTTTTGAATTGCTCTTTCTAACTCTATGAAGAATTGAGTTGGGATTTTGACGGGGATTGCATTGAATCTGTGTATTACTTTTGGTAAGATGCTCATTTTTACTATATTAATCCTGCCAATCCATGAGCATGGCAGATTTTTCCATCTTCCGAGGTCTTCTTCCTAAACAATAAAAAAAAAAAAAAAGATTTCCTGTAATGACCCTTTTCTCAATTACCTGATGGTTTTTATTTTCTCTGGCTCGATTCAGGTGTTCAGTATTTTGGCAATTATTATCTCTTATTCACTTGTTCTGTTTTCAATCCTAAAGCAGAAATCTATCAAAAGCATAAAGAAAGCCTTTTCCACCTGTGGAGCCCATCTCTTCTCTGTTACTTTGTACTATGTCCCTCTTCTCTTCATGTATGTGCGTCCTGCAGCTCAACAAGGAGGTGATCAAGATATGATGGACTCTGTATTTTACACTATCATAATTCCTGTACTGAATCCGTTTATCTACAGTTTGAGGAATAAGCAAGTAAAAAATTCACTGGCAAAATTTTTAAAGAGAAATACTTAGATTTCACATTATTATTGTGCCCTTATTAAAATGTGTCAAGCTTGTATAGACTTAATGTGGATATATTTTGTACATTGTCAAAATATTTTGAAAATGAATCCAACCTAGAATTGTTGTTGATGTTGTTGTTATTCTTTTGTATGTGTATGTATGTAATTGAGGCATGCTTATTTGTGAACTGTTACATTTGGTCATGGAAATTTGTACAGAGGCCAGAAAAGGTCAAATGTCCTGCATATTCACTCTTAATTACTTTCTTGAAAGAGTATCTTTCACTGAACACTGAGCTGTAATTTTAACCTGCTAACTGCAGTAATCATCTTTCTTTACCTTTCACATCACTGAAATTACAAGCAGGTGTGGAATCATGATCTGTTCTTCATTGGAAGCCCTTTCCTACTGACATTTGGGTATCATATTGCTAGGGATGCAACCACAAGTATTGATCTTGAGCAGCAATTGCTCTTTCCCACTGCATATCCCAGTTCTCCAGAGTTTGCATTAAATGAAATCTTGTTCAGTTATGTGAGGAATTTTATTGAAGAAATGTAGTTGTTGAAAATGGGAGAAGCATCTCAATAGCTTAGATTTTTTTTAAACAGTGAATTAGCTAGTATTTAAATGGCTTAACTAAGAGTAATTAGAGTGTCTGGTTGAAGAAACCGTATAATAAACATATGTGAGCTAAAATCAAATAGTGGTAAGATATGATGTCATAGTCTCTAGTGTTTTTGTTGTTTGTTTGTCTGTTTCATTTTTGTTTTTGTCTGTTTTGGACAGATGTGAAAAAGAGAAAATTATGTGACCTTTATATTTGGGATGACCTTGATTGCAAGTGTCATGCACATCCTGAATGCAGAATAAATAAATCATCTTCATTCCCAAAAAAAAAAAAAAAAAAGAATGGATCAATTTGCATTCTTCTGCATGTTGACCTCCAGTTGAGCCAGCACTATTTGTTGAAAAGGCTATCTTTTTTCCACTGGATGGTTTTAGCTCCTTTGTCAAAGATCAAGTGACCATAGGAGTGTGGATTCATTTCTGGGTCTTTAATTCTGTTCCATTGAACATTCCTCCACTGCTGGTGGGATTGCAAGCTGGTACAACCACTCTGGAAAGCAGTCTGGTGATTCCTCAGAAAGCTGGGCATGACACTCCCGGAGGATCCGGCTATACCACTCCTGGGCATATACCTAGAGGCTTCCCCTGCATGCAATAAGGACACATGCTCCACTATGTTCACAGCAGCCTTATTTATAATAGCCAGAAGCTGGAAAGAACCCTGATGTCCCTCAATGGAGGAATGGATTCAGAAGATGTGGTATACACAATGGAATACTACTCTGCAATTAAAAACAATGAATTCACGAAATTCCTAGGCAAATGGTCAGAACTTTAAAATATCATCCTTAGTGAGGTAACCCAATCACAAAAGAACACACATGGTATGCAGTCACTGATAAGGGGATATTAACCCAGAATCTCGGAATACCCTAGACACAATTTGCATATCAATAGATTTCCAAGAAGATGGAAGGAGAGACCCCTGGTCCTGGAAAAACTGGATGTAGGAGAATACCAGGACAGAGAAGTGAGAGGGGGTTGAATGGAGAAAAGAGGGAGGGAAGGCGGCTTATGGGACTTTTGGGGAGGGAGGAAACGGGAAAGGGGAAATCATTTGGAATGTAAATAAAAAAACTTAGAAAAAAAACCAAAAATCTTGACTGAAATGTGCCTCTGACTTGAAGTTATACCACAGTCTATCTTGGTAGATACCCAGGGAACTTCAATCCTAATCCTAGAACCTAGAAATGATGGAGCTATATAGGTGAGAAATAGCATCTGTGATAGTAGTTAATCTTCATTGGCAACTTGATGGGAGTTAGAATCGCCACAGAAACACACCTCTGCGGGTCTCTCTGAAAATGTTTCCTGAGAAGTTAAGATAAGTAGGGAAGACCCACCCTAAATGTGGATGCACCATCCCGTAGGTGGGGTTCCCAAACTGGATAAAGAGGACAAAGCAAGGCGGCCACCATCACTCATCTCTCTCTCTGCTCCCTGACTGCACATGCAGTATGACCAGTTGCCTCACACTCAGGCCGGTATGTCGGTACCCTGTGAAGCAGAGCATGCCCTTCCTTAAGTCGCTTCTTATAAAACATTTGGCCTTTCCTATAAAGTTTGCACATTATAAATGTCTGAGTCTCTTGAGTAAGTATATTACTTATATTACCTATTAATTTGCCCATCAGTGTAATTGCTTGTCTAGAATTCAATTCCCAGTGTCAGTTAAGTCCTCTGCATGGAGCAGGTGCCAGATGAATGCAACCCCCTGGTACTGGTCCTTGTCCTTTTGTTCTTGCATTCCCTGGAGAGAGGCTGTGTTATTTTAACCTTTTCCTACTGTGTTCAGCCAGAAAGAATTCTTTGAAGCTGGTCTGAACCTGTTTTGTAGTCCCCCTTGGGTTCTCTTTCTCCCACAAATTGTGTTCTCCTGTCCCCTTGGGAGTCCCAATCTGTATGCATTTTTCTCTTGCTTTATTCCCTCCCAAGGTTTACCATTTTTACCTCTTGACTTTGGCTTTGTACCTCCAAACTTTTTACTTTTATTTGACAAGCCCTCCAGGGGGTGAGAGTAGGGACAGCTCTGCTAGACTAACTATTAACACTAGCGTTTTTGGGTGCTGAGCAAAAGACTAGCCTTTGGAAAGGGAGTCTCCTGAATGTAGTCAATGAGATTTTCCCTTCCAAATGTTTTTATCTAGTGTAAGTGAAATTTTCCTGCACAGAGACTTCTGTTTCTCCTTCGGAGGTAGTGATACTGCTCTGTTTGTCTTTGATTACCTTGGTACACTTTGTAGTCAAAGAAAAGAGCATTTAAACTATGGCCATGTGAGAATCTAAAGCCTACTGCAGATTTAGCTTTCTTGTGTTTTCCTATGGCCTTTAGACTAATACTGCTTTTATGTGGAGAGGGTGGCATGTCACAGCATCAGAGAGATGGAGAGAAAGGAGGTGGTTATCAGAAGATGAAAGAGAGGGCAAATACCATTTGGGATGTCTTGTAAGATGCCTGACATTACCTGAGACCCTTTAGATGAATAATGGTTTTCGTGTGTATGTGCGTGTGCGTGTGCGTGTGTGTGTGTGTGTGTGTGTGTGTGTGTGTGTGTTCATGTGTGTCTGTACCCATATTGAAGCCAAAGGACAACTTTAGTTATTCTTTAGACACCATCTACTAAATATATGTATGTATTTTTTTATTTTTATTTATTTATTTTTTTGAGACAGAGGTTATCACTGGTCTGGATCTCACTTGTTAGGTTAGGCTAGCTAGCTAATACTACCCAGGGAGTTCTCCTGCACTGGGATTAAAAACATACACTACCCAGCTCATGCAGGCTTTGTCCTTTGCTGGGGATTAAACTCAGGTCCTCCTGCTTGCACTGTAGACACTTTACACACTGAATTATCTTTCCAGCCCCAGATATCTTTACATCACACAGATCTTTTCCATATGTGTCACACACAGTTTCTATCACTGCTCACACTGGGCCCCATAGGTGCACATGCAAATACAGTCACAGACTAGCCTTAAATGTTCCAACAAAGGTCTTTTTCTCATGTCTGACAAAGCCTATTCTTTCTTTTTGCACGTGTGTGTGTGTGTGTGTGTGTGTGTGTGTGTGTGTGTGTGTGTGTTTGTGTGTGTGTGTGGTCAGAGGACGGCAGGAGTCAATTCTCTCTTTCCACCATGTAGGTTCTGGGGAATAAAGATTAGGTCTTTGTGTTTGGCTGCAAGATTCATTACTCACTGAACCATCTCTCTAAAGCAAATGCTTGTACTTTCTCCTCCATGCTCTTTGGATTGCTGGCCTCAGAATAACCTAGCTGATCTCATGAGTAACTAAGGTGGCAAGTTGCATCTTTGTTAATGATCAGCTCTATCCATTTCTATGCTCAAATTCTTGCTTAAAAGTCTTTTCAGTGTTGAGAGTTGAACCTCGGGTCTTGCGTGTACACAGCAAAGAGTCTTTTGCTGAGCTATGTCTCCAACTCACATTTTCTTAGCGCTGTTTTTTTTTTTTTAAATAAACTTCTTATTCCCATCCATCTCTCATCTCAAGCGCTGGCTAACATATTGTTTGTTAAAGGGATCACGACTTCTCCTGACCCAGTTAACTGCTTGGAGATATAAATAAAGGGAAGATTGAAATCCGGGAAGCTCAGGGCTTAAGTGTCAAGAAGAGTAAACTCACAGAACAGCTCAGCTGCAGACAGAGGGTTCTGTGACAATGAGGAGGGAAGAATCAAAAAGCCACTAATCAGGTCAGGTCTGAAGGTTTCATTCAAACAAAAGCCACTTTGTGTTCAGTCAAATGCATGAGTTTAAAGAACATATACATTCAACATTCATATAAAATAGGCACATGGTATAGGAGGAGATATTGACAACTATTCCCTCAGGAGGACAAAATGAAGGCTGAGGATGTCATTGATATATTCATGGGACAACTAATGTCACCCTGGCCCAACCACAAAACAAGGTTAAGTCTTCTTTACATACTCCAAAGACCACCATCTCTGGGAGGGTTCAGCCTTGGCCTGGGGAAAGACCTTTCGATTAGTGTTGAAATGGATTCCCACATGAACTCTTAACGAAGGCAGACTGTAATGAACCAGATGGAAGAGCACAGCTTTTAAATGGAAGAGATCAAAACACTTCAGGTCTGGGTTGGTTACTTACCTGCTGCTGCGATGGTGAAAACCTGGCAGAAGCACCTGAAGGAAGGAAGGTTTACTTGTGGTCCAGAGTTTGGGAATGAACACAGTCCATCCTGGCGAAATCTCGGCAGCTGTAGCATGAGGCAGCTGGTCCCATTGCATCCATAGTAAGGACACAGAGAGAGAAATGACTGCTGGGCTCACCCCTTCTTTTCATTTTCACTCAGTGCATCTTTGTGAGATGCTGCTTGTTGTCCATGTTTCCATTTAGCATATGTTTTTCCTTTTTGTTAGCCCAATTTAGAAAGTTCCACTTAGGTCTGCCCAAACATTTGTCTCCTAAGTCATTCTACATACTATGGAGTTGGCAATCAGCATTGCCATCACAAGTACGGGTCATAGGACCTCAGCTGTGACTCACAACACTGGGAATAGGGAACCAGAAGAAGCCACTTCTTATAGCCAGGCAGGAACCCCTGTGGAGCGATAGAGACACCAACTTACCCACAAAACTTTCAACCTAACATTTATCATGTCTACAAAAATATTCAGGCTTGGGGGAGGGAGCAGAGACTGAGGGAATAGCTAACCAATAACCTGCCCAACTTGAGAGCCATCCCATGAGCAAGCACCAATCCCTGACACTATTAATGATACTCTGTTATGCTTGCAGACAGGAGCATGTTGTCCTCTGGGAGGCTCCATCCAGCCGCTGACTCGGACAGATACAGAAACCCACAGCCAAACAGTGGATGGAGCTTGGGGACTCTTATGAAAGAATAGGGGGAAGAACTGCCAGCCCCTAAGGGGATAGGGACTCCACAGGAAAACCAACAGAGTCAACTAACCTGGACCCTTGGGACTCTCAGAGTCTGAACCACCAACCAAAGAACATACTGGGCTGGACCTAGACCTACCAGTACATGTGTAGCAGATGTGCAGCTTGATCTTCATGTGGAACTGGGACTATCCCAAAAGCTCTACATGAGATTTGTTCTAGGTGGGCTACCTTCTCTGGCTTCAGTGGGAGAAGTGCCTAGACTCATAGAGACTTGAAGTGCCAGGGGGATACCAAGGGGGCCCTCACCTGCTAAGAGGAGAAGGGGAGGGATTGGAGAAAAGATTGTGGGAGGGGGTGACTGGGAGGAGGCAGTGAGTGGAATGTAAAGCAAATAAGTAAAAATTAATTTTAAAAACAAACCAAAACCAAAACCTAACCTAAGTATGGTCATGTAATCATTTTTTAACACCAAAAGGAAAGAAGTCAGAAGTGAGGATGCTCGGATGATCATCAGGATGACCTTCCTTCCCATGTCACCCTGAAACAGCTGTCATGAGAAACTTGGGCAAAGAGTGTTAGACTATCCAAATGAAACCCTAGGAAAACTGTGTCTTTCTACTCAAAGAAGAGTTGGTTCTCACACAGGCTGCAGCAATGACGTTACCCAATACAATAGGAGGAGATCAGAGAGATTTGAGCTACAGTCAAGGATAGAATTGCTGGTATTGCTAAAGGAAAAGTGGACTGGCTCCTCCACTTGGGGGCATGTCTTAGAATACACTCATAAATAAGACAGCCTCCTATCTTTACCAGAGGAGTAGAAGAATACAGTACTCAGTTACTCCTCAGTTACTCAGCTTCTCAAATAAATTCCACTTGTAACCACAAATGATTCTGACATTTATCTTTTATTTATTCATTGATAATTTATATATATAATGATTGTGGTATACAAACCTACTATTATTCTCTCTCATCTTTCTACCACTACCATTGAATCTCTTCTTTCCAACGAGTTTCTATTTTGTCTTCAGATCATGAACTTTTTTTTTTTTACCATGTTTTCAGTGTGAATGAATGTCATACTCAGATTGGATCAGAAAGCTATTGGTTGGCCCCAGAGCAGTCATGTCACTATAGCATCAGTGGGCAAACGTTCCCTGGCAGGTTAGTAATGACATTTCTGATTCACATAAAAGGAAAAGTTGAAGAGTTATTGGTTTCCTGTAGCAGAGTGTACACTGATGTGACTTTGTCTATTTTATTTATTATGTCTCCATCACTTGGTTCATCTTTTTCGTACTTACTCCTATAAAGACACAAATTTTTCCATCTCATACGCACATACAAATACTTCACATCAGTTTGAATAGATTAGACTCTTTCTGTCAAAACCAGCACCACTGCCTTCTCATTCACAATGAAAGTTCAAAGTAGTTCAGCAAAACTTTACTACTAATAACGTCCAAAGGCGTGAACCTAATGGAGACTGTATCTTACTATGCATATCTTATACATCCTGGCTGAAGAAAATCAGCTTTGGGAGACTTCCAACCAGAATGATAGAATACTTTTACTCAAATCTCTTTGGCTAAGCCAAGTCAAATGGTTATACCAAGCTTTGGGGGGTGGGGGGAGGGGCAAGGAAGTGAACTCTTAGTATGCACCTGGAAAGGCTAGACAGGAAATAATATAGTGAACCATACCAATGACTAACAATATTAAATCGAGCTCATATGAAAACATGGATGAAAGAATAATTAATTTTAGTAATGACAATAGACAAATATACCTTTCAAACACTTTCAAATATAGGATTCAAATGAAAATGGAATTAATATTTACACAGACTCTCAGTTTCAGAAATAGTTTATATTTCTTTATTTCTTTTCCTTGCTTCATTTTCTCATGCGTGAAGTATTCCTGTTGTAGTTTGAACGTGAAATGACCCCACAGCCTCATTATTTAAACAGTTGCATGGGTCTCCAGGTGGTGGTGGAGTTTGGAAATGTTGTATAACGGCAGGAAGTAGAGGCTTGCTGAGGATGTGTGCCACTGTGGGTGGACTTTGACCATTTACAACTTGGTACTACTTACTTTTCCTGCCACGTGATCAGTGTGCTTCTTCCTCCTCCCACCAAGCCTTTCCTGCATCTTCCCAGGTTTTTAACATGACTGATTCCATCCCTCCACAACTGTGAGGCTAAATAAACCCTTTCTCCCTAAAGGCTTTTTGTTTGTTGTTTTTTGTTTGTTTGTTTGGCCAGGGTGTTTTATTACGGCAACAGAAAAAGAGCTAAGTCAGATTCCTTCTTCATTCTTTCTGATGTTTTAAAGACTCTTGAAAAATCCCCGTGGATGTATGTGCTTGTTCTTATAATGTTGGGTAGATTCAAAGAAAATGAATGGTTTGAGGTTGTTTGGATAAGGATAGATAATAATGCGCTGAAGTTTTCTTCTGTTTGACTAATTTTTAAAAAATTCTTCTGTGCTCAGTCAAAGATGTGGAAGGCATATCTGCCATTTTCCTAATTTTACTTCTGTTGCTGTGTTCAAATTCCCCCAACAAAAATCATCTTATCAGATCAGAGAAGGAAGGAATTTATTAATTTTTTAGCCTACAAGTCCAGGTATATTTCTGGTGGAAGGTACAGTTTCAGGAGCTTGAGATAGCTGGTCATATCATATCCACAGTCAGAAACAGAAAAAGAATAAATATATATCTGCTCAATATATATATACATATATATATATATATATAGAGAGAGAGAGAGAGAGAGAGAGAGAAAGAGAGAGAGCATATATATGTATATATTTACATATATTATTGTATATAATATTTTATATATAATATATATTAGAAAGATTGAGGAAATCATAAGAATAAATTGATTGAGGCAAACAGAATGCATAGTTTCAAGTCACAGAGATGTTTATATATAAATACTTTTCATATTTACATTTAATCGCACTGGATCCAATATAATATATGATGATTTCTAAAGATATATGAAGTATAGTAAGGCAGCCTAAATTAGAAATAGCTGAGACTGGGCTGGTGAGATGGCTCAGCAGGTAAAGGTGCTTGCTGCTTGGCTTGAGAACCCATGTTGGAGCCCCAGGACCCATGTTGCGGAATGAATAAACAGACTCTCACGCTGTTCTCTCACATTTACATGCAGGCCATGGAATGTATGTACCCACGAACAAGCACCTACTCACACAGGTAAGGACATACACAAATGAGTAACTAAATCAATTTTAAAAGAAATAATTGTTGAAGGCTATAAAAATGAGGCAAAGCAGTTCTCGTGTTTCCTTTAATAGCCAGAAGCTGGAAAGAACCCAGATGTCCCTCAACGGAGGAATGGATTCAGAAGATGTGGTATATTTACACAATGGAATACTACTCTGCAATTAAAAACAATGAATTCACGAAATTCCTAGGCAAATGGTCAGAACTTGAAAATATCATCCTTAGTGAGGTAACCCAATCACAAAAGATCACACATGGTATGAAGTCACTGATAAGGGGATATTGACCCAGAATCTCAGAATACCCTAGACACAATCAGCATATCAATAGATTTCTAAAAAGATGGAAGGAGAGACCCCTGGTCCTGGAAAGACTGGATGTAGGGGAACGCCAGGACAGAGTAATGAGAGGGGGTTGAACGGAGAAAAGAGGGAGGGAAGGGGGCTTATGGGACTTTCGGGGAGGGAGGAAACGGGAAAGGGGAAGTGATTTGGAATGTAAATTAAAAAAATAAAATAAAATTAAATTAAAAAAAAATGAGGCAAAGTAAAAAGCAATTCAAAGGGATCTGAAGTGGAAATTTCTGGTTTCTTTGGAAACTCAGTTGTGTCACCTGATGTTTTTCTGGATGCTGTCTTGTGAGAGGATGTTTTGCTGAACAGACACTTAGAGAGGGCACGTGATGTTTGGAAAGAGTATAAGAGGAACCCCACAGAGAGCGAGAGATTGCTCTTGCATTGCAATACTGTGCAATGCTTCACAGGTCTTTGCTGGTCTTCTCTGGCCATACAACACTTTGTTGATCTTGCTTCTTTGCCGGTCTTCACTTTGTAGAGAGAAACTTGTCAAAGAACTTCTCATGGTATTCTGGCTGATTCTTGCCACTTCTGTTGACTCATGACAATCTCGTGGAGCCTTGCAGTTTCTGCTGGATGGAGCCTCTGCTACTGCTTCATGTTTGGTGTTTGCTATTGGACTAGACTTCTGGCATTCTGACAATGAAGAGTGGAATTGCCCCAAGGATCTGCTTCTAAATGGGTTCACGAAACCCCTTTCCTATTAATTTTTTTCTTCCCAACCTCCAGTCTGTGGGTTAGAAGGGAGGTTGAAGCATTCAAGAACCCTAAATAACATAGGTTTAGAAAAGTCTAACCCTACAGGCCATCTATGTATCATAGGGTTGTAGTATCAAGGGACGCATTGTACCATCATAGGGATACACTATTATAGGGATATATTGTCGCAGGGATATAATATCATAGGTATGTGTGTGTGTGTGTGTGTGTGTGTGTATGTGTGTGTGTGTGTGTGTGTATGTGTGTAATTGTGGAAAAGCATGGAAATATAAGGCTGATGGAAACAACACTCATTGTGATAAAGATAGAGTTTGATGTGACTGAAGATGACTTGGGACAGTCAGGCCCAGAAGAAACCAATTTATGTTTTGATTCTGATCATGGGCAGCTAGATCCATCCTTAGAGATAGCAGGGTGATGGAAGGGGTTATAGGAGGAATCCTGAAACAAGGCTCAGGAAGAATTTATTTTGCCATATAGTCATAATTAGAGCAGATAAAAGAAAGGTGTTTTTGTTGTGTTTATTGGTGGTAGTGATTGTCCAGTTCTAGGACAAAAAGAAAAATCTTCATTTGGTGGTCAATAGTGTGTTCAAGCAGAGAAATGGATATAAAAGAAAAATAGTAGGGGTGAGGAGCTGGGCAGGTTGTAATTGAGCGGTAGGAATATGGATGGCTCTGTAATTTCAGAAAGTGTGTGTGGCACCTTTATGTATGACATGCTTACTCTCTTGTGGGTGTAGATGGCGCTTGGTGGATGCTGAGCAGATGTAAAGGGTTGGGTTTGGGAAAGGTTGACTATGAGCTGAGATGCCTGGAATCCTTGGCATTTTCAGAAGATGTTGGTCAGGCTGACATATCCCTGTGTTGTTGTCCATCTTAAAGCCCCTGGCGCCTCATCAGGACCACCTTGCCTACTGATCCCAGTCATACACCACTGCTTTCCATTTATTTTCAGAGGCCTAGTCTCCACATCCCACCCCATTGATTACTGTCATTCCAAAAGTACTAAAGAGGGAGATCTTTACAGTGCAATTAGTTCTGATTTTAACTTAATGGCAATCTGGGTAGTTATCCATTTCCCAAGAACTAGAACTTCAGTAGAAGCAATGGATGAACGTGTACCTTGTAGCCAATGTGGTAGACATTGCCACCAAAAGCTAGAGTTCTGAATAATGAGTGTTTATTATTTCCCTTGATCCTATGGGTAGGTACATATATGCTTGAGTCTCAGAATACTTAGCTGATCCAGGCTGTTGGCTGGAATGTGGTAAGTGATCATACCCATGTGTCTGGTTGTTGGCTTTATCTCATTGCAAAGAGCAGAATTTAAGACTGGAGTGTGGTTATTGACATTTTTAACCCTTTGTTTCTTAAAACTTTTTGACATTATTTTAATGCTAATTTGTGAATAAATTTTGCTAATATAGGGCAAGGTTAAAATACCCATTTTAATATAATATTTTAAATTTATTCTTAGAGGATTTCACACGTGCATATTTTGACTATATTAACCCCATGCTCCCCCAGCAAACACTTTCCAGATTGCCATAAGAATTCTTCCAAAAATTCATGTTCCCACTTTTCTTTCTTTTAAATGATAATGTAATCCAGTTAGTTTTTCCCATATACCTTTGCATGTGGGGCTATCATTAGGACATGATCAGCCTACCAGGGACCACACTAAAGACAAATGGCTCTTCCTCCCCTAGTAGCCATCATCTGTCAATATTCCTCAGTTAGGGGCAGGAGTTCATGGGCCCCTCCACCATCCTGCTTATTGACTGGCTTGGTGTTATACAGGCCTTATGCCAGTCACTGTCCATTGGACACAGAGATGGCTCCGTGATAAGGACTGAGAGATGAACTAATCTATGGATAAAGAGATGTGTCTTAGAAGGAAGTTTGATAGAGTATTCATAGAAGAAAAATAACAGTATGTTTAATCCTAGGAAATAGCAGCCATTTTTGCTATCTTATCCAAATTAAGGAGTCGGGGCCATGTTTTCACATTTTCATTTCATTTATGTGTTTCATCATTTGGCTTAGGATCCAAAATTTCTTGTTAAAAAATTCTGTGTGTTCCTGTGTGTTTGTGTGTGCATCTAGAGACAAAAGGGCAATCCCAGTCATGCTTCTTCAGGGGCCAACCCCGACCCCACCTCATACCCCATCCCCACCCCCTGTTTTTATTTGTTTTTGTTTATTTGTTTGTTTAATTTTTTTGTGGTTGTTAGAAGGTCTCTTCCTGACCAGAAAATCCCCCATTTTTCTAGGCAAGCTGGCCAGTGAGGCCAGGAACCACCCATCTCCCCAAAGCTGGTTTTAGAAACATCCAACAGTACACCTGGCTTTTCACATGAGTACTGGGAATTGAACTCAGGTCCCCAGGCTTGAAAGGCAAAAATCATCCTGGCCCACTTCCAAGAATATTTAGGTTAACAGTTTATTCCTAGAAAGTAAACAATCATTATTGTTAATGATGGAAAGTATGTCCTAGCTATTTATCTTGCAAAACAATTTATAGAACACCCATCACTTGGGACCTGACTATCTTTCTGGTTAAAATGTAGTGACATGGATGAACGGTATTTTCCCTTCTTTTAAATCACATTGTATTGGTCCTGGAGAGATGATTCAGTGGTTAAGAACATGTTCCGCTTTTGGAGTACATGGTTTTTTTTTTGAAGTCCAGGTTCCCAGAACCAACATTGGGTGGCTGACAATAACCTTAACTTCTGTTCCAGAGGATGTAATAGCCGCTCCTGGCTTCTGTGGACTCTGCATTCTTATCACAAACTCCCACACAGACACACATCTACACTTAATTTAAAATAAAAGTAAACGTTTAAGTCACTTTGAATTCTGTAATTCTGTAAGCATTCCTTTTAGAGTATATGGATTTCAGTTTAATGTTTTCATTAGTTCATTTCTAGTCAGGGAAGTGGTTCTAATCAAAGAGCCAAAATGATTCTCTTTCTCTTGAACCATTCTTTTTTTTTTTTTATTTTTTAATTTACATTCCAAATCACTTCCCCTTTCCCGTTTCCTCCCTCCCCGAAAGTCCCATAAGCCCCCTTCCCTCCCTCTTTTCTCCATTCAACCCCCTCTCGTTACTCTGTCCTGGTGTTCCCCTACATCCAGTCTTTCCAGGACCAGGGGTCTCTCCTACCATCTTTTTAGAAATCTATTGATATGCGGATTGTGTCTAGGGTATTCCGAGATTCTGGGTCAATATCCCCTTATCAGTGACTGCATACCATGTGTGTTCTTTTGTGATTGGGTTACCTCACTAAGGATGATATTTTCAAGATCTGACCATTTGCCTAGGAATTTCGTGAATTCATTGTTTTTAATTGCAGAGTAGTATTCCATTGTGTAGATATACCACATCTTCTGAATCCATTCCTCCGTTGAGGGACATCTGGGTTCTTTCCAGCTTCTGGCTATTATAAATAAGGCTGCTATGAACATAGTGGAGCATGTGTCCTTATTGCATGCAGGTAAAGTCTCTGGGTATATGCCCAGGAGTGGTATAGCCGGATCCTCCGGGAGTGTCATGCCCAGTTTTCTGAGGAACCAGAGTGGTTGTACCAGCTTGCAATTCCACCAGCAGTGGAGGAGTGTTCCTCTTTCTCCACATCCTCACCAACAACTGCTGTCTCCTGTGTTTTTGATCTTAGCCATCCTGACTGGTGTGAGATGGAATCTCAGGGTTGTTTTGATTTGCATTTCCCTAATGAATAAGGATGATGAACATCTCTTTAGGTGCTTCTCAGCCATTAGATATTCTTCAGGTGAGAACTCTTTGTGTAGCTCTGTACCCCATTTTTTAATAGGGTTACTTGCCTCTCTGGAGTTTAACTTCTTGAGTTCTTTGTATATATTGGATATTAGCCCTCTGTCGGATGTAAGGTTGGTAAAGATCATTTCCCAGTTAGTTGGTTGCCGCTTTGTCTTTTTGACAGTGTCTTTTGCCTTGCAAAAACTTTGTAATTTAATGAGGTCCCATTTGTCTATTCTTGATCTTAGAGCATAAGCTATTGGAGTTCTGTTCAGGAAATTCTCCCCTGTGCCCATATGTTCAAGGTTCTTCCCTAGTTTCCCTTCTGTTAGTTTCAGTGTGTCTGGTTTTATGTGGAGATCTTTGATCCACTTAGAATTGAGCTTAGTGCAAGGAGATAAGGATGGGTCAATAACCATTCTTTATGTACATTAACAATGACATCCAAAGCATGGAAACTGGATATTTATATCCAAAACTCTGAATGAAGTAGTCTCCTTTTGGTAGGTACAGTTCCTTGGGGCTGTGAGAACTGGAAACAGGAAACCATGTTGCAGTTGGCCTGTGCCTTGATTTGTCAAATGGTTTATGAGTCCCTAAATTTCTGATTTTCCCTTGTTCTACCATGAGAGTGAGTGTGCCTACGATTTGGCCACCTACTGGCTGCAAAGAACCCTATATAGTGGCTGAGGAGATGGCTCTATTGATAAGGTGCTTGCAGTGCAAACATAAGGATCCGAATTCAATCCCCAGAACCCACAGGAAAAAACCAGATGTGAAGGTGTCAACCCATAATTCCAGGGTTTGGAACGTGGAAACGGGCTCACGGGGCACACTGGCCAGCCAGAAGGGCTGACTTGGTGAACTCAAGGATGAGCACAAGTAAGACCTTGTCTCAAAACATAAGGTGGAGGGCAGGTGAGATAGCTCAGTGGGTGACTCCTTCTGCTAAGCCTGATGACTTGTATTTTGTCTCCAAGAGCACAAAGTAGGAGAGAACAGACTCCTGCACATGGTCTTTTGATGTTCACATGTGCATATACATGCATGCACGCACACACACACACACATACACACACACATACATACACACAGCAAACAATGAAGAAATAGCCTTTTAGTTCTCCTAGTGACTAACTCCTCAGATTTGTTCTCATGAACACAGTATTATTATCATAGCTCAAAAAATGGCAGGATTCAGAAACTCAGTACATAACTATTTCTAGGGAGATTCTGATCTTGAAGTTGCCCTGATGATCCTTGGAATAAATCATGCATTCGCTGGCTTCAATCAACGTCTGTACCAATCAGAGTGTAAAGAGAGGACAGTGTGCCTACTGTAAGGGGGGAATGATTATTCTGAGTCCATAAAAAAGGTACAGAAAGGAAGAGGAACTTCAAAAGCTGGAAGAAGCCATATGTTCTGATTGCACTTACAGCACTTGTTACAGACCATTTGCCATTGATTTTCTCATCTCTTTGAAGGCAAAGACCAAAGCTCCCTGAGCTTCCCAAAGTGTCTGTCACCCTACAGAATACATGTCAATGAATGTTTGCACAGCTACTAGATGGATGAATACACTTACCCCTTAGCAGGGGTAAGGAGAGCAGCATGGAGTTTGACAAGTTTGAAAAGCTGTGATGGTTACTTTGAGCCTGGTATCATGTGGTAAGAAAGTACCAGCGAGAGATTGTGTAGATCAGGCTAGCCTGTGGGAATATCCACAGGAGATTATCTTGATTGCCCTAATTGTTGTGGGAAGATACAGCCTGAAAGTGCATACCACCATTCCCTGGACTGGGGTCTTGGTTTGTACAGGGTAGCGGAAGCTAGTTGAACAATGAGCACGCATGCCCTGCTACTGTCTGGATGTACTAGTGGCTTCAGGCTCTGGCACCTGAGACTTTCCTGCCTCGATGGGCTGTAACCAGAAATTGTGAGCTAAAATAAACCTTTTCTCCCATGAGCTGCTTTTTGACAGGGTGTTTTATTGTGGCAACAGAAAGGAAACTAAGAGAGGCGACCTAGACGAATTGGCAGGCACTGCTGAATTACAGAGAGCTTCTGCATGGAAGCCATAGACTCAGTTGAGATGTGGATCTGTGCAGCACAACATATTAAAAGAAAACTGAAGTTGACTAGAATGTGGGGAACATGCCCAGGTCCTTGAGCTTCTAGCACAGCATAAAGCTGAGGAGGCATCAAGGGATGGGGTACGGTGCCTCACTGTTCTGTTCCTACACTTCCTCATACACATCATCTTCTGATGTCAACCATTAAATTAGAGTAAATTAGAGATAGTTAAGAAGGACCAGCCGAGGTGTTTGTATCAGGTATATCCATGTTATCTATGGAGTGCATGCATAATTGAGATACTAAAATATTCTTTGAAAAAAATCTCATAATGGGCTGGGGAGGTAGCACACTGGGTAAGGTGCTCGCTGTGTGAGCAGGAGGACCTGAGTTCAGAGCCCAGGTAAAGTTCCTGAAACAATTTCACAGTGTTCGTCTGTAACCGCAGTGTGCACTTATAGCCTCAGTCAGGGTTCCGTCAGAGGAATGGAAGATAGAGGCAGGACGGAGAATCCTCAGAAGCTCATCGGTGAAAAGAAAAAGATGAGACATGGTTGCTAACAATGTGGGAGGTGAGGAAGACATTTGAGTTTGTCCTTTGACCCTCACACATGAGCAGTGACACATATGTGTCCATACTTACATATACAAACTCATAAACAGACTGACACACATATATGAAGGTATTTGTTTGTTGAGAGAGAGAAGAGAGGAGAGAGAGAAGGGGGAAGAGAGGAGGAGGGAGAGAAAGAGACAGTGACACACACACACACACACACACACACACACACACACACACACAGAGAGCAGTGCCTATCATGCTGTGGGTAGAGTGTGCATGCTTGTTTGTGCAGTGTGCCTACACTATGAAGGAAAGGGAAATACAACGAAGGCAGGCTCAAAGACCACGTGTGCTTACCTGGAAATTAGAAAGAGCTGGGGCCAACTGTGTTGGTTTAAACAGAACCCTGCCGTGCCATCTGCTATATCTCAGAGCTCAAGTCTTTCATGTTTTTTAAATGGATACATTTATTTTTCTTTTTTCTTTTCCTAAGGGGACATAATTTCTCCACAGATTAAATGGGGGCATGTGAGCACTCTGAAACACTGACCAAAGTCCTTTGTAATTTTCTTGGTAGTCATTCCTGAGGACATTTCCATCGAAAGGAAGATTTTTTTTCAAAGTTCCGATGGAGAAAAAGGACCTAACCCTCAGGTGATGTCTTATAATGACCACTCACTATTGTGATCCTAAGCTTTGAAGCAAGAGCCTTCCCTGTCAGTCCTCTACTGATTGATTTGTTCTTTGTGAGCATTTATGTGTGTTGTTGTCAATGCACTGAATGTCCCACCCATACTGTCAAATCTTTGTTCTCTGCTATGACGATAGCTCCTTCGTCTTGAACCTGTTCAGGTCAGTCATTTTGTTTGTTTGCTGTTTTGACAAAACTGATACATAACCAATGAATAATTCATTGTTTATCTTCTCCAGATCACTGTACTGGATCTAAAATATGTTTCCTTAAGTTACTATACTTACATAGTTAAAACTTCACTCTAGGCGCTGGAGAGATGACTCAGTGGTTAAGAGCACTTTCTATTCTTCCAGAAAACCCAGAGTTCCCAACACCCTAAAACCAGAGGATCACTGGGGATCCAATATCCTCTTCTATCCTTGGAGGGCACCCCCACATGTTTTACATACACTGCCACATGTGTACACATACCATCCAGGAACACATTAAAAACAGCTTTCGTCTGTCTGGGCTTGATTTCAGCTTTCCTTGTTTCCTTCTTCCTTCCTTTCTTCTTTCTTCTGTGAATTTCCATGGTCTGTTCTCCCTAAATGCCTTTGCCTGAAATGTTATTAAAAGGAACAAAAGTAGATAAGAGGGAAGATGGATATTGAAAGATGAATAATAGGGGTAGTGGTAGAAAGGCCCTTTCTCCATGATGGCTGTGGAAGAGTAAGGTTTTTAAGTACAACCACTGATTTTAATATAAAACTGTGCTTGTTTCTCCTGCTTTGTATAAATAGTTATACATTATTTTAGGAAAAGATAATTCATCATCCTTTGATTATATGCAACATTACAGTGTTAAGTTTCTCACACTGGTTGTTAATGTCTGGCTATGTTTCCTTATTTCTTTTAGGCAGAGTTGGGATTCACCCACCCCTTGTTCAAATCCCCCCCCCAAAATATTGAAATGGTGTCACCTATGATGTATGCGTGTAGAGACTTTGGGGTGTATGCTTGTGTGTGAAGGTTCCAGAGGTCAACCTCAGGTGTCATTCCTCAGTAGCTGTCATCTTAGTCTTTGAGATAGAGTTTTTCCCTAGGTCCTAGGATTCACCAACAAATCTCAGGGATCCTCCTGTCTCTGCCTCCCCAGTGCTAAGATTGCAAGTCCATGCTACTGAGCCCAGTTTTTTTTTTACATGAGTTCTGGGGATCCAATTCAGAGATCAATGTACAGAGAGTGAGAGACTTTGGAGTTTACACTCTTCATCAGTGTTATCCCCATGCTCCCCCACCGCCACTCCTCCCCCCACCTTCATGTGGAGAGGGAGCAGAAGGATTGTAAAAACCAGAAGTGGTGGATGACCCCCAAGGAAAGAATGCCTTCCAGACACAACAGGACTGAGGCACATTTAAACTCACAGAGATTGGCAGCATCCATGGGGCATGCACAAGTTCAAGACAGACAGGGTCCAGCACAAGAGGGGGAAGTGGACACAGGGTCCCTCCTACTCCTGACCAGGAAGCTATTTGCAATTGACACCAGCTGGTAAAGATAAAATCATATTTCTCCAAAGTAGTGTCACTGGGTATATCAACCACACTCCAGAACAGGCTCCATGCCCAGAAGTAGCTGGCTGACACAAAACAAGCTCCATGTTCCCTACAAGCACCACCCCTGCCACCCCCTTGAGGGTTTTGTTTCATTATGGCAGTTTTGGCTTGTTGGCTTTATTTATTTGTTTAGATTATCATTTTTCTTTGTGTGTGAACAAGTTCAAGACAGAACTTATTCAGGGACGGGGGTGGGTGGGGGAGAGAGAGAGAGAACCTTAGGAAGTAGGGAATTGGGGGGAGGACTTCTGGATGGCTAACTCAGTAAAGCATGAGGACCTGAGTTCAATCTCGAGAACCCATGTAAAACGTCAAGCTTAGAATTCCAGCCCTCAGGAAACAGAAGCAGAGAGAATCCTGTGGCTCGATAGCCAGTATTCTAGCTTAATTAACATATTAGCTTATTATACATTATTAGCTTAATGATATATATGAATACATACACACTGTCTTGGAATTATGGGGTTTCATATACTTGTATTGCCTAGAGAACATTGTTTAGTCATTTTCCAAGAATGTTAGTTCTCCACAAAACACGAGCCTATGGGTCTGGAATAGTCCTAGATTTAGTTATCTATGAAAGAGGAAGCATCACAGAAAAGAGGGATTTTGGGCCTGAGTTTCTCTCAAGGCATCCTTCCAGTTTGATCAACTACCACAAACCTTATTTCCACCATATATGTTCTCCTTGGGGGAAAAAAAGCACCCTTCCATTTTGTCCAAGAGAGCAGCTTGCAGTGGAAGGATGGGGCTCTTCTTTATAGTTAGGCACACCTAAAGTCACTGTCTGCTTTGCCATTGACAGCTGTACTTCTTCTCAGAGAGGAGATGGATTACCGCTGTATCAGTAGTGTTGAGATGGTAAGCTGTGAGGACACCCCATAGTGCGTATCCTGTACTTGTGGTAATTCCTCTTCTCTTCCACCTTTATCCTTGGATGCAGGGAAATAACAGGAAGAAGAACCAGACCCAGAAGCTCT
Source organism: Tokudaia tokunoshimensis (assembly GCA_036184795.1). Lineage (NCBI taxonomy): Eukaryota > Metazoa > Chordata > Mammalia > Rodentia > Muridae > Tokudaia > Tokudaia tokunoshimensis. The sequence goes on from BTHU01000013.1 coordinate 67,552,774, forward strand.
TTCTTAAAGACTCTGCCTGGGAAGGTGTAACAATGCACTGAGATTTCTCTGCTACACTATCAACACTGGATCCTCACTAGTACTCCTCTTCAATATCCTGTTGTTGCCCTGTGTCATGGAGATCCTGCAGCTTTAGTTGTGCAGGACTGGCCCCATTCATGTACTAAAGCAGTTCACAGATGGTGTAGATGTTGGGGTGAGCCAACTCAAAGCCCTGGATCTGGGCCTGGGTGGTAGCTGAGTTAGTCAGCTCACCAGTTCTTCTGTACCCACACCACTAAAGCCAGCTCTCTAGCACTGCCCAGGCTAGCTCACCCAGTGCTGCAGGGGCAAGATCAGCTCTCCTGATCTCATGCTCTTGGGTCCAGCTCATCCATGTCCACGCCATCAGGGCCTGCTGGACTGTGAAAGCCAGCTCTTAAGCAGCATTCTTTCTGCTACACTTCATTAACTGAGTTCCTTGGTGAGAGACAATGCTGTGTGGACTAGCAGCCCTGCCTTCAAGTTCCGCACTTGACTTCCTTCAATAGACTATGACCTAGAAACATAAGCATTCCCCTAAGTTGCTTTTGGTCAGAGTGCTAAATCTCTTCAGTGACTTGTCCCAAAGCTCAGGGTAGCAGGCTGTTGTGAGTGCCAGGAGAGTGGTGTTTGGAACCTAGAAGGCAAGTCCAAGCTCCGTGTCCCCATTTTTCTACCCTTAATTCTTCCACTTGGACCAAGGTCCATCACAGAAGAACAATCTTGTCTCTTGAACACCCTGTTGACCTGTGTCTCAGCAATGCAGTGATAGGGTTTTGGAGGATGTAAGGTCTCATCATGATGGCCTGTGACAATAATCAGGAAGTATGCTTAGCAAGAACAAATTCCAAAGCTGTGCACTAGTCATTTTGTCACTGGGATTTTGATGAAGTCTTCAAAGGTCAAGATACCATGGAAATGATAAGACTGTATTTGATGACAGCAGCTGCACGTACGTACGTGTAGTGAATTTTCTTTGGCTTTCCAACACATTGGTGGGCTGTTCCTTTACCCCTAATCTTCTGAAGCACTTCTTTTAGATATGGGGGACTTTAAAACACCATTGCTGAGTACAAGGAACATCCAAAGTCACTCTTCTTGTCACTCTCCTCTTCCCTCTCTTCTCTCTTCCCTCCCTCCCTCTTTCCTTTCCCCTTCCCTCCCTTCTCTCCTTTTCTCCTCCTTTTCTCCCCCTCTCTCCTTCCATACCCAATTCCCATCTCTCCTATCTTCCCCTTCATCTTTTTCTCTCACTTCCAGGATCTCCCATACGAATCTCTTGTCTTTGCCCAGGGCTCTTGACCTACAATAACACCAAATTTGGGGGCTAAAGAGGATCTCCCAAGGAGCCAATTGTTTTCTATTTCTTGGCTTGCATTTGGCAGGTGAGTAGTTGTAGGAAAGTAATTATCGGGAGTAGAGTTTAAATTTCTGTCCTGACACCTTCTGGGATTAACAATGTGAGCAGTTTGGGCAGATCTTTATCTCAGTTTATAAATCTGCAAAATGAGGATAAACACTGTTTACACCACAGCATTGTGTGAAGCTTGTAAAGCGGCAGGCAGCACTAGTAGCATCTAGAATAATCATCTGCATGCTGGTTAATTTCTGTTAATTTTTTTTTGTTGTTGTTTTGTTTTGAGAATTTCTTTTTTTTTGTTTTTTTTTAAATTTTATTTTATTTTCTAGGTCTTTTTTTATTTACATTTAAAATCATTTCCCCTTTCCCGTATCCTCCCTCCCCGAAAGTCCCATAAGCCCCCTTCCCTCCCTCTTTTCCCCATTCAACCCCCTCTCGCTTCTCTGTCCTGGCATTCCCCTACATCCAGTCTTTCCAGGACCAGGGGTCTTGTTTTGAGAATTTTTTGCATAAGTAGTCTATTTACATTATTTCCATATCCCTTCTCCCCCTCCTACCCCCAGTGATATACTTCCTTCTGCCAGGTGGCATCTCCTAAACCTCCCCAAACAGTACCAGCAACTGAAGACCAAGTGTTCAGATGCCCAAAGCAAAGCAGACCATCTCAGATTTAAACCACCACACTGGTCAAGCAGCCTAACCGAGTCTGTGAGTCCTAAGTTTGTGAGTGGCGACGAGATCCTGTTTCAAAAATTAAGGCTGAGAGCAATTGAGGGAATGATTCCTGTTGATCTATGGCCTCTACATGCACACAAACATTCATGTACAACTGAACATGTATACACACAGACACAAAGTAGGAACATGTATAGCAAAAGAAAGCATATGCATGCAAACTTGATTCTGTGAGTGAATGTATATACATGTGTCCGTGTGCATGTTTGTGTGCATATGCCTGTGTGTGATTATTTTCTTGCTTCAAATGTTCTTTAAAAAATAATAGAATCAGTTAATCTCTGAAATTCTCTTTCTGGAATGCCAATCTGTTTGCTTATTAAACACCAAGGTCAAACATTTAGAAGTCCAGGTAACAGGTTCAAGGTAGCAGAGACGGGAGGTGCTTGACATCAGAGAGCAAGCTCCTCTCTTAGAGAGATAAGGCTTTCGGTATGCCTTCTGATAAGCTAAGGAAGGCTACCATCCAGGCTTCAGGGCAGGTCCTGGAGAGCACTCCAGGGGTACCTGCTCCCCTAAGAACTTGAGAGCTATTGGAACTCACGGTGGTGGCTCAGTGGTGCCTTTGGGTTTGGTAAAGTTAAACACAGTTAAATTTAAGGTAATTTGGGAAAAGAAGATGGCTGATTATGCACTGGAACTGACAGTATGGGGACAAAGACTCTCTGAACCTACCAGATGTAGTGCAGTGCTGCATTCGACCAGGGTAAACTGCATACAGTACATAGATCACCATTTTACCCGTGACTGCTGGAAGCATTCACCATCTTAGAGCTCTGCCCACCATCTTTCTAACAGTAAAGCATTGAAGAAGGCAAAGGTATGGAAGGCACTTGTCATGCACACTGTAGTAGGCTCTTCCCTATGTTTTAAAATATCAATCCTGTGTTTAACCTCACAGATGGCTACTGTTCCTCTCGGGTGTAGCTGCCTGTTTTCCAGTCCCAAGGCAAAGGGAAATCACAGGGCCCCTCGTTGAGTTAAGAAATCAAGAACGACAAGAGGAAAGCCTGTGGGACAGGTCATCAGGTAGAGGCACTGGCCAAGCCTGATGAGTTTGATCCTGGGACCCACATGTTGGAAGGAGGGAACTGACGTCTGTAAGTTGCCTTCTGACCTCCATGTGTACACACAAATGAACAAATAAATGTGACTTAAGAACGATGTTAAGAGAGCACATTAACATTATACAAGCCCCTGCAGGGACAGGGTTCTTCAGGGATATGAAGACCACATATCCACGAGGCTGGCCCAGTCCTTTTTTTCAACCTTCTCTTCCTAGTGTGCTGGGTTTTGCCTCTGAGCAGTTCAGCAAATCGCCCTGAACGATGTACACATACATCACCCTGCCTCATGTTCCGTCTTGTTGAGAACCACAGACAGTTTTATTAACATGAAGGGAAGGCAGAGTAATGAATGTGTCAGTGTTTCCTGGCTCACATTTTTCCACAGAGGGGAAAACTCGGGGTGCTTGCCTTGTTCTAGATACCCCACTAAAGGCAGGTGCTCTGAAGGAGGGAGATCATTAGGGCAACCCAGAAGGCCTGGGATTTTTTACTCTGTAAGCCCACTTGAGATATATCAATAAATCCGCTTCCTGGAAAATCAGTAGCCTAGAAAAAATGTGAAGTCTCTTCCATTTATCTACTGTTTTATCTGACTTATGGCTTGCTTTGCCATTCTATTTTTTGAGACATTTATGCCTACATGTCTGTATACTTATCTACTGTGTAACGTAAGAATCTGCCTAAACTAGCATTTTCTGAGTAACATCTTTTGTATGTATATGTGAGGGAGAGTTCACACTCACATTTGTGTGAGCATATGCATGCCTGTGTATATGCAGAGGCCAGAGAAGGAAGCTGGGAGCTCCTATACCTCTCTCTGCTTTCATCTCATGACATGGGGCAGGTGGCAAGCCCCAGCTCTCCTCCTACTGAGATTAGAGGCGTCCAGAACCACACCTAGCTTTTTATGTGTTTTCTAAGGATTTGAACCCAGGTCCTAATGCTTGCCTTGCAAGTATTCTGACCCATCCAAGCCATCTCCCAGACCCTTCTTCACTTGTAATATTTTAAATTCTAATCAGGCTTAGAAATACTGTGTGATGATGATTATCTATTTTGATTCATGGTGAATTTATTTGAAGCTGGATCTAGCTGAGAGGTCACCATCCAACCTAGAGAAAGAAAGACAGCAAGCACCTGCCTATTACTCCAGAAAATATCTACCATGGTCTCTGGCTAATGTATGAGGATGAAGAAGTGCTGTGTATCTCAGGGGCTCTTTGAAAGTGAAAATGACTTGATTTAACTTTTTTGGGCAATCCAAATTATGCATATGTCCCTCCTGTAAGGCTATACAAAATCAATGTTTGTAGAGGGCAGAACAGGGGCCCTAATAAATCACCCCTTTCAGAAAGAATGCTCCTACCTGCAGGGATTTCCCCGTTTCGTTTTGGCTCTTTTTAGATGAATGAAGAATTTTCCCCACAAATTATTAATTATTCCGTCTTGGCTATAGAACTCGGTTCCTTGTAGTTCTGTGGGACTCGGTGCTATTCAAACTGCCGCTTTTGATGAAGTAATCGTCCGCTTCTGGGGCCTCTTTTCAGCTGCCCTGGGCGTGCGTCCCATGTAAACGACTGCCAAATAGATTCTTTCGACATTCCAGCCAATTAAAATACATTTAAAGTGCAGCTGGTGGAAAGGCAAGCCGGGCGATCCCGATCGCGAGGAGAACTTCAGGGCACTGAGATAGAAAAACAAACTTTGGGGCTCCCACAAGGCAGTGGGGGAGTCAGAGAAGGGAGCTACCTTTCACGCTACCCTCCAACCAGAGATGACACCTGGATCCCCACCTTAAAAGACACCAGCGAGGGAAGCCTGCTTGGGAGGGTGTGAGTTTTTCTCTCTCTCATTGCCTGTTGGCCGGGTGCCCGGTGTGGTACTGCATTCAAACACCCGCAGAACACAGACGTGTTTGTTAAGCAAGCCAGTGATCAAAAAACTCCTACAGGAAGATCCGAGAACCCCCCCAAGAGCCCTCCTGGATAGCACTAGGACTTTGGATGGAATCAGACAGAACACAGGAGCAGGCTAACGGTGGCGGAGCAACCAGCTGGCCTGTCTGCTATGCCTTTTAGGTAAGGATAGAACGTTTCTTTGCTTCGCTTTTTGTCCCACTGCATGTGGACTTTGATGTGGAGAATCAAGGTTACTGTGCTCAGCAGGAGCAGAGCAGTGGGCTGGACATCTGATTTGCAGGTCTGTGTGATTTTTCTGGAGAACTCGGAGGAGGAGTCACTTCGTGTAAATACATACAGGCATAGCCCAGCACGTGGAGGCTGCGTTGGCACTCACCATGGTGCCTTTGCGCGCGCGTGGCTCCCTGCTATTTTCTTCCGGTGCTTGCTTTGTGAGAATCCAGGTGTGTGGGGTTTCACAGTGAATTGCTTCCCCCTCGGAACCTGTAATTGCTCCTCTAATGCCTGTTGGAGTTTTAGTTCCCATTTCTTGTCGCTGTTGTCTCCTTCCTGTGCTACAGCCCCCACACCTGTACATTCGAGCAAAGTTTGCTTTTTTTTTTCTCTTAAGCTGATATCCAATCAAATCTAAGCATTTTGCTTTCCTAAAGAAAAGGCAAAACGTCTGTAAATGTCTTGGTAAATCTTGATTCTGCTTCTGGAGATGTTCCTTAATGTGCTGTCTTTCAATTCATGCTTTTCTTGGGCTTCAAGGAAACAGGTAGAGTCCAGATATCTTGGTGCCGCTCTTCAATCAGCCCCCAGTTCAGGGGTCCCATGCCCCTGCCCATTTGTATAGCCGAGGACACCAAGCAGATGTATAGTTGAGCACTGGGCATTAATTCTTACCCACCAGTTGCCAGATGAAAGATGTTCAGGGATCTTGACTGTTTGCTCTCTCTGGTTGTCATGGTTGGCCCATTCTGGCTTCCACTTTCTTCGCTGCGAACAAAGAATCTCGCACATTTCACGGTGAGGGATTGTGTTGCAGCGACCTGAGCTAAAGGTGCTTTATTAATCTCTAACGTGCCAGTAGCTCAGAGCCCATGCCAAGCAGAGACTTTCCAAATTTTTTGGAGCTACCTGCTGCCAAGATAAATAGCTGTTGGCCCCGGGAGGGATATTTTCAGGGATCTTGCAACAGCAAAATTTTACCCATTAAGAATGGTGCGAGTCAATGAAGGAAATATTGAATAGAAGAAATTTCAAGAAAAAAACCTGACTCAGCTCTCTACACATCGAATGGACCCAGTGGAGAGAGTTCATTCTCTCATGAACGAAGGACCCTGGGCTTCCTGTGGGCAGGCAGTCACTTTGCTATATGTACACATAGAACTCTGTTTATGATAGAGGTGCTGGGTGAATGAAGACATGTGTGAACACAGATAGTTTTCCTGCCTGCGGCAGTGCCAGAGTCGGGAGGAAAAAACACGGCTTCGTGTGATATGTGCCTGTTCCATACAATGATTCCAGACCCCCTATCACCACCCCCGACACACACACACACATACACACACACACACACACACAATGAGACAGGAAATGGCCTCAGAAGTCCATATGGACCCAAATACAACTTTGTATTGAATAATGGGAAGAGAGACCTTGGGCAATGGAGTGGCGCTGTTTCCTGGAAGGTGGGGAGAAAGTCATATATTTCTGAGTGACTGTGTTTTTAGACATATATTCCATATGCAGGTACATCTTTTTTTAAAAAAATACTTTTATTAATTCTTGAGTGTTTTATACAGGCATACAGTGACTCCTGCTCCCTCTCTTAGGGTCCTCTCAGATACTCAGATACACCCTTATGTCCTGTCGTCTCTCCGCCCAAACACACATATCCTTTTTTTTGGGGGGGGGGGGACAGGGTTTCTCTGTTGTCCTGGAACTCACTCTGTAGACAAGGTTGACCTTGAACTCAGAGATCTGCTTGCCCCTGCTTCCTGAGTGCTTGGATAAAAGGTGTGCACCACCACTAACCGGCTCTCACCTATCCACTTTAGAAAAAGAGATTCTGTATATAGGTCTGTTTTGCCTGCAAGTAGTATGAGCACCACAAAGATGCCAGTGCCTACAGAAGCCAGAAGAAGGCTTCAGATCCCCTGGAACTGGAGTTGAATGGTTGTGGGTGCTGAGAATAGAATCTAAGCCATCTACAAGAGCTCTCAGCTACTATCTCTTAGTCACTGGGTCACTGTTCTAGCCTCCAGCTCTTTTTCTTTCTAAAAAGTAAGCTATCTGATTCAGTTTGAACTACCCATATACTCACGCAAGTGGGAGTATCCACTGGAGCACATTGGCTTACCAGGGGCCACACTTTCAACAACATCACACACATACACACACATATACACACATACACATACATGCACACACATACACATACATGCATATACATGCACATAAACACATACACACATATACACAATACACATACATGCACACACATACACACATACATACACATGCACATAAACACATACACACATATATACATATACACACATGCACATATATACACATGTACACTCATATTCATGCACATACATACACACATATACACACATACACACACATGCACATACACACATGCGCACACACACACACACACACACACACACACACACACACACACACAAGTCTTCCACCTCCCCAAAAAGCCATTATCTGCCACTAGCTCCTCAATTGGGATCAGGCCTCCTGAGTCCTTTATCCCTCCATGCTGGAGGGATATCTTGATATCTGGTTATCTGGTTATCTAGTTATCTTGATCTTGTACAGATCTTATGCAGGTACAGCAGTTCTGTCATGCCCCCGAAGACAATTCCAGTGTGGTCCTTCCCAACCTTTGGCTCTGACAGTCTTTTTAATCCTTCCTCCTAGATGGTCCATGAGCCTTTGGGTAGAGAGTGATATCCAGATGTCATATTTATGGATGAGCATTCTGCAGATACATATTCTCTATTGGCAGGGACTTCTGCCAGGATTGTCATGTGAGAGCCCTGACTGGGAGCTGGGAGGACCTTTCTGAAGAAGGGACCAAGACCCACAGCTTTTACTATACTACTTGAACAGTGATGAGGAGGATCAAGAGAAAGATAGAGATTTGATCAGACAGGTGGTTTTATTGTATTTAAGTCAAGTCCAGTCTCCTTCCTGTGGCTTAGCACAGGGATTGACAAGCTATGAATCAGGCGAAAACCTGCCCACTGTGTTTTTGTGTGGATAAAGTTTTATTGGAAGACAGCCATACCTGTTTGTTGACTTACTGTCTGTGGCTGCCTCTGAGCTGTTCCAGCATAGTTGAGTCATGGTGGTCACACAGATCTGAGAATACTTACTAACTACAGGAAAAGTCAGAGAGGCTAGGCATAGAGAATCATGCTTCTGAAGCTACCTGTGGACTAGAGTAAGTCTTGTTTGGAATTTCCATTCTGTGATGTGTAGGGATGGGTCATTTTTATAAAATGGGATTCAAATATTGCTTTAATATTGTGGTTCTGTAAAATCTATGAGCTCTCTCTTTCTCTCTCTTCCTCTCTCCCTCCCTCATTCTCTTTCTGTGTGTCTATGTATGCATGAGTGTGTGAGCACATGCATGCACAGAGCATATTTGAGGGGGTCCAGGAACTGAATCTTTGATGTTGTTCCTCAGGCATTTTCTACCTTTTAAATTTTGAGGCAGAGTCTCTCACTGGCCTGGAACTTTGTCACTACAGAAAACTTCCAGGGATCTGCCTATCTCTGTCTCCTGTCCTATTGTCACTAGGGTTTCAGATGCCTTTCCTGTCATGGCACCTGGCTTTTTACACAGTGCTATGGTTTGAAAATGAAATGTCCCCAGTAGACTCACAAGTTTGAACACTTGGTCTCAGCTGGTGAAGCTGTTTGCAAAGGTTATGGAGCCTTTAGGAGGTAGAAGCTGCTGGACGAAATACATCACTGGGGAGGCAGGCATTGAACTCTTACAGCTTGGCCCCACTTCCTGTTCTCCTTGTTTTCTGTGTGTGGATAGAATGTGATCTCTCTGCCTCCTGCCAGGCAAACCTTAGCTCCTGCTTTCATGCCTTCCCAGGCATAATGGAGTGAACCCCCTCTGGAACTGTGAGCCTTCTGTCCCTAACTTGTTTTCTGTTGGATTATTTTATTCCAGCAACAGAACCGTGTTAGGGATCAGAACTTATGTCCTCACACTGAGTAGGTGAGCTGTTTACCCTGTGAGCTGTCTCCCCAGTCTGGGAATATTCATTCTTAGTTTTTGCACTGATCTAGTATTCAGCAGAAAGTTGTGCAGAGAGTGCCATGAGTCTGTGAGCCAACTTTGAGCGACTCTGGGCTCTGCTCAAGGTTCTGCTGTCACTGTCTCAAGTCACGTTCTTCCATACACCAAGGAATAGATTCCCTTTGGAGCCTTAGCCACTGATGTTTGCTCCTCCTGGAGGTCTCTTTGTGGGATTCTTCCTTTCCTCCATATCTCTGTCAAAATTGACTTCATGAGGCTTGGGCAATGTCTCAGTCACTTAAATGCATTCTTTGTAATACCAAGGACCTGAGTTCAGATTCCCAAACCAGCACAGAAAGCAACAACAAAACCCGGAAGTAATGGTAACCCACTTATACATATAAGTGCACACACATGGACGCACACACTCACAGATGGCATCGATTAAACTTTTTGGCCACTTCATCCCAAATTTTTCTCTTATCTCACAGTTATTCCTTTTAACACTTATTTTGTATGGGTGCATTATGAAGAATCACTTGTGCCATGGCAGGTATATGGAGGTCAGAGGACAATATGTGGGAGTCGATTCTTTCCTGGGAATTGAACTCAGGTTGTCAGGCTTGGCAGCAAGCACCTCAATCCACTGAGCCAGGTTATTGGCCTCCTGTCAGCTCTCCTCCCTGTACTTGTTACCATCAATGGTCCCCTTGTTACCACTCCCTTTGCTACTTCCTTATCTCTCTGGTCCACATTTCTCAGTTTCAGTCTGATTCAGTAATGAACACCACGATCCCTTTGGGCTGGTTTAAGTAGAAGGAAAGATTTTCTAACTGGTTTTAGGTGGCATATGAAGTCTCACAGAAAGAGCCAGGCACTGGGCAGAACTCCAAGAGAAGGCTTGGGAACAGGTTGATAGTATCTCCCAGTGTGTCTGGGTTGGGACCACAGATGCAACATGGCCAGCGCTGGGGCCACGCTTCCTTTTGCTTTCTTCTCTTCCACTAAGATAAAGGCTTCCGTTGAGGAGCTCTTGCTACATGTGAGGCTAACCAACCAGAGCACAGTTTGTGATCTTGGTACTGTTTAAAGAGGCTCTATGAGGTTCATTTGATTGAAGGTCTCACCTGCAATGTGATGGCAGCAAAGGAGGATGGGGCCTGTGAGAGGTGAGGCTTTCTAGGACATTCTGAAGGTACTGGTGACATATCCCAACATTTCTGTCTCCTTCCTGTCTCTACCCACTCCTTCCCTCTTCTCTCCATTTCTTTCCTCTCTCTTTCCCTCTCCTCTTTTCTTCTCTGTTTTCTCCTACACTCCTCTTGCTCTCAATCTCTCCTTTCCTCTCCCCTTCTCTCCTCTCTTTCTTTGTCCCTTTTTGCTCTTCTCTCTGTCCTGTTCCTCCTCTCCCTCCTGCTCCTTCCCTGACTGCTCCTTCCCGTTTTCCTCCTGCTTCTCCTCCCTCCTCCCCCTCTTTCTTCTCCTCCTGCTCCTCCACCTCATGTTTCTCCTCCCTCCTCCTCCCTACCTCTGCTCCTCCCTATCTTCTTATTCTTTTGCTTCTTTTCTCCTCTGCCCCTCTCTCACTTCTTTCTTTGAGTTTCTCCCTCTTCTTCCATCTCTCCAAAGTTGTCAGATAAATAAAGTTCTCCTCACAAGTTATTTCGCTCTGCTCTTTTGTCACAGCAAACAGAAGGCTGCATGGCTGTGCGGAGTCTGCCTTCTGACCCTCCAAGGGTGCTGTAGGGTCTCCTGGATAAAATGAATATCACCATAGAACTTAGTCTACAAAGAGTCAGGCAATACCCGCCTCAATATCTCTGACTTGTGGAATGGCAGCATCCTGGAGTCTCAGAGTTCAATCGAATCAGGAGGCTACACATCAAGATCCTCCCTCAAGAAGACAGGAAACAGGAGCAAAAAGCAGCCCTTCAAAAAAAAATCCTAACAATAAAAAATAATTAATTAATTAATTAATTAATTAAACTCAGCCCTAACATTGTCGTTTCTTTTAGTCTCTGTGTTAGGATGGAGTTTCTGTAGCCTCCCCTGTCTCCTCCCCTGCTGGAAGGCAGTCCCTATTATTAGGGAAGGGACACTTGCCACTCCTTCTCCACCCCAGAGCAGAGCTCAGGTCAGTGTCTGACATGTGAATCCATGCATGTTGGATTTATTTTGTTTTATTACTCTTTCCACAATTTCACATACATGTAGAATGTCCACAATTTCACATACATGTGGAATGCCCACAGTTTCACATACATGTAGGATGTTCTAAGTCCCCCCATTATCCTTCTTCTCCTCCATTTCCTCTCCCATTAAGTATGCCCCTCTTCGAAAGTCCCCCTCCCACTTTCATGTCTTTTGTTTGTGACCCACCACAATTAATATGAGGTGACTGCGTGGCCATGGGGTCATTTAGGGCTTCTTTACCTGAGAAGGGCATTTGCTAGTGGCTACACTACTCTAGAATATGACTGCCCTTCCCCAGCAACTGTTAACAGTTTATACCTCCACAGGGGCCCCTCCCCCATCTATGGTGATGATGGAATGATGGAGGGCTCATCTTGTTCGAATCTTATACAAGAAGCCAGGGCATGCATTGTGGACTCTGTTACCGTGGAGGCATGCATTGGTCACTAGCATGCTCCCCAGAGATCTATAATTTAAAAAGAGTTCCACCCAAAAGGATTTAAATGCCCCATTCCGCCTGAGAAAGGTCTCTGGTAGGAAATGCTCTTATAGCCACTAGGTTCATCTAGGAAATGTGCTTTGGCCTTCAAAGTTGAAATCTATCCACCTTGGTGAAGTTAATCACTCTGCTCATGGATAGGCCACTCCTGGTTCTAGGTGACATCATCATTTTCGGGGCCTTATCATAAGCCCTGTGATACACCGCATGCTATACACATAAGCTATCCTATTTAGTCTACACAAAATCATAGATGGAGTAAGAATTGGTATTTATAAAAAGGAAGTCAAGATTCTACCTGACCAGATAGCTTTCCTAAGTATGCGGTGGAATTAGATTTAATCCTGTGACCTCCCAAACCCCAGAGTCTAAGCTCTTAACCTCTAGCTTATCACCACCTTTAATTTATTGTTCCGGATGTTGGCCAGTCACCTGAGACTTCCCCTTTAGTTTCCAGCCTAGTGTTGTTAATCTACTACTTTAATCTACTTCATACCATAGCAAGGTGCAGCCCAATCATGTGGGCTGAAGTAGCCGGACAGGGCCCTGGTGACCTCTGATGACACTGCAGATACTGGCAAAGAATGTGTGAGTCTGTAAGTCAGGTCCTAGAAGAAGTGGGAGAGAATGGAATTCTAAACAATTAACAGTCCGGCAGCATCCTGGATTCTAGAGCACCCCTCTCATAATTGGATCACTGCCATCCTTGTACTAGATGTTAGATAAAAGTCTTCAAGTTTCTGGATTTGGGTGAAATTCTACATTGCCTGGCTTCCATTAAACTCAGCGGTGTTGATAATACTGCTAAGGTAGGTTTATATTGTGACTATTTCCTACTCTCTCTTTGTGGGGTAGATGGTAAAAACAGCATATATTCTATATACACCGATATACTGCTTACTTTTTTAAGGGGAGTTAAGAAAAATTGGAATAGTAGACAGTTTTCCTTTTATAAATCCATGAGAAATAGTAATTTAGTAAACCAAAAAGTTCAACTGATTCAGTTTTGTGAGCCTTGTAGGTCACCTTCTTATCTGGTCTTCTTTGGCTTTTACAACAGTCCTGTAAGGCAGGCAGGGCAGGATTTTATGCAAGAGAAAGGAGTTTTTCACATCTTTGCTTCATACTTACATATGGATCAAGATCTTCTATATTGATGATTGACCAAGATCTTCTGTATTGGTCAAGACCTCAGAGAAGGGTGAGGAGTGAGGCTCTGAACCCTCATTTTCCTGATGATCCTGGTGAGTTCTGCCTCTTGGTTTATTGACTGTGTGTCCAGTTGTCATGGTCCTTCTGTGATCCAATCTTGACCCATCTCTAACAAGGCAAGTGTGCACATTTAAAGGGGGGGGGAGTTCAGGGCTGAGGAGATGGCTCAGCTGGTAAAAGGGCTTGCCATGGAGGCACAAGGACCCAAGCCTGATACCTAGAATCCACACGCAAAGCTGTATGTAATATGCACTTGTAATCCCAGTGCTGGAGAGGTGGAGACTGGAGGATTCCTGGAACTCACTGACCAGTCATTCTAGCCTGTTCATTGAGACCCAGGCCAATGGGAAAATCTGTCTCAAGAAACAGTTTGGATAATTCTTGAGGAAGGACACCAGAGGTGCTCCTCCAGCCTGTACATGTATGTTCATGAACAAGTATGCATACCTGCTCACACAAGTGCACCAATCACTATGAGCATGTACACACTCATACACAAAAGGAAAGATTCCAGTTAAGACACTGACAGTTATAACCAAGAGAAAGAGAGAGAGTAAGAGGGGGGAGGAGAGGGAAAGGGAGAGGGAGAGGGAGAGGGGGAAGGAGAGGGGAAGGGGGAAAGGGGAGGGACGGAAAGTCTGAAATTTAAATTTAGCTGCAAAGACCATGGAGAGGGTACATATAAAGACAGAGTAGTGAAAAATTAACTGTGTGATAATCAGGAGAACTGCCACTGATTCCTTGGTGGCAGAATGGCAGGAACTGATCTGGATGAGGTCTGCAGGAGGCAGTCCTGATGTGGCATTATTCTGATGCTCCATCAGGCTCATCATTGTTGAAAGGAAATTGAATCTTCATTTTCAAACTTCTAAAAATTATTCAGAAGCTAGAAATGATAGCTTTAGGTAAAATCTGCATATGTGAAATGCTGTCACCAGTGGAAAAAGGGTGATAAAAATATTTTGTAAACAGACAAAAATATATGGAAATGCTAACCAAGCCCCTAAAACTGATGGTTTTTGATTTCTAATGTGTGTTTGGTCTAAGGGCTTATTGTGGTCCTTGAAGAACAAATTCAGTTTCTGTTTCCTTGAAATTCTGGTTACAGGGCAGAGATGCCTGTGTGTGTGTGTGTGTGTGTGTGTGTGTGTGTGTATGCACATAGGTGGCTGTGTGTGCAGACGTGTGAACATGTGGGTGACAGAGATTAGCCTCAGTGTCACTCTCGTGTCCATCTTTTGCTTGAGACAGGGTCTCTCCCTGGCCTGGAACTCATTAAGAATGCTATGCTGACTGGCCAGCAAGTCACAGGCAACTTCTTGCCTCCACAAACCACTGTGCCCAGTGGTTACATGGATTCTGAGGCTCCAAACTCAGTTCCTCATGCTTGTCCTGAAGCCTTTTTGCCCACTGAGCCATCACCCAGCCCCACGGTGATCATCTTTGACACCTGTGTTTGTGTATTCAGACAAGCATCCTCTTTTGTTTATTGCACCCACCTAAACCTGCCAGACCTCCCCCCTTTGTGGCTCTTTCTCACACTTAATTTAAGAGACTGTCCTAACAGGACATCCCCAAGCACACCCCACAATAGCCTGTATAAACACTACTTGTTGTGAGCACAAGGAATGGCCCCCAGGGCTCCAAAGAGACACGCTTTAATTAAGTTACATTTCTGACTTTAATTATTGTCTAGACTAGGATGTTTACAAGCCTATAGATGCTTAGTGAGACAGTCGCTCAGCTTTGCGTTATCTAGGAGGAGTCCACACAGAGGTGCTGAGAACTCAAAGGCCTGTACACCAAGGTGCAGATCTCCACGATGAAGAGCAGTGTGCACAACTGCTGCTTTGAAACTGACAGAGATGTGTTCTGCCTTCATAGCATAGGGAAGGTTACCACAAGGAGGAAAGGTAAAGAACACATGTGCACATGCTCACATGTACACACTCACATGTACATGCACACGTGTGCAATATACATGCACATGTGCATATACAAAGAGATTCACATGTGCAAATATTCTTATATGTGGATGCAAACATACACACACACCCATACATGAACACACATTCACACACGTATATACTCACATATGTGCACACATGCATATGCACAGCTGTATATATGTGCACATGGAAACACCATTTAGCTGAAATGTCTGATATATTCTTCAGGGTCTTTGACTTCTTTTCATCAGCTCTGATTTCTAGCACTTAAGTGTGTAAGTTTTTTATGTACAAAGTGGTAGTAGTGATGTTTCTGGAAACAGTGGAAAACACAAGTTTTGTGAAGAGGAGTAAAAATTAAATCCCTTCTATGTCTGGATACACTCAGATATCAAGAGCCTCATTGCTTTGCTTTTATGGAGAAGATATAACAACAACAAAGGAAAAGTATAAACAAGAATGATATAGGAAAATGTTATAGGAAGAATCTACGTGATTTGTGCAGGAAATTCATTTATTGATTCATCTATCATTTATTCACAAATAAGCATTAGTCAAAAATACAGGTTAGGGCCAGTAAGATAGCTGAGCAGGTGATAGCCCTCACCTGAGATTGACCCCCTGGTCCACCTCATGGAAGGAGGGTAATGTCTCCTGAACATTGTCTTCTACCTTCCACATGTGCACCATCATTCACAGACACACACATGCACATGAACACGCACAAGTGTACACATGCATGCATGTATGTACTTGTATGAGCACTAAATCCACAACAGAAATTCAATACACACAAGAAGCTGGTAGGAGAGCTGGGAGGGCAAGGCCATCCTCCTCATCTCAAATCATCATGACTGAGGCCAGGAGATGCCTGTCCTATACAGGTTATGGGAAAACAAACAGGCATTTTTTGAGAACTTTATATTCTTTTATATAAATATACTCTTTGTGAGGACCAACCTATGCCATGAGATTAAGCACGGGTCTTGTTGTGAAGGTTGCTGTATTATGGCAAAAACTTTGAAGTCTCCAGGCAATGGCCTATCTTTGAAAGTCAGTATTTACTACAAAGTGGTCCTACCATCAGCCAGGTACAGGAGAATGAACAACTTCTGGGAGAAGCAGGTCTAGTCTCTGAAGCAGTGTGGATAGCTTCTGTCTTTGAGTAAAGGCATAGAGAGGCCAGGGCATGGTAGCCACTGAAGAGTTCTTCTGTAGGTAGCAGGTATGACTCTTTCCGTCCCCAGGTCTCTAGCTGGATGAGTCCAGATGCACAAATAGAAGTGTATGGCTAAGCCTGAGGGATGGGCCATGTGCCCTGTCATACCCATTGAGGAATCTCTGCAAGGATCAGGGTAGATGGATGATGGTGGTGCCTACTTCCAGCCAGCATGCTCACCACATACTCTGCTATTCCAATCGCTTGCTTTGTCTTCATAAGTCAGAGCCAAACTGGCTTCATCTGATCTTTTGTGTTCTTAATATTCAACATGACCTGTCTCCTGGGATTATAGTCTCCAGTGTTCAGAAACCATGGCTTATATGCAGCTACTTTGCAGCTTCTGATGAACCTTAAATATGGGTTTACAGCATGTGTTTTTAAATTGCACATGATCGCCTGAGGTTCTCCCCCGGGATGGTTATCAGTTCTCCACTTCCCACATGTGGGTTCTGCACTGATTCTTTCAAATCTTTAAGTGTGGTTTCCCTTCTTGTGGGCTGGGGATGTCCCAGGAGATGGGGGGTGGAGGGCTCTGCTCTCTTTGGCTTTAAGCTGACTCAGATGAAGGGCGGGTCAGCGAAGCGGGATGGACTCCGTTATGCCAGGCACAGCCTGGCCTAGTCATGTCATCAGCCTTGCCCCAACACATCTGTCAACACTGTCTTTGTCTGGAGCCTCCCGTCTGCTTAAATTAGTTTTTCTTAGAGCTCATCTTGTCCGTCAGGATCCCATGGAGTTTTGGGTTCTTTCCCTTGTTTATCAGCAGAGGCCAGAACCGGTTGTCTTTTCTGAGTTACTAACCTCCAGAGGGATGGATGGAATCTCCCAAATAGTTGAGCTCTGACTCAGAGCTGCGTGCTCCTTCAGTCAGCCACAGCTCCCTCCACACTTTTCCCCAGCTTACCAAGCCCCCAGGATGCTGCCCACAGCAAAAGTCTCGCTGCATTGAGCATTTGAGGGCAGAGGATAGGGTTCTGGCTTTCATACAAACAGAAAACTGGAAGCAAAACTGTCTAGAAGAATGAAGGAAACCGAGGGAGAGAGGATAGGCAAAATATATAACATCCATGAAAATGTTCTTTTTTATCACACTGACATGTACAATGGATTGGTATATATAATTAAAACACACACAGAGAGACAGAGAGAGCATTAATTTGTTGAACCCTACCTTTGGTTCTTATCTGTGGATCTACTGGCTGTAATATGTCTTGAGTTTTCTGACTATGTAGGTTTCTATCATTTGTATTTGAAAAGTGCATGCTATTTTCCTAAGGGGCTGGAGGAGAAATGGCTAAAGTTAGTGCAAGTGAGGGAGCACACTTACTGTATCGCTGTTTGCAATGTCGGGATGCTACGGGGCTTTGGTCATTATCTTTGATTGGATTAAAAACTCCATTATGTTTCGTCTCAATTTCTTATTTGTTTTTGTTTTGTACATGTGTGTCTGAATGTGTATGTGTGCACTCTGTGTTTGCAAGTGCCCATAGGATCCACAAGAGAGCCAAATCCCCCAGAACTGGAGTTATAGGTGGCTGAGAGCTACCCAGTGTGGATTCTAGGAACTGAAAAAAGGTTCTGGGAAAGAGTAGTAGGCTCTCTTAGCCACTGAGCCATCGCTCCAGCCAAAGGTAATCAACATGGCATGTTAATAGTTTACCTTGATTATCAATTTGACTTGATCTAGAATCACTTAATAGGCTAATCTCTGGGTGTGTCTGTATGAGGGAGTTTCCGCATTGGCTAATTGAGTTGAAAAGATCCATCCTCAATAGGGGCAGTACCATCCCATGGGCTGAGATCCACAAGTAGATAAGACATAGAGAGTGAGATGAGCGCAGCATTCATTTCTCTCTGCTTCCTGACAGGTAGTACATGACTGACTGCCTCATATTCCATGTAACAGACTCATACTCCATGTAACAGACTGTTTCTTCAAACTGTGACAAACATAGCAATGATAAAAATAACTAATGCAGTTAATTGCTGGCCAATGTGTGTAGCCAGCCACATTCTCCTCCTCCCCAGTAGCACACATACAACCCTAGGGCAGCAACCTTATTCCTACTTATTGTAGGGCATAGCGGGAGAAGGGAGCGGACAAGGGCCACAATGCCTTGCGTTGTGCCATGGCCAGACAAACAGAGTTGCTTTGTGATGGTGAAGGTGGCGAAATGGGCAGGGAAAGCATCTTTCTTAGGATCCTAATCCAAGGAATAGTAAAAGATATCTCTAATTGTGAAGTTTTCAATACAATTCTTTCGTTAAGAGTCCAGCTGGCAGTGGGACTCCTATACTTGGTACATTGTTGGTTAATAATAAGCCTTTGCTCTATTAAGACAAGGGTCTATACATGCCATCTCTGCCTGAAAGAGGAAACTCTGACAAAGGAGTGTGTGGAAGGAGAGAACCGTGCAATTTTATGGGTTGTTTGTTTTTAAATGATATTTTAGGACTTGGAAGTTTTCTCTGTTCAGCACACTAGGAATGCATCCTCTTTTCCAGTTTGTAGACTTGCTGGGTGAGATTTCTGTTTTGTTTGAGGCAGGGTCTCACATACCTACGCTGGTCTCAAACTCCCTGAGTAACTGAGGATGATCTTGACCTTCTGATCCTTTCGCTTTCACCTCTCAAATGCTACGGTTCTAGTCCACCATGCCTGGCTTACACAGCACTGGCAATGGAACCCTAAGCTGTTTCCATGCTGGGCAAGTGTTCTACCAACTTAGCCACCCTCCCATTCCTGCTACGTGTGTTGTTATAGCGGGTTTCCCTTAGTTCACCTCCAGTGTGCCAACTTAACACTAGCCACAGCATTTCTGCTTCTTGGTTGATGGATGCTGTGAATATTTCTCGACTCACTATATACTGTCAGTTTGCCCAAGAGGCAGCTGAAGGTCAGAACTTTCAATGACCTATACAAGGCCAGAGAGATCAGTAGGATGAGCCAGGATCGAAACTCAGATTGGCTCCACTGTTGATCCATAGCAGAGTTCTACAGACCAGCATTCAGTACATTTTCCAATCCTCTTAAGATACATGCTGTGCTTGAGTAGGGAGAAGGCCATACATTAAAGTCTTTGAAATTTACAAGCATTAATATCCAACCTCAAATCTAACTGCTGGAAGAAAATCTGGAATAGAGGGGTTCCCACCTGGTGCCATGTCTTTGGCAAGGTTTAAGGACATATCTGGAGAGTTCATATACTGGCAGTTTTGTATCCATTCTGCCAATGTTAGTAGTGAAACTTGTAAGGTTTGAAGTCAAGCCTGTCCTGATGTCTGTCCTTTAGGGTCAGATGTCTTAGCCAGGGTTCTCTAGAGGAATGTGTGGACTATGTATGTATTATAAAGGGGGATTTGTTAGATTGGCTTACACACAACAGGTTGGGTAGTCAACACAGGCTGTCTGCTGTAAAGGCTGAGAAACTGGTCGCTTCTCAGTCTGTGAGGCTGGGCGTCTTGGCATCTCAAACTGGTGATGAAGGCCTGGAGGACTCCTGGGGAGCCCCTGGTTTCAGTCTGTTTTGAAAGGCTCAAGAATTAGGAGTGTAATGTTGACAGGAGCAGCAGTGGATGGACACATTTACCAACAAGTAGTGGAGGCAGGCAAGCAGCCCTGCCTTCTCTTTGTTCCTCTTTGTATCTGAGTAGTCTCTTGGAGGGGGCTGTCTATCCTGGGAGGACGACTTCCCTCAGTTAATCCTTTCTGGAAATGCCTGCACAGACCTGTCCAGGGGGATGTCTTTTAGCTGGTTCTGGACCCAATCTAGTTGACAGTCAAAATTAAACATCATGTCATGTACCCAGTCTCCTCTCTCTTGTTTTGTGTGTAGGTCTGCCTCTGTCTCTCTCTGTCTCTCTGTCTCTCTCTGTCTCTCTGTCTCTGTCTCTCTTCCTCTTGATTCCATACCATCATGATAACATCTACCCTCTAGTGATGGGGAGGCCTTGAAAGAGCTGGGGACCTGCATTTTTAATGTTTAGCCTGTAAATAACTCTTTTTAATAGACTATCTGTCTTAGTTAGGGTTTTTATAGCTGCAACAACAGCAACAAAAACATAGTCAAAAAGCAGATTGGGGAGGAAAGGGTTAGTCAGCTTATATTTCCACGTTGCTGTTCATGATCAAAGGAGCTCAAGCAGGGCAGAATTCTAGAGACATGGGCTTATGTAGAGACCCTGGAAGGGAGCTGCTTACAGGCTTGCTCCTTTTCTTTATAGATACGCATGAAGGTGAACACTAGTAACTATACAACAGAGTCAATGCCAGGCTGTTTCAAGATTTTCTTTGCCAATGCAATTAATCCAAAACTCTTCACTGAAGCCTCAGTCCGATTCTTTTTGGACAAGAGCAAAAAGCAGCCACATTATTCACCAAAATATCACAAGAACAGTCTCTAGGCCACAAGCAAACATTTTTCTCTTCTGAAACCTCTTGGGCCAGAGCCCTATAGTTCAAATCACACTCAACACAACTGTCTTCTATGCTCCTATAAGGATGGGCCATTAATCCCAACTTTAAACATTCAAATGCTTTTCTAATCCAGACTCCCAAAGTTCACAAACCTCCAAACAAAAGCATGGTCAGGTCTATCACAGCAATACCCCACTCCTGGTATCAATTTCTGTCTTAGGGTTTTTATTGCTGTGAAGAGACATCATGGCCAAGGCAACTCTTATCTAATTGGGGCTGGCTTGCCGTTCTGGAGGTTCAGTTCATTATCCTCGTGGTGAAACACATGGAGGTAAGCAGACAAATGTGGAGCGAGAGAGGAGCTGAGAGTTCTACACATTGATCTGTGGGCAACTGAAGTAGACTATGTATCATGTTGGACACAGCTTGAACATGGGACCTCGAAACTCATCACCCCAGTGACACGTTTCCTCCAACAAGACCACACCTCCTAATAGTGCCACTATCTATGGACCACATATTCAAACACATAAGTCTATGGGGGCCATACCTATGAAACCACATTTCACTCCCTGACCACCATAGATTTGTGGCCATAACATAATGCAAAATGCATTCAGTCCAACTTCCAAAGTCTCCATAGCCTATCACAGTCTCAACAATGTTTAAAAGTCCAATGATTTTTTCTGAGATTCACACAATCTCTTAACTGTAAATCCCTACAAAATAAAAATTAAAAAAAAAAAACAGATCACATACTTCTGACATATCATGGCACAGGATATACATTACCATTTCAATACATAGGGAAGGGAGCGTAGTGAGAGAATACTGAACTGAAACAAGACTGAAAAACAGCTGGGGGAGCCGGGCAGTGTTGGCGCACGCCTTTAATCCTAGCACTTGGGAGGCAGAGGCAGAAGGATTTCTGAGTTCGAGGCCAGCCTGGTCTACAAAGTGAGTTCCAGGACAGCCAGGGCTACACCGAGAAACCCTGTCTCGAAAAACCAAAAAAAAAAAAAAAAACAGCTGGGGAAACTCCAAACTCTGCATCTCTATGTCTGACATCAAAGTGCTCCTCAGATCTCCAAATTCTTTCAGCTTTATTGATAACAACACACATCTCTCTCATGGGCTAGCTCAACTTCCTGTTAACATCTCATCTTAGCAAGTATCCCATAGCTCTGGCATCTTCAAAATTTTGGGGTCTCCAAGGCAATCCAGGTTTCACCTTCACAGATTCACAAAATGGCCTCTTTGGGCCTCCATTCAGGGATATTCCTGACATATACCTGGCCTCAGCAGCTTTCCTTACTCCTGGAGGGAGATTCCATAAGGCCTTTCTTCCATTCTTGATCCTAACGTCAGAACCATGTGGCCAAAGATGCCAAGTTCTTCTTCTGTCTAAGCAGGAATATGGCCTCTTCATTCAATTATGGCTTCAGCGGTTTTCAGTGATTCCTTCACTGCCTAAACTTGGCTGTCCTGGGACTTGCTCTGTTGACCAGGCTGACCTTGAATTCAGAGATCCGTTTGACTCTGTCTCTTGAGTGATGAGGTTAAAAGCATGTGAACCCATGTCTGGGCCTACATGGTTCTTTAATTTCTTTTCACCAGTCCCTTTACTCCATTTAATACCAGACATGTTTTTAATGTTTATCTCCTTAAACAGGAGTACTCAGCTCCATTCCACTTCCTGGTGCCCATTTTCTCCTCAAATTGCACATTTTTTGTTTTCCCTTGCTAAGACCCTACCTCTCTTTGAGTATAACATTATGTTAACAGCAAGTAGACAATGTGCCCATTATAAACCCCATGGTTTTGAACATATGGGTGGAAACTTTCCAAGCTTTCGTCCCTCCATGTACCTATCAGACCTCTGCCTGCCAAAGTGCACGTGAGAGCCAGGCTGCCTCATACGGAGCATTTCCGCTGTCAGCAACTACTGCCGCTACAACCAATCGGCTGCTCCTAATTTTAGTAGCTGTGACTCTCCCATCAGGACCACTGATTGCTGATCACTTTATTCCTTGCTTCAGGAAGATATTTAAGAGCCCTAATCATACCTCCAAGGGAGAAATTTCTGTTGGGTTTCAGAAAAGAGCACAAGGTAAAGTTTCAAACTGAACATCTGGTTGGTGAGGCACCCTCCTCACAGCAGGTGTTGAATCCATGAGGGCCCTTCTCTAAATCACAGTAGGTGTCTAAGGGTCCAACCAGGGAGAATAGTAAGGAGAGAAAACTCCAGTCTCTAACTGCCTGCTCCGTTCTATACTGGCACCACAGAGAATTCCCTGGTTCCTGAGAATTTCTTCATGCCATCTTAAGGCCACTGAAGAAAACCAAACTTTAGCCATGAGTGAATTCTCAATAAGCACCCAGTATCTGATACTGACTTTATAGAATTTCACCTCTAAATAAAAATGTCATGTGCTTAACTTCACTGGCCACATGGACACATTGAGCTGGGTTCTCGGGTTCTATATGTCTGGAAGTGTGACTAGCAATTAAGCATGGATATAAAAAGATCTATGGACTACATTGCTGTGGAAATTTGGGGGAAATACCCAGGAATGCTATCTCTGGTTCATATGGTAGGTCTATAGTTACTTGTGAGCCTAGATTTTGTATAGCTTTCTAAAACCATATATGTATGATAAGAAAGTAGAAGGGAACTAATGAGAGGAGGGACAAGAAAGGAGAAAATAGTAGGGAATGGTGGGGAATGTGCTCAAAGAATAGTTTGTGTGTGTGTGTGTGTGTGTGTGTGTGGTGTGTATGTGTGAGTGTGTGTGTGTGTGTGTGTGTATGTTTGTAGAAAACACAGTACAAATTGGATTGGGTTATCTTCCTTTATCCCTCTTTACCTGAATTTTTGAGACAGAGTTTCTCACTGCACAGACATAGCAACACTAGCTGTTCATGGATACCAGGGACCTGCTGTAGTGCAAGGATTATAGGCGCATGCCACCATGCAGCTTTTACATGGATGCTGGAGATCTCAATGGGAGTCCTCCTGCCCTTTTCCCAGTCACACAAAACCCACTTACACATTTGTATGAGAATAAACTTATATAACCCAGTATTATATATATACTTATATATGTAAGTGCATGTTCATGTATATATACATATATAGGACCAGGTGTTCATGAGGGAACTTAGCAGATGAGGAAAAGGAAGTTTACAATGGAGCGATATCTATCACCTACAAGATACAGAGGAAGGTTCAACTGAAAAAGATTCTCACAATCTCATTAGGTGTGAGAGTAAAACTTTCTTTCAATTAGAAACGAAATGCTTGGGAAGAAATGACTCGGTTGGCAAAGTGCTTGCCATGCAATCATGAAGACCTGAGTTTATATCCCCAGAACCTACATTAAAAAAAAATCATGGTGGTATGTGCCAGTAATTCAGTGCGGGGGGAGGCAGGTGTATTGCCAGGTGTATTCCCAGAGCTCACTGGCCACCCAGTCAAGCCAAATTTGTGAGTTCCAATAAGAGACCCTGTCTCAAAAATGGTGAAAGAGAGAGATAGAGGAAGACTCATCTTCATAGACATGTACACATGCACAGACAGAAACAAGTACACATGAACACACACACACACACACACACACACGAAATATATAAATTGAATCTAGACCCAGAACCGGTTGGCTGGATGACTGTCGGTGTTTACCTATAGTTAAGTGATTACAGTGGTTGGCTTAGGTGATCTGCTCATCTCAGGGTTCTGCAAGGTGACTCATGGGTTCTCTCTGACACCCAGATGAAGTCCTTGTGCCTGCAAGGACAGACTACAAAGAAATGATTCCACTTACATTTAGCTTGTGAACCAGTGAGTTTTATTGGGGTTATCTGTAAGACCATAAGCAACTTATGAATGGCTGTACCTCTGAAGAAACTGTCTCTGCCAGCCATCATTAACTGCTTAGATATCCTCAGGAAGAGGTGGGGCCTGATGAGCCTCTCTATTAACAACTGTTAACTGCCTATAAATATTCAGGAAGAACAGGACCTTAGAAGTCCCTCTCCTTCTCAATGGTGGAGCACTAATGGGGCCAAATGTGGACAGTTCTCTTGAATATCAAAAGTAGCTCCATTTAGAGTCTCTGCAAAGTTAAATAAGAGAAAGTATGGTGGGTGGTTCCACTACACATTTCACTCATCCAGCTACTCCTGGTGGCTGTTAAATATTACGGATCTGGAGTCGAAACACAACAGCAGTTCAGTACTAAGCACACACTAGGGCTTATGATGGGCACTGGAATACTTTCCTGAATCTGCCATGGTATATCCTCCTAAATCTTACAGTCTCAGGACTTTTTCAGAAAAGGTTAGGCATGCACTATAACATGGGCCCAGGCTCTGGGGAGAGGCTGTTGACAAGAGAAAGGATGCAGTCTTTGAAGGCACAATCAGAGCCTCCTGAATCAACACTACCAAGAGACCAGGAATAGGTAGGTGTATTATAGTGAGAAAGTAAATTTTGTTAAATTCATCTATTTTTAAATCATTTTGATAAATCTCATTCCAAAGAGATGAGCATTTTACTAAGCTTGAAGGTGAGGTTAAAAAACAAACAAACTGTCCAACTCATAGATCAGAAAGATTGGTGGCCAGTCACATTGTATCCCCCAGGACTCTCAACTCTCAACTATTTTACCTGAGGGAGGATCTTGAAGGTACACTATGATCTTGATGGTTTGATCAGTTCATTGGTAATGCAGAGAGCTTTAATGTAACACTGTCCTTGGCATGGCCTGTCTGCTACTCTCTTGGACTCTCAGGACTTGGGATGACTCTAAGAGACCTGCGCAAGTTTGGTCCCATTAAGTTTCCATCTTTGAGAAGGGGAGGATCTTGTAAGGTCCTGTCCCTCTCTGAGTATTTCTAAGCAGCTGTTGGTTGCTGCTGATGGAATCATTTTCTTCAGTAGTGTAGCCACTAGCACATTGCCCGAATTCTTACATACTCATACTCATATGAATAACACCAATTAACTCATTGGTTCATAAGCTAGACTCCAGTGGAATTTTTCCTTTGGTCTGTTCTTGGTGTAGTATTTGGAGTAAATAGCCATTTGTTCATCTCCCTGAGAAAGGTAACACAATAGCCTAACTTAAATGCTCTTGCTTTCCTATGGTGTGAAAGTGATAGGCACTTAGTAAGCCTGCTGGTTCTGGAGTGGATATCTTCCTGGGCCATCAGCAGGCAGTGTGATGCTTTCAGGGAGGCCTGCTGGCCAGCAGCCCCAGGCTCAGCTCAGCCATACAGTCACAGAGAACAAAGACTACCTGCTGCTATGTGAGAGGAAACCACAGTCATGACTGTAAATAGCTTATTGGGATGCTGCTCCATCAAAGTTGAGAAACATTTTGTTTTCCTCGAGGGTGCATAGCTGTGCTACCCAATCTTTGAAAATTCTCTATCAGCTGTCAACTCTATGTCTTAGGTTTTCTGGTTTTTCTCTGTAGCTAAAGGCAATACAAGGACCAATTTCTGCAGAGGTGTTTACATAGCCACACTGTCCCTGGGAATCTGGGCAGCTGCTAACTGATATCTGTGACCTGGTCCTAGACATTGCTGAGTTTTTGAGAACCCCATCTTTATAGAAAATTGTGCAGCTTTGCAAAAGAGATTATTTCAAGCATTTCTGTCCCCTGCTTAAACATAAACTGTTTTTGACAACATGAAGGCCACTTTTAATAGGGCTATTCATTTATTGTGTTATGTGTCCATGTATGTCCGTAGGTACAGGGGTGTGCATAAATATGTATGCACATAGATTCACAGGTCATAGGACGGTATGATTTCTCAGGGCCTGGGACGTTTTAACAAGCTGACTAGATTGGCTGTGTGGAGAGTGAGATTCCAGTGATCTCTACCTGTCTGCCCCTCCCATCTTGCTATACAAGATGGGATTACAGGAGTCTGCCACCACACCCAAATTTTACCCGGAATCTTGAGGGTCCAAACTCAGGTCTACAGACTTGTATGTGCTAGACATCTCCCTTAAATCTCAGAGAAGGATCTCTGCATGCTAGGCTGGTCTTGATTAGACTCATGGCAGTCCCTTGCCTTAAGCCTCCCGAGGGCTGGGATTACAGGTGTGAGCCATCATGCTTGGCCAGTATGGGGTTGGTAAAATGAGATAGAGTCAGGTCAAGCTTTTAAAAAGCCTCTGGTCTGGGTTATAAGTACAATGCTGGATTAACAAGTGTCCAGTGGGTGTTTAGAGAAGGAAGCTGCACTTTATTGACTGGCGGGGAAAGGAGTAGAAACATTCCTCTTAGAATCTAACCGTTTATTTGAAATGAGGCATGTGCCTGAGAACAATTATAGAACTACTTGGCAACATATGCTTTACTAAGGATTGAATTGAAGGCACACGTTCAGTTGCTGGCTCAGTGAGGAGTATAGCAAAGAGATGATTAAGTGGATTTTTCAGTGTTTGTGTGGGGGAAGCGAAGGAAATGCTTTCCCAAGGCATTCTCTAATATTCAGATCCATCCAAAAGCCTTGTAGCCCAGGCTGGATACACAAGTAGAGCCAGATCTGGGAGGAAGGTCAGAGACTAATCTGCAAGGTGAGGAGGTGGGGCAGAGGAGTGCAAAGTGAGGATGGAGAAAATGGATCATGGTGATGAAAGCTTCCAGTTAGAACCTGCAAGCTCCTCCCTGCTTCTGTTCATCCAGATTGCTGCCTGTTACTACTTAGGAGACTGACACGAAGACAGGAATGGGACTTGTGCCTAGGTCTACTTGGATAAAACATTCTTCTGTGAGTTCTTTGTGGGGTATGTGTGTTTATGTGTGTGTGTGTGTGTTCATGTGTGTATGTGTATCTATATATGTGTATATGTGTATGTGTATATATGTATGTGTGTACATGTTTGTGTATGTATGAATGTGTGTGCATATGTATGTGTATACATGTGTGTACATGTGCATGCATGTGTATGTGTGCATATGAGTGCATGTGTGTATATATTTGTAATATGTATGTGTGTGTATGAATATGTGTGCATGTGTATGTGTGTATGCATGTGTGTGTATGTTTGTGTATGTATGGATGTGTATGGATGTGTGTGCATGTGTGTGTACATGTGTATATATGTGTGTATGTGTATACATGTGTGTATGTTTGTGTATGTATGTATGTGTATGGATGTGTGTGCATGTGTGTACATGTGTATATATGTGTATGTGTATACATGTGTGTGCATGTGTGTGAATGTTTGTATATGTAAGCATGTAAATGAATGTGTGTATGTGCGTGTATATATGTGTACATGTGTGTTTATGTTAAGGCCAGAGATCAACTTTGACTTCCATCCCTCAGAATACTATCAACCTTGATTCTTTAGGCTGCTGGCCTATGAGCTTCAGGGATCCTTCTGCCTCCCCTCCCTAGTGCTCCCTAAGCACACACTATCACACTTGGATTTTAATTTTTTTCCATTTTTTTATTTATTCACTTTACATCCCCATCACAGCCTTCCCCCTTCTCCTCCCAGTCCTTAATTTTTTTTACATGGATTTTGGGGACTAAATGTGGGTCCTCTTGCTTGCTGGACAATCACTTTACTGACTGAGCCATTTCTGCCGTCTTTAGTGTGTTCTAACAAATGACCCAAGAGAACTGCATGTAATTATTTCATCTTTGCACAGTTACCTAAAATCAAAATAACTATGGTGACAGGTTGAGATTCTTGCTCCCCCTGCCCCATCCCCTCTGAGAGCTCAGAGCTGAACCAGGCATGGCTTCTAAACTTGGGAGACAACCTGTCTGAGCTTCTTATTCCCCTAGTAGATTTTATAGAGTTCTTTGGCTAGAGGGAAACTGCAGACCCACTTGAAAACCATATAAAACAAATGTGTAATGGGATTGGCAGTGTTCTGAGCAGAGCTACCAGGAATGCATACTACAGGGAGGGATGGAGAGCCCATTTCCAACTGAAACCTATTTTGAATGGAAAAGCTTTTGTTAGAGAATTCTCTGCCAGTGAGCTGTGCTTTCTATTCAATTGCTTCTGTCCCGTGTTCCGTCTGTCAACCTTCCAGCAGTGTATGCAAGTGGTGACTACTTGGGAACACACTAGGGATTTCTGTCTGTAAAAGCAATATGTTCTTTTTCTAAAGAGTGGACAAAAATCTGACCAAAGACTGTACACTGCTCTGTTATCTCAGCCCATCGCTTGTTACATTTAATGTGATAACTATCTGTCTCTATTCAGTTTTAAGGGCCTCATTGCCCCAATTCTGTCATTCTTAATTAGGAATTATGTGGGTAAATTATAGTTCTCCTATTTTAGGTTATGGTGTGGAGAAACAAAGTATGTGCTTATCAGGGCCTTGCACAATCTTTATAAAATGATGAGTCACTACCCATTCCTGGACTGGCTTCCAGACCCATTGGATGAACGGAGCTTCTCCTCCAGGCTGGGCGCTCCCTCCCACTCACATTTGTTCTCCTCAATTCTGAGGACATTTCCAGCGGTTGTTCCTGCCTCTGAGCCATGAACTCCTCTATGTGGGAGGGAGATGCTGAGTGATCTGAAAGGGTGTGTGACTTCAGAGGAAGCCTAGACCTGAAAGGATAATGTGTCACCTTCAGTGTATGCAATTTTCTAAAAGTATGGAGATATATGTATGTGTGTGTGTATAACATTTTACTTTATATATGTTTTCTCTTTAATTCTATGTAAATGTGTATGTCTCTGTGTGGGAATGAGTGTCTTTGAGTGCAGGCTCCTTCGGAAGCCAGAAGAAGATGATAATTCCTCAGGAACTGGAGTTAAAGGTGACCTAGAGCTGCCCAACAGGGGTTTTAGGAACCTAAGTCATGTCTTCTACAAGGACAATACATGCCCTTAACATCCAAGTGATCTCTCTAGCCCCTTGCTTATGATTTTAATTTTAAAAAGTAACAGGTTTCATTTTGTAATTTCCATGTGTACATTAGATGTACTTTTTTATTTACCCACCGACTAAGGCTCCCTCACCCTCCCATCCTCCTTTTCCCTTACTCATTCCTCAGAGACCCCTTTTACCTTCATGTCCTTTGGCTGCAGGAAATACAAGAGTACTAATACCTGGAATGCTCCAAATTCAATTAATGGAGAACCACTCTGAAGTGGCATTTCCAGATCATACAATACATGCTATTTTTGTTTTTATTATGTCATCTATTTATCATTTATCTATCATCTATCTATCTAGCAATCATCTATATCTATTTATTCCTCTATCCATCTCTATACCATCTATATATCTATAACTATGTGTGCACATATGCACAGGCATGCCCCAGGGTAAGTGTGGAAGTGAGAGGAAAACTTGCAGTAGTCAGTACTCGCTTGCTGCTATGTAGTAGACTGATTCAGTGCATGTGTCTCCATAGCAAGTACCTTTACCTGAAGCATCTCTCAAGCCCTCAGTATTTTCTTTGGTTCTGTTATAAATGAGATTGATTTTCCTAATTCCACTTGGTGTTATGCCGTAGATATTCACCTGACTTTTACATCATGTTTTTGCTTGTTTTTTAGTTTGTTTGTTTGCATCTTGCAACTTACCTAATTACATGGGCAATTAATTAATTTATTTACCTACACCACTTCCACATGCACATACACACCCACACACGGCCTAGGTTACACCTACTCTCATAGAAACACACATACCACATTCATTATCCTCTTAACTGTAGTTCTATAAATTTTAAATATTTTCTATTATATACACAGTACTCTGGAGCACTAATATTAATGATTAACATGTTCTCCATATTTCTAGTAATACAAATACCAAAATCAATCAATAATTTTTGAGCATGACTGAGTTGTCAGGTCCTGTTTTATTTTACATAATTTTAAAAACGTTAATACTTATAAAGGCCCCGTAAGATAAATAAGCATATTATTAATTTTAATGAGTATTCTCAGTTAATACTACTCAAGAAGAATGCTAAATTGTATTCTTCATGAAAAAACTATACAAATAAAGACAATTTCTGTTTTTTATGCTGTTTCTTGTCATTATATTGCTTTCTTAAATTTTACTTTGAGACCCCCATCATTTCTATTTGCATTTGCTTTGTGCATCTGTGTACTTTTGAATATTTAATCTCTGAATTACTTAGCATGAATATGGTTTATGGTACTGAACAGAACTTTTTTTTTTTGGTTTTTCGAGACAGGGTTTCTCTGTGTAGCCCTGGCTGCCCTGGAACTCACTCTGTAGACCAGGCTGGCCTTGAACTCAGAAATCCACCTGCTTCTGCCTCCCAAGTGCTGGGATTAAAGGAGTGTGCCACCACTGCCTGACTGAACAGAACTTTTATAATCACTTTTTAAAATATGTGTTTGTTTGTGATTTAGTATGAAGTAGTTCTTCTTGTAAGAGTTTAACCCATTTATACTTACTGTTATAATGGTATCTTTTGACATTTCTAACATTTAGTGATTTATATTTTTAATTTTTATTTTAATTTCAACTTTATTTTCAAGCATGGGTAATGATCTTTTTGACTATATACACATACAAATTGTTCTGAAGTATATGCAACTTGGTTTTATTCCAGTCTGGATTGGCACCTGGCTTGCAAGACTGAGTATACTCATATTTCTCATAAAGACTTGGAGCTTTTCTTATATCTGTTACCTCCCAAGATTTTACCTCCCATTTATTCATGTACCAGCTGAGAGTAAATTCTTTTCATGATATGGATTTCTCATTTGGTTTATGACCTCATTTGAAATAATTTTTATTCCCTTGAATACAAATCATATTTGTTACACTGTATAGTCTCCTTTAGTTATTAGTCTTATTCTAATCATAACTGATAAAAAGTGATATAACATGAATTGATTAAGTGTTCTATACACTAATGAATTGTAAAAGTTTGGAAGAAAACAAGGAACAAAATGAAAATTCCTATTCTATTATTAAGTAGCTTAAAGTACAAATGTCAGTGGAATTACATATATACCAATAAAAGTAGGATAACTCAAGAATATGGCACCCAGGATGGAACAAAAATAAATGTCATATACAAATGTGCTATGAGTTCAGAGATCATTGTCTGGAGTTGGATTGTTGAGATTAAAGTTTTCTGAGAAAGGACCTTCTTCCCAGGGATCAATATACAGACCAAGGAATAGAGATGGATGGTAGAAAAATTGGTCCAGTTAGACCAGAGTTGCATAGAATTGGAAATGTTTATTATGGTTCAGCCTTCAAATATGTGTTAAGCATATAATACTCACATTGGTCTAGGTTCTTCAGAGAGCTGAATCAAGATTGCTTATATATATATATATATATATATATATATATATATATATGCAATATATATTATATATTATTATATATAATATACAATATATATTATATATAATATATTCTATATATTATATATCTATATAATATATAATCATATTATATATATATGTATATTAGAGATTATAAGTAACTGGTGCATTTTACTATGGAGTTTGGGAAGTCTAGATTTCTTCAGTCAGCAAGCTGGGAATCTTTTTTTTTTTTTTCGAGACAGGGTTTCTCTGTGTAGCCCTGGCTGTCCTGGAACTCACTTTGTAGACCAGGCTGGCCTCGAACTCAGAAATCCGCCTGCCTCTGCCTCCCAAGTGCTGGGATTAAAGGCGTGCGCCACCACCGCCCGGCTTTTTTTTATTTTTTTAATTTACATTCCAAATCACTTCCCCTTTCCCGTTTCCTCCCTCCCCGAAAGTCCCATAAGCCCCCTTCCCTCCCTCTTTTCTCCATTCAACCCCCTCTCGTTACTCTGTCCTGGCGTTCCCCTACATCCAGTCTTTCCAGGACCAGGGGTCTCTCCTTCCATCTTTTTAGAAATCTATTGATATGCGGATTGTGTCTAGGGTATTCCGAGATTCTGGGTCAATATCCCCTTATCAGTGACTGCATACCATGTGTGTTCTTTTGTGATTGGGTTACCTCACTAAGGATGATATTTTCAAGTTCTGACCATTTGCCTAGGAATTTCGTGAATTCATTGTTTTTAATTGCAGAGTAGTATTCCATTGTGTAGATATACCACATCTTCTGAATCCATTCCTCCGTTGAGGGACATCTGGGTTCTTTCCAGCTTCTGGCTATTATAAATAAGGCTGCTATGAATATAGTGGAGCATGTTTCCTAGATTTCTTCAGTCAGCAAGCTGGGAATCTTAAAGAATGATCTAAGTCCAGTCTGAATCTGAAGGCTAAGACAGTCACCATCAAGAGAAAATCCTCTCTAATTCTCTATTTATTGCTCTAATCAATAAATGGGGTAAGACTGACACATAGAGTAGGACAATTGAACTTACTTTACATGTTAGTGTTAAATGTATCCAGGAAAATTCCCACAGTTACACCTAGAGTAATGTGTAACCAAGTAACTGGGTACCCAACAGCCTAGTCAATGTGACACATAAAATCAACCGTAATTGTACCCCGAGAACATACAAAAGGTGAGAGTGTTTCAGGGAAAGCTTGAGTATGTGTGTGTGTGTGTGTGTGTGTGTGTGTGTGTGTGTGTGTGTAACCAAGGCCTGGATAGAATCCCAAGAGACATGTAGCAGTACAGGAGTAAATGTTTTAAATTGATAAGGAAACGTGGAAAGAAATGTTGTTTTGGGCAGAGGAGACCAAAAGTATGGTGATAATTCATTATCATATCAAACAATTGCAATGGTTTCACTGTGGCTGGTACAAGGAACATGCCAAGAACATTGGATAAGAAGATGGAGGGAGGAACGATCATGCAGGTCAACAATGCTTTGATTACCACATGGATGCCCTGCATCTTGTCTGTAGGACTAGGTTCGTGAGTTCTTTGGGATGCTCTGTACATTATCTGAAACTAGAGACACAAGTGCCTTGGGTACCACATCAAAGCTTTGCATCTCATCTATAACCTTATGGTATGGGAGCCTTATAATTATTTTTGAAGAGGAGAATGAATAGAAAATTGGTGGGAAATAAAATATTTGGAGCCAGGGGAAGGTATTGAGATATTCTTGGTTTAATTTTGGTGAAAGGTACCCAGGAGATAAACAGAAAAAGTTTCAGTGGTGATATATTTGAGAGCAATTGAGGAGTTAGAAGTTACTGATGAGGCACTAATGGATGATAAAGAAAGTTGAATGTTGAGGGAACAAAGATGATTTCTGCTATTCTGGCTCCTAGACGTGGTCAATAGTTCAGTAGTATAGAAAACATGTCAGGAAGAGAAAGATTAGTTCAGAACAGTTAGGGAAAGGGAATGAACACTTAATGTATTCAATATACACGACTGTTATATTCAATATACATGGCCGTTAAGTTCTCCTAAACTTTGTGACATTTCTAACTAAGGGTTTAGAAGAACCCCCCTCTCCCCTCCCCACACATGTGTAACAGGTGTGCAGCTTTGTCTTCATGCAGGTCCCCCAACAACTGGAACAGTGGCTGTCCCTGACTCTGTTGCCTGCCTGTGGATCCCAGGCCCTAAGTGGGCTGCCTTGTCTGACCTCAGTGAGAGGGGATGCACCCAGGCCTGCAGTGACTGGTCTGCAGAGGTTCATGGGAGATTCCCAGGGAGTCCTACCTTCTCTGAGGAGAAGGGGAAGGGGGAATGTGGGAGAGGAGCTGTGAGGTGGGGGGGGGTGACTAGGAAGACTGGGGACTGATATTGGGAAGCGAAGTGGATAAACAGATTAACTTAAAAAAGAGTTTAGAATAATGAAGCCTTATATGCTGGTATTTCTTAATATTAGAACTGCAGAAATCTTAGGTCACCTAGGCATGTGGCTTGCTGTCAAAACAAATGTATTCAGTCTATAAATAGTGAAACAATTAAAAGTGATAAAGTTTATTTCAATAGTAAGGACTTCTAGAGGGAGGTTCTAGTGCCTTTCCCCAGAGCAAATCCCTTTCCTCTCAGATGGCTTGGGGACCAATGTCATTTCTCCCCTTTTCCATCAAGAAGAAAAAAACAAAGATGAAACTTGCTCTGGTTTGTAATATCCCAGTGGTGACATTGTTTTTCAAAGTCATCTAAAAAAAGATGCTGTGAGCAGGCACGTAGTCGTGCTGCCAGAAATGCATGCCTGGCGCTAACACAGGCCTGTCATACTTAGGCATTTAGATAATGGCTTCCCCGTGAGCTTTCCTAACATTTATTTACTGCTGTAACTGATTGCACTGAATGCTGTCGTAAGCCAGTAATCCAGCTCCTCAGCATTCAACATTCTCATTACAGTACCTCAGTGTGATAAAGGGTGCTCTGGCAGTCACAAGGTTCCTGTCACTGCTTAGGACACTGTAATGCCTGGGAGGGTGGGTCTTGACTGTTTACAGGCCTGGCTGCTTGTGAAACCCACTGGCCCAGCTCCACAGAGACCCAACCCTAAATA
The DNA here is from genome assembly GCA_036184795.1 of Tokudaia tokunoshimensis. Taxonomy (NCBI): domain Eukaryota; kingdom Metazoa; phylum Chordata; class Mammalia; order Rodentia; family Muridae; genus Tokudaia; species Tokudaia tokunoshimensis. Next base: position 67,588,056 of record BTHU01000013.1, read on the forward strand.
GAAGTATTTCAACTCCCCATCCCCAATATGTTTTCTGGGTGGATCAATCTCTGTTTTCCTTCCCCTCCCATCTGGCTAACTGGTTCACATTCTCCAGCAAGTTGCTACAGCCAAAAACAGGCAGAGACTGCCAAGCACTGTAAGCAAGGCTTTTTCTATATTCACTTGGTAAAGGAGCCACACATGACTGGGATGGATGGGCTAATGCACATTGCACTGATGAATGTCTGAGCATCCTAAGGAGTTATCTTACTGTGGTATGTACTCTCCAGAGACAAGTGACAGCTGGTACTTGATGGTGACTCTGTCCCTGAACTCAAGGTGGCTCTGCTCAGCAGAGCTCTGCCTTCTCTGGTCCTCACTTCTGAGGTGTATGTGTTGGGCGGGCGGGGGGGGGAATCCCTCAAGTGGAGCTGGTTAAACTGGCTGAACTACAGCCTTCCAGAGCAATCTTTCCAAGCAGTGGCCAGAGGATGGCTCTGCCCTGGCAGGAAGCTGAGCCCAAGTGTTTGCTTACCTTCCTGGGCTCATGGCTGGTGCCAGACATTAGCCAGGGCAGGAGCAGGGCTTGGTCACAGATAGGGCAGCCACTTCCTGATTCTGTCTTACCTCCGAAATCTGACTAGCACAGTCCTCCTAGCTCCGTGGTTGGCCTGTCATGGATGGCTAGGATTACCCAGGAACATTCAAGAGCCTTACCCAGACAGGGTAAGGTAAAGACAGAGAGGAAACTGGCAGAGAAGATGATGGAGAAAGGTAAAATCATGGTTATTTTTCTGTTTTTTTTTTATTTTAAGCATTTACATGCCAACTATTGCCTGATTTCAGAGCTTAGTGTGAATGTTTGATAGCCCTCAACAAATCTACAAGCACCGTCATCAGAGGGTAAAGGTGCTTGCCACCAAGCCTGACCACCAGAGTTTGATCCCTGGGACCACATGGTAGAAGGAGAAAACTGACACCCTAAGTGTCCTCTGACAACCCCCCCCCCACACACACACACTGGGCTTGTACACATACACATATACAACCAATAAATAAATATAAATATAACAAAACTACTTGCCTTTGGATTTAAGGCTGTATGAAATCAATCAAGATTGGATTTCTATAAAGAAGATCAGTATGGGAGAGTAGCTAGAGTTGCATAAATGGCTTGAGTCTTCAGTGCTAATTTTAAGGAGTAATTCCTTTAGTTTCCACTATTACCAGGGAGTCCTATTCCTATATTGAGTATTCTGGCAGGCTAATGGTCATACAACTGGATTCTAGAATCCCATGGAGAGTTCTTTCCCCCATAAAAACCCATGAAATCTTCAGCTTTTGAAGCACATTGATGATGCCTCAACCCCCATTTTCCTTTCTATAAAGTTATCACACGGCATAAAAGAGATATAGATAGTTTATCCATTCTAACAGATTAGCTTACATGTCAGTTTGCAGGTATTTATAGTTACTGAGAATATTACATGAGTATGTGTGTGTACACATATGCATTCATGCACATATGATCATGGTATGGCATGCATGTAGAGGTCAAGATGCAATATATGGGAGTTGGGTCTCTCCATCCACCATGTGGGATCTGGTCATCAAACTCAAGTTATCATGCTTGGCAGCAAGTACCTTTACCCACTGAACCATCTCAGCATCCACCTTTATGGGTGTTTGACCTGACTCCTAACCTTTTGTCTTTTTCCCTGTCTGTGTACAGCTGTCCATTAAATTCAAATTTCAGGTTTAAAAAAAGAACAAGTAAAGGTTAGTCTACACCACTCTCCTTCCTTATCATCACAGCCATCTACGGAGTCCACAAAGGACTTCCACACTCAGAAACGAGGATTCCCTAAAAGCAACTTTCCTTGGAGAAACATCCAAGAAAGATTCACTAGCTTGTGACATTATGTGTCACAATGGATGCGATGTGCAGACAGGACAATTAATTCTAAGAGGTCTGATGAAAAAGTGGGACTGTGGCGGACAACTGCTCTCTGCAGCAGAAGTTTACTAGCACAGAGGCTATTTCTGGTAATTCAGTACAATGAACACATTGTGGCAGACACATCTGGGTGACACAAGTCCTAGAACTCTGTAATAATGCCTGGGAGAGAACCTACATGCGTGTGTGTGTGTGTGTGTGTGTGTGTGTGTGTGTGTGTTGAGTTAAACAGCTCTCTGTTATGAGGGAGTGGAAAGAGGCCCCAAATATTGTGCTGAAATGCAAGCTAATTGACGGACAGCATAATCACCACCTTAGTCAGAGCCCGGGGACTCTTCAAGCAGTGAGCTGTAAATTTAAATGGGAACCCGAAGGCTAGCACACCGCCCCCAGCTCTGCGTTCCATTACTTCATGTGTAAAATATTCAGTGTGTATGAGGGAGGCTACAGAGGCACTGGGCTGTGATGGAGTGAGACCGAGGTGGCTGGTAAGACTCTCGATCTAACGTGTTCCGTCAGATGAGAACTCTTGTTCCAAGGATTAAGCTTCCTTCTTTGCTGGGGATGAGGCAGCTCACAACAGGCTCTTACCTTAGACCCAACCCTGGACAGGGCAACTTTTCAGTGATTATGCCATTTGGGGCAATGATGGATGGAGTCAAGAGCCTGATTCATCATGATGTGTTTTTTAGATGTGTGTTCTTTGGCATCTGCCAAAGCACATGGGTTTTCTAATCGGACTGGTTTGGGTTCTGGTCCCACCCACCTCTGCCTCTTACTGGTGTTCTCATCTCTTAGGGCTGGGGGAGCAGACTAACTGGGTTTATGAAAGGCAGACTACTTGGGAGATATTAGCTGCTTCATGCGATCTGTCTTTATCCTCTCTTATCTGTTGTGACTTCTCGGACTTGGGTCTGCCTGAGCCTGGATCCTTGGCTGTTTCCCCAAAGCAAACATTTCCTGATGTCAATTCTGACTCATTTGAATCATTCAATCATTGGGGTCTGCTGTAGATGATGGGACATCTTTGTCCCAAGCAGGAGATGAGAGGCCTAGAACCTACTATATAGCCAAAGCGGGCTTCAAGTGCATGGCGGATCCTCCAGCTCTGCCTCCTGCATGGTGGAATCACAGGCTCACCCCACTCATCCCAGCTCAAAGTCGTGGGTGTTAATAGTTTTATCAGACTGGTTAGAAGGCTCAGTAGGTAAAGGTGATTGCTACTAAGCTTGACGACCTGAGCTTGGTTCGCAAGATCCACATAGTTGATGCAAAAAATAGACTCCTGCAAGTTGTCTTGTGACAACTGTATGTCATGGGATGTCTATGCACACACACACACACACACACACACACTACTACTACTACTACTACTCACACACACACACACACACAGACACACACCACTAAATAAGTAAATAAACAAATGTAATAAAATTAGTTTAAATATAAAATAAAAATAATTTTGTAATCTTCAAGTCTATAGATAACATAATTAAGTATTCTTTCTTATAGGTCATTTAGGTTGTTCAAACTTTATTAATATAAATGATTTTAAAATGAACACCCTCGTGAATAACTGGTTATCAATGTTTCTGATTATTTTCAATAATTCAGAATTTATTATTCAAAATTTTCAAAAATGTTGCACATAAAGCATCAGACACATAGCTTTTTGTGACTCTAGAGAGTTCGCTGCCCCAGGTTTGTGCTGATTCTACAAGGCTGAACCACTTCAGATGGCAGTAGTCTATTTTCAGGCCTTTATAAAACACCTCAGATGCCAGTATTATATGTTATAAGTTTTAAAACATGGTAATTACATGTTCTATTTTCACTTACCCATCTTTAATAGTTCATGGTAGTTAAATATTTTCATGCTTCTTAGCTTTTCCTGTTCTCTGCTTTGTGAATACTCTTTTATATCCATTCTCTTGAGCTCCTTTTGATTTTTTCCTCACAATACAGAAATAACAGAACCATTAATCTGTCACAATTTGTACAAATATTTTCATCTTTTGTTTTTAAAGATATATGAATTTCAACATTTTTAATGTCAACGTGTCTTCCTTTGTGGTTGATTTCATGATGGAATTTATTATTACCAAGAGATATTATTTATCTATGTAGTTTCATTTTTCATATGAAATCCTTTTTTTAAAAGTTAACTATTTGCCAGGCGGTGGTGGCGCACGCCTTTAATCCCAGCACTTGGGAGGCAGAGGCAGGAGGATTTCTGAGTTCGAGGCCAGTCTGGTCTACAAAGTGAGTTCCAGGACAGCCAGGGCTACACAGAGAAACCCTGTCTCGAAAAACCAAAAAAAAAAAAAAGTTAACTATTTAATGTATTTCTAGCTTATTCTGACCTGTGATATAAGTAAATATCTCTCCCAATAACTCCCTCTCTTTGAATTCATATAAAATACATATCCTTTTAAAAACTTACTCTGAAAAAATTAAAAACATGAAAAATTAGAGAAAATATATTGAATTGATCTATAACTTTTACCTACATTAAAATGTACCTAATTTCAAATCTTTCAAAATAGTTTTAGTCTACTCTTTGAAATTTTCATAAATATATCCAATATATCCTGATTATTTTAAGTCCTTCCTCCCACCTCAATCTTTTCTTTTAATATCCCACTGTATACCATTAGCACTGCTTGCATGTACAAGGCTGTGGAGGCTTCTCCCGAACATGAGCAACCTACCCACATCCCACAGGAGAATGCCTCCTTTACCCTTACCCTGACCATCCCACAACTAGTAATTGCTAAATGCACCTCTGTTAGGAGTGGGGCCTAGGGACCTTCCACTAATCATGCTAGAATGCTGAATGGCTTGATTTAGGTCTTGTGCAGACAACCACACTTCTGTAAGGTAATGAGTGCAATAGCTAGGCCATGTCCAGAACACAGCACTTCACAGCTCTCCTTCCCATTCTCCACCTCTTACATTCTTTTGGCTCATTCTTCCCTGCGATCCCTGAGCCTTCGCAGAGTTGCTATAGATGCCCCACTTAGGGCTGAGCACTCAACTGCTGCTTTTATTCTCTGTACTTTGACTAGTATACATTTCTGGATCAACTGCTGACTGATACACAAGGAAGCTTCTAGAACCAGGGTTGAGAATTATGATTAATCTGTGAGTCTGATTCCCAATCTTATTCTATATATTCACATCAGCATGCATAGAGAACCTTCTTATTGTCCCATTATATGGTGGAAGGAAGCAAGAAGGTGATTGAATTCCCCCTTTTATAGTGGCATTAATCCCATCCCTGCAGTAGCACCTCATGGTCTAAGCACCCCTAGGAGACTCATCCTTTACAAAGCAATTTGGAAAGATCAGGAGACCTCAAACCCAGACAAAGAACAATAGAAAACCAAGGAATGCTAAGAGCTAGAGAAACAGCCTTCCCAGGGAAGAGCACATTAATTACCTCTTGGTTAATTACTTAATTAGTTGCCAATGGTCAGTCCTGAAAACATACATAAAAATAACATCATATGGACTGAAAGATTGTATTTGTATATTTAGAAATATATATTTATATATTCATTCATATATATTCAAGCACACACACATATGAAGAAGCCATGAATTTTCAAGCGCAAAGGGGAAAGGGGTGTACATGAAAGGGTTTGGAGGGAGAAAAGGAAAGAAACTAGAAGTGATAACAACCTTTAGCAAAAAATGATAGCCACCATGAATCTTGCATAAGTTTATTAATAAATTGAAAAACTTGGGAAAATATTCCAATTTATCCTTCGAATCTGACTTAGAGGAATAGCTCCGTAAAAACGTTCTGTAACTCACCAGCTACCTGTGAAACAATCGACAAGTGCTCAGATTCTTCTCATCTCTGGTCAGTAGGACAGTCTTCTGGTTGGACCAGAGTCCTTTTGGCATAACCTTTGAATTCTTTTTTTTTTTAAAGACACATTTTATTTTTAATTATGAGTGTGCCCTGTATATGTAAATGAGAGTGCAGGGACTGTTAGAGGCCAGAAGGGGTTTCCAGATCCCCTGCAATTCGAGTTAAGGGCAGTTGTGCAATGCCTGATGTGGGTGCTGGGTACCAGCCTCAGCAGTACCTGTTCTTAAGCATTGAGCCATTTCTTCAGTTCCAACTCTGAATTCTTGGATGTCTTCCTTGGCTTTGGGTATAACAAATTGTTCTGGGGTGTGTAGAGCAGGCTTCACACTGTGATTATTGATTTCTTCGAGGCATCCTGGTTCTGTTTTATACAGGACAATGTGTAGGAGACTCAGTGGAGTTCTTGAGGACTCATTGCTAGAAGCTTGGTCCCTGTTTTGTGCTTTCATTCAGATTCTTTACAGTTGATGTCATTTCATCTTTAAGATGTGTATGTAATGAGAAAGATATGTGCATCAATGTGATGTATATGTATGGAATATGCATCTTATCTCAAAGATAAAATGTGCCTTGTTCACATTTGGGACTACAGATGTACTTTTTAATTTTTAACATTTCTTTTGAATGTGTATGTGTGTGTGTGTGTGTGTGTGTGTGTGTGTGTTTCTGTGTGTGTATATGAGTGTGTCTGTGTCTGTGTGTTTGTGTGAGTGTGTGGTGTGTTCATGGAGGTCAGAGAGCAACTTGCAGGAGTCAGTGAATTCTCTTCTTGTTCTTTGTGGGTTCCAGGAATTTAGTTCCTGTCCTCAGGCTTGCTGTCCAGTGTCTTGATATCCTATTTAGCTCTCTCAGTAGCCCCCAGGACTATAAAATTTTAACAGGCATTTTGATCTTACACCTATCTTTCTGTTTCCAATGCTAAAATAATAAAATTTCAGCCTGCAACAATAACAAAATAATTTCTTTTCTTTCACAATAATCCTTTCAGAACAATCTCCAAGCCTCTCCCAGTGATCAGTTAAGTGACTTTTTTTTTGCGGGGGGGGGGTTTGCTTAACTGTGTACATGTGTGCTCCCTTGGAGAACATCCCACTACCACTTGGTGAATGCTACTGAGTCCTCTGTAGATCGTGCTGCCAACACAGACACAGGCTTATTTGTTTCATTTGCTTTTGGTAGTTTGGGGATGGCTGAACTTCAATCATTACGCAAAGGCTTTTTCTTCCTATTCTGAAACTCCCCTCTTGCAGCTGTATTTCACAGTTGGAACATTAAATCCAAATAGTATGACATATGGAAAATGGAATTCAAATGCATCACATGTGTGGGAATGTGCCAGAGCCTAGGAAAGGGCTGCAAGTGTAGGAAGTGGCTCTAGCCAAGTAGTACTGAAGAGATAACCAAATTAAGGGTGTACTAAACTGAACACTCTTACACACTGTGGGACATCCTGTAGCAGTTGTGTTACAGTGATTGCCAACCTGTTTACTGTTGCTCTGAGCTTTCGAATCCCTCCAACCCTGCTGCCAAAATTCTAGTGTTTGCGAATGTCTCTGAACGAAATGCACCCAGAGAAGGGCCAAGAGGAAGCATGGGGCTCTGCAATGCTCCAACAGCATGTGGAAGCTTGGAGCTCCATGGTACACCCCACTGTTGTATGTGTTTGTAGGGTGGGCCCTGAGGCTCATGGGTGCAAACTCCTAAAACATGAAATCTTGGAATTAGACTTGGGCTCTGAAGCAATGGATCATGAGGGAGCTCACCCCAGAAGAAGATCCTGTGGCTGCTCTCTCTCTAAGTGTTCCCACAGAAGCTAAGAGTTAGAAGGGGGAAAGAAAGGAGCACTTTCTTCCCATTTCTACTAGCAGCCCCTGAACACTACCCACTCTTGACTTCTAGCTCAAGTATAAACACATGCTGCCCAAGACTAGGTGATGGCCTCATTCCCACGTTCGGAAAGGATTGCTGAGCCACCCTAGAACAAGAAAGAAACCGTGCAAAGAGGCCTCACATAGAATCAGTGCCCATGTGGGCCAGAGGGAACAGTGGCAGGGAATTCTCATAGATTCCTGTAGATCAGACCAAAGAGCCAGGGCTCCAGCCATACCCAGCCAAAGGATTAAGGTATACCACACTAGAACAGAACAGGAAGAACAGAACAGAATAGATAGGGCAGGTCAGGATAGACAGAACAGGACAGCATAGACCAAATAGAAGACTAGAATAAAATAGATAGGAAAGAACAGGATAGACCAAATAGAATAGATAGAACAGAATGTCTTATAAAAATAGAGTAGTATAGTATATAATGGGATATGGTAGAATGGAGTAGACAGAAGTAAATAATGTAATAGTATAGGCATACAGAAAATAATATATGGTTAGAATAGTATATAATAGAATAAAATAGAGCAGATTAGAATAGGATAGGGCAGAAGATAACAGAACAGACAGGGTGGAATAGAATAACAGAATAGATTAAAATAGAAGAATAGAATAGATACAATAGAATGGAAAGGAACAGAATGGAACGGAACAGACTGGAATGAAATGGAACAGAATGGAACAGAATATAAACTAGAATACAATGAAGAATTCATCTCTAACTCAGTTTTACATCTGAGATGGTTCTATCTCAAAGGGACTATGAAATTGTGACTACTGTGTTGTTTAGTATAATTGAATGAGTAATACTCCTTGGTAAGAGGAAGAGCTAGATAAATACTATTTTGCTTCTATTAAGGAAACCTTAATGTTAACTCCGGTGTGATACCAATGCAAGATAACAATCTTCATGAAGAACTCTTTCTTAAATAATATTAGTAGACATCTGCACAGACTTCCATTTACAACATAGTTCTGTATATATAAGACACCAAAAGGGTGGAATTTCTCTTGCTAAATTTTCATCTAGGAAGATGGTTCTATCCAAGACTGTAGAGGGACTTCCAAAGAGCTGTGTGCCTGAGTCAAATGCCTTGACTGTGCTATGATTACTGGGAAAGCAAAGATTAAGGCTTATCAGAGTGGCAATTGGGGAAGACTTGAGATTCAAACTACCTAGGTTTAGCTTGTCAGCCTATTCTTTGGGGTTGCTTTGCCTAGCTCTCATACATGGCTTATTGTCATTTACTATTTCTTTTCATTTGTGTGTGTGTGTGTGTGTGTGTGTGTGTGTGTGTGTCTATGTCTGTGTCTGTGTGTGTGTCTGTGTGTGTGTCTGGGGTTGGGGTAGGAGTGCCCTGTTAGGACCTACATATGCAGGGGCCAGAAGCCAACTTCACATGTCTTCGTCATTTGCTCTTTACCTTTATTTTTTTTTTTTTTTTAAGTCTGAAAAATCTTTTTTTTTTATTTTTTTAATTTACATTCCAAATCACTTCCCCTTTCCCGTTTCCTCCCTCCCCGAAAGTCCCATAAGCCCCCTTCCCTCCCTCTTTTCTCCGTTCAACCCCCTCTCATTACTCTGTCCTGGCGTTCCCCTACATCCAGTCTTTCCAGGACCAGGGGTCTCTCCTTCCATCTTTTTAGAAATCTATTGATATGCTGATTGTGTCTAGGGTATTCTGAGATTCTGGGTCAATATCCCCTTATCAGTGACTTCATACCATGTGTGATCTTTTGTGATTGGGTTACCTCACTAAGGATGATATTTTCAAGTTCTGACCATTTGCCTAGGAATTTCGTGAATTCATTGTTTTTAATTGCAGAGTAGTATTCCATTGTGTAAATATACCACATCTTCTGAATCCATTCCTCCGTTGAGGGACATCTGGGTTCTTTCCAGCTTCTGGCTATTATAAATAAGGCTGCTATGAATATAGTGGAGCATGTGTCCTTATTGCATGCAGGTAAAGTCTCTGGGTATATGCCCAGGAGTGGTATAGCCGGATCCTCCGGAAGTGTCATGCCCAGTTTTCTGAGGAGCCGCCAGACTGCTTTCCAGAGTGGTTGTACCAGCCTGCAATTCCACCAGCAGTGGAGGAGTGTTCCTCTTTCTCCACATCCTCGCCAACAACTGCTGTCTCCTGTGTTTTTGATCTTAGCCATCCTGACTGGTGTGAGATGGAATCTCAGGGTTGTTTTGATTTGCATTTCCCTAATGACTAAGGATGATGAACATCTCTTTAGGTGCTTCTCAGCCATTAGATATTCTTCAGGTGAGAACTCTTTGTGGAGCTCTGTACCCCATTTTTTAATAGGGTTACTTGCCTCTCTGGAGTTTAACTTCTTGAGTTCTTTGTATATCTTGGATATTAGCCCTCTGTCGGATGTAAGGTTGGTAAAGATCATTTCCCAGTTAGTTGGTTGCCGCTTTGTCTTTTTGACGGTGTCTTTTGCCTTGCAAAAACTTTGTAATTTAATGAGGTCCCATTTGTCTATTCTTGATCTTAGAGTATAAGCTATTGGAGTTCTGTTCAGGAAATTCTCCCCTGTGCCCATATGTTCAAGGTTCTTCCCTAGTTTCCCTTCTATTAGTTTCAGTGTGTCTGGTTTTATGTGGAGATCTTTGATCCACTTAGAATTGAGCTTAGTGCAAGGAGATAAGGATGGGTCAATTTGCATTCTTCTGCATGTTGACCTCCAGCTGAGCCAGCACCATTTGTTGAAAAGGCTATCTTTTTTCCACTGGATGGTTTTAGCTCCTTTGTCAAAGATCAAGTGACCATAGGAGTGTGGATTCATTTCTGGGTCTTCAATTCTGTTCCATTGATCTACATGTCTGTTACTGTACCAATACCATGCAGTTTTTAACACTATTGCTCTGTAGTACAGCTTGAGGTCCGGGATACTGATTCCCCCAGAGGTTCTTTTACTCTTGAGAATAGTTTTAGCTATTCTGGGTTTTCTGTTATTCCAGATGAATTTTTGAATTGCTCTTTCTAACTCTATGAAGAATTGAGTTGGGATTTTGATGGGGATTGCATTGAATCTGTGTATTACTTTTGGTAAGATGCTCATTTTTACTATATTAATCCTGCCAATCCATGAGCATGGCAGATTTTTCCATCTTCCGAGGTCTTCTTCAATTTCTTTCTTCAGAGACTTGAAGTTCTTGTCATACAGATCTTTCACTTGTTTGGTTAGCGTCACGCCAAGATACTTAATATGGTTTGTGGCTATCGTAAAGGGTATTATTTCTCTTACTTCTTTCTCAGCCTGCTTATCCTTTGAGTATAGGAAGGCTTCTGACTTGCTTGAGTTGATTTTATATCCAGGCCACTTTGCTGAAGTCGTTTATCAGCTGTAGGAGTTCTCTGGTGGAGTTCTTTGGGTCGCTTATGTATACTATCATATCGTCTGCAAATAGTGATAGTTTGACTTCTTCCTTTCCAATTTGTATCCCTTTGACCTCTTTTTCTTGTCTAATTGCTCTAGCTAGAACTTCAAGTACTATATTGAAAAGATATGGAGAGAGAGGGCAGCCTTGTCTAGTCCCTGATTTTAGTGGGATTGCTTCAAGTTTCTCTCCGTTTAGATTGATGCTGGCTACTGGTTTGCTGTAAATTGCTTTTACTATGTTTAGATATGGGCCTTGAATTCCTGATCTTTCCAAGACCTTTAGCATGAAAGGATGCTGAATTTTGTCAAATGCTTTCTCAGCATCTAATGAGATGACCATGTGGTTTTTTTCTTTGAGATTGTTTATGTAGTGGATTACATTGATGGATTTCCTTATATTGAACCATCCCTGCATCCCTGGGATGAAGCCTACTTGATCGTGGTGAATGATCGTTTTGATGTGTTCTTGGATTCGGTTGGCAAGAATTTTATTGAGTATTTTTGCATCGATATTCATAAGAGAGATTGGCCTGAGATTCTCTTTCTTTGTCGGATCTTTGTGTGCTTTTGGTATTAGTGTAATTGTGGCTTCATAGAACGAGTTGGGTAGTGTTCCTTCTGTTTCTATTTTGTGGAACAGTTTGAAGAGTATTGGTGTTAGGTCTTCTTTGAAGGTCTGATAGAATTCTGCACTAAAACCATCTGGACCTGTGCTTTTTTTGGTTGGAAGACTTCCAATGACAACTTCTATTTCTTCAGGGGTTATAGGACGGTTTAGATGGTCTATTTGATCCTGATTTAATTTTGGTACTTGGTATCTGTCAAGGAAATTGTCCATTTCCTCAAGATTTTCTAGTTGTGTTGAATACAGGTTTTTGTAGTAGGATCTGATGATTTTTTGAATTTCCTCAGTTTCTGTTGTTATCTCTCCCTTTTCGTTTCTGATTTTATTAATTTGGATACTATCTCTGTGCCCTCTGGTTAGTCTGGCTAAGGGCTTATCTATCTTGTTGATTTTCTCAAAGAACCAACTCCTCGTTTTGTTGATTCTTTGTATGGTTTTATTTGTTTCTACTTGATTGATTTCAGCCCTGAGTTTGATGATTTCCTGCCTTCTACTCCTCTTTGGTGTATTTGCTTCTTTTTGTTCCAGGGCTTTCAGGTGTGCCATTAAGCTGTTAGTGTATGCTGTCTCCCGTTTCTTTTTGGCGGCACTCAGGGCTATGAATTTTCCTCTTAGCACTGCTTTCATTGTGTCCCATAAGTTAGGGTATGTTGTGCCTTCATTTTCATTAACTTTCAAAAAGTCTTTGATTTCTTTCTTTATTTCCACCTTGACCAAGTTATCATTGAGTAGAGCATTGTTCAGCCTCCATGTGTACGTGGGTTTTCTTTTGTTTTTGTTGCCATTGAAGACCACCCTTATTCCATAGTGATCTGATAGGAGGCATGGGATTATTTCTATCTTCTTGTATCTGTTGAGGTCTGATTTGTGACCAATTATATGGTCAATTTTGGAGAAGGTACCATGAGGAGCTGAGAAGAAGGTGTATTCTTTAGCTCTAGGATGAAATGTTCTATATATATCAGTTAGTTCCATTTGGTACAAGGCTTCAATTAGATTCACTGTGTCCCTGTTTAGTTTCTGCTTTCCTGAACGATCCATTTCAGAGAGTGGGGTGTTGAAGTCACCCACTATTATTGTGTGCGGTGCGATGTGTGCTTTGAGTTTTAGTAAAGTTTCTTTTACGAATGAGGGTGCCCTTGCATTTGGAGCATAGATATTCAGGATTGAGAGTTCTTGATGGTGGATTTTTCCCTTGATCAGTATGTAGTGTCCTTCTGTGTCTTTTTTGATGACTTTGGGTTGAAAATCAATTTTATCCGATATTAGGATGGCTACTCCACCTCGTTTCTTGGGGCCATTTGCTTGTAAAATTGTTTTCCAGCCTTTTACTCTGAGGTAGTGTTTGTCTTTGACACTGAGGTGCGTTTCCTGCATGCAGCAAAATGCTGGGTCCTGTTTACGTATCCAGTCTGCTAGTCTATGTCTTTTAATTGGGGAATTGAGACCATTGATATTAAGAGAGATTAAGGCATAGTGATTATTGCCATCTGCCATTCTTGACGCTATCTTTATGTTTGAGTGGTTATCTACTTTTGGGTTTGATTCAAGAAGGTTATTATCTCATTTTTTCCAGGGTGTTGTTTCTCTCCCTGTATTGGAGGTTTCCACCTATTATCCGTTGCAGGGCTGGATTTGTGGAAAGATATTGTGAAAATTTGGTTTTATCATGGAATATCTTGGTCTCTCCATCTATGGTGATTGAGAGTTTTGCTGGGTATAGTAGTCTAGGCTGGCATTTGTGCTGTCTTAGTGTCTGCATGAGATCTGCCCAGGATCTTCTGGCTTTCATAGTCTCTGGTGAGAAGTCTGATGTGATTCGGATAGGTCTTCCTTTGTATGTTACTTGGCCCTTTTCTCTTACTGCATTTAGTATTCTTTCTTTGTTTAGAACATTCGGTGTTTTGATTATTATGTGACGGGAGGTATTTCTGTTCTGGTCCAGTCTGTTTGGAGTTCTGTAGGCTTCTTGTATGTTCATCGGCATCTCTCTCTTTAAGTTAGGGAAGTTTTCCTCCATAATTTTGTTGAAGATGTTTACTGGCCCTTTAAGTTGCAAATCTTCACTCTCATCTATACCTATAATCCTTAGGTTTGGTCTTCTCATTGTGTCCTGGATTTCCTGGATGTTTTGGGTTACGCGTTTTTTGCATTTTGCATTTTCTTTGACTGTTGAGTCGATGCTTTCTATGGAATCTTCAGCACCTGAGATTCTTTCTTCCATCTCTTGTATTCTATTGTTGATGTTTGCATCTATGACTTCTGATTTCTTCCCAAGGTTTTCTATCTCCAAAGTTGTCTCCCTTTGTGATTTCTTAGTTGTTTCTACTTCCTTTTTTAGTTCCTGGATGGATTTGCTGAGATCCTTCACTTGTTTGTTTGTATTTTCCTGTATTTCTTTAAGGTATCTTTGTATTACCTCTTTCAGGATTTCTTCCTGATGACCCACGTTCTCCTGCATTTCTCTGAGCGATTTTTGTGTTTCCTCCTCATGGGATTCCATCTGTTGATCCATCGTCTCCTGCATTTCTTTAAGCAGTTCTCGTGTTTCCTTTGTAAGGGCATCTAACCGTTGATTCATTTCTTTAAGCAATTTTTGTGTTGCCTCCTTATGGGCATCCGTCTGTTGACCCATATTCTTCTGCATTTCTTTATGCAAATTTTGTGATTCCTTTGTGAGTGCATCTACCCGTTGATTCATCTCGTTAAGCGATTTTTGTGTTGTCTCCTTGTGCGCCTCCATCTTTTGATCCATGTTCTCCCGCATTTCTCTAAGCGATTTTTGTGTTTCCTTTGTAAGGGCTTCTAACCGTTGATTCATGGTCTCCTGTAACTCTTTATGAGATTTATTTGTGTCCTTCTTGTGATCCTCTAATAGCATCATGAGAAGTGATTTTAAATCCAGATCTTGTCTTTCGGGTGTGGTGGGGTATCCAGGACTTGCTGCTGTTGGAGAGTTGGGTTCGGATGGTCCCACATTACTTTGATTACTGTTAGTAACATTCCTACGTTTGCCTTTTGCCATCTGGATACCTCTGGTGTTAGTTGGTCCTGCTGCCACTGGCTGTTGGTTGGACCTCCTGTGAGCCTGCAAAGCTATTTCTGCCCCCCCTGGATTACCAGGATTCCCCTGGCACCGATTTCTGGGGCCTGCCTGCTCCTGAGTGACTTTGGAGCCCTAATGTGCTTTGCCCCAAGTGATCTTATATTGGGGAGGCCTTGCACATCTAAAGGCTCAGCCTAGTGGATTCCTGGAGCAGAGGTCGCCAAAGGGAGGCTGGCAGGCTCCTGCCCTGTGCAGGGGTGTGTGATCTCTCCTGGGGGGGGGAGGGGGCGTCCCTCTGCCAGGCAGAAGTCCCACAGCAGATCTGGCGCGCTCGTCACTGCAGATCAGCCCAGCACCTGGGAGCAGGTTACACACAAGCTGCCTGAACCCGAAGCGATATTATGCCTGTCTGTCTCTGAGCCTGGTGGTCCCAACTACCTGGTCACTGGAGCAAAGATGGCGGAGGGCACTCTCCGTGGCGCTGCTCACCCTGTGGTCACGATGGCCCGCCGATCTGGCACCCAGGCGACCACAGCGCCAACCCGCCCTCGGGCACAGAAGGAAGCCCCAACAGGCCGTGTCCCAAGTGATGTTATATTGGGGGGAGAGCCTGGGTACCGGTCTCTCCAGCGCAGTCCGCGGGAACAGAGGTCGCGGAAGGGAAGCTGGCAGGCTCCCTCCCTGCGCGGGGTCCCTCCACCAGGCAGAAGGTCCCACCGCGGAACTGGCGCGCTGGTTACTGCAGATCAGCCCAGCACTTGGGAGCAGGTTACACACAAGCTGCCTGAAACCGAAGCGATATTATGCCTGTCTGTCTCTGAGCCTGGCGGTCCCAACTACCTGGTCACTGGAGCAAAGATGGCGGAGGGCAGTCTCCGTGGCGCCGCTCACCCTGTGGTCACGATGGCCCGCCGATCTGGCACCCAGACGACCACAGCGCCAACCCGCCCTCGGGCACAGACGGAAGCCCCAACAGGCCGTGTCCCAAGTGATGTTATATCGGGGGGAGAGCCTGGGTACCGGTCTCTCCAGCGCAGTCCGCGGGAACAGAAGTCGCGGAAGGCTTTACCTTTATTTTTAAGACAGGTCTCTCACTTATCTCTGGACTGTGCAGATTCAAGTAGTCTGCCTGGCCAGGGAATACTAGGAGTAATCCACCTGTCTCCACATCCCCAGTACTGGGGTTACAATCGAATGCCACCCATCATTGATCTTTAACGGGAGTTCTGGGGGTCAAACTCAGGCACTCGTACTTGGGCAGAAAGCACTTCATAGACTTAAGTCATCTTCCCAGCCCTGACTGGACTCTTGCTTAGGTAGCTAAGGTTCCATCTTGAAAACCTGTCTCTGTCATTCATTCTGAGAAGTTCCTTCTCCCTAAGTGATACTCTGTGATGTTGTATGGCAGGTGGGTTCTCAGTGATTGCTACAGCAAACTGACTTACAGTGTTACAGAAGGCTGAGCTTCCAGTGGGTGCTTCTGAAAGGTAAGCAGAAGTAATTCCCCACGTTCATTTATTCCCTTCCTCTTCCTGCACACACTGCTGTTTTGTGATAACTACCTGAATAAAAGACTTATCTATTATCTGTTGAAGTGTTGTTTCTAAAACCAGTATATCAACAAGGAGGCAATAAGGGAAAAAGGACACCCTTAGACAATGGTTAATTTGATTTTGTTTTAAAAGAGCTTAAGGTCTAGCCAGCACAGCCGCTGCAGGTGCTTGCCATCCAACCTGACACTTGAATCCAAAGCCCAAGACTCACATGGTGGGAGGAGAGAAGCAACTTCTGCAGGTTTCCTCTGATGTCTATACATGCACCATGTCATGTGTGCATTCCTGCCACACATAGAATCAAAAAAGAAAGTGGAAGAAAAATAAGAACCTAAGGCTAGAACACTTAGACAATTGCTCACAATCATGGAGTCTCACACTGCTCATCGTTGATCAGTTCAGAAAGTACTTGTCTATGTGTGTCGTTTGGAAGACCAAAAGACTGCTGGGATGAGTTGCCAGCCTATGACATGTTCTAGTCAGACAGTGCTTTCAATGTTTGAAGCTGAAGTTCAAATGGGCCTGTTCTCTGTGTATATGTATGTGGGTGCATGATTGTGTGAGGGTACATATGCATGTGTGTGCATGCATGTGGAAGCCATAGGACAGCCTGCTATGTCATCCTTAGGAAATTTCCTTTAAGACAGAGCCTCTCCTTGGCCCAAAGTTCTCCTAGTAGTATAGGTTGGCTAGCTAGCACACAGCTGAGAGTGTAAGTACATGCAACAGAGCCTGGCATTTTTGAAAAGGTTCTGGAGCTCGGACTTAAGTCCTCAGGCTCACATGACATGGAGTTTACTGACTGAGCTGTTTCCAGTCCTCCCCCCACATCCCCAATTTACATTTAACCTAGATGCTGTAAGCAACTATTTTTCTTTCTCTCTTGGGAATTAATGAGTTGTGATCTGTGTTCTGAAAATAAACACATATACGATACCCTCTTTCCTTTGTCTCTCACACAATATGATCTTATTTCCCTACCTAGGCTGATATATTTCCTGAAGGTCTTTTGCCATTTTTTATGGTTTCAGTTTTCCATCCTATCTTCCCTGTGAGTGTCAAGGTTAACCCTGAGTCATGGAAGTTCCACAGTACAGGAAGACAGTTTTATCCCAGACATGACAGAGGACTAAACTGTATACTGTCCCCAGAGAGAAATCTGTTTCATCTCTCACCAATTTAACAGCAAAGGAACTAAAATACTTCTTGTATTAGAGCTTTTGGAATGAATTCTACAGAGTTTGGCTACATACTTCAATAAAACATATTAAAAATTTTAAGCAAACTAACCCTAATCTCTTTGCTTAATCTATAAATGAAAAGATTAGTAAATTGTAAACAAGGACTATTTGGTGGAGGTCTAATGGGAGAGGGAACCTTTTGATTTCTTGTTTGGAAAGAACAGGGTTCTGTACTATCTAGCAGGTTTTGCGGGAAGAGGTTTTATTTACCACACCTTTTCATGTTTGGTAAAATAACTTTTAAAACATTTTAAAGTCATTGTTCTATCTTATATGTATGGGTATTTTGCCTGCATGTATGTCTGTGTACCACCTGCATGCTTTGATTCAAGACAGTCAGAAGGGGGTGTCTGATACCCTGGAACTGGAGTTACAGATGGTTGTGGGCACCCACATACTTGCTAGGAGTTACATCTTCCAGGTCCTCTGCAAGAACAGCTTGTTCTCTTAACCATCAAGTCTTTTCTTTAGCCCCATATTTGGTAGAATATCTTAGAGTGAGTCTCAGATTTGGTGGCATTTTGTGGATATAGGGGTAAGAAATCTTGCTATTTTGTTAAGGATTAAACAATAAATCAGGGAGCTGGAGGAAGAGGTCAGCAGATCGAAGTACTCACTACTTTCTACACAGGGCCTAGGTTTAATTCCCAGTACCCATGTCAGCTCTCAATGACCTGCAACTACAGCTCTAGAGGATCCAAAGCCTTCTTCTGGCCTCTGTGGATACAAACACACACACACACACACACACACACACACACACACAACTTTTTTCTAAAAAAAAAAAATAGTAGGCCAGCATACACTCAAACACAAGCCATAAACCAGCATGCACCCCGGCCCCTACACATAAATACACTAACAAGCCCCAGTGTTAAAGTTTATGCTGCGGGAGTATCTTGGTAGATTGGTTGGGGTCAAGGAATGCTGCAAAAGTCACTCCACAAGACAGATTTATTTGCTTGGGGTTGGGGGAAGTTGGGAGTAGGGGTTTAGAGGGGAATGGGGGAGGTCACCTTGGAGTTGGAACAGAGACAGAAAGAGAGAGCAGGCTGTGATGGCAGGACCTTTTAAAGGGTACAAGTGTCGAATCTGGTGGCTATTGATGATGAAGCTGCCAGTGCTGAAGTGGGCTGAAGGAATGTCTGGTTTCTAACAACAGGTAAATACAAACCCAAACAAATACACACAAACACAAAAACACGCCATCCATGTACATATATCCATATATCCATATACCCAAAGCAAAAACAACTCATACACACATAAACCGGCACATAAGGACAAAAATATACAAATACAAATGCAAGCACCCATACAGTACAAACACACAAGCACACAGAAACACACATAAGCACAACGTTTACAAGTACAAACACACAGGGAACTTTTCAGAGGGCATGTTCCTTTGGTCTTTGACTGACAGCCAAGGGAAAAAAAGCAAGAACACAGAACCCTTCAGAATGGGAGGGTCCCACAAATCAGATGTGAGGGTGATTTCTTCCTCGTGGGCAGTAAACTGGGTCAGTCTAGAGCACTGTGATTATTGGCACCTTGATGGAGGAAGGAGAGGTAGAAATGCCCTTTGCAGCTAGAGTCCTTGCAGGGGTCTCTGAGATGCAGCACCCCACTTCTGGCAAGTGATCTAAGGGAGGTTATCACCCTTCACAAAGAGCAGAACGACCCTTGCATCTTGGTCAGAAGCTAAATGCCCCTTTTAGGCATTCAGACCGGGCTAGCGTTTCACATTTAAATTCAAGGTCATTTCTCTGGGCAGGAGGTCAGTCTTCTCTTTCTGAGAACAGAAAAGAATACTTACAAAAGGCTTGAAAACAAAGCCCTCAGAGATCCCTTCCTATTGAAGCACCTTGGGAGCTGCATGGGCCTGTCTGGCCAGTCAAGTTGCATTTTTGTGGAAATCCTTGTCAATGGGGAAAAATATCACTAACGGCAAAAGGCACTCCCCACCCAAATAATACTTTTCTTATTTGATAAGTAATATGAGTTTGCAGGCAATGTAGATAAATAACAAGGAAGATTAAAAATCACCCACAGTTCTGCCGTTCAAAATTAAATACTGAAAATATTGTTATATTTTAAAATGTATTTTAAATGCTTGTGTTTAATTTTAACTGGTAGAATAGTGCTGGATAGATGATCTGGGAACTTTTTGTTTTTCACAGCAGGAAAAGACTATTTTGTCTTCCTTTGGATATTGGGGCTCAGAAATTTTAACTCTTCTCATATTTCCATATTTACCATAGAGAGGAAAGAGCCCACTCTTGTTTGTTTTGTGTGTGTGTGTGTGTATTCGTGCCTGTGTATCTGTGTCTATGTGCTCAGTATATACACACATGGATGTGTTTGTGAGTGTGTCAGAGTGAGACAGTGAGATATTGGGTATATCCTGCTTTATCAATTCGTACCTCAGCTCCATTGAGACAGATATCTTACTGAAACCGAAGCTAGATTGTTGGCCATCACACCACAGCAATCCTCTTGTCTCTGCATCTTACAGTATTTTTTTTTAATCCTGAACTCAGGTCTTCATGGATATCAAACACTCTTTCCCATTAAACCATGTTCCCAGCACCATCCTTTTCTTAGGTCCCCGATTGTCCCAATGATCAAAGAGAAGCCAGGACAGAAGCTGTGGGAACTCGGAGAACAAAGGTTGGAAGCTTGGTGAGAGCTAAGGGGTCATCTCTCCTCCCTCCTCCCGAGTCCGTCCCTAACACACTGCCCCTGTGTGAGGCTCACCCGGTCCATTTGTGTTCCAGCCCTACTGTCTCTCATCAAGCCCAGGGCTCACTGGGCACTTTTAAGATTGGCTACTATGGAAAAAAAAATCTGCGCTTGTAGCCATGTGGCTGTGGCTTCTACCAGAAATCACCCTGTTGCGTTTCCTTTGTTACCCTAGGAGAAAAAGGGCGATTTGAGCAAGAATCTATATTCAGTGTTGACTCTATTAAAAATTGACTCATACTGACAGTAATAGAGACTCAAGGAGACCAGGAAGAGATGCCTGCCTCTGGCTCAGCTGCTTCTTAGAGGAAGGAAGGCAGTCTTTAAAAGCTAAAAAGTCCCACATTTCTCCAGGACAAAGCTGATCCGAGATCTTAAATAGAAATTCCTCCGAGTGGCCTGAGTGGGTGGTACCTTCTTTCCCCCTGAGTGCCTCTTGTATTACTGCTGTTTGCCTGACTCACTCATCACTCACCCTCTCCAAACGTGTGGGTCTGGGTCCTGTCAGAGACATATCCCTAAACGTTTTGATGGATGCTTATCATGTCTCCAACTCCATGAATCATGTGTATTCATGCATGTGTGTGTGTGTGTGTGTGTGTGTGTGTGAGAGAGAGAGAGAGAGAGAGAGAGAGAGAGAGAGAGAGAGAGAGAGAGAGAGAGAGAGAAAGTGTGTGTTTTGGGGTACCTGTGTCCTGGAATTTGTGTGAGTTTTGGGAACCCAAACCCAAGTCCTCATGCATGAGCAGCAAAGCTAGCTGCATGGCCTCTCCATTCCCTCTTTCTTGGGCAAAGATTTGGGTCTAAATCTCAGGGATGGTAGGCAATTCAGTGGAGGTCCTATCATAAATAAAACTAGCTGGAAGCCCCTTATCTTTGGAATCAACTGAGGAAGATCTATCACCATGTTAATGCTGACCTTTTTGTGTGGCTCCTAGATAATCATGAGGAGCAGAAGGGAAGAGACCGTGCAGAGGAGAGCATGTTTTTCTGGTTGGTAGAAATTAAGACCCAGGGCTTCTATATAAGCCAATAGTAACTATTCATTCTATGAAAAAGACAAGAAGCAACCCTCCTCCACTCAGAGGTCATATGGAGCCATGAAGCTTATGCAACAACCTAAAAGCCAAACCCTAAGAATTTCAAGATGGATACAGCACTGTTTGTTCCCTCAACAAATGACATTTTCAGTAATAGCACAACCAGAGAGGTTGAGAATCCCTAGTACAGACATATGAAATCCCAAATTCCCAAGCATTGGAAAAATTCTGAGTACCAACCTGGTCTTACAAATGTAAAATTCCACCCCTGACCTCCAGTGACAAGTGTCAGTCAAAATGTATGTGGCCTTCTGGGTATGAATATGGAATGTGTATGAGACACAAATGAATGTTATGCTTAGACATGGTTTCCTCCACAATTTATCTCCTTGTATTTAAACAAATATTCTTTAAAAATCCCAAATCTTCAGGAGAGCTGGCCCTGCCCTTCTCTGGCAGCAGCACTTGGGATAGCAGACCACACATTGCCTGGACAGCACAGCAGAGCTAGTCCTAGTGGCTGGGCCAGATCTGAGGGCCTGAGAGCAGAAGAGCTGGCCCTACCTCTCTTTGTGGGCAGTGATGGAGAGCTGGCCCCTGTGGTATGAGTGTGGGAGAGTTGGTGGGTTGACAGCTCAGCTGCCACCCAGTCCCAATTGATTCAGGGCTTTGAGTTGGCCCACCCCAAAATCTACCTCATCTGTGTATTGCTGGAGCACTTAACGGGACCCAGAGCTGTAGGATCTCTATGACACAGGGCAACCATAGAATATCCAAGAGGAGTCCAGCTGGAGATCCAGTATTAATGGTGTAGTAGAAGCCAGAGATCTCAATCCAGACCAATGACTCACTGAAATGAATATTTGCAAGTAAAGATACTTGGACAGAAGAGTATACAGCAGCTTCCATGGTGAGATTTTGTTTTGTTTTCTTTCTTTTATCTCTTTTGTTATTCTTGCTTTTTTGGGTTTTTTTTGGGGGGGGAAGAG
This sequence comes from Tokudaia tokunoshimensis, assembly GCA_036184795.1. Classification (NCBI taxonomy): domain Eukaryota; kingdom Metazoa; phylum Chordata; class Mammalia; order Rodentia; family Muridae; genus Tokudaia; species Tokudaia tokunoshimensis. Next base: position 67,610,400 of record BTHU01000013.1, read on the forward strand.
GTTGCAAGGGTTGAGGGAAGATATAAGGGGATTAGGAGATGAGTGGGACATAGGGTACATGATATGGAGTTCATGAAGAATCAATAAAGAGTTGAAGACAAAAAAATTCAAAATCTGGGGGATGGGAAGATAATTCTAGTTGGTGTAGTTGAAGGGCCTGAGTTTGTGTCCCTAGAACTCATGGAAAGGGAGGTGGAATTGTGTACACTTGGAATTTCAGTCCCAGGGAAGGCAGGCAGGTAGACCCCAGCTTACTGGCCAGCTAAGCCTATTTGTTCAAGTTCCAAGTCAATGAAAGTCTGTTTTAGACTAAGGGAGAGAGCCCCTGAGGAGCAGCACAAGTTGTCCTTTAACTTCCATAAGGATATATACACACTCACACATCATTCACTCCCTTACACACACACACACACACACACACACTACTTCTCGTTCTAACATTTTGGATTAAGCATATTTATTGAGCCAAGTTTCTCTTCTCAAAGAATTCCAGTCTAGTGGTTAAGACATGTAATGGGTTAAAAACCAACCAACCAACCAACCAACCAAACAAACAAACAAATTAGAAGCAGGCTAGATTTAGTGCTGTTAGAAATACATTGTAGGGAAAAGAGAATTACTCAACTCTGATTCTCAGCACTTAACAATTTATAACTGAAAGAATGAATAAATACCACCAGAAAAAGTCTCTTTAAGCAAATGTTATCTTTGACCTGACAGTATGGGAGGAACAGGATTTTGTTGAACACTGACTAGTTAGTGCAAAGATCCACAGTTATGTGTATTATGAAATATTTTTGAAGTGCCAATAAATGCAGAGGGATTGTTCTGAGAATATGAAGACCAACGAGTCTTCAGATCAACAGGAATGCATATATCACCAAGAAGCTTGAAATGAGGGCAGCCTGGTCTTTTTTCCCTAGATAACAAGCAAACAAGAGTCTGAAGGGTGTAACAGCACGATCTGACTGGTGTGTGAGAAAGATAATGCCAAAAGCCATTTGGGGAAAATTGAAAAGATGAGATTGGAAACATACAGTTGCTTCACTTATCTTTGTAATGGATAGCTTAGTCATGCCTCCATTTTATGTATTAGAGGTACAATGAGAGAAGGGAGCATCTCCCATTGAGCCACACTGAGTCCCACATAGCCACTCCTAAAGAAACTGTCTTTTTATTCCTTTTTGTTTCATACCAGTGACATCACCTGGTCTTGATGAGAAAAGGACCGTTTCATTCTGCTATCTACTCATTAGTTATGGCTGTATGTCTGTCTGTAGATATTTACTCTTGACTCTCAGATTTTCACACCAAGGAATATTGGGCTCTAACAAAATAAAGTGTTTGTCAAAGAAACAATTTACTATTTTCACATCAGTTTTAATTAATAGATGTTTTACCACAAATGGCCACACTCACTCTGAGTACTAGCATTTTGTGTGTGTGTGTGTGTGTGTGTGTGTGTGTGTGTGTGTGTGTGTGTAACAATGCGTTTATATGCAAGAGCAAGCATGTGTGAAGTTGCCCAAGGAGGTTAGAGTTCAATCTCATGCAGCATCCCCTTTTTTTATTGAGGCAGGGTCTCTTATTTGCTGGGCTGGATAGGTAACATACCTCTGGGATCCTGTTTCCTCCCATGGTGGGATTGCAAGCATGCACCATTACAGCCAGCTTATTTTATGTGGCTGCTGGGAAACCAAACTCAGGTTCTATGGATTGAGCCATTCTTCCTGCCCTTGTTATTTTTACTTCTGTGGATAAAATGCCTTATTGTAAGTGCTCAAATCCATTCTGAATGCTTATGTCTTTAAACAAACACTCAGGGCATAGCCTTACCCATAGTCTCAGGGGTTTGAACAACTCTGCAGCTTGAATTTTCTTCTTAATAACATAATGAGAGTTACTAACTTTATGAGTAGTATACTATAGAGTTTAATAGTAAGTATCTAGGTTAGTACATTGGTTCTATATACTTCTACACATACTTCTGCCCACATGGTAGGTGAAAAATATTTGAAATTGTTAAAGCATTCCTAGAAAGTGAAGATATTTGATCATTAGAAAAGGCTGGGGAGATGGCTCAGTGGGTAAAATGGTTTAAACCCCTAGTACCCAGCTTAAATCTGGGTGTAGAGGCACATATCTTATCGTTTCAGTGCCACAGAGGTAGAGACAGGCAGGTCTTGGGGGAATTATTAGTCACCAGACTAGTCAATAAGCAAACCTTGGATTGAGTAAGAAACCCTGTTTCAAAAAATAAGGTGGAGAGTAACTAAAGACAGATACCTAATGTTGGTCTCTAGGCTATATATGTGCACACACACAAACTGCGCATATTCACAGACAAACTATAGCATACAGCTCTTACAAACACACAGGATCTTGAGTTGATTTGTTAAACAGAATGCTAATTCAAAGTTTCAATCAAAGAATCATATTGATAATTTTATTTCAATGATTTCAGTAGAATAAAAGCAACTTTTTAAATGAGTGTTTCCCAAAAGGTTAAATGGCTTTTTCTTGGACATAAACTGTTAGACTCATACCAAAGGGTTCATTTGTTGGAGATACAGATTAAAAAACAGATAAAGTTTCCCAAATCATTGAGACTTGATAGAGGAATAGTAATTTTCTAGCAAATGTAAGTTCATATGACATTCGCTGATTTATCAATGTTGAGTTGTCCTGTTAAGAGTTGAAACCCACAACTATGACATAGTCATTGAAATGAGTTTGAGACTCTGAATAACAACAATTAATTGGGGATGCCTATGGCTAATATATTAGTTATTTTTTTCTGTTGCTAAATAAATAAAAACCATGCCTAATGCAACTTATATAAGGGTTTATTTGGGCTTATAGTTTCAGAGGGAAAACAGTCCATCATGGCAGGAAAGCATGGCAGCAGTTGGCAGAAGTGACAGCAGTAGCAAAAAGTTGAGAAATCACATCTTCAAATATATACCGGAAGGGGAACAGGAAGTGAGGTAAAACCATAAACACTCAAAGCCCGCCCCCTAGTGATGCACTTCCTCCAATAAGGTTCCACCTCTCAAAGGTTCTGCAACTTCCACAAACAATAGGAAGCAATTGCTCAAATACCCAAGCCCACGGGGGACATTTTGCGTTCAAAACAGTACAAGTAGTTCGGTAAGAGAGGAATGTCTGTGGGGGGTAGTGGGATTTGAATCATTCTTTTCTGAGTTACTTGGTATATACAGCTCAGCAAGTGCTTAGACATTTCTGCATCTCATTTACTAAGATGAAGTTTGGACTTTCCATCATTCTAGCGTTTGTATTCCTTATTAAATTAAATCTTGGTGGCATAAAACACCTGGGGCAGCTTCTGAATGATTTTCATAATTTGTAGTATCTATTCATAGAAAAGTTCCTTCACAGAGTCAGTTTTCCTCAGTCTCAGTCTCTCAAGCTATTTTCTGGGCTCTCTGTTTTAAGTGTTGCATTCTCTCAGAGAGTGTAGATCTAGTTTAACTCTAGAGAGATGTTTGTCCAGGAAGGAGAGGAAAGAGGGAGAGGAAGAGGGAGAGGGAGGAGAAGAGGGAGAGAGAGAGAGAGGCATACATATATACATACATACATACATACATACATACATACATACATACATTGTTTAAGTCCATCTATGTAGAGACACAACACTGAATTCCAGTAGAAACTACCATGGGGGCAGCCTTGCAAGAAAAGAATCAAGTTCACCTCTGTGACTCATAGCCCAAAGTAAATCTTTTAATGACCCTGAATACCAGATTAGGAGACAGGCTACCTAGAAATAGACTTGGCTTTCATTCATCAGTGAGAAATACATGCCAAATTATGGGCTTCAGAGGCAATGGGAGTTTTCTCTGTAGTAGTCATCTTAATAAACTATAAAAACTAATAAACATGATAGATTTCAGTGTATTTGAGGCTTAGGTTTGAAGATCTATAAAAAGAAGGAAAAACAGAATTCATTGTGAACTTTAGTCATGTGTGTGTTGTATGTATTTGTGTGCATGCATATGTGTGTATGTGTGTGTCTACATGTAGAACCCCAAGGTCAGAATTAGATGTTTTTCTCAGTTGTTTTCCATATTCATTCATTTATTCATTCATTCATTCTTTTGAGATAAGGCCTCTAGCTGAGCTCACCATTTAAGCTAGGCTGACTCCAGTGCCAAGATTCCACTTGTTTCTACTTCAGGCTTGCAGATGTGTGTACTACAACACCCAGTTCTTATAGATGGGTTCTGGGAATCTGAATGCAAGTTCTCATGGGTTCACATTAAGTACTTTATCATCTGAGCCATCTCCCCAGCCCTCATAAGTGTATCAAATACTTATGAAACATTCGTAGGAAAATACACATCATATATACATATGATGTATATATATATATATATATATAGGAATATATACATCATATATATCATATATATATGATATATATGTATATATGTGTATACATATATACATCATATACACATACACATACATATACATATGTGTGTGTGTGTATCTCATGGAAAGAAATCACACTTTTTTTTTTCTGAAAATTCTGCTGTAGAGAAATTCAGAAGTTGTATTAGGATCTGGTTAAAGTCAGAATTAGCAAGGGCAGGGTGAGGCCAAGGTTAACTCTGGGCGTGTGGTATGCAGCTGCCCCTGCGTTAATATGCCCATGGAATTACGCAAGGTGCAAAGAGAGAGTTGCTCGGGTTTTCATGAATGTATTCTTTGGTGTCATTTTATTGTTGTTCTTCGATGCTTGGAGCCCTAGAGGAAGCCCCATGCTGCCTCTTTCTCCTTTCTCCATGCTTTAGCCAGGTCACTCACTGTAAACATGCTGAAGGAGCAAGGAATGAAATTATAAATATGCCCAAAGAGTAGGAACTTGTTTGTAATACTTGATTCTTTGAGGGATTATCTTAGGGAATAAGACTCACACATAAGGACAAATCAAATCAACAAAAGCTGTCACTGGGCTACGCAAAGCCTCAAATACGCTTTTTTTTTTCATATAACAATCTTTCACAAATCAATGAGCAATGTAATTTCTTGTGCCAGCGCCTAAGCAGGGCCCTATGACTTGTTCAGAGACTCTGGGTTTGGCTATGAAATCCATCAGCATTCTCCCATGTGCTCTGTTCCACTCTCCCACCCCCATGTCTTCAGCCCTGTCAAGAGTTTGTTCTGAGACCCTGCCTCGAAGTCAGGTCTGCAGCACCAGCTGTCAGAGTCTCTTCGGGGATTTGAACTGGAGTTCACTGTCCTTCCCAGACCACACAGACATCTCCTCCTTCTGTTGCCGCAGGCAAGGATCAAAGATTTTTCACACTTAATTGCATCAGACAGAGGATAAAGTCAAATTCACAGGGGCCAAGCAACCAATTTCAAGGGAGCAGGGAGGCCGTTCTGTGAAGCGGAGGGCATCAGGCTTGGAGACTGAGGGGCCAGGCTATTTGGTCAGAACAGAGTCTGTCTGCTAAGGAGCTTAAGAACTGGATAGGGATTAATCCTGCCAACAGCCCAGGGAGGTGGATAAAGCCGTATTAATTAAAACTGTGAAATGCTCCTACCTGCCTTGTTTTCAGTCCTGAGAAGAAAATACTTCCAGAAAGATGCTGCAAAAGGGAAGGATGTGGTCGTGACTGGAGTTCCTATCTTGTCGCTTAGTGCTAGAGAGGAGACCAGGAGAGTGGTCATTACTGAGCTGGTGGCTACTGAGACCTCCATCTAATTCCTCTATGTCCCTTGTGCCTTGCCTCAGGGCAGGCAGAGGGAGATAGAGTCTTGGGTCCTTACTCGGGGTGTCCCACACGGAGCCTATCTGCACCTTCACATTTGTGGACCAGTTAGGGAGGAATCCTGTGCAGTGGGCTATGTTTATCAGCCTCCTTCAAGACGGAGCAAACTGATACCCAGAGGCATTAAATAGCAAGGTAGATTACCATCTGGGATTCATTCAATTAGCAACTGCTCTGGGTCATGCATGGCAACATTATACACAGGGTGAGAAAGGGGGAAAAATCAAATTTTCTTAGCAATATTATATGTCACATCCTGAAGCTTGTCCAGGGGTTCTTTCTTCCTTCCAGCTATGGGGTATTTTAAATTTAAGAAACTTTCTCCTTTTGTACTGCCCCTCCCCGCCCCGGGAGTGTGTGTGTGTGTGTGTGTGTGTGTGTGTGTGTGTGTGTGTGTGTGTGTGTGTGTGAGTGTGTCTGTGTGTACATGCATGCACGCATGTGTGCATGTACGTGTGTGTACAGATTCACTTGGAGGCCAGAAGACAACCTGGGCTGTTGTTCTTTGAATAATGTCCATGTTGATGCTTGAGTGTTCCTCACTGTCTTAGAACATGGCTAGTAGACAAGACTCACTGGCCATTAGAAGCTCCTGTGATCTGTCTGTGACTCTTCCCTTGTGTGACATGAAAAAGATTTATCACACCTGGGATTTTTGGTTTCTGTTTTGTCTTTTACTTGGTTTCTGGGGACTGAATTTGGTTTCATTGGGCTTGCAGAGCAAGCACTTTCCCCACTGAGCTGAGTTTGTGAGCTTCCTTCCCCCACTTGGATGTATACCACCATATTCATCTGCTTCTCTCCAGGGTCCTTCCCGCAGGTACTAAGCTAAGCCTCCAGTGACCCTTCTCGTGACTCCTGCCTCTTCTGGTCTTGCTGTGTCCTGCAGTCTTTCCTGTCTCTCTGCATAGCTGGTCCACAGTCTCATAGATTAGTGCTCAGCAAAACAGGTGGCTCCTAATGCTTCAGGACCTGAAGGGAGGTAGAGGACACTCAGCAAGAGGGAGGTTAAGTCTCAGGAAGATCATCAGCTGAAATACTGGAGGCTGCATGGTTCTGCAACATGCCTCTTCCTGATCAGTTGCTTCTAGCTGACCAAGGAAAGATTCTCTCCTCTCAGTTCCTGGAGGTCTGTTTGGGTATAAAGGATGTAGAAGGAGTTAGTCATGGGATGAATGTTAGGCTAATGCATTGGTCCTTTATTTTCAGACAAGAGCTAGGGAAAGAGTTCATCACGGAGTTCTGTGCACGGTGCCTCTAGGAATAGTGTGGAGACACTTCTGAGAAAAGATGGAGCAGAGCTTACAGACTTTTTTAGTAAATGGCTAGAAATTGCCTGTTCTAGCCCTCCATTACTGCAAGCTTTATTTTACAACTGCTTGATTCTGAAGCTATGGAAAAACACCCAGACTGGTACGACTGTGTTCAAATCAAATGTCATTTGCAAAGACAGACCTTAGAGCAGATTTAGTTTACTAGCTTGGTATTAACTCCTGGGTGGCTGGTGGAAAGGCAGTGACCAGGGTCGTGGTAGAGGTAAAACAGATCCACAGTCTTCTACAAGAAACCATTGGGAAGACATTAGAAGAAATGGTAGAGCCTGCTGGGAAAGGCTTAGTCTATAAAGTGTTTACAATCTGAGAGTGAAGACCCAAGCTTGGTCCCCACAAGAAAAAGCTAGACATGGTGCTAAGTGCTTGTAATCCCAGATCTAGGGAGGAAGAGACAGTCGGATGCCTGAGAGTCAACCTAGTCTTCTTGATGAGCTCTGGGCTAGTGAAGCCACAAAACAAAACAAAACAAAACAAAAGCAAAAGTGTAGACAATGCTTGAGCAATGACAACTGAGTTTGTCTTCTGGCTTCCACACATTTGCATGTGCACACACAGATAAGCATAGATTGGGGAGGCCAGCAGCATGATGAGATGCATGATATCCTTATGAGCCACTCACAATCTCCCCATAGGAATTGACTGAATTTATCTAGCAACTTGATATGGCCACATGGTGTGTATGTCTGTGGAGAACTGGGGGTCACATTGGAAGTAATGTAACTCTGAGGGTGAGCCAGCCATTCCTCAGGGGCCCCGCCAGGACAAATGTTTCCTGCCTACACGGACTATTTGTGCATCCTGGGAGTGACTCCAGCAGCGCACAGCAGGCCTATCCACCTGACTGCAGACATCGGGGGTCTACCAGGAAGGGTTCTCTTGAAAAGAGTTTTCTCTCTAGTTCCAGAAGAATGGAACCTACTCTCAAATTAAGGGTGGAAGCGGCAGCTGTCAAGGAAAGGCATAAAATACCCCTGACCAGAGGTTTTGTAAGGGAACTTCATATTTTTAGCAATTTGTAGACATCTTTTGGGCTCCCTGCTCTTCATGCAGGCAGTTCTGCTCCAGTGGGCACGCTGCTCAAAGGTGTCCTGTGGCTCATTGTTTGGTGCTTTTGGCTTTGGAACAAAAAGTGTCTTGTGTTCAGTGTGTGCCAGGACTAAAGTGGGTCGGTCTTTCTCTTTCTCTCTCTGTCTCTCTCTGTCTCTCTCTGTCTCTCTCTCTCTCTCTCTCTCTCCCTAGAGGCCAATTCTCCTTTCTTTCTGTCTCTGTCTCTGTCTCTCTCTGTCTCTCTGTCTCTCTGTTTCTCTGTCTCTGTCTCTCTGTCTCTCTCTATCCCTCCCCCTTTCCTTTCCCTTTTCCTCCCTTTCCTTCTCCCTCTCTTCTTCCCCCTCCTGTCCCTCCCTCTCTCCTTATCCCTACCCTTTTACACCCCCTCAGTCTCTCCCCCTCCCTTCTCCTTTACCTCCCTCCTCCTTATTCTTGGCCTTAGGAAGTACGAACAGAAACCTCTCAGCAAGTAAATGTTCAGGAAGGAAGTATGTTATGCCTGAGATGCTAACTGTACGATAACAACTGATTCCCTCAATCCAGTTTTGATTACAATTATGTTATCCAGTTATGGAAGAACCCTCACTTCTTCAAATGAATTTCTAAGTAATCCCTGGCTCATGTAGGTTGTGGGTAAGCAGACCTCCATCTTGGGGACGGAGTGGTAGCAAACCTGGGCAATTTAACCAGGCCACCTACCATGGTGTCTGTGATGGACTGATTCTTAGAGTTATAGTAGGTATTGATAAATAGGTGGAAATCTTTTCCAGGGATACTGGGAAAGCCCTCTTCCCCACCATTTCTAATTTCGTGTACTATTAGTCAGTGTACAGGAGTCCCAGGGAGACACTGACTGATCTTAGCAGTATACCTGATGCCCCAAGTTACTGCGGATGGTGTCTTAATGCTTTCTAGTATCCCACATTCTCAGCCACTGCCTATACCCCTCTCTCTTTCTCTCTGCTAAGTCCCTCTTGGCTTGCTCTTCCATCATGGTATCCCCCACACCCAGTGTTCACAGTCTCTGTAACTTTATTCCTGCCCCTGTGGTATCCCCCACATTCAGTGCCTTTGGTCTCTGTAGCCTCATTCCAGTCACACTTTTTTCTCCCAGGGCTTGGGTCCTGATTGACTTTGTCATTTCAGCTGCCTTTTCAACATTACTCCCTCACCTCCATGCCTCAGACAGATTCATGGAAAACAGAGACAGGCAAACAAAGGTCTGAGACAAATCCAGCCCACCACCTGTTTGTGTTCAACCCACAAGCTAAGAATGGTTAGTACATTTATAAGTGGTTAGACGCATAGCCATGGAAGGATATTTTGTGACATGTGGTTAATTACACGAGACTCGGATTTCAGTGTCTATAGATAAAGTTTGGCCAGAAAATAGCCATGCTCATTTGTTTACATACTGTCTGTGCCAGCTTCCACACTACTCCTGAAGTGTGTGGTTACTCAGACACTGTATGGTCCGCAAAGTCTAGAATAGCTCCTATCTAGCTCTTTGCAGAAAAGACTTAGCAAAGTGTACAAAGCAAGGTCAAACCATTTCTGTAATTGAGACCCCACAGGGGGCATTTCAGAAGCCCCATAATGAAGTTTAGGTCCCTTCACATGGCTATGAAGGACCTCTGAGATCTACCAATGCACCATGCTTGTCTCTCTCCTTTGCTGGACTGGCATTGAAGAGGAAGAAAAGAGAGGTGGTCAAGGGTAAGGAGAAAAGAGAAGGAAAGAAGGGAAAGAGGGAGAGAAAAAGGGGGAGAAAGAACAAGGATCAAAAGAAGACATAGAGAAAAGAAATAGAAAAGGAAGACATAGAGAAAAGAAATAGAAAAATGAGGGGCATGAAAAGAGGAGGAGGAAGTGAGAAGGAAGAAGAGAAAGAGAAAGGGGACAACAAATGGAATAAATAGGAAAACAAGAAGAGGAGGAAGAAAATGATATAGAGGGAAGGAGGAAGGAAGAAGAAAAAAGGAAAGAAAGGGAAGACACAAAATAGAATAGAAGAAAGATGAAGAAGGAGGAAGAGGTGGAGAAGGAGAGGGAGGAGGGGAGAAGGGGAGGAGGAGGAGAGAGGAGGAGGAAAAGAAGGAAGAAGAGGAAGATGTGTAGGAGGAGAAGGAAGAGAAGAGGAGAAAGAGGAAATGGAAGGGAAGGGGAAGAAACAAAAGGAGACATGAAAGAGACAATATAGAAACAAGCCCGGCCTTTCCAGTGACCCGAACCATATACAACCCACTTAAAAATTCACTAAAACAGAACAAAACAGTGCAAACCAAAAAAACGTAACCATAGGATATCAATGGAAATCATTGTCCTTTTGCTCTATGTTTTTGACCTGGCATCTTTTTCTTGCATTGGGTTTCCTTCCCATTTCAGTTTCCTGGCTCCTGCCCTTGCCCTAGGCCACCATGTATGGTGTGCTGTGTAGGGTGCTCTCCTGTGAGCACACCACTGTGTTTGTTGTAGTATCAGTGACATAGTTTGGTTTTCCTTAAGGGACTCTAGCACTTAAATATACAGCATTGTCTTATTCAACTTCGGATTTCAGGGTATGTATTTAAAGGGAGAGCGAGGTCTGGAGGAGATGTCTAGACTGGGTAGGAGCACTTGCTATGGAAGTAAGAGGCCTTAAATTCAAATCCCTAAGCTTCAGGCTCAGTGAGAGACCCTTTCTTTAAAAAAATAAGGTGAAGTATTGTGGAGGAAAACACCAAATGTTCTCCTTTGTCCTCCACTATGAGTGTATAGGTGTGAACCTCTGCACAAACATACATTCATAAAGTAACAGAACACACACACACACACACACACACACACACACACACACTTACACACACACACACTTACACACACACACACTTACACACACACACACACTTACACACACACCACTACTGAGTGCATGTAATAATGAGAACACGAGCTAAGTCAGCCACTCCACAGCAACAGGAAATGCTCACGGGTGTGAGGGATGCACCCTTTCCTTATCCTCTTTGTATCTTAAAATAATTGTGTGTTATTTCTCGAGTGTTCCATCCAAGTTTCTTTAGAACCAGCTCATCTTGTTCTCCTTTGGCTGGAAGGAAAGGCAGGTGAGAAGGATCATCTCCAGTTTGTAGATGGGTCGTAGATGAGAAAACAGTGTTAGCAGGAAATGGCCTGTGGAAGCCAGGAGTCAGACACTGGAAAACCATTCTGTCCCCATGGAACCACTGCACCTTCAGGTCTATCTCATCACAGTGTTGTGCATCTATCTGGCATCAGGCTTCCAGCTTGACCTTTAAAGTCCCAATCCAAACAAGTCCCAACCTGACTCCAGGAGCTGGGATTGAACTGCTGAGAATAGTATACTAGACTCTGAATCCTCATAGTGGTGTGGCAGCAGGCTCAAAGAAGAAAAAGGAGAGAGACCTAGCCAGTCACAGTGCAAGAGCATGCCCGGGATTTTCACATCAAGCAGATGTTTCTTCCCATGCTACAGAAGGTCAACAGACACCTGCCCACTGGAAGGCTCAACGTACCAAGGCTAGCCACTCCAGAACCCATGGACATCCTCTACTCTTCCAAGGAGAGATGGAGCTGGGAAGGGATTGTACTAAAAATTGAACGGAGGTCTTGGAGAAGAAAGAATGTTGCTGTTCATTACCACCCTCGCTGTAAGTCTCCATTTGGGTCTTTTTTCCCTGGTGGACTATTTGGCTGAGAACTCCCAGCTCATGATAAGGGAAACAAGTCATAAGAGCAAGCTTAATATATCCTACTGTCCCATGCTTTGCAGTTTTCTCCAGACACTCTGCTGGCACATCTTCTCCATAAAATAAATCCTACCATCTCTGTGTATCACAGCAGGGGGAACGGGGGCTAGGAGAAGTGAAGGAGCCTCCATATGACTGCATGACTGGGACGTGGGACAGTGAGCATGGGTCTCTGCCACCTTGGGGTGCCCAGATCTTAGACACAATCACTGGGAAACTCTGTCTTAGACAAAAGGAGCATAATGCAAATAATTAAGAGCTGGGCATGGTGGTACAGGCCTTTAATTCCAGCACTTGGGAGGCAGAGGTAGGTAGATCTATGTGAGTTTGAGGCCAGCCTGGTCTACAAAGTGAGTCCGAGACAGCCAGGGCTTTGTTACATAAACCCTATCTTGAAAAATAAAACAAAGCAGAACAACAAACAAAAATATTAAGTTTTTTATGTATCTTTTTGCCATTAAAATATTCTCATATGTATCTATGTGTGTACATTGTTGGGAATGGAAGATAATATTGCTTCAAGGGTATATGTTATTTATTTTAAAAATTTTGTCACAAAATTCCCAGCTTGAGGAGGGAGACTTTATCTTATACAAATGAATAAGGCATCTTCCTCTTTTGACTTTTGCAAAGACAGTGACAAGTATTATTTCTTACATTCATACCCTTCCAGATATAAATGTGAAAAAGAGAAATAATTAAAAGATAGCCTTGTGTTTTCTAATATGCTGTTGTTCAGTTTTATTTAAAAATAATCTACTGAAAGTTATAGCCATGAAGAGTGGTTCTCGGTCAGCACTATCAGCTTCTGAATCTCCCTCAGGAATGACACCTGTCATGGCTGCTCCCAGCTCCCATGCTCCTTAGGAGGCAGCCGGGCCACCCAGACTTGTCGGCTTTCAGCTTAGGATCCTCCGGCACCAGGAGATTGTATGTACACTGGGTGTAACTCGAGCATGTGAAAACTCAAAGTCATCCCCACAGTGACACACTTCCTCCAAGAAGGCCACTTCTACTCTAACAAGGCTGTACCTCCTAACAGAGTCACTTCCTATGGGCCAAGCATATTCAAACACATGAGCTTCTGTAAAATTGATCGAGAGGGGAAACCACAGAAAGTGGTTGGTTGTAGTTGTATAGTGGTTAAGGACTATGACAAAGAATCTCAGGCCAAGGATGCTATCGAGGAATACTTCAAATACAAGAAAGAAAGAAAGAAAGAAAGAAAGAAAGAAAGAAAGAAAGAAAGAAAGAAAGAAAGAAAGAAAGAAAGAAAGAAAGAAAGAAAGAGAAAGAAAGAAAGAAAGAAAGAAAGTAAGTAAGTTTTTGGCTCATTTAAAGAAAAGAAATCAAATTTTCATTTGTATCTCAGGCAAAATATATAATTTTGTCAAAGCCCAAGAAAGAGTGTTGTACTGGCTTAAAACAAACACTTCCCTTCTAGGCAAGGCCCTCCTGGGAGGCAAGGTATGTATTAATTTTAAAAAATGCCAAGGACAATTTTTATAAAATTATGTAAATATTGGGTTGAGGGATGTCTCAGATTAAGTGGTTTCCATTCAAGCATGAAAACCTGAGATCAGACTCTCAACAACCATGTAAAAGAGCCAGGTGTACACTTCCTCCAACAAGGCCACATCCACTCCAAAAAGGTCACACCTCCTAACAGTGCCACTCCCTATGGGCCAAGCATTCAAACACATGAGTCTATGAGGGCTGTTCCTATTCAAACCAGCACACCTGCGGAAATAATAGGAGTTGTGAACTTTGTAGACATTAGTGAGACTCTTCTCTTCTTTCCATGAGTCTTTTTGTTTTTCCTTTTTCTGCCCAGGTTGAAATCTGGTACCCACAGATAGTCAATAAATAATGAGTGGAGTGAAGGAATGGCAGTTCCTGATGGGATGTCCAGACCGTTCTAGATGGCTGCCTCCGTCCTTATAAAGGGGTGTTGGACATCTGATGGACATGATAAGATTACAAAGTTTCTAAACATGACCTCACTGTCTGTATATCTCTTCATTATTTATGTGCACTTTCTTGATGACCTCATCAGTCTCCTGACTTTAAATACTACTTGTGCATGGGCAAGTCCTCCACCTCTCTTTCTCTCTCTATGTGTCTTTGAACCCCTGGACTGTGTGTCTATTGGTCCACCAGGTAACTGATTAGATGCTTAGGAGGAATCGCATTCATGGATTCTAGCATGTCCTGTACAGTCCCCTGATTCCCCTTGGAACCTGTCTCTCCCTCATTCCTGCACTGCTCCCCAGTAAAGGCAACTCCCTTCATTCTTTTCCTGAAATGCTAGCTTCTAACCATTGTCCCCCAAGACCAAGTTGGTTACCACAGCATTTATTCTATCAGCTTAGGCTCCTTAAACTGTTAAGTGTGATAAACTGTCATTAAAAAAAAGAAAACCAAAACCAAAACCAAAACACCATGTAAAGGTAATTAAAGGTCTCCATGGATGATAAAGGTTAAAACACAAATGTGTCATCTGTTTCACATACTAGCCTTAGAATTAATTAAATGAGACTGTTTCCTTCTTAGATGTTGGTGTTTGCTTAGAGACAGGTAGTTTGTTTTGTTTTATTAATTTAGACACTCTGAGGAAAGGTATGAGTTGGATGTTGGCACTGACCTTTGAAAACTACACTGACATCAGAGAGGATGACAGAGGGGAAGACACTAAGGAAACTTCATCTGCTCCTCTCCTCTCCATGTAGGAAAGTGGTCAAGCCAAACTCTACTTTGGTTGTCCATATTTTAGACTGCACTGAGCTAGATTTCAAGGCTGAGGCGCCCCTGTACCATTCAGAAGACCTTTCTGTCCCTTGTCTTCAAGTGGAAGCAGAGCACACAAAACATAACCACACCAATGCCGCCACACTAATGCTTTTCCAAGAAAGATGAATTGTCTGGATTCTCCCACTCCACTCCCTTGCCAAAGGAGGTATCGTGTCCTCAGGTCTCCTCACAAGTAGCCTGGGGTTCTCAGTGGCCACACAGTGACGATTCACTGATGCAGAGCGTTTATTATACACCAGACATTGTTTTGAATGGTTTACAGCATTGGGCCAGGACTGTGGTACCATTAGGTGTCTGTTTTATAGCTCTGAGATGTGATTCAGTGGCTTACCACAGCCACCTGGCGATTACAGCAAATGGTGGAGCCAGGATTTCGACCCAGGCAGTCTGGCTCCTCATCCCTGGTCTTACTCACTGCCTCCTCATGAGAAATCATGACGACTGCTCTTGCAAGGAAGACGGTGCCAGGCTGTTACTTCACATGGGGGAAAAGGAGAGAGCTTCAGGGGCATTGAGAATTCCAGGGTATCTTTTCTTCCAACATTGTCCTTTTTATCTCTCTCTTTCTCTCTCTCTCTCTCTCTCTCTCTCTCTCTCTCTCTCTCTCTCTCTCTCTCTCTCTGTCTCCTGTCTCCACCCCCGCCACAGACACACATACACACATGATAAACTATGTAAACAAGCTAGCATTCTCTCCTGTGTTTTCAGTTAGTGGAGAGACTACAGAGAGCCTTATCCCTGGAACCACGCTATCTATTTCCCTGAGGGTGACACATTACTGTGTCTTCAGAATAAGCAACAGTGATGTTGAAATGACACATCGAGGGCAGTGGTGAAACAGGTCAAGCCTCAGGTCATAAAGTGAATGAAAGGAGAAAAATCCAATGGTGAAGCAGAGAGGGGCTTAGGACCTGGCCGGAAACTGGAAGCAGGTAGGGACATCATAGTGAGGACCCAGGGTTGGCAGTGTCGGTTAGCTGCTCATAGGGCACCTGTGTTGGAAGATTGTTAGACCAGCCTGAAGTTCCGTGCTTAGGTACCTGAGAATGCTTGGCTTCAGTTGGCCATTAATGCCCTAAGTATTTAATGAGGCTCTACTAAGGTCTACGATAATTGTAACTGGATGCTCTTTTATTATTGAAATATCCCAGATCTTAATGAACTTCATGCTAAAGATATTAAGAAGGAAATACCATATCTGCCCATTATGTGTAATATCTGTGCATGCTCAGCCCCAGCAGCTAAGGGCCAGAGCCCTTATTCACTGTTTCTCTGATGATGAATGCTATGTTATCATTTACACCAAAGGGCAGATGCTTGAAACTGGTAGAACAATGGAAGGAACTGGAAGAGTATGTTTCTCTAGAGATATTTCCAAATGGGGAGAGAATACAGACTGGGTAGTTTGAATTCTGGCTTTGGTATTTTGTACCTGTGTGTACAGGGCAACGAATTAGCACCCCCCCAGCCTCATTTTCTTTGTTTGTAAAATACAGTGAAAATTGAGACTCTGTCTCAGAAAAATAAGGTGGACACTGACCTCAGGTCTTCACAGAGATGCACAAGCATGTATCCCCCCCTCACACATACACACACACACACACACACACACACACACACACACACACACACACACATACCATCTTTACCCTTAGGTTAATAAATAACATAATTAAAATTAGTTTTAGTTATTTCCTCTCACATAACAATTCCTACGACATTAGGGATTTCCCTCCCCTCCAGTGCAAATGCCTGGCTGGGCACATGGACATATATTATGAACACGCTTCTATGCTAACTCATAATTTTTACATAAAACAAGACCGTACTATCTATAATATTCTACACTCTTGTTTCTGCTTGACTTGTGGCCACTGCTTAATAATCTGTCTTTGAGAAGGCTGTTTACTGATGGCTGTATTCAGAAATGTTCAGAGGCAGTTTATTTATCTGCCCTATTTTATGTGAAATGCAAAATATTTTCTTTTGTGTTTTTATAAAATGTTGTAAGAGACTTTCTTATAGGTTAATTTGTAAACTATTTCTCTATTGTTTTTTATGTTTAATTTTTTATTAGATATATTCTTTATTTACATTTCAAATGATTTTCCCTATCCTAGTCCCCCACTTAAAGTCCCATAAGCCATCTCCCCTCCCCCAATCAATCCCCTCCCGCTTCCCTGTCCTGGTATTCCCCTATACTGCTGCATCGAGCCTTTCCAGGACCAGGGGCCTCTCCTCCCTTTAATGTCCAACAAGGCCATCCTCTGCTGCCTATGCATCTGGAGCCATGGGTAACACCATGTGTACTAACTGGTTGATGTTTTTGTCCCTGGGAGCTCTGGGAGTACTGGGTGGCTCATATCATTGTTCTTCCTATGGCACTGCTAACTGTCAACTCCTTGGATCCTTTCTCTAGCTCCCCCACTGGGGACCCTGTGCTCAGTTCAATAGCTGGCTGAGAGTGTCCCCCTCTGTATTTGTCATGCACTAGCAGAGCCTCCCAGGTGACAGCTATATCCAGCTCCAGTCAGCAAGTACTTGTAGGCATCGATAATAGTGTCTGGGTTGTGTAACTGTATATGGGATGAATCACTAGGTAGGGTAGTCTCTGGATGGTCTTTCCATCAGTCTCTAATACACACTTTATCTCTGTATCTCCTTCTATGGGTATTTTGTTCCCCCTTCTAAGAAGGACCAGAGTATCCATACTTTGTTCTTCCTTCTTCTCGGGCATCATTTGATATGTGCATTGTGTCTTAGGTATTCCAAGCTTCTGTGCTATTATCCACTTATCAGTGAGTGCATACCATGTGTGTTCTTTTGTGATTGGGTTACCTCACATAGGATGATATTTTCCAGTTCCACCCATTTGCCTAAGGATTTCATGAATTCATTGTTTTTAATAGCTGAGTAGTATTACATTGTGTAAATATAATACATTTTCTGTATTCATTTCTTCATTGAGGGACATCTGGGTTCTTTCCAGCTTCTGGATATTATAAATAAGGCTGCTTTAAACATAGTGGAGCTTGTGTCCTTATTACATGCTGGGGAATCCTCTGGGTATATGTCCAGGAGTGGTATAACAGGGTCCTCCAGTAGTATCATGCCCAGTTTTCTGAGGAACCGCCAAACTGATTTCCAGAGTGGTTTGACAGCTTTCAATCCCATCAGCAGTGGAGGAGTGTTCCTCTTTCTCCACATCCTCTCTGACACCTGCTGGCACCTGGATTTTTGATCTTAGCCATTCTGACTGGTGTGAGGTAAAATCTCAGTGTTGTTTGGATTTGCATTTTCCTGATGAATAAAGATGTTGAATATTTCTTTAGGTGCTTCTCAGCCATTCAATATTCCTTAGGTGAAAATTCTTTGTTTATCTCTGTACTCCATTTTTTAATAGGGTTATATGGCTCTCTGGAGTCTACCTTCTTGAGTTCTTTGTATATATTGGATATTAGCCATCTGTCAGATGTAGGGTTGGAAAAGATCTTTTTCCAATTTGTTGGTTGCCCTTTTGTCCTATTGATAGTGCCCTTTACCTTACGGAAACTTTGTAATTTTATGAGTTCCCA
Organism: Tokudaia tokunoshimensis; assembly: GCA_036184795.1. Taxonomy (NCBI): domain Eukaryota; kingdom Metazoa; phylum Chordata; class Mammalia; order Rodentia; family Muridae; genus Tokudaia; species Tokudaia tokunoshimensis. The sequence continues at coordinate 67,628,735 of BTHU01000013.1, forward strand.
TTTGTCAAATCTTGATCTTAGAGCATAAGCTATTGGTGATTTAATCAGGAAATTTTCCCCTGTGCCCATGTGCTCAAGCCTCTTCCCCAGTTTCTTTTCTATTAATTTCAGTGTGTCTGGTTTTATGTGGAGGTCCTTGATCCACTTGAACGTGAGCTTAGTACAAGGAGATAAGAATGGATTTGCATTCTTCTGCATGCTAGCTGCCAGTTGAACAAGTACCATTTGTTGAAAAGGCTATCTTTTTTCCATTGGATGGTTTTAGCTCCTTTGTCAAAGATCAAGTGACCATAGGTGTGTGGGTTCATTTCTGGTTCTTCAATTCTGTTCCATTGATCTACCTTCCTGTCACTGTACGAATACCATGAAGTTTTTAACACAGTTGTTCTGCAGTACTGCTTGAGGTCCTGGATACTAATTTCCCCAGAAGTTCTTTTACTGTTGAGAATAGTTTTAGCTATCCTGGGTCTTTTGTTATTCCAGATGAATTTGAGAATTGCTCTTTCTAACTCTCCTGGGTCTTTTGTTATTCCAGATGAATTTGAGAATTGCTCTTTCTAACTCTATGAAGAATTGAGTTGGTATTTTGATGGGGATTGCATTGAATCTGTATATTGCTTTTGGCAAGATGGCCATTTTTACTATATTAATCCTGCCAATCCATGAGCTTGGGAGATCTTTCTGTCTTCTGATGTCTTCTTTGATTTCTTTCTTCAGAGACTTGAAGTTCTTGTCATACAGATCTTTCACTTGTTTGGTTAGAGTCACACCAAGATACTTTATATTGTTTGTGACTATTGTGAAAGATGTCATTTCCCTAATTTCTTTCTCAACCTGTTTATCCTTTCAGTATAGGAAGGCTACTGATTTGTTTGAGTTAATTTTATATCTGGCCACTTTGCTGAAGTTGTTTATCACCTGTAGGAGTTCTCTGGTGAAATTTTTAGGTCGCTTAAGTATACTGTCATATCATCTGCAATAGTGATAATTTGACTTCTTTCCAATTTGTATCCCTTTGACTTCCTTTTGTTGTCTAATTGCTCTGGCTAGAACTTCAAGTACTATATTGAATAAATATGGAGAGAGAGAGAGAGAGAGAGAGAGAGAGAGAGAGAGAGAGAGAGAGAGAGGGAGAGGGAGAGGGAGAGGGAGAGGGAGAGGGAGAGGGAGAGGGAGAGAGAGAGAGAGAGAGAGAGAGAGAGAGAGAGAGAGAGAGAGAGAGAGAGAGAGAGAGAGAGAGCAGCCTTGTCTAGTCCCTGATTTTAGTGGGATTGCTTCAAGTTTCTCTCCATTTGGTTTGATGTTGGCTATTGGTTTGTTGTATATTGCTTTTACTGTGTTTAGGGATGGGCCTTGAATTCCTGTTCTTTCCAAGACTTTTAACATGAAAGGATGCTGAATTTTGTCAAATGACACTCAACGTTGTCGTTTGACTTAAACAGATGCATGCATTCACCCCTCCACACACACATATCTACCAGCATGCACACATGTACACCCACAAATTAAATCCCCACCTGCTATGGGTTAGTGTTTTTATTCATGGGTGGTCATTGGGATTTGCATATCAGTAACAGTAAGTTTCACTTAAAAGCAATCTTGTAATTATTTTTCCGGGGCATGATGTCATGTCTTTGAAATATGCAAGTGCATTTACCATACCTCTCTCTTCCATCTGCATCTTCACCTGGTGCACATGTGCTGTGGGATATGCACTGCAAAGGTGTTCTGGACACAGAAGGATTATTTTCTCGCCAATATTAAATGTAGCCTCAGCTATTCAAAGCAAAACTTACCAAATTGAACAATTATTTGCAATGACAAGAGGGATCTTAACCCCCTTCAGGCAAATGGGAGGTTGTTGCATGTCCACATGTTCCTCTGTGATAACTCTGGGCCTGAGTGGTCACACGAGGAGGCATTTCACCATGGCAGAGGGGACCTCAGCCCACAGATGTAGATTTGGCATCCATGAGGCAGACAGCCTGTTTGAACAAGACTGGTTCCAGAGAAATGGCTACAATGCAAATACAGGGAGCAGGCCAGGGAGCAGGATGATTTAATTACTTAGAAGCCTGGCCCTGCCATTGCAGCTGTTGAGGGAACCTGTCACAGTCAGTTTGCCCAGGACCCAGGGTCAGATGTGTTTCCAAGCTGACATCTGGGCCTCAGGACAGCCAATGATATTCTACCTGGGGAACAGTAGGGTCTTCACTAGCTAGCAATTAAGGGCAAAGGAGGGTCACTCTATATAAGAATAATCCCTACACCAGGAAATGAACTGGGAAAGGAAGAGGTGCCGGCTTCCACTTAGATAACCATCTCTTAGCCAGGCCTCACTAGTGTGGAACATTTTGATGTTATTCACTAGGGACCCAAACACAACCAAGACATTTCCTTCCCGAGTTTACTTTCAAATAGCTTTTCTTTTAAAAGTCACATTGAAGAACTAGAAACAAATGGCGTCATTCCGCCCAGATTTATTTTAGGAGCAATGGAGGGTTGATTTTCGATGAGCTCATGCCTTCAAAACCAGAGTCTGAATAACGGCGAGTGTTAGGAGCTATGGAAGATACTATTGTGTTCTCCTTAAGTCACATGAGAAAGGGGTGAGAAGAAGAATAAAATGATTGACAGAAAAAGGCGAGGTATTGCACTCCATTGTGGGTATCAGGGTGTGCTCATATGTGCATGTGGAACCCAGGGGTCAATGTGGAGATGTCTTTTTCAGTGACTCTCCTATCTCTCTTGGGACCAGGAATTCAGCAGTTAAGTTAGTTAGCTGGCCAGCAAGCCCCAGGGCTCCTCCCATTGCTGCCTCCCCAGTACCACAGGTGTGTGCCACCATTCTTGGCTTTTTATATGAGTCCTGGGAATCAAACCTGTATCTTCACAAGGGTGCTGCAAGCATTTTCCTAACTAAGCATTTTCCTAATCTTCCCAGACCATGTTGAGATTTTTGGTACCCAATGACAAATAGATACATTAGATTAATTTCTAAAAGGTCTAGGGAGATGCTCAGAGAAGACAGGGACTCGGTCCTAAGGATACATTCTTCCTGAGTCATGTATCTGGGCCTGGTCTTAGAAAACAGTGACAAATGTTCTCTCTGCCTGTGATTGTTCAAAATGGATGTGCCACAGGCAGACCTAGAGTCCGTTCGCAAGTACTCCCTGACACAAGAGGGCTGCCCAGAGATGATCAAAGCTACTGGGGAAAATGTTTGATTCTGTCTGGGGAATCAAGCCGTGCTGACTTGTTCTAGGGAATCACAGACTTTCATGAGCCCCCAACAGACACCCTCCCATGGACGCCCATGATTTATGCTGCGCCATAACTCCATTATACTGGCTCAGTAGAAGCAGCTGTCCCCTGAAGTTATTAAAACTGCTCATTTCTTCTCAGCACCCCATGGTGCGGAGTTTCCATAGCGAAAGAGAAAATAGCTGTTTTCCTTTCCACGCCTCTAGCCTGGGGTTCAATTTCCATGGCCTGAATAATACACAGAGTTTCGAGAAACAGGGGCAGCAGCATTTAAATCTTCCTTGACCAAAGGCTTGGAGTATGAATAATTTGCAATGTAGGATTTCTAAAATATTTATTTACCTACATCGTTTTCCATTTTCATCCTGCAGAGAGGCAAGAGGTAGACTGGGGTTTCAAAATCCACCCCCAAGAAGTAGATGCGACCTGGGTTGCTCCCACTTAGCAGAAACCTAGGGATGAGCAGATGGTTCCCCAGGGGAATCTGGGAAGATGTTGGCCTCCTGAGTTTCAGGGAATAAGAATATGGCTTGCTCTATACCATTTAGATTGATGTACCTATGCTGAGCTCATTGGTTAGTTTAGCTTCTCTATAGTCCCACAGCTAGATAAAAGGAAAACAGCTACAGGCCTATTTATGTTTTGAGATGTGGATATCAGAAATACCTAAGTGTTTAGCATTTGTTTTGAGACAGGATCTCATGTATTACAGGATAGTCTTGAACTCTCTGTGGGACCATGTAACATTAGATTTATTCTCCTGCCACTAACCTCCTAATTGCTAGGATTATGGGAGAGTACATTCAGGCCTAGTTTAAGCAGTTCTGGGGGTGAACACCATAGATTTTTTTTTACATGGTAGGTATTTTAGTGTGCTTTCTGTTGTTGTAACAAACATCATGACCACACATAACTTAGGGAAGGAAAGGGTCTATTTCATCTCATAGGTCCATCACTGAGAGAAGAAATCAATGCAAGGAACTCAAGGCAAGAACCTGGAGGCAGGAATGGAAACGGAAGCCATAGAGGAATACTGCTAACTGGCTTGCTCTCCAGGGCTTGTTCGGCTTGCTTTTTCCTGCAAACCAGGACCACCTGCCTAGCGGTGGCACTACCCACAATGGGCTGGGCCCTCCCATACTAATTATTAACCAATAAAATGCCCCATAGACATACTCGCAGATCATTCTTATGGAAGTAACTCCTCAGTTCCTCTTCTCAGAAAAGTCTAGTTTGTTCCAAGTTGACAAAACAACAACAACAGCAGCCGCAATCACTACCCAGCACAGTTGACAAGCACTTTATCTCCTGAACTACCCCCTGGCTTTATTGTATCCAATCACTGAAGCTGTTCCTCTGCTTCACACTCAGTGTGCCTTCCTCTCAGATATTCTAATGGGTCTCTGTACTACACAGTCTATGGCTCTCTAGATTTCCAGAGCCCTAGTTATCTAAAAAAGCAGACAGGAGTAGAGCCCCTAGAGACCCTGTACTTTCCTTTTTAATAAAGTTCTCTCAGTTTGAGATTGCAGTGCAAGCTGGGTTCTCTAATGGCTCACACTAAGAGAGCCTGCTGTTTTACTTGGGTAAGCATATTGTAGGATCTGGGCTAAGAGTGGGCACCTGTAGAAGGGATGGGATGCAGTTGATGTAGGGAGACGGCAGCTGAGCCGTGAGTGTGGCAGAGCCTCACCAGGCCCACAGAGCACCATGGGATGCTTATGACTCTTCAAAGGGACCTGAGTCAACTTGGAGCTTTCTCTCCACGCTGTCCTCTGTACATATGGGTACCATGCATGCTCTCTTCTATCTTGAATGAGACACTTGTTTGTCTGTCATTTTCTTGACTTTTGCTTGATGTGGGAGGACCCATTCCACTGTGGGCAGTGCTACCTTTGGACAGGTGGTCATGGGAGGTTTAAGAAAGGTAGCTAAACATGAGCCTGAGAACTGACCAGTAGGCAACATCATGTTGTGGAATCGTTACCTAGGACTGCTGGCTGGAGGCAACTTTGAGGTCTTAGGGGCCCCGCATGGGGACAGAGTTTCCATTTCAATGCTTGCTTTTCTTCCATTCCCTTTCTTTCTACTTTTTCTTTAAGGGTCAGGAAAATTGCTAACAGAAACTGTGGAGGGCCAAGATGAATGACCTGTGTAGCTTCCTTGGATAAGGTTTTCCAAAGTATGTGTGGCCTGCAGTATGAGCCCTGGGGCATCCCAGGATGGGTGCCATGAAGCCCTTCTCAAGTCAGCTCTTGAGATCAGAACTGAAACCATTAAGCAATGGGGGGACTGGAAAATGAGTGATAATTTTTCATCTATTTAGAAGTGACAAGGATGAACTAAAGAGATGACTTGGCTTACTGCTCTTGCAGAGGACCAAGGTCGGTTCCAAGCACCATACTGAACAGCTTACAACTGTCTCTGACTACAGCTCTGGGCGAATCTGACTCTCTTTATTGTCTTCTATGGGCCCTGCACTCATGTACACATACACATGCATACATACACATATCTGCTCATTCATACAGATACAGAGACACACACCCAAACATGTACAGACATATGTACACACTGACACAGATATACACATGCAGGCATGGACACACATATACACGTGCAGATAGGGAACAGAGACCCACCAAAGGTTCCTGAAGGTTTTCCACATACTTGGTAGCTCAGAAACCGATTGAATGGAGACTGGATGTTGGAGCAATGAGTTTAAAGGGAAACTTATTTGGAAAAATTTGGTATGAAAAGGGAAGGAATAGTAAAATCAAGAATAAATCAAGACAGCAATCCAGAGCCAGATGCCCAAGGGCTCCAAAATCCAGTGACAAAGAAGTCAGGCCAGATCCATAGCCAATGTCTTCCGTCAGATCCTCTTTCTATTACAGAGACCCTTGAAGGTCCTATGTCTTTCCAGATATCACATTACTTCATCTCTTCCTTCCCTTTCCTTTCCCCCTCTTGCTCCTCCCTTCACCTCTCCTTCTCCCCGCTCCTTCCCCTCTTTACCCTCCCCTAGGGACTGGATTTTCTTTGGTGCTGGTGTTGGAGCTTGGTGCTGGGGGTGGGTGGGGAGGTTGCCTGTTTCTCAGAATTCTGGTTTAGCTAGTCTAAGTCTAGAGCCCAAAGTGTCCCACAGAAACTTATCTCTGAGACTCTAGAGACCAATTCTTGTCTGTCTACTTTCAATATAGCTTGTGTTATAGGCACGGCTGAATGAGTCACTAGTTGTGTGACCTTTGGATTTTCTGACTTCCTGTCAATCATAATTCAGGTTCAGCTGACAATTAAGTTTACAGGTGGCCTGGGTCCCACTGATGACTTGTCCAGGATAATGGCTGTGCATGTTCATTTATCTGTGTCTAACTTTCAGATTGCCTTAAATGTCTGATTCTAACATACAGGACTCTTGCTTTAGAGCAATACCCCTGCACTTTGATTTTATTTGGACAAAATTTGAAGTTTAAAAAAAATTTGTGTGTGTCTGTGTATGTGTGTGTGTGTGTGTGTGTGTGCATGTGTACATGTGCACGCACATTCATGAGTAGCCTTCTGAACAAGGATATGAATAGTGTTTATGTGGACGTTGGTCTTCAAGTACCTTCTAGTTTTTGAGACAATGTCTCTCATCAGTTTAGAATTTCACCACATGAGCTGAGCTAGTTGGCCTGTGAGTTTCCAAGGAACCTCCTGTCTCTGCCTCCCTTCTCATTGCAGAGACTACAGCAGTAGGCTCTTCACAGGTACTACTTCTACAGCTCTGAACTTGGCTCATCATACTTTTAAGGCAAGTGTTTTGCCAACTGAGACACCTCCCCTGCTCCAGAAGTTGAAATCTTTGAATGTATCCTTTTTCATTAAATCTGTTGATCAATTGGCATTCGTAGATTATTCTGTGAGTACTAATGGCTGCTCAGTTTCCACAATATATAATGCCCAGGTTCTCACTCATGTATTTGTTGTACAGACTATAAACTGCCCCGTACAGTTGATAACAGCTACAGTGAACAAATGATGTACAAACTAGATGTTAACTTTAAGCGTGGTGATTTCAAAGCTGCAGGAGTCATCGTGGCCATGAGAGCCATGTGGCACTCACAACACTAGTATCTCGTGGCCCTTGAACTCCAGTATATCTATCACCATCACTAAGCACTGCCTATTGCATCTCAGAGAACAAGCAGGCAAGATAACCTGCATTAGACAAAAGGCCTGTAGAAGGGCTCAGCATAGAAGGGAGGGGAAGAGACAAGAAAGCTGAGCTACCCTGGATGTAGGGAACCCACACAGGAAGCTCAGCCTCTTCTTGCCCTTTGTCTTGGGTACACCCCTCAGGCTTGACAGGGGGACCTTTTAATCCCTGATCACCTCCCACCCATTGAATCCATTTCTCTTGATATTCCAGGGTTGTGTGCTTGGAGAGCGCTCTCTCTCTCTCTCTCTCTCTCTCTCTCTCTCTCTCTCTCTCTCTCTCTCTCTCTCTCTCTCTCCTCTGTAAGAAGATCTTTTTGAAAGGATCCTTTAAGAATACCCTTTCACATCGCTTCTTGACCTTTTGGCTAAGATCAAGTGAAGAATACCCTTTCACACAAGAAGAGTATGCCCAATGAAAATAGGGTGATTTTTTTTTGTGGATATTAAAGTGTCAAGTAACTAGAAAAAAGGAACTCTTGTGTCTCTGTATCTATGTGTGTGTATGTCTGTGTATATATTTGTACATGTGTCTGTGTCTCTGAGTGTATGTGTTTATCTGTAGAGTTGTCTGTCTGTGTGTCCCTGTGTCGATGAGTATATTTTTATGTGTGTATTTCTGTATGTGTATATTTGCCTCTTTCTGTGTGTGTCTCTCTGTATCTGAGTGTGTGTACACATGTGTGTTTGTGTGGATGTTTCTGTGTTTCTCTCTCTCTCTCTCTCTCTCTCTCTCTCTCTGTGTGTGTGTGTGTGTGTGTGTGTGTGTGTGTGTGAAGGGGATGGCATGTGCACTATTTTAAAAAGCAAAAAGAAAAAGAGCCAGGCCCACCTCCAGCACAGTCCCCAGCAGCCCCTGCCTCTCCCCTCCTGCCAGCCTCTCCCCTCCTCAAAGCACTATTATCCTCTAACTTGAGAAGCTTTATGGGCAGGAAAGGGCAAAGCCACTGGGTGGCTGAGAGGCCCAGGACTCTGATGGCCATTTGGGTAAATGCAGGCAGGGAGGCTGGCCCATGGTTCCCCAGGGCAAGTCAGTGTCCCTGCCTCCTTCCAGGGCATCTTTGAGGAATTCTCTTCTGTTTCTGGTGGCTATGACAGCTATTGTGAGCAGTTTGGGGCAGGGCTGATTAAGCCCCTGAGCCTCAGTGAGCTCCAAGAACTATGGGGGACAGACTGTCAATGTCACTCAGGCCAGGCTTTACTGAAGGCATGAATCACACAATAGGCTGGGTTTCTCCCAGGGAAAGGTCAGCAGCTGCCCCATCCTCTTCCTTTCCTTAGTGTGATTTGGTTGATTTGTAGTGACCTGCCTATATCTAGTGGTCTTTTCTTTAGATGATCACTGGCTACACATTGGTTACTTTCTCGTTTTCCACCCCAGCACATCCACTGTGGCCTCCCTTGGTTCTGGTTCCAGGTAGATTCTATTTTCAGGTTAAAAGATGTGCAAGTCACATCCCTTAGGTTAATGAATTTATAACCCGGGCTCTGGCCGGATGGCTGGCTACTGCCACACTTGGGATCTATGTAAAATCCTAGTCAAGGGATGAGGATGCCCCCACCCCACCCCTGTTGCCCACCAGCCCCTTCCCTTTCCCCACCTCCTCTTTCCCAGCCCTTTTTATTTGGGGCGAGCAAAGTAGTTAAAAACGTCAAACTCACAGTATGCACTGTCAACGACACAATGAGAGGCCTGAAATAAAATCCTTCAAGTTCACAGTGATACTTTATACTTACATTGGGCCTTTCATCAAGAGCCTTCCAGTGTTTGAGCAAGCATTAACCCTTTCTATGCCCACTGGGGCTATACCAGGTGCCCCATCCCAGGAGAGAAGACTACTGACTAAGGAGATAACTCTTTTTCTTGGAAGAAATCCCAGGCAGATTCTCAAAGGCGGAAATTCATATCTCTCCAGGCAGATCTGTCCTCTCTCCAAATGTCCTCAGTGCCCTGTTTGAATCCCTAACCCAGTAAACAGTTGGTATATGTATTGAAGACATCAGCAAGCAGCCTTTACTTGTCTAATAGTGAAAGAGAAAGCTTCTGCTATCGTGATCTTTGATACATCATTACGTGGCTACCATGAGTTACAGAAGTTGGCCTCCTGATGTTTACTTTAGGGTTTGCTCTTATTTTGGTTTAATTTATAAATGTGGGCCACCTAACATCTGCATTCACTGAGGCCTGGGAACATATTTATCCAATTATCCTTGGGACTGTTGCTTGGCACACATCTCGGCCTTTCTGAGTTTTATTTTGTGTACCTACTTTGTGTCAGAGATAATCTGTGGTGGGAAATGGGTAGCAGGAGATTCATAGATTGCAGTGTTCTTTCCTGGGGAACCTGCCTAGCTCTAGATGGTTCTGTGTTATCCACACCTGATTATAGACCAGAAAGTCATGGGTTTGCTTTCCTGTTTGTAACCAGTGCTTCTTCAAATATGTCCATGGAACCACAAGAGTGTGATGTGGAGCTGTGTGCTCATCAGGAAGATTCCCTGCAGATATGGAGAAATATACACTCTACTGGTCATAGAAAGATCTAGGTTAGTTGGGATACAGAGGGATCTAGGCTCCTGGAGACAAGAGAGAAACCTAGGCTTCTGGGAATATTGTGGGATCTAAATTCCATAGGTCACTGAAGGTGCAAGACCTTTAGCACACTGAGAGATCCAGTGTCCTAAAGTCACTGGATATCTGGGTTCCTTAAGACACTAGAAATATAGTCTCCTTGGGACGTGGAGGGATCTAGGCTCTTGGGAATGTAAACAATCTGGGACCCTTAAACCATGGAGAGAAGTATGTGTCTCAGGACACTTTGCACTCCTGAATCTTTAACTGGCTACTGGTGTGGTCCTGATGAGAGTACTGACATGGCATATGGCACTGAGATCCAGGTACCTCTGCTGTGGTGTAGATGGCATGTGAGAGAGTGAGTTATTTTAGGGTAACTAAAGGCCGCCCTTGAGTAAATGCACACAGAAATGCTTGAGAAGTGGCTATAGTGGTGGATAAAGGTATAGAGAAGGATCTGGAGGTAGACACTCACCATGCACATGTGATCCTTGTAGGTCTCTTAACTATGACATCACCACCAGGAAGCAGCATGTAGAATCTTCGGTTATTTGTCACACCATGCACATTTGTGCACCATCTTTGATTTTTAGGAATTTTCCAGTAGAAGAAAAAACATTTCTGTGTAAAGATGCCAGTGTGAGACATCACAAAGGAAACAAACAGGTGAATCTTCCTGTCATCTTAGGCGTAGTGGCCCTTGACAGGTGAATGTAAGCCTGAGAGGAGAGAAGACATCTCCCGAGGAGGGCTTGGGTTGCAGGAGCAGAGGGTGGCCCAAGATCGTCATCAGTTGCAGGCGATTTCTGCAGCATCAGTGGTTACCTGACTGAGACAGGTGGAGAGGACAGCCTGTCTCCCATGCACCCTGACATTCTCCTTAGTCGTTTTTACACCAAGTTGTTAAGTCAGGCTGTACGTTACTATTTAATTCTGGCTTGGGAAAGTCTGATTCACGTAAGAATCAGATGACTCCAAATGTTCATTAAAACAGAATGCAGCCTAAAGTCATGTCATAAGTAGGCCATAAAAAAAATTAAGGTCGTAGGGGCTGATGGGATGTCTCAATGGGCATGACTGCTTGCTCTGCAGCTGAGTCCAGATCCCTAGAACCAGATTAAAAAAACAAAAACAAAAAAAAATCCCCCAAAACCAAAACAAAACCCTGGTGTAGCTGCGTGCAGCTGTATAGACTGTGATCCCTGCTCTGGTGTGGGAGTGGAGTGTCACAGGAGGCTTGCTGGGGTTTGCTGGCCAATCAGCCTAGCCAAAAATAGATAGATAGATAGATAGATAGATAGATAGATAGATAGATAGATAGATAGATAGAGAATGATGAGCTTCAGATTCATGGAGAGATCCTGTCTCAGAGAAATAAGGCAAGGAGCAAAAAGGAAGAAGGAGAACCTTGCCTGTGCTTCCCCGGCTTCTGCATTTGCGAGCATAAAAGCAGTGAGACCAGGCATGGCGGCATATACCTTTAACCTCAGCACTTGCAGGGAAAAGGCTTGCTGATCTTCAGGAGTTTGAGTTCAGCCTGGTCTACATAGTGAGTTCCAGGCCAGCCAGGGCTATAAAGGGAGACTCTTTCTTAAAAACAAGCAAATGAGTTTCATAAGCACAAACACCTGTGCACATGTGTAGATACACACCACACATACATATATATATATATGTATATCTACACCATACATACACACATTCCTCTTAACAATAAAAAAAGAACATAGAGGAAATATTCTTTTTCTTCCTTCCTTCCTTCTCTCTCTCCTTCCCTCATTTCTTCCTTTCATGCATCCTTGCTTGCTTTCTTTGTGGTTTTGAAAGCCCTGCAGACCTGAGATAGCTCCTCACTGTGGAGTAGGATCATCTCTCAATATGCTTTCCCTAGAGGACTAGAAATAGCACCTGGAACCCTGTTTTCCCTTAGTGAAATTTCTTGTTTCTCCTTTCTTGGGCTTTCCCCTCCCTCCTATTGTAAAACAGAGTATCGGAACAAGCTTTGACTTCACTGACTACATTCTAGAACCTCTAGCAGCTTAGAGAATAGACAGACCTGGGGTCCACATCACCAAATCCAGGCCTCTGAAAAAGTGCAAAGTCCCTCCTTAATAATGACCCACTGAGCCATCTTTCCAGTCCAGTTGTCTTAACACTCTCTGTGAGGTAAACTTTTCTCACCCTCTCTCTGGAGGCACCATTGTGTTCGAGGAGCTGTGGCAAGGAGCAGGTCAGACCTGTGTAACTACACGTTTTCAGATATCTGCCTGTCCAGCTCACTGGCAACCAGTCATCCAAACCCAAGTGGCTCATGCCTGTCTCTCTTGAAGAGCTGTAAGTCATAAACATTGCACAGGGGAAAGGTCAGCCTTCCATGTTCCAAATACTTAACTCCAATCACTTTGCAAGGTGGATAGAGTCCAAGGGGCTGACAAATTAGTCCTTAAGTATAAGCGGAAGGAGTTGGTCTTTAAGTCAAACTCAGTCTTCCTTATTTGAGGCAGGGTTCCTCATTATTCACCACTGTGTCTGACAAGCTAACTGATATGGTTAACCAAGGTAACTAGATTTTGAGGATTGCCTCCTTTCTTGCTACAGTTGTACTGGGGTTACAGGTGTGTGCTAGTACATCTAACTTTATGTGGGTCCTATGGAGCCAAACTCAGGTCATCACAGTTCTATGTCAAGAGTTTTGACTCTCTCTCTGTCTCTCTCTCTCTCTGTCTCTCTGTCTCTCTCTCTCTCTCTCTGTCTCTCTCTCTCTCTCAACTATGTGAGTCCTGGAGATGGAGCTTAGGTTGTCAGGAGTGTGGTGGCAAACATTTTTACCTGTTGATCTGTCTCTCCCACCCTCATGATTTTATTATATTGCTGTCTCAAAAGAAAATAAGAAGAGGTTATAACGACATAAAAACATCATTCATAACAACACAAACGGAAGCGATCATTGGGCGGAGGAGGTCACACTATACAAATAGGAGTGAAAATTCTCCTCCTTCACTTCCCACGAGTGAGTGTCCATTGCTAACAATGGGCATTGTTCTTTGAGTCCGGTACCAAATTCTCTACCACTCTCTTCTGTGCTCATTCCGAGGCATCAGTGGCCTCTACCCCTGGAGCACAGCTTCCTTAGTTTGTTTCTTCTCCCATTCCTGTGCACACAACCTATTTCGACCTCACCAGGCTGCAAACAACGATGCAGAGAACATGCTTCAGTTCACATCTTACTTCACTTTGTGAGCATATGTGAAGGTTCACTATGGAAATTTAGAACTGCTGGGTTCGTAAGTTTATGTTCTTTTTAAACTGTTTTAAAATTTAGTTAATTCATGAACTTGGTAATGAGGTCTAATATAATCCAGACAGGCCTCAACTCACTATGTAGCCAAAGAAATGAAGTTGAACTTCTGATTCTCTTGCCGCTCCACTTCCAAAGTTCTGGGATCATAGAAGTTCACCAGTAGGCTAGGATTCAGTGTTGGGAATCAAAGCCAGCGCGTCATGCTTGTGAGGCAAGCACTCTACCAATTGAACTATATCCCCAGCTCTGTGTAGGTAATGTTACCTGTTAGCATTGCGTTAAAGATTCTGTAGAGACAGATGAGACATTATCATTGGTTCTTATATGAAAGGGTCTCGAGATCCTACCGAATCAACAGTCAGTTGCTATTCTTGGAGAAAATAATGTTCAGAAATGGGATGAGCATGACTGGAAGCAGAGGGCTAGATGTGAATCATTGCTTTCCAAGGCAGGGAGAATGCTCAGTCTAAACATAGACCCCCGCCCCCTGGGATCTGCTGCCCTCCTTCCTGTCTCCACCCTTAGGGACCTCCCCGCTGCATTTTGTCCAGGATTCCCTATAGCTGTGACCCGGACATAAACAAATAAACAGCACTTACCAGACAACTGCTGCTCTTAATGACTTTCAAAGTGGGCTGGGGAGACACGCATGCAGATGGAAAAAAAAACTAAAAATACAAGTCAGTGTATAAAAAGCATCCAATACATATAAATAGCAAGCCTCATTGCAACAGTTCAAGGGAGGAAGGAAGACTGGGCATTCAGGCTTCATGGTAGGGCGTCAGGTTAGATTTGGAGACCATCTCTAGGTGGAGGCTGCAGGGTAGTAGAAAGCAACTACAAAAGCCACAAGAACCAGATGATAGAAGAGGTAGATGGGAGACAGAAACACAGAACAAGGAAGCCTCCCTTTTATTTTGATGATTGAAAGGGAGTGGAATTTATAGGTTTGTAGTGACATGTGGTCGCCTTCAACTTCATTTTCTTTCTAGCTTACTGTATAAAGTTGTGTGTGTGTGTATGCTCGCATGCAGGCACGTGTCACATGCAGGAGTGAACACATCACCACCCTCAGAGGGCAATTTTGTAGAATCAAAGGTCCCCAGGCTTGAGGGGCAAGTATCTTTCCTCCCTTGCTGAGCTACGTTGCTGGCCCACTTTACTTTTTATTTTATTTGACTTTTAAATTTTATTTTATTTTACTTTTAAATTTCATTTAAATGTTGAGCTTTGTCTTATATTTAACTTTTAAAACTCTATTTTATTTATGACAGTGAAAAGTATACATTTATGATAGTGGAAACAGACTTTCCATTACAATATTGAGAATCACAGAAAACCCTTCCAGCATTCTGCCCAGGAAACAAACAAAACAAATCATGTTTTCACAAACGCATACAGAATTTTGCCTTCAGATTTTCGGGAGCCCTTCCTTTTATTCCAAGTTGGGAAAATTTAGTCTCAGAGTTTATCATAGAAAGTTGCAAATCAAGACACTCCGCCTGCCTGAAAGAAACACTAGCCAGGTAGGGAGCTCAAGGTAAGACTTGGAAAGAAACTCAAGACGTGGCTAATCCCCATGTACTTGTGAATCAGCTCCGCAGAGAAGTTGGAGCAGGTGGCCGCCTTGCCTAGCGCTTCAAACTGTCCCCAAGTGCTTGCCTCTGCAGTCTATTCAGCATAGTCCGCTGGAGAGAGAGGATCCTCTCACTTTTTCAGAGCAGAGAGAAGCCACACCACCGGGCCAACTTGACTCCATGGGGGTCACTTCATGCACGCATCACTGGAATTCATTCCCAGACGCCGAATTCATTGCAGAAGAGATCCTTTTGCCTCCCCACCCCCTCCTTTCTTTTTGACAGTCAGTTAATAAAGACTCAACAGTAAGCAGCTCCCAGTGATGTCATCTGGGACTTTGTCCACAGCGCCTGTATTTACAAGCTCGCAGCAACCACAGAGCCGCAGCCCGGGGTTTCCAGGTCTCTGCAAACTCGTCCTGGTCCAGGCTGGACCGCTGGCTCTGTGTGGCAGATCTTCAAGAAAACCCAGACTCCTTCTTCTAAGTGTGACTTTTGAATGCTTCGCAAGTAAACAAGATCGCGGCTGGAGGACAGCGCTGGAGAGAGACTCTGGGAGCTTTGCAGTTCCTGGCTCCGGGACCTTGTGATTTCCATTCACCAAAGGGAAGAGCTCACTCCAAGTAAGACTTGTGGGATTTAACAAAAAAACAAACAAGCAAAACAAAACAAAACAAACAAAGCAAAGATCTTGTAACACTTTCCCTCTGATGTTTCTAGCTTGCTTTCCGTTTAAAATGAGATGCTGTTTACGCTTTGCTGCAGGCTGTCTTGAAGCCACAAGTATGCATTTGTTCAGAGTAATTATAGCCCTCTCAACTTGGGGTTTGGTGGGGAAGGAAGCTAGCTGCTAACAGGACTGGGAATTCGGAAGACAGGACCCCTGCTCCTAAACAAATCCTCCACTTTTGTAGTGGGTGGGTGGTGGGTGGTTTGTTGTTTTCTGTTTTAAACCAAATGCTAGCGAACCAAGTAAAATAGGTTGACCCTGGAAGGTTGGTAGGAAATTCTAAAACTTTAAAAAACTGAATGTAAGTGTGTGCTTGGAGAGAGACACCTGCTTACTCTAGGACTCTCTTTTTGTGGCTGTAGATTTTAATGTGAGCATGCTGGCTTTCAGTTCATTCCATGCAACTGTAACTTCTCTTTAGTACCAGTCTCCTCTCAATC
This sequence comes from Tokudaia tokunoshimensis, assembly GCA_036184795.1. Lineage (NCBI taxonomy): Eukaryota > Metazoa > Chordata > Mammalia > Rodentia > Muridae > Tokudaia > Tokudaia tokunoshimensis. The sequence goes on from BTHU01000013.1 coordinate 67,644,822, forward strand.
TCTCTCCTGCATATTTTTCTTTCCTCTTCTTTCTTCTCCTGCCTTTTTTTCCCTTCCCTTTCTCATCTGCTTCTCCTCCTTTCCCTTCCCCCACTTCATTCATTTTCAGCCGTCTCAGTACTGGAAACTACTCTGGAACTCAATTCTCTGCATTGTGGAGCCCTCCCCCAGTGTTAAATGGAGAAATGGTGGGTGCTCTGATGTGAGCATGCCCAGTTCATGTCCCACTGACAAAGTACAACTTTGTCACGACTGTCTGTGGCAATACCTTTCTCTTTCATCAAAGCTCTTTAAACTTTTCAGACATTCTCTGGGGTTTCAGCAGGGGGAACATGTAGATGGTGCTGCCCATCCAGGTGGGGTTTCCCTCTTACTCAGCCTGCAGGGGGCACACAGCTCTGTAAACTTGCCTGAAAGTTCTGCCCAAGCATCCTGTGAACTTGCCTTGCAGGGGTTCCCTGCTCTGTTCTTGCAGCTTGGACTCTTGCTGGTAGCAAATCTCAGCTGACTGCTGCCCTCCACCCTCCGCCCCTGACAGCTCAGGACTGACTGGCAAGAAGTGGCTGTTGGCTTGTTAGCTCCTGCAGGAGAGCCCTATGACTCATTCTGTGAGACTGGCTCTCTCCTGAATTCAGATGCTCTGTCAGCACCCCAGGAGCCTGTGAAGTGACAGCCTTCATGCCTTTCCCCTGCGCAGTCAGGATGGAAAGGTCTTAACAGCCTTTGGCTATTTTCTATGGAATCCCACCCACCTCCTGCCTTCTTTACAGCTCCCAAGTTCTCCATCAGAACATGCTCAGCTTGTCCTATGTATTATGACTCCATATTCTTTGTAGAGCTGTGTTTACATCAAAGAATCTGCTACTAAACATTGTTCAATACCCGATCTTCTCCACTTAATGAGGCAAGGTTTCATGTAGCTCAGGCTAGTCTTGAACTCCACATGTACCCAAGGATGGCCTTGAATTTCTGATCCCTCTGCCTTCACGCCCCCCTCCCATTATAGACATTCATCACCGTGCTAGTCTTATGGAGTAGAGGAGATTGAACCAGGGCTCTCTGCATACTAGGCTTCTACTCTACAGACCAAACTACATGCAGCCCCAGAAGAAAACTGTAGCATAAGAAATCACTTGTCCAAAGGCCTCCAGCAGAGCCCTGCTGGAGAACCTACTAGAATCTGAGTCCCACACTCACTCAGGCATGCACACTTGCATGTCACTTTTAAAGTTCTTGACAATTAGAACAGAAACAAGATCCACAGGTGGTACCCGTGCCTTCTTGTAGGAGCGGGGCTCTGTGCAGGTGCACAGATAAAGGTGGGCTGGCAAAGAGCACATTCCTGTTTTGGTTTTGGCTCTGGTTACATGTCTTAACGACGCTGTTCCTTATCATTTAGCTAGCAAACTGAGGGAAGCCCTGTGATATTTTAGTGGATGGCCCAAAGGCAAGACGGGCAGCCGCAGCAGCTGAAAAAGTCCAGACTGTTTTGCACAGAGCATGCTGGAATATCTCTGTTGATTCCCAAGTCTCATACTATTCCTGACCAACCTCTAAGTCTTAAACTTCCTTTGGAGCCACTTGTTGACTCCTCTTAACCCTTCTATTCTTTCCCTGCAGCCTGAACCTCCCAGGTCCCAGGATCCCATTAACTCCCACTCAGATCTAGTTTCTTTTGCTTCTGGACCCTTTTGTCTTGATTGGGACACCATCAGAGGGCTTCTGCAGACGCTCCGGGTGCGTGCAATAATTGGTGTGAACTATTAAAGTGTCCTCTACTAACCTTTGCCACAAATCTTAGAGGCTTCTGGTCACGTTGTCTAATATCACATCATAGGGCTGGGGTGATGGCATAGTTAGTCAAGCACTTGCCTTGGAAGCATGAGACCTCAGTTTGAGCACCAGAATCCACATTAAAACAAAGTCAGGCATTTAATCTCTGCATTAAGGGGATAAAGAGATCCCTGGGATTTGCTGGGTAGACATCCTGGTCAACTTGGTAAGTTCCAGGCCAGTGGGGAATTCTGGTTTTTGTGTTTGTTTGGTTTTTTTTTTGTTTGTTTGTTTTTTTTTTTTTGGTTTAAATACACACACACACACACACACACACACACACACACACTGAGGTAGACTGCACCTGAGGAATGACACACCTAAGAGTGTCCTTTGACTTCCCAATACAAATGTGTATGTACATTGGCATATGTATAAAACATGTAACTATACACATACACACATTGTAAGCAAAGCCTGTGTTTTGACATTAGCATGGAGTAGCTATTCAATATGAACTTTTAAGGAGAAGAGTAAAAAAAAACCAAAAGCATTTCCCCAATTGCTAAACACCCAGAGCACCACATGGGTTAGCGGACATTAGCATACAACTGAATAGATTTAAACTCTTCACTGTGACTCAAGGTCTGGGTCAGACTTCTGAGGACAACTCATGGTAGATGTCAGCTACCCTGCCATGCCTTCTTTTCTCTCTAACCCCTCATCTATTGAAATCTCTTTCTGAGAGTCTAACTCATTAGAATCTTCACTTGAGAAGCTACATGGTGAAGTGATGGAGGGGTTGTACCCGGACTGGGCTGCCCTTACTCAATCCCTGCTTCTCATACCTGCCCCCTGGTGACCCCTGCTAGCTTACTAAACTTCTCTGTTCCAGCACCTTGAAAATGTGAAATATAAGCATGGATTCTTCATATGGATGAAGAAGGGCTAAATACATACCACAGGGCCTGGAAGATGGCTTAGTGGCTTAGAACATTCGCTGGGCAAGCATGCAGACCTAAGTTTGGATTCTCAGCACACCCCCACCCCGAAAGACCGGGCATGGGGTGCTTTAGGGATGGAGTTAGGAGCTTGCTGGAGCTTGCTAGCTGCTAGACTAGCTCCAGGTTCAGTAAAAGACTCTGTTTCAAGAAAGCAGTGAGGGATAAAGGAGAAAATGTGACATCCTCTTCTGGTCTTCGGAGTGATCACCAGTGCAGGTACCCACACATGCATGTGGGCATACACCACACACACACATGCTACACTCAGATGCATACAAACACATGTGCACACATGAACAATACACACATATATACAATATATTATATATTAATTATTATAACATATTATTATATAAAATTATATACTATATAACAGTTTTATAAAATTATACACAATACATAAAATTGTATATTGTATAATAATTATATTATATAATGTTTAATATATAATATATAAAATATCATTTTATATATTATACAATATTGATTATATAATAATTATAATAATATATTAAATATAATATATTATATATTAAATATCTTCAAACTTGGCACACTTGCAATAATTGGTCACACATATCACACCTATCCATATATATATATATACACAAACATTCATATAAGCAGAGCTTCAACACTCATCACAGAATAAGGTATGTATCACATACTGAGGTGTACCATCTATAGTCTTTTCCACGCCTGTCCCTTTCCAGACTTAAGAATTCAGAATCTCCCAGGTAGGTGTAGTTAGAGTTTCCTTGGGTTGTACAGATGGAGCTCACAGGACAGCTCCTGGGAGCTGCTATCTGGTGGCAGAATGTTCTGGACCTGAGTGCTCCTTGGCCCTCCTCCACATTCATCCTCCTGGAGTTGGCCAGTGGCACCTCCCTTTGCATCTGATTTCTTTCCATCCTAGAAACTGTCTTTCCAGAGTCCCATGGATAAGTCAGGTGTCCCATGTCCCATGGATAAGTGTGTTCATTGATTTTATCCCTCAGCCTTTGTGTGTCACAAGGGTAGACCCCTGTGAACTTAAAGTCTGCTATGTGTGTTCCTGCCTTTAGTTGATTGTGTATTAAGCACACGAATGAATATTGTTTCTCGAGTTCTTCCATTGCCACTGAACTCCTCAGTCTGGATTTTTCTCATGGCACCATCTTGGAACAATTCCTAGTTCTCCTTGCTCAAGCCATGTCTCCCGCCCACATCTGGGAGGAGTCTGCAGTCTTTCCACCCATCTGCCATTCTGTCTGTGCTTGCTGCTGTCAGGGAAGTGATCCCACCTGGTGAGAGTCCGACTCTATCAGGACATCTAATTGCTGTAGCCCCATTTAAAATGGTTAAGACAGCTCAGTGCTTAAGAGCACTTGCTGCTTTTCCAGGGGATCCGGGTTTGGTTTCAGGGAGCTTACAACCACCATTAGCTTTGTATGGGATCTGATGCCCTCCTTTGGTCCCTGCAGGCAAATACATTCACATGCATAACCCCCCCCCACACACACACACACAGACACACACATTATAATTTAAAATGCAATAAATATTTTTAATGCACAATATGAAACAAGTTTTTAAAAAATCTATTCTTTAAATTCCACATTTACCACTGGATTCTAGTGAGTTTGAGGTTGGAATCATGAACTGAAAAACTGTGATTTAGTGCATAACCCAATATGGCACTCAGTCCATGTCAGAAGATAAGAAAAAAAGCATAAATGTATGGTTGGTAGGCACTGTAACAGCATATTAAACTGTTTCTGTCCTACAAGCATGACGGAGTGATTCCTCAGCTAAGCCCTGTGTGGTCTTGTGTGTGATTTCCATGCGTGACCTCATTAAGATTCTTACTTGAATACTCAAGGGAAGAAAATTGAAGTTCAGAGAGTCTGATTACTGTGCACAGGACAAATAGATAGTAAGAAGAGTCAGGATTCAAGCCTGAGACTCCCCTCACTTCTCCGTGTGGTTCTCTGTGGGTGTGCAGGGCTGATTTTTCTTTTTTTTTTTTTTTTTTGAATTCAAGGAGTTTTATTAAGGCTTTAGCAAAGAGACCTCCCATGTACAAACTTCAGATACTGCAAAGGATCTACAAGATTATCTTAGAAACATATCTGGCAACCATATCTTAAGATTCTCACCTGGAGTGCAGTGTGGGTCATTCACATCTATCCTAGACCAACTGTCGGGGAACACTGATGAATAAGGTGAATACATCTAAGTGCCAGCCAGATGGACCAGTGACATGTTTTTGTCTTCAGAATTGTCAGAAGCCAATGCCCAGTCCTTTGGTGGTATGTGTCACCACAGCCAGGTGTCATGTGTCCCATGGATCAGGTGCTCATGATTTTGCCCTTCAGCCTCTGTGGGCCACAAGGACAGAGCCATTTACTATCATTCATCCAGGAATCGACTGTGGATTCGCTCAGGTTTATGGTTCTGAATGTCATGCTCACTTATGTTGTACGCCTGGGTGTGTGTAGGCTCTGCTTGGTCAACTGATAGCTGAGATAGCATATTAAAAATTAAAACTATAAGTAGTATTTGGACTTTTGGGTGGTTCCCCAGACAAGGTTCACCAAAGCAGTAGTGCTTTATGGAAACAGATCTTTCAGTTTTGAGACAGGACCTCTTGTATCCTAGGCTGACTTCAAACTATGCTATGGAGCCAAGGTTGACCTTGAATTCTTGAACAGTTTGTTTCAACTCCGAGTGCTGGGGTTGCAGGTGTGTGTGCGCCACTACACCTAGTTTATAATGTGCTGGGAATGGAATCCAAGGCTTTATGCATGGCAGGTAGGCGCTCTACCCACTGAGCTTCATTCTTAGATTTTGGTTTGTACTTTTTATACATACAAAGATACAGAAGCCTACCCATCTATCAGTTGAGCTGTTAATCCATCCATAAACATTTCTGTGTGTCTAAGGTATGTGCCTTGGAGTGGAGTTGTGACAATTCCGCAGATGGTATGATCTGGTAAAAAACAAAACAAAACAAAAAACAAAGTAAGATTTATAAAGAACACACAGTTAGCTTTCCCCTAAACAATGCATGAGAGTCTTACCTGTGTGGAGGTGATCTAACAGAGGGGGGTGTATTTTGTCAGGGTGCAAAGTTGGTTTGGAATGTTGAATACTGGTCTTTGTTGGGTTTTGTTTGTTTGTTTCATTAGTTAAGTTGTTCATTTGTTTGGGTTGTTTGTTTGTTTTTGTTTTTTAGATAAGGTCTCATGGAGCCTGTTCTAGCTTCAGATTCACTGTGTACTTTAGGATGACCTAGAACTGCTGATCTACCTGCTTCCCCATACCAAGTGCAGGGATTACAGGTGTGCACATCCATGCCCAATGTATGTGCTGCTAAGGGATCAAACCCAGGACCTCTTGCATGCTAGGCAATTGTTCTCTCAACTGAGTCACATCCCAAGCCTATGAAAGCAGATTTAAACAGCTAGAAAAGTTTAGGCTGAGCACCGAGGAAAGTCACTGGACTGCTTAAACACAAGTAACACAGCCAGCACATTCTTTCTCCATTTTCTACTCTTATAAGGTTTAATGCCTTTAGAATTTCAGACTCCCAACTGCACTTCCTTATCAGATGAAAGAATACATCTCTTGGGTGCACAGAGCATGACCCACACGTTTACCATGCCTCAAAACACACTTGTCTAACAAACTATGTCCTGTCAGTTTGGAAGCCTCAATTATACAAGGTACTTCCCCATTGTTCCATAAATTAATCCTGGTATTTTTCAGAGTAAGAAACCTGATCTCTCCTCTTAGAAATAAACATTACTGGATTAGTGAGTCCTTTGAATCGACTTTGGATGCACTGTGAGAATCCAGTGGACTGAGTTCAGGAGTAAACTCCCACCCCGTTTTGGAGCATAAGCCTGGATAATGACACAGCTATGAATATGATGGTGTTGAATGAAAGAAGAGCTGTTATTTCTGAAATGTGGGAACAAGTGTTACTGTCAAATGCCTGTCTGACAAACTGCCCCACAAAGACTGCACGCTTCATTTGGTAAATTGAATCTGGAATCGTAGACCTGATCCAGACCTGTTCAAACGATACCCCAAATCATTCCATTGTTTGTGGTTACTGTTTTTTACACACTTTAAAACTCAACCTAGTGGTCTGGGGAGATGGCTCAGTGGATACAGCACTTGCCATGGAAGCAATAGGACTGGGGTTTGGGTCACCAGAACCCGCATAAATGCCAGATAGGCATGGCGGCCTCCCTGCAATTCCAGCCTCAGACAGTGGAGACAGGATCCTGGAGGAAGCTGGTTAGGGAGCCTAGCTATATTGGTAAGCTCTGGGTTTGTCTGGGAAACCCTGCCTCAATGAGTAAGGCAGAAGAACAATGGAGGATGAGTTCCAATATCAAGTGGGTTTCTCTGCACACATGCACATACGCACACATGTGTACCCATGCACCTGCGAATGTGCACACATAGGTGTACCTATGAAGGCAAAATGGCCAACTTAGAAAGCAGAGCAAAATGCTGAACTGTTTATGTAGCTGCACGCTCTCACGTGTGTGAATTTCAGAACTAAGGGACAGTGCCCCAGTGCTGATAAGGAGTGACTGGGCATGGCTTGGGCTTCTCCCACCTCATATTCCCCTGACTGCCCTTCCACACCCCATTCCTCAGGCCTGTCCTTTGGTACAAAGTCATCTTCCTCTTTTTAAGCTGCTTTTCCCCCAATTAAAATTGTCATTTTATTAGCATATATTAATTATATGTGACAACACTTTTCCTCTCCCACTCCTGCTGATCCCCCTTCTCAACCGTGTCCCCTTCTAATGTTCCTTCTTCCTTCCTTTCTTCCATCCTTCCTTCCTTCCTTCCTGCCTGCCTGCCTGCCTTCCTTTAAGGGTAGAGATAGTGAAGCAGCGAGTTTCATTAGGGTTGCTTTACAGGAAGAAGGATGACCAAGTTATCAGTGATTACACCACTAAAGAAAAGGTCTCTCCCTCCACTAGTGACCATTAGCTGCCTCTAGATGTTAGGGGATGGGAGACTTTTTGAGTCTCTCTTTACTCCATATTGGAATTTTGGCAGGCCCAGTTTTATGGCGATATTTCCCGGTAATGTTTCTTTGTCAGAGTTATCTGGCAAATTATTTCTAATTATGATAGATAACCATATAGCTTTCCCCATCTCTCCCTGTTCATAGGTGTGATTGCATTAGTTTTGCTTAAAAATATACTCAGTGCTTATTTTATCATGTTTATGAGTATAGACATTCCTCAGTGTCCATTGGGGATTGGTTCTATGTTTCCAGGTCCCCTTCAGGAACCTCTAATTCATGATCCTCCCAGATATACGATGACATAGAATCTGCACATGGCCTAGGTGCATCCTTCTTTAACGTCAGATCATCGCTAGATTACTTATCAGATCTGATATCATGACAACACTATGAAATTTCTATGTTTTATTTGCTAGGGAATACTGACCAGTAAAAAGGTTTGTAAATGGTTGGTGAACCTCTTGTTTTTCTTCAAATATTTTCTTTTTCATTAATATTTTAAATATTTATTTGTGTGTCTCTCTGTGTGTGTACATATGTGTGGAAGAGAGAAATATACACACAAACACACACACACAGAGAGAGACAGAGAGAGAAACAGAAACAGACAGACAGAGTACAGGTCTCCACAAAGGCCAGAAAAGGCCTTCCCGTAGGATATCCTGAAGCTGGAGTTACAGGTTGTTGTGAGCCACCTAATGTGAGTGCTAGGACGGCAAATGCTCTTTAGCAGCTGAGAAGTCCTGCAGATCCTTTATTATTTAAAAAAAATACTGTTATTACTATTCTATGTGCATAGTGTGTGTGTGTGTGTGTGTGTACACATATGCTGTTGTGCCTTCGCAGGTCAGAGGGCAACTTTACTCAGTTGCTTCTTCTACCTTTACATGGGTTCACAGAATCTAATTCAAGTTACCAGGCCTGTGTGGCAAGCACCTTTATCCATGGAGACATCTTGTCAGTCTTGCTGAAGTATTTTCAGACTCCTGGTGTTTCAGTTGGCAGCTATGGAGTGTGGAAACAGAAGGATCTCTGTTGTTTTTTTTTAACTGTTGAGTCAGATCATTTATTATGATCACATTTCCTTTCTATTAACACTTTTCCCTAAGTTATTACTCGCACATGCTCACTGCTGCTCTGCTCACAGTAATGGGGAATTGGAGTTAGTCTAGATATCCCTCAACAAATGAATGGATAATAAGAGTGTGGTGCATATGCCCAACGGAATTTTATTCAGCTGTAAAGAAAAATGAAATCATGAAAGTTTCAGGGAAATGAATGGACTTGGAAAGTATAATAATATTAAGGGAGGTGACCCAAACTCAGAAGAAAAGTTCATACTCTTGCTTACATGTGGATCCTAGCCACATAACGTACATATGTGTATATCAAAATCGGCATAAATGTAGGTACAATCTAAAACAAACTAATTAACTAACTAACAAACAGAAAAGAAATCAAGGCAGGATGAAATTATTGCAATGGAGAAGATCTGGGGAGTAAGAAAAGGATACATGGAAGTTGAAAGCAGCTAAGAGTCTGGGGGAGGGTACAAGGAGCAATGGGGGCAATGGTGGGGAGGCAGTGAAGGGAGACATAGGGAGTCAGGACTCTACTACACACATACACACATAGAATGATCCTTTCTAAAGCCTAGTGTATTTAATTTTAAAAATAAAAAGATATTAATACACAAATGTAAAAGGCCAAAATTTTTAAAAAATGTGATTACTTATCTCATGTAAAACAATTCACTCACTTTCCCAACTCTGGGATTAAATGTTCTCAGCTGCTCAAAGATCCCCCTGACAAATAAGTCAGAAATAAACGTCCTTTAAAACCATTCTTCTCAGAAAATAGAGTCACAAGTCACCAGAGAATGACTTTTTTCCTCTCAATTGTCCAAGGGGAGAAGTTAATTATTAATTGCACCAAATCAGAAGTAATTTGAAATGCCTGCTTCCCATGTGTCTTAATTCTAATTATATTCAATTACTCCCATTGGGGTAAACAGAAACACTCTGGTTTATTGTAGGTGGCAAACAGCACTCATTCATATCTGTTTCTGTGGTACCTTCTTACTGTAGGAAACACCCTTCTTTCTGAGTCTCTCTGACATCTAGAATGGCCTCATTAGAGGAAGGCAAATGGCAGGCTTGGAGCGATGTACTTTTGTGAACAGATAAATAGATAGACTGCAAAAAAGGCAGTTATTTTTCACCTTCCTCCTTTTCATGTCCATTATGCTTCCAGCTCAGAAATGCGAAGAGCTTTATAATTGGGAATATTCAAACTAGGTTACAGAAAGCAAGGGAAGGATTTCACGTTTAAGACAGTTTTTAGAGCCTGCCAGTAGAGGGCCTTGTTAAGCTGAGCAAACGCCTCCCACCCTGTGCACCAATTGCCAGTTGTGACAGCTACCTGTTAAAGAAGCCATTGTTTTTGAGACTGTCTGATGAATAGCTTTAAGATTACCCAAGTGATTTTTTTAAAGTACATTGTATTTCTTTGTATGTGGAGTGAGGATACATCTAAGTTTCCATCTTCATTGCTTTCTTAGTAAAGAGTTAGAGAATCAGATAGATCATTAAAAACCCATCAATCACACTGGAGCTCTGGAAGCCTCATCACTAAATCTATAAGATGTGTCTGTTGGAGTTGGGTGAGGGGCTCTGAGTCTACTAGTCGGATATTAGTATTGGCCACTGAGTGCAGAGAAGGAGAAATGACAGTTCTCCTATTCTAGACATGGATTAACCTTGTTTCTGCCAGTGGACTGAGGCCCATGTTGAACAGAATCTCGTGCAGCAGTCCTGAGTCCTCTCTGTGTGAAGTCCTGCTCCCTTCTGAGGCAAGGCCTCTTTCTGACACAGACTGGAGAAGGTTTAATAAGAGCAAGGGCAGATGATCTTCTCCATTCCTGCCCCTCCTGGAGAGTTTAGCAGTCAGGAGGAAAAAATTGACTTCCAGTCTTTCGGGTACAGACTTTCAGTGTGTACCCGAAAGCCATTCTCTTCCTCCTCAATGGCCTGTTTCCTGCTCCTGTTACCTGAATCTCTCCTTACATACAAATCTCTCTTCTCCCTATCTCTCCTCTTGGGACAACTCTGCCCAACTGCCTTCCTAAGGAAGGCTCTTCCTGCCTGCCCCGCCCCTTATCAGCTCAGTGTGGTTGTTTCTATGGGCACATATCACTAATGCAATTAAACATATGGCAGGTTATTGATTAGGAAGGTCTCCCTAGGGAGGCAAGACCTTTCTTGGAGGTAGTGTCTCTGTGTGTCTTGTAGTTTAATAGTAAACTTAGCACCTAGAACAATGGTTGATCCCCAGAAGGTGGCCTCCAAATATTCAGTGAGTCTGAACATAGGCACATGCTCCAGATTTTAGATGAGTACTTTCTTCTCTAACACTTCAGAAAAACGTTCACTCTAGTGTTTTAGACCCAGTGTTTTGATGTTCAAAGTTGCTGGTGTTCAAAATGTCTGTCTATGGACTTGGGGCACAAAGTCACAGCATTGTTCTCTTATGTAACTTTCAATGAGTGAGCAAATGTCTCTTTATTTTCAGTAGTCATGATGCTTATCAAACAGAAGCTCTAGAAGTCTCGGAATCAATGAATAAGCAAATGAACATGGATTTCTTTTAATTTTCTTTAAATGTTTTATTTCAAATGTGAGTGTGTGTGTTGTTGTTGTTGTTGGTGTGTGTGTGTGTGTGTGTGTGTATGACCTTATGCCACAGCCCACATGTACAGATTAGCAGTCAACTTACTAGAGTGGATTCTCTTTCTACTATGTGGTTCCCAGGGATCAAACTCAAGTTGCCAGGTTTAGCAGCAAGTACCTTTACCCACTGATCCAACTCAGAAGCCCTGTTAAACAACTTTCTTTCTTTCTTTCTTTCTTCTTTCTTTCTTTCTTTCTTTCTTTCTTTCTTTCTTTCTTTCTTTCTTTCTTTCTTTCTCTTCCTTCCTTCCTTCCTTTCTTCCTTCCTTGCTGCGTTCCTTCCCAGACCTCATCTCCCTCTCTCCATTTTCCTCCTCTATCCTCTCTGTCTTGTTCTCTTCTTTTCCTTCCACTGTGGAAGGAGAAGCAGACACAGGAAGGTGCCTTCAGCTGACTCGTGTGTACTTTCATGTTTCCCTGTTAGGCTAGAGATTTCCTGGAGGCTTGTAGATTGTCAAATACTGTCTTCTCAAGATGTCATGTAGTACTCAAAAAGGACCAGAAATTTGAAGTCTGTTAACACTGTTAAAATGATGGAAGTTATGTGACTATATATAGGTCCTTCTGGAAAGACAGTTGTCCTTTGATATCCATGGGCTCCATCCTGGATTCTGATGTATTCCTTTCAGTCAGAGAATTCACCTCATTGAGTTTGGTTTTCTTATTATTTAAATGCAGCACCACAAAATGATTTTATCAAATATCTCTGAAATTTTTAAAAGGTGACCTAGCCCCTTTGTGTGTACATAGTCTCCTTATCTGGTCCTCATTGCAGACCCCCTGACATAAACACTGTTGTCAATCCCATTGGGAAAACAAGAAAAACCAAGAAACTCAGAGATTCACTTGTTTGAATTACATAGTAGCACTTTGATCCAGGTATACAGACATCTTTATGTCCTTTTAGTGTAGTTTAGCGTAGGTATGAGTGAGGCATGTAGAGAACGTGAACAAAATCAGACTGGGATGCAGGGTGATCTTTGCTACCTTTGTTGGCTCTTTGTCACTGAGGACTTTCTAGGCCCTTATAGGTAGAAGATAAGAGAGATGATATTGTCAATGGTATGTGACCCAGTGTTGGAGTCATGTGTGTGTCTGTGAGTCTCTGTGTGTGTATGTGTGTGTGTGTGTTTGTGTGTGCTCCAACTCCCTTGTTGCCCAAGATATGGTCTCTCCCATGCCTAGAACTCACCAGTGAGGTTATGCTGCTTTATTAGCAAGCCACAGGAATATGTTCATATTCAGCTCCCCGGCACTGGAGTTATAAACATCACATACCCAGAAACAAGCATAACCATCACACCTAGACTACCCCACCTCACTCCCTTCTTGAGACAAGGTCTTACTGTGTACTTTTGGCTGGACTAGAATTCTAAGAGACAAGCTGGCCTTCAACCCACAGGGATCCACTTGCCTCTACCTCTGGAGTACAGGGATCAAGGCATGAGCAACTGTGCCCAGTTCTGTTTTGTTATTTTTAAACATGTTGTAGTGAATAAAAAAATAACCCTATTAAAAATAAAAATCGAACACTTCTTTCAATGTGGATTCTGGGGATAGAACTCAGGTTCTCATGCTTTCAAAGCAAGTTCTTTACCAACTAAGCCATCTCCCCAGCCCCTGGGGGCTTAGTTAATCCTCCTGTCAAATGTCAAGAGCTCTGTTTATTCAGTGTTTTGGCACAAACAAGTGTTCATAGCTCAGAACAGCCATCAAAAAGCAAAAGGAAAAAGAAAAACAACAAAACACCCTTGCCACCCATGTCCCCTGAGTCACTGAATGCTTCTGTAGGCTTCTTACCATACTGGTACTGTGGTCTTGGTTCAAAACATGACTTTTGTCCACACAGTGCTCCTGACATTATAATTTATACAGTTGTATGGAAAAAAAAATCAAGGTTTGTGGTCTCCAGTGACTACAGGACTGTGTGTTTAAGATGCAGCGCAGCCTGGGGCTGAACGATGGCTCAGTCATTAAGAGCTTGCTGCTCTTACAGAGAACATGATGCCTTTTTCTTGACTGCATTTGCACCTGCACATATATGTGCATGTACCCACACACATACATATAAATACAAATAAATGCTTAAAGTATAGCTAGATTGTCAGGTAAAAGGGCATTATGTGTGCTTAGATGCTTTTGATGGAGTCTTATTTGGATCTCCTCTTTCAGGTGTTCTTTTTTTTTTTTAATTAATTCTAGTTCTTTTTTTTCTTTTGATATTTTCTTTATTTACATTTCAAATGTTATCCCCTTTCCCGGTTTCCCCTGGAAACCCCCTATCTCATTCCCCCTCCCCCTGATTCTATGGGGGTGTTCCCCCACCTGCCTATCCACTCCCACCTCACTGCCCTAGCATTCTCCTACACTGGGGAATCGAGCCTTCTCAGGACCAAGGACCTCTCCTCCCACTGATGTCCTACAAGGTCACCCTCTGCTACATATGCAGCTGGAGCCATGGGTCCCTCCATGTGTATTCTTTGGTTGGTGGTTTAGTCCCTGGGAGGTCTCAGGGGTCTGACTGGTTGGTATTGCTGTTCTTTCTTTGGGGTTGCAAATCCCTTCAGCTCCTTCAGTCCTTTCTCTAACACCTCCATTGGGGACCCTGTGCTCAGTTCAATGGTTGGCTGCAAGTACCCGCCTCTGTATTTGCTAGGCTCTGGCAGAGCCTCTCAGGAGACACCTATACCAGTCTCCTGTCGGCAAGCACTTCTTGGCATCCACATAGTGTCTGGGTTTGGTGACTGTATATGGGATGGATGCCCAGGTGGGGCAGTCTCTGGATGGCCTTTCCTTCAGTCTCTACTCCACATTTTGTCTCCACATTTCCTCCCATGAGTATTTTGTTCCCACTTCTAAGAAGGATGGAAGCATCTACACTTTGGTCTTCCTTCATGTGGTCTGTGAGTTGTATCTTAGGTATTCTGAGCCTTTGGGCTAATATCCACTTGTTACTGAGTGCATACCATGTGTGTTCTTTTGTGACTGGGTTACCTCACTCAGGATGATATTTTCTTGTGTTAGTTTTCCTAGTTGCCCTCTGCCTCCCACAGATCCCTCTTTCTACCTCCCTCTCTACCATTCAACAATCTTCAACAATCTTTTTACCATTTCCCTATACACTTTCCATCTCATATACCTCTCCCCTGCCCATGTGGGAGTGTGTGCAATGTATGTATATATGTGGTTACATTTGTGTCATGGTGTGAGTGTGAAGGTCAGAGTACAACCCCAGGCATCAGTTCTTAGCTCTCATCTTGTTTGATACAAGCTCTCTTGTTGTTTACCACTGCATAGCCTAGGCTAGCTAGCTGCCAAGCTTCCTGCTATACTCCTGTGTCTGCTTCCATTTACTAGAGCAGAAGGTGGTTAGCCATTGTTTCCCAGTGGACCAGGGATCTAAAGGAAAGGGCACTATCCCTGTGTTTTCCATCTCTCCACAATCCCAAAGGCCCAAGGGTATCTTTACAATACAAATTCTGTTAAAACACACACACACACACACACACACACACACACACACACACACACACACACACACACACATTCCAATTCCAGGTCAAAGGAAGAGAAATCCCCAAAGGCATAGCCAGCATGCAAGGGCAGAGTGTAATCTGAAAAGAGTTGAGCACACCTGCTTGTATAATTCTGCTAGGAGACATCTGCTGGGCCACAGGATCAAGCTGCCCCCATCTGCATGGTGATGAGAAAGGTCCTAAGGCGACCCCACGCTGCAGTGCTGTTATCCAAAATCATACAATGATTCCAGATCTCTCAACTCAAAGTAATAAACAGAGCAGCAAGAAGTGGAACTCCTCCCTGCCTGGATAGTGTATTTGATGCTGAATGGAAAGTGTAGGTGTCCTGGGTACACTAATAGTGTCTGTGTTCCTTAGAAGTACCCCGTTTTCCCAGAATGCAGTGTAGGTCCTCACTGCACAGGGCTGTATTCTCTGGTGACAGATGTTAGAGGATCCCTTCCAATGGGTGTTTCTCCCAAGCATCTAATTATAACCTCCACAGAAGATTAACAGATGTTATAATTGTCTCTCCCCTTTGATTAAATAGTTTCTGCATGAGTGACATGCTAAGATTTTCCTTCTCTGTCTTGCACAATCTTTATAAAGAACTGGCATGTGTCTTCAATTTTCTGCAGATAGTTTCTCCATAGGCTTGGTAAGAATCCTTATATAGAGAGAAAAAACTCAGCATGAGATAGACCGAGCATGAGTTATACAAGCACCCAGATTCTCTCATGTAGAGAGAATATGAAGGGAGCCTGTTCCTGGCTTCTCTTTGTGTACTTTAACTGTGCAGGAGGCTGATACCTGCCCATGAATGCTCTAGGAACAGCTCTGCAAGTGTAAAGGAAAATTGAACCAACCTTGCTTAGTGCACAGGATGCAAGATGCCACATGTGCAAAAAAGTGTATAAAACAGAGAGAAAACTGTCATTTGTCATGTGATTGTACAGATTGTTTTGTATTTGTTTTAAGATAGGTTATCAAATATAAGCTTTATAAACACAAAATAATAAGCTTTATAAACACAAAATAAATAGTAGGGAGTTGGCTCATTCTGTAATATGCTTTCTACAAAACATGCTTGTAACCCTAGTGCTGGGGAAAGACAGATAGAGTCCTGTGGCTTGCTGGTTAGCTGATTAGTAAACTCCAGATTCAGTAAGTGACTCCGTCTCAAAATTAAGGTGATCTCCAGTGTCAGCATATGCCCTGGACCTTAGCATGTTCTCCAGTGGCAGTACAAACCAGGGACATCAACACAGCAGCATGAATCATGACACTACTATGGCTGTCAGAGGCAGTATAGGAGAAGGACATCAACCTGGCCCCAGGTGGCAGTCCAGGCTACTCACATCAACCTGGCTTCAGGCAGCAGCACAGCCTAAGCCATGACAGCCACATGGCCTCATGCCCATGGTTTGTGTTGTTGCCAGAAACCACGTGGGTGCCCATGGTCTGTGCTTCTGCTAACTGGGAAGGGCAAAGGAGCTACCTTTTCTGTGGAATGGTGACTTCAGACTCACAGTTGACAAAGAGGGACAAGGAAGGCTCTGTGCAATTCCTACCCTCCCAAAGTAACAGCCTTGATGGAAAGCCATAGAAGAGAATTCTTAAAAACTGTGATAAGGATGCTGAAGTGCAGCTCTCCACAATTGATGACTTCTACTGGGAGTGCAGGTGGGGAAGGATTTAGTTTTCTTTTAGGGGCTGACACTGGGAGCCCCTAAGCATGCTGAACGTGCTCCAGTGAGTACATGGGCAACACAAATTAGACTCTTTTTGCCTCCTCCTCCTCCTCCTCCTCCTCCTTCTCCTCCTCTTCCTCCTCCTCCTCCTCCTCCTCCTCCTCCTCCTCCTCTTCTTCTTCTTCTTCTTCTTCTTCTTCTTCTTCTTCTTCTTCTTTTCCTCCTCCTCCTCCTCTTCCTCATTCTCCTTCTTCTCTTCCTCCTCCTCCTCATTCTCCTTCTTCTCTTCCTCCTCTCTCTTTTTCTTTCTCCTACTTCTCCTCTTTCTCCTCTTTCTTCTCTTCCTCCTCCTCCTTCTTCTTCCTCCTCCTCCTTCTTCTTCCTCCTCCTCTTCTTCACCTGAGAAGAGGTCACAAAGTTTGTGGGAAGGACCAGGAATATGGACAACTCAACATCAACTGCATCACCCAAAACCAAACCCAGTATTAGTGACAACTCATAAAAAACTGAAACCCTGGCACTCTCTATGTGACTTGCAGCTAGCTCAACAGGTGTTGGAATCTCCTCTCCTCAGCAGCACTTACTGCTTATATAATACAGGGAAGAGGCCTTGTGAATCTGGTTTTAGGGGTGTCCCGAAACTTGGGGTTGTTTACTTCCTGAATCATAAAGAACACCCTACCACCTTTAGACCTTTTTGAGTCCTAATGAACTTCTTTCCAGAATGCAATGTCAGAGGGAACTGCCCTGCAGCATGCTTGTAGATCCTTCTCAGTGCTAGAGCCTCAGTGCTGACTTCTTCATGCTCTGATCACTCCAGGTCCCACCCAGTTCACTGGTCCTGCCTTTCTTTTACTTTCTGTGTGGTGACTTATGGCTACTCTTTCTAGTAAATCTGTGATTGGGACCTCAGTCACCAGCTCATGACACCAGCTATCAGCTAAGAACACCTCTGCTGTTATCTTTGCCAATTCCCATCTTATCAGAGGAGGAAAATATCCCAGAGTTGGAAGAGAGTTGTTTTGGGTCAAATTCCATATGATTATGTCTTTTATCTTTTTACCTTATTTGTGTGTGCTTATGAGGAGGGGCCAGAGGTCAACCTCTGGTGTCACTCCTTAGGTGCTTTCCACCTTAACTGTTGAGACAGTGCCTCCCAGTGGCCCAACGCTCACCAGAGTAAACGAGTGGGACAAGGAGCCCAGATCTGCCTGCTTCTCTGCCTTTCAAGCCCTAGGATTACAAGTGTGTGCCATTATACCCAGATCCTTTTTAAAAATGTGGGTGCTAGGGATCACTGTTGGTTTGTGTATTCTACATTATTTGTACTTTTTCATTCTTTCAATTCTACTTTCTACTTTCTGGAAATTTGATGAATCCCAAGATCTACTCCCCAATTGTACCTGCACACCAAGTGTGTAATTATATCTTCTCAAGTGTAGGGCAAACATGGATGTGGACAGCTGACATGGCATGCAGAGGTGGGGCGGGCTAGTTATATCAGCATGTAGTCACTGCACGAAGTACAGAGTTCACACAGATGAATAATATGTGCTGATGATATTCCACACCGCTAGTCCCTTGCCTCTCCTGTTCTCATACCTCCCCTCTCATTACCTCCTTTTATCCCCAGACAATTTCACTTTTAATTTTATGCCATATATTCCATATATGATTTTTTTGTGACTATATAGAATATAGGAACCATATTTGAGAGGAAGCTTGTACTTTTGTCTCTCTGGACCTGGCTTATTTCATTAGGTATGATCATCTCCTGTTCTCTCTTTTCTGCAAATGTCAGAAACTTTATTATTCATTTTGACTGAAAAATTCTATTGTGTATGTATGTGTGGATATCTGTATATTCATACATAAATTTGACATACCTCTATCCATCTATCTATCTGTCTGTCTGTCTGTCTGTCTGTCTATCTATCTATCTATCTTACAGTTTCCTTATCTATTTTTCTACAGATGAATCCCCTAGGTTGGTTCCACTACTTATTTTGCATAGTGCTGCAATAAATATGAGTGTACAAGGATCTTTGTGGTGTATTGGTTTAAATTCTTCTAGGTAAATATCTGGCAGTGCTATAGTTGGTAATTCTTCATTTTAGTGATTATATGTATTGGGTATGTGTGCTTTAGTACACATGAGGAAGGCATAGGACAGTGTGCAGGAGTCAAGTCTCTCTACACCATCTGTATGATCCTTAGTGGCAAGTTCTTTTACCCACTAAGTCACACCACCAACTGTGTTAGCTAATTTTTTGTTTATTTTATCAATTTCACACATATTAGAGTCATTTGAGTAGAAGGAACCTCAATTGTGAAAATGCCACTGTAAGATAAGAGTTGTAGGTAAGACTATAGGGCATCTCTTAATTAGTGATTGATGGGGAAGGGCCCAGGCCATTGTGGGTAGTACTGAGCAAGCCATGTTCTTGCATGGCTTTTGCTTCAGTTCCTATCTCCGGGCTCCTTTATTTCTAAGTACCTGTCCTCTTCTCAGTCTTTTGAAGGACAGGGTAAAAGTGTTCAGATGTCTTGAGCCAAGTGTTCCTGACTAACAAAAGGACACAACATTGTAGAATTAAAACGGGCTTCTTTGTGTCTCCAAGAGGGTTTCAGTTGTTGGGAATGTCTTTAGTGTGGGTGTGATGTTTTAATCCTACTACTGCTGGGAACACATCTGTCTTGATTTAGCTTTATTTGTCAACCTAACATAGCCTAGGGTCATCTGAGAAGAGACTCTTGATTGAGGCATTTCCTATATCAAAATGGCCTTTGGCATGTCTGTTGGGATTGTCTTGATTGTTAATTGATACAGAAGAATCCTGCCCTCCGTGGACTGCACTATCCCTAGGCAGGTGCTTCCAGAAGGTTTAAAAAAGCAGCTAACCGTGAGTCTGCAAGTGAACAAGCTGTCTGTCTGTCTGTCTGTCTGTCTGTCTCTATGATTTCTCCAACTTCAGGGCTGGGAGTGAATCCTCTGCTTCTTTATTTTTAATGCCTTTGTTTTAGAAAACAAACATATCTACTCACAGGATAATCTTTTTTTGGCTTTGAATGTTATTTTCTTCCTCATTCAAATGTAAAAATTTTAGATTAGAGGAATTTAAAAAATCTGCCTTCACTTATTTCAACATTAACAAGGAACAGGTGGAAAGTATACTCGGTCAGGCATGAAAATGGACATTTGTTTCCATAAAAACCTCATTTCAAAATGAGTTCTAAGTTCGCAGCTCTTTTCCTTTTCTTTTCCCTTATAAAATGACACCATTTAATGTGTTTCCTGATTAGAGGAATGCTGGGTAGGCTAGCAAGCAGACCTGCCTTCAGGTTCCTCCCTGGAGTTCCTCCTGACTTCCCTGAGCCATAGAGTGTGATGTGAAAGTATAAGAAACTCCGTCTTTCCCTAAGTTGCTGTTTTTTAGAATGTAACTAGGACAAAGTCCACTCCAGGCATCGGCTGGTAGGATCCCTTAATCACTAGTCCCCGTCCTTCTTCTTGCAAAGCCCCATTGTGTATGCTGCACACATGATATCAACTGTGACCTCACCCAAACTGCATGCCCTATGATAGTCTCACGAACTCATAATGCCCTGCATGCAGCCAGAGAATGGAGCAATGTTGACAGGGTGTGGAAGGATTGTGCAGAATGGAATGAAGGAGCCATCTAGGAAGCTGGGTGAATGGCACTTGTCTGTATTGTTTGGACAATATGCACTCTCTTGAACAACAACTCACTTGACCTTCATCTTGTCACAAGCAGGACAAGACAAGGCAAGGCCTGTCATCTCTGTGGTGCTGAGCTTGGCCAGATGGGCTTGGCTAAGGTGTGTTCTGAGTGCGCGTGTGTTGGATACACACAGAGGTCTGTGTGCATATGGATAATGTCCCATTTATTGACATTTCATGGTTGATTTCAGCCATTTCAGTTAGAAAAACTCCTAAGTGTTATTTTATCCTTCCTCGGATTCCCGAATTAAAGAAATTGAACTCAGCAAGCATTTTACCAAACCTAAATAATTACAGGGCATTTTAACACATGGTATCAATCTTTTGTTTCTACTGAAATCAACAGTATTTTCTTGACGGAGAAGTTTTTCTGTCACTTTCTCTAATTTTTGGAGTATTATCCAGTCTTTATATTTCTTTTAAAAAACAAGTGTTTAGACCACATAAACCTGAGTCACCCTGAGCATTCTTCTGTGTTCTTGTAGGCATACAAAATGCTCAGACAAAATATTTTGGTTTTAAGCTAGAGAGTCAGTGAGCCATCATGTTGCTGGCCTGGCAAGTGTGAAGACCTGAATTCAATTCCCAGGACTCAGATACAAATCTGGGCATGGTAGAATATTCTAGTAATCTCAGGGCTGGGGCAGTAGTGACAAGCAAATCCTGGGGCTCACTGGCCAGCCTAGCCTAACTTGAGTAAGAGTTCTAGGTCAGTGAGAAAACCTATCTCAAACCAAGATAAAATGAATGGAGGACACCTGAAGAACAACATGTAATCTGAAGTTGACCTCTGGCCTCTATGCACCTGTGCATATGCACACACATACCTGTACAGATAAATGTTTTCGTATTGTTTCTTAGGCCAGACAGATTATTCTTCATACAGCCTCGTGGACACATGATAACAAGATATATTCTAAGTTAGCACTGCAGGTGCTGGCTGTGGTGTGGGAATCAATAAAGTATTTATATGCGTGTATATGTGCCTTGGAGCATGGCTTCCTGGAATGGAGCCAACAGGCAGACAGGGAACCTACAAACTTTGTACCATGGTATGAACAATTGAAAAACAACAATAACAACAATAGCAACAGCAACAACAAACCACCCAAAAACCAAAAAGCAAGTTGTTTTAGAGTTTATACTTGCCTTTACTTTGAATTTTGACTTTCAGCTAACGAAGTCTATGCTGACTAGAAGCAAAGGGGAGTATAGGCATAAGAGTTTTGGTCCAGGAACAGGAAAGATGGCTGAGCAGTTAAGAGTCCTTGATGCTCCTGCAGAGGACCCAAGTTCAGTTCCAGAACTTACATCAGGTCACTCACAACGATCTATAACTACCAATTCCACAGTGTCATAAGCTCTCTCCTGGGCTGTGCAGGCACCCGCACACACATGGCATACACGCCAACAAATATATACACATGTGTATGAATAAAAATAAAATCTTATGAAGCAGTGCTGATCCATTTTCACTGAAATATATCAATGCTGTGCAGTAATTCTGCATTTTCTCTCATGTTCACTTCAAACAACTCTTGATAGAAGAGTGCTGAGAAGAGCTAATATAGAAAGTTTAATGTCCTAAGACAGAAGTTGATGGAAATTACCACATGACAGTCCCAATTCCTGTCTTATATTCTCCAACCTCTAGCTGCCTCTGATACTTGGTTATGTGCCCCTCTCCCTCTTTGGAGGTATCTTCCCCAAGGTTGGTTCTATGGTTTGAGTGTGATATGTGCCCCAGAGGCTTGTATGCTGAATGCTTAGACCTTAGCAGGTTGTGTTATTTTGGGAAGTGGTGAAAATTTCAAGTCAGGTATGGATAGAAGAAACTGGTCATTAGGAGCAGGCTATTTGGTTAGCTTTAACTATCAACATAGCATAACCTAAAATTATCTAGGAAGAGGGTCTCAATTGGGTAAGTCATTTAGATCAGACTCACCTATGGGAATGTCTGTAGAGGAGTGAGTGTCTTAATTGTTAATCGAAGTGGGACTATTCAGCCTACTGTGAGCAGCACCATTCCCTAGGCAGATGGTCCTGAATGATACAAGAAAGCTGAGCGTAATCGTGCTTGCCAGTCAGCATCCTCCTCCATGATCTCCATCCTACTCCTTTGGCTGTAAAGTGAATTTCTTGCCCAGAAGCAATGCTATGTGTAAGTCCTGCCTTGACTTATTTCAATGATCGACTGTCACCTGAAAGTGCATGCTGAAAGGAAGCCCCTTTACCCTCTCAGTTGCTTTTGGTCAGAGTATTTTACCAAGAATAAAAACTACAACAAGGGCTTATGAAGGTTAGGCCTAGTCTATTCTCTGTCCTGCTCCATTCTTTCTCTCTTCCCTTCTTTCCATCCCCTGTCTGTTGTGATGTTAACAGCTCTATTATTCTGTCCCCACCATAATATACAGATATGTCTGAAACCATATGCTAAATGCATCTTTCCTCCTTTTGAGTTGTTAGTGCCAGGCCTCTGTCTTGGTTTAGAGAAGGCTAATAATCCAGGTGGATAAGGGCTTTGCCCCCTTGCTGGGAACTCAAAGGAGCTTTGCCTTAGATGTAGGAAAGTCTCCAGAATGATCTTCAAGGTGAAGCAGAGTGGATGTGTATGAGTTCTGGGGTCATCAGATTGATTAGAAAATGAATTATTTGATGGGCAGGGGATAATTTTTTTTTTGTCTTCTTGATGGAACCCAGGGACTTATACCTGCATGGTAAACCCTCAAGTGCTAAGCAGAAGATGCTTTAAATGAGATGTGATTATGATTTGTTGCATTTCTGGGAAGTTGCAGATATCCTTCTCTGTCTTTCTGAAGTGAAAAAAATAAGTAAGCATTGGGATGGAACAGGAAGGAGACAGTGATTTGGATTAATAGAAATTTGAGTGTAATTGGAAAGAGAGGGCCCCTTAAGCTATTTATCACAGGAGCCACTTCATCCATTTACACAGAGGAATGCACATGAAAACACACTCCTGCATTTGTAATATTGATAAATTGTTTGCCGTCTGTGTCCATCAAGAAGGGAAGAGTCAAACAAATAACACTCTACCTGCCCTGCGGAGCCCTGGTGGTCATTAAAGAAAGAAGGAGGAGAGCTGGAGACTCAGCTCAAGAGAGCTTGCTGCTCTTGCAGAGAACCCAAGTTCAGATCCTGGCTTGGCATTAGGTGGCTCCAGGGGTTCTGATGCCCCTTTCTGTCCTACGTGTGTACCCCCACACACCACATTGTCTGTACCCACATACACCTGAATTAAAAAAATAAATGACAGGAAGAATATCTTAGGAAGAATGAAAAAGTGTTTGTATCTCAACGTGGAGGGAAGACTATGATCTAGTATCATCATTATTATTTTGAGAAAGTGTTTCTCATAGCCCAGGCTGTCCTGGAACTTGCTATATAGCTAAAGGTGACCTCAAGCCTCTGATTCTCCTGTTTCTACCTTCCAAGCTCTGGACTTGCAGGCATGTGCTACCATGCCTGGTTTACGCAGTCAGAGATGAATCTCCTCAGGGCCTCCTATGCAAGATAATCTACCAACTGAGACAAGTCCTATCCCTGACACATTGTTAAATGGGAAATAAATGAGCTTGGCAAAAAACTTGCAGAAAGGGATGCAGATAATTATGATCTAAAAGTTTACATATATAAACATACATACATACATACGTGTGTGTGTGTGTGTGTGTGTGTGTGTGTGTGTGTGTGTGTGTAAATGGTTAGGAAAAATTATAGAAAGGTAAATTGTTAATAGTGTTTTTTTTCTAGTTTGGACAAAATATTTGGGCAAACAGGAATGGGAAACCTGAGTTATTTTCCATAGAAGTTTGTGTATTATTTTAAATTTGCTTTAGAAATATATTCATAGATCACTTTTGCTTGTGTTTACACTTGTATATGTATTTGCATATATCAATAGGAAGGGCATATTCTAAAAGAAAAATTTCCTGGGATTATGAGAAAAGAATTCATTTTTTTTTCCAAATAAGACGAGATAGCCAACTCTTACTTTCTCTGGGTGCAATGTGGTTTGATAATGTTTAAGGTACAAATTAAAGCTTTGGAGATTAAAAAAAGCAGCTATTTTAAAGCAGACTTAAAGCAGTATGAGCTTTTGGAAAAGAAATCTATTGATCAAGAGTTTCACTTGGTCTGTGGAGGTAGCTCACACAGTAAGGTGCTTTCCACATAAGCATTAAGGCCAGAGTTTGAGCCTCAGAACCCATGTGGAAAAAAGAAAAAAAGTCAGGCATTGTAACACATGCTTATAATCCTCATAGAGGAGACACAGAGACAGAAGGACCCCCAGGGCTTGCTGGCCTGCTCACATAGCCTGATCAGAGAACAGCCAGCCAAGTGACAGATCTTGACCCCCCCAAAACAAGGTAGATGGTGCCTGGAAACAACATACGTAACTCTGCACACACATCCTTACACACACACACACACACACACACACACACACACACACACACACAGAAACATGCCCCAACATATAAAAGAAGGAGTTTAATTTCATACAAGTTGAGCAGTTATACCCAAATACTGAGTACTGAGGTGAGAAAAACCAACTTAAATGAGTCGGGGTCCCTGTCCTTAGGGTAACCATTTCAGTAGGAAGGAGACACGAGACAACACCTGTTGTTTATTTATAACTACAAGGCTGAATGAATACTCAGAGGGGAAAAAGCCTTGGGCAGACAAAGGGATCTTTCTTAGAATAATAATGGCAGTGATTTTTCTCAAGGGTACTTGAAGGTATAAACAAATTGAAGGGCCTTGATATGCCTAACACACCACATCAAATTTCACTTTTTATTGTAGCCAACTCTGAGTTAATTTATATTGCTAAATTAAGCTATTGTCTCTGAGAAACATCCTTCAGCAGATCCAGCCCACCATTCCCCCCTTGCCTGGGTGTGCTACAATCTCTATCAGTCCACTGTCCATCCACACTCTGCTTTATGAAAGTCCATCTATCAGTGATCTTTTTGTGCCTGAAAAGCACAGAAGTTTGTTTTTTTTTTTTTTTTTTTTTTGCTTGCGTGTGTTTCTTTGTTTGGGACAGTATCTCTTGTAGCCAAGGTTGGTCTGGAATTTCCCAGGTAGCTAAGGATGGTTTCAAACTTCTGATCTTGCATCTGCATCCAGAAAGTTTTTCTGCATGCCAAGCAAGAACTCTACCAACCGAGCCACAGCCCTGGCTGATACAGCTTTCTAAGTCTAAAGAGTTCCTGGATTGTGTTTTAGAACCACTTAGAATCCTCAGAATTATTTGCTCTCAGTATTTTGGCAATGCCATTCTTGTCTGTTTGGATATTTCATTTTGCTAACTAGAAAAGTACTGGTAGGGTAGTTATCTAGCAACCCTTTGGTTATATGTCATTTTGAGAGGTCCCTCGTAACTTTTAGGAATTTCTCTTTCACTTGTGGGTTTCATAGTTCTGGTACTGCACCTTTTGATATGGACCATAATTTTAGATAACATTTTCAGTCTCAAAAGCACATATTCTTGTGATGAAGAAATGGAAAAGGAGAGACTGGAGGGAAGAGGAAAGAGGCTGGAGAGCAGACACTGCAGAGAGGGGAACAAAGGCAGACAGAAGGTAGTGACAGAGACGCATGAAATGCCACCATGCCACCTAGCACTTTGGGTGCCCGAGTTGGTGTGATGGTGGCATTGAGATCAAGAGCAGCTTCGGGGAGAAAAGTGCTCATTTGGCTAGCAATCTGTCACCAAGGGGAGTGTGAGTCACATTATGCACACAGTCAAGAAAAGAGAGAAACTAACATACCAGTGGGCAGTCAAGGCCCAGCCTAGAGAATGGCACCTCTCACAGTGTACTGGTTCTTCCCAAACCTATTAACGATCAAGAAACATGCCTACAAGACAACCTGGCTAGCTAATTTCTCAATTGAAACTCTTTCCCCTGTTTGAGTCTATATTGTGTTAAATTGACATTTTAAAACTAGCCAGCATTCTGACAAAAAAGTTAATTAGAGCAAAGTATATGCTCTTCAGTTTTGAAAAGTCATCCGCTATTATTTCCTTACGAATACATTTCTGCTTGGTTAATTTTCTTTATTAAACTTTGGTGTCTTCCTAATACTAATTTTTCATGTGCTTTAAAACTTCCGTTTTGGGTGGAGACATATCTTCATTCGTAGAATGCTTACCTATCATTCACAAAACCTAGGATTCAACATGGACTTCATAAACTGGTGGCCCAGGCCTGTTATGCGAGCTATATATTGGAAGATATAGGCAGGAGAATCAGGAGCTTAGTCATCCTTAGTTGTATAGTTAGTTCAGGGCCAGCATAGACTACAATGAGACCCCATCTCAAAAGATGTTTTTTCCCCTCATTTCATCTTGAATAGATTTTCACCCTTACTCTTCATATATTCTTTTCCATGTCGATGGGTTGGAAGCTTCCACCAGGTTTGCTAGATGGCCTATCCTTCCGCCACATGGCACAACTTCTCTGTAACTCGTGGGAAAGAATTTCCCACTGCCCAGGCAACTTTGGAATTCAGAGAGCTGTAGAGATTTTTAGATTCTTCTCTTCCAGAAAAAGGGGTTAGACCAGGGACATGGATAGTTATAGAGTCAGGGATGGTGTATTTAAATGGCTTATTAGTAAGTGCTGAAATTAGGAACTGGTTAGAGAACTAGCAAATCTGGAAGCTGAGAAGGTATAAGACTGAAGAGTGGCCTCACTTGTAAGCGCCAACCTCTCCCGGATGTTGGCTTGGTGACTCATTGACTGCCTCTGCGCATGCTCCATGAGTGTAGCCCGTAGGAAGGGCAGTCCGGTCTTCAGTCTTTCCTGGTTGTTTCCTGAACCTTTCCTTGGTACGTTCTCTGAGCAATGCCTATTCTCCAGCCACAGGACTGTGCTTTTAAAACGACAAAGGGACTTATTTCAGGTTGTGCTTTACTGCGGTGAGTTTTGGGCCCGAGTCTCTAGCCCCTGATGGAAGACTCTGGAAGCTGCTTAAGCACTAGCTGTCGAAAGACTCCCATTTTGTCATCTCTGGATACTCAGGACACAGCAGATCCTCTCTGACCTCAATACCAGTTTCTAGAAATGCTGTTCTTTGCATATTCCAGGGAATAATGGCAGGTATTTATTTTACTCATCTGGGGTTTAGCTGGAAGTGTTTTAAAAATTAAATTCTCTCTATCTATCTATCTATCTATCTATCTATCTATCTATCCATCCATCCATCCATCCATCCATCCATCCATCCATCTATCTATCATCTATCTATTATTTATTTATTTTCTTGTATATATATGTATGAGGTGGGGAGCATGAATGCCATGACATAAGTGTGGGAATTGATATCTTTTTCCACTGTTTGGCTCCTGGGGATCCAATGTTCATCAGCTTGCTTGAAATTATTCCGAACTACTGAGCCACGTCACTGGTGATAATGGGAGATTCAAATGTTGAGGTCGAGGTGTTTCAGCCCACCAATCAATCCTTCCTATCATATGCAAACAGAATGTACGAGAAACTTTTCTTTCTGAGTGTTAAGTATTTGACTACCTCTTATTCTCAACGTTTTGAAAACCTAATGATATTGCATGACTCTTTTGGTTTAAATGCAAGTTATTTGCCCCAGAAAAAGACACAATGGATAACATCGAGTCAGAATTAATATATAAATATATTTTTACCCCCAGACCAGTAATTCCATAGTCTGTATTCAGGAACATTAGCATAATTAGCACAATGAAAGTCAGTAGTAGAACAGCTGGCTTGGAGACATAGCTAGTGGAGTCCTCCAAAGCTGAATTGAAATCTAGGGTCTTTCTCACTCCGAGGAAGGGAAATAGCAGTAATGGGATGAATGAAAATATTTAGTCATTGTGAAAGCCTTGAGATGAGGAGGGCATTTCTTTATGCTTCAATTTCTTAGCAAGTGGATTTTATGATGTTCTGGGTGTTAAATGCAATTTGCTTGCTGATGAGTTGAATGCAGGCTGCCACAGTATTAGATTGTGCATTCAGCAAGTGCTCAATGAATGCAAGTGAAGATGATGATAACTTGTTGGATTTCCACATTACTTGAGTAAGCTAAGCACCAATGTTAACATTAATTCAAATATACCATATATAATCCTTATGAATTCCTTATAAAATGGAGGATTGGGGAGATGGCTAATTGAGTAGAATTGCTTACTTCATGAGCATGAGGCCCTGAGTTTGATTCCCAGGGCTGGCTTAGCTAAAACAGACAACAGCATTTGGAGAACTAGGAAAACTCACAATCTTGATCCCAAAATAAAGTATGACTCTGTAGTAATCAGGTGACATAATGCTGACACATGCATTAAGGGATTAGAATTCAGATCTCATAGATAAACCCCCTTGTTTGTGGTTAGTAGATCTTTTTAAAACCCCAGAGCCAAGACAGTTCTGTGAGGAAAGGATTGATATTTCCACAAAGAATGATAAGCTAGTTCTGGGTACTCATGTGAAATTTACAATCACACTGTATAAAAATTAACCCCAAATGAGTCGGGGAGCTGAATGTAAGAGCTACAATCATAACAAAATTTATTATATGATGAAAATTTCATTTTCTTGGATTAAGAACTTTCCCAGATCTGACATCAAGAGGGGAAATAAGAGACAATGTTGATAAATGTACTTCAATAACATTTTAAACCTTGTGTATATCGAGGACACTGTCAAAAAAGAGAAGGGGCTTAGGCAGCTGCCCCATGGTTAAGAGCACTTGCTGGTTTGTGCAGAGGTCCAGAGTATAATTCCCAGCGCCCCGCTTGGTTCACGAGCACTTGTGGCTCTAGCTTCAGGGCATCTCCTGCCATCTTTTTGGCCTCTGCAGACAACCACAGTAACACACACACACGCACACACACACGCACACATTCTTTCAAGCTACACTTTAAAAGATATTAAAAGATATGCTACGCAATGGGAGGAAATATTTGCACATAGTTATGAGATCAAGAACTTCTGCTTAGGCTATACAGAAGCCTCCTTTTATACTCTAACAATAAAAAGACAGGAGGTTGGGGCCCAGGAGAGAAGGCTCAGTGGTTAGTGTTTGCTGATCTGGCAGAGGACCTGAATTCAGTTCCTAGCACCCACCAGGTGCTTACAACTGCCTGTAACTCCAGCTTCAGGTGGTTTCCACACCATTTTCTGGACTCTAGATCCCTGAATTCCCCGCACATAACAACATAGATGCATCTATAAATAATACAATAAAAATTTAAAAGACAAATCACTGAACTAAAAAAATAGGGAAAAAAATCTACATATATAGTTCCCTAAAGAAGATGTACAAGTAGGTAATCTGAATAGAAAAAAGAGACTCAGTATTGTCAGCCTTTAGGGAAAATTAAGTCAAAGCTACAATGAGACTGTCAATATCCAGCAGAATATTTATGGTTAAAATAAATATGGATAATAATAAATGCTGGCAAAGATGGAGAGAAGTTAGACTTCCTAGACAGAGCTAGTATCTAGGAGTGGGTGGCAGGGGTAGGCAAGACCTGCTTATTTCTTCAGGCTTCTTTTTTGAAGTGTTGTAAATGTGCTAAAATTGGAGTTTTGACGATGTTCACACAAAACACCATATTTATGGGTCGATATGGTGTTTGACTTACACCTCAATAGAGCTGTAAATTGAAAGACAACAGTGAATTTAAAAGCACTAAATTCTACATAAATTGTCTCATAGATTAAGATATTTTAGGTGCAAAAGGATTCTTAGCAATCATTCACTTGATTTGTCTTTATCTGAGAGATGAAGGGACTAGAGTCTGGAGAAATTAATTTGTCAGAAGATATGAAAATAATTAGTTGAAAAACCCAAAATACCCACCAACCTTACACTGGAATTCTATAATCAATAGTTGGTAAACCCTGCTGAATCCATTTATATAGCAAAATTGTGGTGTAGACATGGTAATAACTCATAACTTAATTAGTGTGATCTATCAAAATAGCCACATGTGAGTTGAGTTAATTTTTGTGTAGATGAGATCAAAATGTCAAAACCTACAAGGAAAAACAGATAGATAACCCCAAACCATAGACACAGGCCTGTACCCCAAACCACAGACACAGGCCTGTACCCCAATCCACAGACACATCCCTGTACCCCAAACCACAGACACAGCCCTGTACCCCAAACCACAGACACAGCCCCTGTACCCCAAACCACAGACACAGGCTCCTCAGTTCCCCAAACAACAGACACAGCCCCCTGAGCCCCACCCAGTTAAAAGAGACACATAAAATCGTTTGGAGGGAGAGTTTCTTTAGTTTCTGTGTTGTGGCAGCAAACATAAATATCTAAAACATATTAAGTAACCCTGGTAATATTTTAATTTTAATCTAAGGTGGAAAGCAAGCCCTTAATTCTCTCAGAGCTTATTTTTCTAACTTAGAATAATTGCTTCCACATTATGGCTTCACATAAAAGAAGAATAAATTATCATTGGGGAAAAAGTTTGATTTTCTTCCATTTGCACAGACAGGTGATGGGGAATTTAATTCTCCTACCAAACCCCATTGCTTTACTTAGTTTTCTGTTAGGATTTAATATTTCAATCTTTTCTTCATGGAGTTTTCCATTAATTCAAACTTTGCAAAAAATAATTATCAAATTTTCAGAGCCATATAATTAAAGATTGGGAATGAGTAGGCCCTGGGCTATGCAGCTCTCTGAGGGGAATTCATTTGGCTTGTGAAATTTTATATTTTTAATCTTGTGTATGTGTGTGTGTGTGTGTGTGTGTGTGTGTGTGTGTATGTGAGTGTGTGTGTCCGCACTTGCAGAACAACCTTGAGTTCCAATCCTTGCCTTCTATCTTGTTTGATGCAAGGTCTAGTGTTATGTGCCACGGTGTATAGTAGAGTAGCTGAATGAGAAGCTTCCAGGGATTCTCTTTGTGTCCTGTTCCCATCTCATGGTAAGAGGGTGAGATTACAGGCACATACGAGTGTACCTGTCTTTACATGGGTTCTGGGGTTCTGAACTTGGGTTTTCAAGCTTATGTAGAAGCACTTTACTTACAAGACCATTTCTCTAGCCCATGAAACTTAAAAAAAAATATGATTTTTAAGGTTGGCAAATTTTTCTGGAAGGTTTTGGAAAAACTAGGCTCTAGCCTGGCATGACAATTGTCGGGCTTGGGTATGTGGTGGGTGACTGTGTGGACTGGTTGCACATCCCAGGACACTGGATGGATTTTTTTGGGTTTTTTTGTCTTTGTTCCCTGGAACAACAGTCATCTGCATTGTACCTGCTATCTTTGCTAGGCATCCACTGTCATACACAGCCCGATGTTCTAGGTCAGAGACAGGCTAGCAGATGCAGAGACCTCACTAGACTATAGAAGACCTTAAACAGTCTTGCTATAAAGCTATAGAAGCTACATCATGGGTCAGAGCAGATGTCATTCACCTGTTCTTTATTGTGAACCTACAGGTAGCAAACTGACCACATAGCCAATCAAATCAAAGTACAGTGTACACACTTAGACACAACATTGATACTCAAAATGTTTTTTTCAAAGCCTATCACTGGATTTGAAGAGAAAGCTCAGCATTTAAGAGCACCATTCTTGCAGAGGAGTTGAGTTCATTTCCTAGCACCATGTCAGATGGCCCACAGCACTGTAGTCCTATGGGATCTGACACATTTCTCTTTCTAACTCTTCCTCCATAGCATTTAAGGGATATGAATTTTATGTTCTTGAAAAGAGACTTGAACCCACCTCTGTCTTTCAACAAGCATTTAAAACTTGCAATTTAATTAAACACAGAATAGAGAAAGAGAAATGTGCAAATCTTCTCTCCGAAGATTATTTTTGGGCAGTTTATTACATATAATGGTTTTAATATCACAGTCTACATTGCATGACTTATTAAAATGGTATTATTTGGGGTACATTAATGGGTTTTGAAGGTTTAATGCATAATCTTGATTTCCTTGGCTTTTAGCATGCTTTTACTCACTTCAAGGTTATGTGGGGTTGAGGAGTGTGTGGAGGAAGGTTATTCTAGAATAAAATAGAATAAATAACCTCTTTGAATGCAAAGAAACACTCTGGGTAATTGGCAAGATTTTAACTACCAGCTAAAACCTCTGCAAAAATGGATCGACTTCCAATTTATCTGACGCTGTCCATTTCCTGAGTCGTTCTGGGTTTTCACTTGTGTTCAAAGACATTTAATGAAAAATAATGGCTGCTGCAGTGTGCAGGGACGGTGCAGTCAAATCTTTGCTGGATTTTCAGAAAGCATTTCTCCTCATAAACTGTTTCCCTAACGAGTTGTGTTGTCTCTCAGCTGGCTTTGTGGCGATTAGCCCGTGCTTTCCCCAACTGGCCCCAGATGGAAAATACTCTCTAGAAATTGGATGGCTTTTTAAGTGTAGCTCTCCACAGCCAGCCCAAACCAACAACAAAACACAACAACAACCACACAAATCAGCTGAACAGAATGCGTTTGATAGCATGGTCCATACCCCCACCCCGCCCCTCCCTCCTGTGTGGTTGAATGCTTTTAGCTTTGGGCAATTGGGATTTTTCTAATTTAACTAACTCATTAACATTAGCAGATGACACACTGCAGAACAGCCCCCTCACCCCAGTCAGATCTCAGTATTCTTCTATTCCACTGGAGTTATACGAATGCTGTCTGTCTTTATTTTCATTTACATTTATTTATTTATGTATTTATTTATTTCATAAGATTTATTTATTTGTCTGAGTTTCTTCTGGAGAATTCATGTGCAGTGCAAAGACATTTTGTGTAAGAAGTTTACTTCATGCAGTACGTGAAGGAGGGGCAGAGTCTTTAAAAGAAAGCCTGGGAGAGAGGGAGCGGATGGTGGGGAGGGCGCCCATAGTGCTCTTGTCTCTGTTTCTACCCTGTAAAGATGCAGCTGCGCTGCCTGTCTAGACAACCACTGGCCACACCATTGGACTGTCAATCAGGCAAGTTATCTAAAGTTAGCCACACCCAGAGGCAGTCCTCTTAGTAAAAACCATGTGTTCAGTAATGCACTATTTTATTGTATATTGCATTTGACTAGTCAATTTGTAAACCTCTTCTTAGATTTTAGGCTTCCTAGAGATTTGAACATATGTGCATGCCTCTTTCCTTCCCTCTCTTTTTCTCTTTCCTCTTCCCTTCCTCCGTTCCCTCCTCCTCTCTCTTCCTTCTTTGCCTGCTTATGTCTCTCCTATTTTACTTCCCTCCTACCTATTTTCCTTTCTTTTATTTCCTGAGTGCTGCCATTGTAGATGTACACAAGCATACTTGGCTATTATCTATCTGTCTGTCTGTCTATCTATCTATCTATCTATCTATCTATCTATCTATCTATCTATCTATCTATCTATCTATCTATCTATGTGGTCTGTCTTTGACCTGTTGGGATGACTTTACTCTGCACTTTCCTGTGATTATTTTCTCAGGTTTAGCTAACGTTGTGTGTGTGTGTGTGTGTGTGTGTGTGTGTGGTATATGTATTGGTTTATGTGCACATGTGCGTAGGTATCTATCCATGCAAATCTATGTTTGTGGAGACCTGAGATCAACGCCTAGTGTCTTCCACTAGCTTTCTTCACTTATGTTCTGAGACATGCTCCCTCACTGAACTTGTAGCTTGTCAGTTTCACTAGGCTGGATGCCCCTGCCTTTACCTCCCCAGCTCTGAGATCACAGGTGTGTTAGCAACTCCTAACTGTTGATCCAGACTAGAATCTTCATGCTTGCATGGTGGGAACTTTACTGACTGAGGCTTCCCTTCAGTCCACATTAATAAATGTTCACATTTATGATGTGGGGATGGTGCTTCCACTGAGGTAGGTAAGTGGCCAGGACCTCCTTCTGGTGCTATATTGTTTATTGTTCTGGTTGATCCTTATTGTCCTGAAGTGTTAACATTGTTCAGTGCTAGTATAATATTGCTGCTAGGTAATTTGGATGTCATTTTTACCATTATATTACATGATTGACAGCTTAATGTATGTGAATGAATTAAGCAAACCAAGCAAGTAGGCAAGCCAGGCTATTTGAGGAATTTTATAAGGATTCTCATTCTCCCTTGGGACATACTCCTTATGCTATAGTGAAACATAAAATCCATCACCTAGAGTCTTTTCCAAATTTATCATGAATACTAGAGGGATGCTCACTATTCTAATTTTTAATTGTGACTACCAGTTACTATGTACCAATCTCTGGGAAAAGACCTCTTTAAGTGAATTGTCTCATTGATGGATATTTCCTTATTAATTGTGTTTTAGAGATCAGCCCATTAAGAACTAAATATATTAAATAATTTGTTGAGTTATTAACTAGTAAGAAGTAGAAATCGAAACCCAGTGTGTGCCTTTGTGTTTAGGCAGCTTGTGGTTGGTGGCTATGCCTCAGCATTTTTTGTAGGCATTCCCTTTCTATTTTTATTATCAAGAAACGAATCTTCCTCCAAGAACACAATCCTTTTTGTCCCCTTTTCATGGTCACCCTGCCTGGATGATGTTCTACATCGTTTTGCATAGCGGCTTCTTACTCTAGCTATTGTATGTAAAAAGGTTCAGTGTTGGCATATGTGATTTGAGGTGGTATCACCCACTGGAATTATTTCCTATTACCACCTACCACAGTTTCAAATTATTTCTTTGTCTGCTTGCTCATCATCTATATATTCTATAGAAGGTAAGTTCCATGGAGGCAAGGACTTAGTCTTTCTAGCCTTGGAGTGTGTGTGTGTTTGTGTGTGTGTTTGTGTGTGTGTGTGTGTGTGTATTTATATGTACATCTGTATACAGAGGCCAGAGTTGCAATGCCCAGTGTCTTTCTGTATCATTTCCTACCTTATTTTTTGAGACAGAGTCTCTCACTGAATTTGATATTCACAGATCCAGAAAGACTGGATGGCCAGGGACTCCTTAGCATTAGAGCACAGAATTGCTTTTATGTGTTTATCTTGGTTTTGGAGGGTCCAACTCAGGTATTCCTTGCATGCCAGCACTTTACCAGAAGAGCCATGTTCCAGCCTTGACCTAGTCCTTATACATGCCTATATGTTCAACATCTCTGCACCGGGAACTCTACAGAGTCAATAAGGCAAGGAGGGGCCTGCCACATGGTGAGGTAAAAAGTACAGGAGGCAGGTTCCAAGCAGTATCAGTTGACAGATACTTTCTCCTATGGTGGTAGAACTGGTTATCTGACATCCTATGTGAAACGTTGCCTGGCCTCTGTTTTTGACTGTTATATGCCTTGCCAAACACACATACATCTAGAACTTACTATGTGTAAGGGACTATCTTGGGTATTAAAGGTGATGAATTTTCTATGAAAATCAGGAGAGAAAGGGATATGTTGTGAAGATCTTCTGTAAGAAGTAAGACAGTCCCAGTACCAGTGAAGTGGGAGGGGCAAACAGAATGGAGCGAACGTTAAGATACAAGCAGGCTCATCAGAATTCACCTAGTCGGTGTGGGGACTGTAAAGTTCTGTTGACAGGATATAGGCTGTTTTACTTTCAGTGGTGTTGCAGGGTAGAAAAAAATACCTAAGGTAGATAGGGTTTATTTTAGTTCACTCTTCCAGGGTACAGTACATCAGTGCAGGGAAGTCACCATGGTGGGGATTTGAGATAGATGACCATGTCACTCTTAGTCAAGAGGTGAGAGAATGGATGCATGCATGCATGCATGGTTGCTCACTTGCATGTGCACAGCTTTATTTCTCTGCTTTTACAGAATTCAGGAGCACCCACCTAGAGAATGGTGCCTTGCCCACCGGTCTCTGTAATTCCATATCAATTAGCATAATGAAGACAACCCACCATGGCATACTCATAGATCACAGGCCAATCCAAGGCAGACTGCCCCTTATTGAGACTCTCTTTCTAGGTGATTCTAGGTTGTCTCAAGTTGACCATTTGAGTCAACTGTAATGTAGATGCTTTTTTTCTTTAATTTGAGGTAGACAGATGCAAGGTGTTCAGCATGCTAGTGATATCCTAAGGTTGCTGTTCACAAATGGGAGAGTGGAATACAAAATGGAGGAGGAATTCAGGGCTAGAGAGCAGGTCTATTTGTTTATCAGAGTGGACGAGCTTTGTGTAGACTATGCCTAGGGTCCATCTGTGTCAACCTTTGTGATGGAGGAAATCGGAAGCAAGAGGTCACAGTGGCTGTAAGGTCAAGTATGCTTGATCCAGACTAGACTTCCAGAGAGTGGAAGCACATATTCTTTTCAGTTCTATGCCTGTGCCTGCATGAAATTGGGCCCCTCGGTGTTTCACCATGGATGGGGAGGGACTCACGAGGCCCACCCCTTCCTGAGTTGCTATCGGGAGTTATTTGTTGCTGAGTGATGTTTTCTTCAGTGGTATAGGCACTGGTAACTTTCCCATGCTCTGGTAGATAACTACATTAAATCATGAAAGCAATTCACTGAGTTACGTGAATACACACACACATACACACACATGCCATGCACACCTCCATGTGTGCACACAAATGTACATACACATGCACATGTGTGCACACAGATGCACACATGCATTCACAACCATATGCATACACAAACACACATGTTTACACACACGTTTGCTTACACACATGCACATATGCATGCACATACAGCAAATAGAGTACCTGTTGGAAGAAGAAAGTGTTCAGTGGGAGAGGGAAAGATTGAGACAGGGGAAGAGGGAAGAAAATAACCACAGTTAAATGTATATTTGTGTAAATCTTTCAAAGAATAAACAAACAAAAGATAATTTGCATAACATTTTGTTTAGTAAGTCCTTCTGTGTTGGCCCTACTTGGCTATCTTGCTTTGGATGATAACACACAATTCTTGTATTTTCAGCAGAAATTTTTGAATCACCAAAGGTGTACTGAATTTTATTCAGGGATAGTTAAGGCTACTTATGGATACTTATAATTCATATTAAGTTATAATCTGCTATTCAACAATTCCCACACACATTGTTCCATTGATGTAGTTGAACTTCAACAGTTGAGAAAAAAATGAGAGAGAGACTTTCAGAGAGGCTACACGATATGTCCATGGTCACAGGGCCAAAGGGTAAGGAAGCCTAGACTCAAATCCATTTCTTTTTTAAAGTATATTTTTTATTAATGCATTGAGAATTTCACATGTGCATAGAATATATTTTTATTATATTCACTTCTGATTCCTAGCCTTAACTCTCCTAGAACCCATCTCCTATTCTTTCAAAATCTCCCAACTTCATTTCTTTAAAATATTATAGCCCACAGAGTCAACCTTGTGCCACCTGTATACTATTTGTATAGGGACATAGTACCATGGTTAAGTTACCACCAGTCAAAGGGCACTCCTAGTTATTTTTTTTTACAGTTGGTAAAATTGGAACTTAACACATGGGATGGTCTTTTATTAGGCAAAATTCTTACTCATTGTAGAATAAGCAAAATCTGTGCAGTTCCTGAAGAGTCGTATGTTAAAAAGCAGTGAGTCTTCTAAAAATAGTCATCAACTGTGGTGACATCACCCACAATTCACCAACACTGTCTTCCTAAAAAAAAAAAAAAAGAATGGATCTTATAATGCTCAAAAAATTTAAATTACATTTTAAAAGGTTTATTTTAATTTTAAAACTATATGTCTTTATGCCTGTGTGCGTGTCTTTGCATGTGAGTATAGTTGCCCATGGAGGCCAGAAGAGAGCATCAGATCCCACGGAGTTGAAGTTACATGTGGTCGTGAACCACCAGGTCTGGGTGCTAGGAACTGATTCTCCTATCTTCAACAAAAGCAATGGGTGCTCTGGACCACTGAGCCATCCCTCCAGCTTCTTACATGACTTTCTGACAATTAAATATTGCCAATAATGTGCAAGTTTTGTGTTTTCCTTGTTGGGTCTTAGGCTCAATAATTCTTGGTTATGGAGTATGGTTTTGTGAGTTTGAGCTCATGGGATTTGCAGACATCACCTGAGTGTATAGAAACAGGACACATCTGGCAGATGGAACACATGTGGCATGACACAGACCATCTGCTTTTGGCTACAGTCTGCTGATTTAACATGCTAGTCCATTCCCTGACTCTGGAAGCAGAACCTATAAAAAAAAATACAAGCACCTCCGAAAAGATGGCTCTGTGTGTGCCACTAAGAGAAGTCTTATGTGATGAGAATCTGGTTTTAGACTTACTGTTTGGGTTTGGGTACTTTTTGGCCCTAGTTTCTGGTAGGAAAATTGCAAACTGAAAAGTCTAAACACTGTGTGCTTGATAACAAAACATGTGTTCACTTTTTTACAGTGGCCGTGGAGACAGACGGGGGATTCTTATAAATTGCAAAGGAAAATACATCACTCATCCATGGAGGGGAAGAGACAGCTGGATAGAAGGGACTTTGGTAAAAGACTCTCTCTGGACAGCAGTCTTGTGGTAAGAGCTAAATATTCACTGACCACTGTATGTGCTTTGGATTCAAATCTGTTATTTTTTGACTGTTCCTTCCTGAGCGCTCTACTCCTAAAACCCTGATTCCATTTACCCCATTAAACAACATCCCTTGGGATTTAGCCTCATTTATTTTTTACAAACTCAAAAGCCAGCAAATTATTGGAATGTTTGTATAGTGCCTTAATAGGTAAATGTCCTAATCTGTCAACATTACATATAATTACATTAATTCTGACTGAAATAGACATTAGCCTATACAAAAGTGGGCCTGTGCCTCTGGTCCATTTGTGTAGGGTGCCAGGTCTGTGTGTAGTTGCTCCACCATCCAAATCACTATGGAGCTAACCTGAACAAAACTTCAATACAACGTCAAGTGCTGAAGAGCCGAGAGTAGCTGAGTGCTTCTTGGCTGTATATTCGTTCCGTTCTATATAACAGTTCTTTCTGAGAGTTTTTACTCCAGTTCTTTTTTAAAATGTTATTTAGCATGTGTGCATCAATGTGCATGTGTGTGTGAATGTGTGAATGCACACATGCTAAATAACATTTTATCACAGCACTGCTTTCTGAAGGCTGCTTTTGTCTTCTACCTAATTGAGGAGGCAAAATCTCTCTTGTTTCTGCTGCTGTGCTGTGCATGCTAGCTAGGGTAGTTGGCCTTAGAACTCCCCACTGGCCCTCCTGCCTTCAAATCCCATCTTGCCATAGAAGTCCAGGAATTTCAAATGAACACTACTATATCTAGCTTGCTCTGTGAGCTCCAGGGGTCAAATTCAGGTTTTTGTTTGTTTGTTTGTTTTTACCAACTGAAGCATATTGCTGGCCCCAATGGACATGATTCTTAACAACCTGGTTGGGATAACCTTTGAGTGTGAGCATCTGGTTAGCACAAAGAAACAGCTTAAATTGCAGTGCTTGGAAACTTGGCTTCTTTTCCATGGCCTCTGGACCAATATATGTAAATCACCTTCTCTATTCCATGATACATGTATACACAGCAAGACATTAGATGAAGACAATAGCTTAGCATGATTTGATCATTAGTGAAACATAGATCTGTTTTAGTCCCTTCTTTTGTGTGCGTTACGGGGATATGCTGTACTCTTAGCAACTGGGCTGGAGACTTGTTCGTAGAGCATAACTGATTCAACATTTGTTGAGGGTTAAAGTCATTTGTCCCTGAGTTCTAGTCCAGGTACCCATGTTAAAAAGCCAGGTGTGGTGGACATGCTGGGAAGTGGAGACAGGTGACCTCTGAGGCTCTTTGGACAGCTGGCCTTGCTTTGGTCAGTTCAGACTCATGAGTGACTCTCAGATATCAAGGTGGACAGTGGAACTTGAGAACTAACACTGAGATGGCTTGGCAACCTACACTTACACAATTATGCACGCACACACATGCACACTAATGGGCAATTCTACCCCACACAGTTACTGAGCTGCTTTATCAGTTGTGCCTCTCCATCTGTGCTTTGAGTCTAGGTTTCTTTGTTTTGTGTTTTTCTAATCTACAGTCATCTTTGTTATTTTTTTTCCGTGATCATGGCCATTTCCCTTTCAAACAGCTGTTCTCAACCTTCCTAAGGCTTTGACCATTTAATACAGTTCCTCATGTTGTAGTGAGCCCCAACCATAAAATTGTTTTCATTGCTATTTCATAACTGTAATTTGCTCCTGACATGAATCATAATGTGAATATTTTTTTGGAAATCGAGTTTGCCAAAGGGGTCGAGACTCACCTGTTGAAAACCATCTCCTTAAGGCTTTTCATGAGTGTGGTTGTGAGTCTGGAGAAGAGAGCCTGTGTTCTCCTGTCAAGTAAGTTCTTCTTGTGATTCAGAAACTGACTGTGGACTCAGCACTGACCAGCATGGTCTTGGAGGCTAAGGACTTGGGGGACATTTTAAGTGTTCTTTTCCGTGGCTACAACTATTCCTCATACCCTACATCACGTGGTATCTGCGCAGAAAGTGTGTGAATGAGGTGTGCATTCTCATGTTTCAATTCCCTTTCCAACTTCTGGGAAAACTGGTAATGAAGGAGCAATTTCTCAGCCTCTTTTGCAGAAAAAAGAATCTTCATGAACGTTGACATGCCAAGAGTTGGGTCTCACTTGGGCTTAGGCAGAGGCAGCAGCAGCCATATGGTATGACAGGAACAGTTCAAAAAAGTTCTTTTAATCCAGAAATAGCATCCTGGTTGGTGGGTCTCCAGAGCTGCCTATTTCTGCCTCCAGTCTCAACTAATATGCAAATATCCTATAAAGGTAAACATGCTAAGCTATCATCTTTCAATACTTCATAGTTTCAGTCCTTAGTAAAGCACCTTGAATCAATTCAGAACATGGAGAGCAGAATTTTACAGAGGCTGTTGGTAAATAGGGTTTATGTAGTTATTTATTTCATGTGTGTGTACACATGTTTACATGCCATGGAATGTATGTAGAGGTAAGGGACAATTTTCTGGAGTCAGTTCTTTGTTTCTCTCATGTGAGTATTGAGGACCACACTCACGTCATCAGGCTGGGTGGCAAGTACCTTTACCCACTGAGCTACCGTGTGGGCACCCACCCTGTTTTTTTGAGACAGGGTCTCTTCTTGACCTGGAAGTTTTCAAACCGACTAGAATGGTGGGCCAGCAAACCTCAGAGAGCCACCTATCTTTGCATCCCCACCTCTGGGATTACAAGCATGTACCATCAGATGCAGCTTTTTTGCAAGAGTTCTGGTGATCAAACTCTGGTCCTCCTGCTTGCACACCAAACCCTTAACCACATGTGCTATCTTGCTGGTTCCCTTCTGTTTTTTGAGAGAAGGCCTTTTGCCGTCCTGGAATCCACCAAGTAGGTTACACTGGCTGACTAGCAAGTCCCAAAGATCTGGCTGTTTCTGTTTTTTTTTTTTTTTTTTTTAATTTTATTTTTTTAATTTACATTCCAAATCACTTCCCCTTTCCCGTTTCCTCCCTCCCCGAAGGTCCCATAAGCCCCCTTCCCTCCCTCTTTTCTCCGTTCAACCCCCTCTCATTACTCTGTCCTGGCGTTCCCCTACATCCAGTCTTTCCAGGACCAGGGGTCTCTCCTTCCATCTTTTTAGAAATCTATTGATATGCTGATTGTGTCTAGGGTATTCTGAGATTCTGGGTCAATATCCCCTTATCAGTGACTTCATACCATGTGTGATCTTTTGTGATTGGGTTACCTCACTAAGGATGATATTTTCAAGTTCTGACCATTTGCCTAGGAATTTCGTGAATTCATTGTTTTTAATTGCAGAGTAGTATTCCATTGTGTAAATATACCACATCTTCTGAATCCATTCCTCCGTTGAGGGACATCTGGGTTCTTTCCAGCTTCTGGCTATTATAAATAAGGCTGCTATGAATATAGTGGAGCATGTGTCCTTATTGCATGCAGGTAAAGTCTCTGGGTATATGCCCAGGAGTGGTATAGCCGGATCCTCCGGAAGTGTCATGCCCAGTTTTCTGAGGAGCCGCCAGACTGCTTTCCAGAGTGGTTGTACCAGCCTGCAATTCCACCAGCAGTGGAGGAGTGTTCCTCTTTCTCCACATCCTCGCCAACAACTGCTGTCTCCTGTGTTTTTGATCTTAGCCATCCTGACTGGTGTGAGATGGAATCTCAGGGTTGTTTTGATTTGCATTTCCCTAATGACTAAGGATGATGAACATCTCTTTAGGTGCTTCTCAGCCATTAGATATTCTTCAGGTGAGAACTCTTTGTGGAGCTCTGTACCCCATTTTTTAATAGGGTTACTTGCCTCTCTGGAGTTTAACTTCTTGAGTTCTTTGTATATCTTGGATATTAGCCCTCTGTCGGATGTAAGGTTGGTAAAGATCATTTCCCAGTTAGTTGGTTGCCGCTTTGTCTTTTTGACGGTGTCTTTTGCCTTGCAAAAACTTTGTAATTTAATGAGGTCCCATTTGTCTATTCTTGATCTTAGAGTATAAGCTATTGGAGTTCTGTTCAGGAAATTCTCCCCTGTGCCCATATGTTCAAGGTTCTTCCCTAGTTTCCCTTCTATTAGTTTCAGTGTGTCTGGTTTTATGTGGAGATCTTTGATCCACTTAGAATTGAGCTTAGTGCAAGGAGATAAGGATGGGTCAATTTGCATTCTTCTGCATGTTGACCTCCAGCTGAGCCAGCACCATTTGTTGAAAAGGCTATCTTTTTTCCACTGGATGGTTTTAGCTCCTTTGTCAAAGATCAAGTGACCATAGGAGTGTGGATTCATTTCTGGGTCTTCAATTCTGTTCCATTGATCTACATGTCTGTTACTGTACCAATACCATG
Source organism: Tokudaia tokunoshimensis (assembly GCA_036184795.1). Lineage (NCBI taxonomy): Eukaryota > Metazoa > Chordata > Mammalia > Rodentia > Muridae > Tokudaia > Tokudaia tokunoshimensis. Next base: position 67,688,104 of record BTHU01000013.1, read on the forward strand.
CAGTTTTTAACACTATTGCTCTGTAGTACAGCTTGAGGTCCGGGATACTGATTCCCCCAGAGGTTCTTTTACTCTTGAGAATAGTTTTAGCTATTCTGGGTTTTCTGTTATTCCAGATGAATTTTTGAATTGCTCTTTCTAACTCTATGAAGAATTGAGTTGGGATTTTGATGGGGATTGCATTGAATCTGTGTATTACTTTTGGTAAGATGCTCATTTTTACTATATTAATCCTGCCAATCCATGAGCATGGCAGATTTTTCCATCTTCCGAGGTCTTCTTCAATTTCTTTCTTCAGAGACTTGAAGTTCTTGTCATACAGATCTTTCACTTGTTTGGTTAGCGTCACGCCAAGATACTTAATATGGTTTGTGGCTATCGTAAAGGGTATTATTTCTCTTACTTCTTTCTCAGCCTGCTTATCCTTTGAGTATAGGAAGGCTTCTGACTTGCTTGAGTTGATTTTATATCCGGCCACTTTGCTGAAGTCGTTTATCAGCTGTAGGAGTTCTCTGGTGGAGTTCTTTGGGTCGCTTATGTATACTATCATATCGTCTGCAAATAGTGATAGTTTGACTTCTTCCTTTCCAATTTGTATCCCTTTGACCTCTTTTTCTTGTCTAATTGCTCTAGCTAGAACTTCAAGTACTATATTGAAAAGATATGGAGAGAGAGGGCAGCCTTGTCTAGTCCCTGATTTTAGTGGGATTGCTTCAAGTTTCTCTCCGTTTAGATTGATGCTGGCTACTGGTTTGCTGTAAATTGCTTTTACTATGTTTAGATATGGGCCTTGAATTCCTGATCTTTCCAAGACCTTTAGCATGAAAGGATGCTGAATTTTGTCAAATGCTTTCTCAGCATCTAATGAGATGACCATGTGGTTTTTTTCTTTGAGATTGTTTATGTAGTGGATTACATTGATGGATTTCCTTATATTGAACCATCCCTGCATCCCTGGGATGAAGCCTACTTGATCGTGGTGAATGATCGTTTTGATGTGTTCTTGGATTCGGTTGGCAAGAATTTTATTGAGTATTTTTGCATCGATATTCATAAGAGAGATTGGCCTGAGATTCTCTTTCTTTGTCGGATCTTTGTGTGCTTTTGGTATTAGTGTAATTGTGGCTTCATAGAACGAGTTGGGTAGTGTTCCTTCTGTTTCTATTTTGTGGAACAGTTTGAAGAGTATTGGTGTTAGGTCTTCTTTGAAGGTCTGATAGAATTCTGCACTAAAACCATCTGGACCTGTGCTTTTTTTGGTTGGAAGACTTCCAATGACAACTTCTATTTCTTCAGGGGTTATAGGACGGTTTAGATGGTCTATTTGATCCTGATTTAATTTTGGTACTTGGTATCTGTCAAGGAAATTGTCCATTTCCTCAAGATTTTCTAGTTGTGTTGAATACAGGTTTTTGTAGTAGGATCTGATGATTTTTTGAATTTCCTCAGTTTCTGTTGTTATCTCTCCCTTTTCGTTTCTGATTTTATTAATTTGGATACTATCTCTGTGCCCTTTGGTTAGTCTGGCTAAGGGCTTATCTATCTTGTTGATTTTCTCAAAGAACCAACTCCTCGTTTTGTTGATTCTTTGTATGGTTTTATTTGTTTCTACTTGATTGATTTCAGCCCTGAGTTTGATGATTTCCTGCCTTCTACTCCTCTTTGGTGTATTTGCTTCTTTTTGTTCCAGGGCTTTCAGGTGTGCCATTAAGCTGTTAGTGTATGCTGTCTCCCGTTTCTTTTTGGCGGCACTCAGGGCTATGAATTTTCCTCTTAGCACTGCTTTCATTGTGTCCCATAAATTAGGGTATGTTGTGCCTTCATTTTCATTAACTTTCAAAAAGTCTTTGATTTCTTTCTTTATTTCCACCTTGACCAAGTTATCATTGAGTAGAGCATTGTTCAGCCTCCATGTGTACGTGGGTTTTCTTTTGTTTTTGTTGCCATTGAAGACCACCCTTATTCCATAGTGATCTGATAGGAGGCATGGGATTATTTCTATCTTCTTGTATCTGTTGAGGTCTGATTTGTGACCAATTATATGGTCAATTTTGGAGAAGGTACCATGAGGAGCTGAGAAGAAGGTGTATTCTTTAGCTCTAGGATGAAATGTTCTATATATATCAGTTAGTTCCATTTGGTCCAAGGCTTCAATTAGATTCACTGTGTCCCTGTTTAGTTTCTGCTTTCCTGAACGATCCATTTCAGAGAGCGGGGTGTTGAAGTCACCCACTATTATTGTGTGCGGTGCGATGTGTGCTTTGAGTTTTAGTAAAGTTTCTTTTACGAATGAGGGTGCCCTTGCATTTGGAGCATAGATATTCAGGATTGAGAGTTCTTGATGGTGGATTTTTCCCTTGATCAGTATGTAGTGTCCTTCTGTGTCTTTTTTGATGACTTTGGGTTGAAAATCAATTTTATCCGATATTAGGATGGCTACTCCACCTCGTTTCTTGGGGCCATTTGCTTGTAAAATTGTTTTCCAGCCTTTTACTCTGAGGTAGTGTTTGTCTTTGACACTGAGGTGCGTTTCCTGCATGCAGCAAAATGCTGGGTCCTGTTTACGTATCCAGTCTGCTAGTCTATGTCTTTTAATTGGGGAATTGAGACCATTGATATTAAGAGAGATTAAGGCATAGTGATTATTGCCATCTGCCATTCTTGACGCTATCTTTATGTTTGAGTGGTTATCTACTTTTGGGTTTGATTCAAGAAGGTTATTATCTCATTTTTTCCAGGGTGTTGTTTCTCTCCCTGTATTGGAGGTTTCCACCTATTATCCGTTGCAGGGCTGGATTTGTGGAAAGATATTGTGAAAATTTGGTTTTATCATGGAATATCTTGGTCTCTCCATCTATGGTGATTGAGAGTTTTGCTGGGTATAGTAGTCTAGGCTGGCATTTGTGCTGTCTTAGTGTCTGCATGAGATCTGCCCAGGATCTTCTGGCTTTCATAGTCTCTGGTGAGAAGTCTGATGTGATTCGGATAGGTCTTCCTTTGTATGTTACTTGGCCCTTTTCTCTTACTGCATTTAGTATTCTTTCTTTGTTTAGAACATTCGGTGTTTTGATTATTATGTGACGGGAGGTATTTCTGTTCTGGTCCAGTCTGTTTGGAGTTCTGTAGGCTTCTTGTATGTTCATCGGCATCTCTCTCTTTAAGTTAGGGAAGTTTTCCTCCATAATTTTGTTGAAGATGTTTACTGGCCCTTTAAGTTGCAAATCTTCACTCTCATCTATACCAATAATCCTTAGGTTTGGTCTTCTCATTGTGTCCTGGATTTCCTGGATGTTTTGGGTTACGCGTTTTTTGCATTTTGCATTTTCTTTGACTGTTGAGTCGATGCTTTCTATGGAATCTTCAGCACCTGAGATTCTTTCTTCCATCTCTTGTATTCTATTGTTGATGTTTGCATCTATGACTCCTGATTTCTTCCCAAGGTTTTCTATCTCCAAAGTTGTCTCCCTTTGTGATTTCTTAGTTGTTTCTACTTCCTTTTTTAGTTCCTGGATGGATTTGCTGAGATCCTTCACTTGTTTGTTTGTATTTTCCTGTATTTCTTTAAGGTATTTTTGCATTACCTCTTTCAGGATTTCTTCCTGATGACCCACGTTCTCCTGCATTTCTCTGAGCGATTTTTGTGTTTCCTCCTCATGGGATTCCATCTGTTGATCCATCGTCTCCTGCATTTCTTTAAGCAGTTCTCGTGTTTCCTTTGTAAGGGCATCTAACCGTTGATTCATTTCTTTAAGCAATTTTTGTGTTGCCTCCTTATGGGCATCCGTCTGTTGACCCATATTCTTCTGTATTTCTTTATGCAAATTTTGTGATTCCTTTGTGAGTGCATCTACCCGTTGATTCATCTCGTTAAGCGATTTTTGTGTTGTCTCCTTGTGCGCCTCCATCTTTTGATCCATGTTCTCCCGCATTTCTCTAAGCGATTTTTGTGTTTCCTTTGTAAGGGCTTCTAACCGTTGATTCATGGTCTCCTGTAACTCTTTATGAGATTTATTTGTGTCCTTCTTGTGATCCTCTAATAGCATCATGAGAAGTGATTTTAAATCCAGATCTTGTCTTTCGGGTGTGGTGGGGTATCCAGGACTTGCTGCTGTTGGAGAGTTGGGTTCGGATGGTCCCACATTACTTTGATTACTGTTAGTAACATTCCTACGTTTGCCTTTTGCCATCTGGATACCTCTGGTGTTAGTTGGTCCTGCTGCCACTGGCTGTTGGTTGGACCTCCTGTGAGCCTGCAAAGCTATTTCTGCCCCCCCTGGATTACCAGGATTCCCCTGGCACCGATTTCTGGGGCCTGCCTGCTCCTGAGTGACTTTGGAGCCCTAATGTGCTTTGCCCCAAGTGATCTTATATTGGGGAGGCCTTGCACATCTAAAGGCTCAGCCTAGTGGATTCCTGGAGCAGAGGTCGCCAAAGGGAGGCTGGCAGGCTCCTGCCCTGTGCAGGGGTGTGTGATCTCTCCTGGGGGGGGGGGGAGGGGGCGTCCCTCTGCCAGGCAGAAGTCCCACAGCAGATCTGGCGCGCTGGTCACTGCAGATCAGCCCAGCACCTGGGAGCAGGTTACACACAAGCTGCCTGAACCCGAAGCGATATTATGCCTGTCTGTCTCTGAGCCTGGCGGTCCCAACTACCTGGTCACTGGAGCAAAGATGGCGGAGGGCAGTCTCCGTGGCGCCGCTCACCCTGTGGTCACGATGGCCCGCCGATCTGGCACCCAGACGACCACAGCGCCAACCCGCCCTCGGGCACAGACGGAAGCCCCAACAGGCCGTGTCCCAAGTGATGTTATATCGGGGGGAGAGCCTGGGTACCGGTCTCTCCAGCGCAGTCCGCGGGAACAGAGGTCGCGGAAGGGAAGCTGGCAGGCTCCCTCCCTGCGCGGGGTCCCTCCACCAGGCAGAAGGTCCCGCCGTGGAACTGGCGCGCTGGTTACTGCAGATCAGCCCAGCACCTGGGAGCAGGTTACACACAAGCTGCCTGAAACCGAAGCGATATTATGCCTGTCTGTCTCTGAGCCTGGCGGTCCCAACTACCTGGTCACTGGAGCAACGATGGCGGAGGGCAGTCTCCGTGGAGCCGCTCACCCTGTGGTCACGATGGCCCGCCGATCTGGCACCCAGACGACCACAGCGCCAACCCGCCCTCGGGCACAGACGGAAGCCCCAACAGGCCGTGTCCCAAGTGATGTTATATCGGGGGGAGAGCCTGGGTACAGGTCTCTCCAGCGCAGTCCGCGGGAACAGAGGTCGCGGAAGGGAAGCTGGCAGGCTCCCTCCCTGCGCGGGGTCCCTCCTGGCTGTTTCTGTTAACCCAGCACAGGAGTCTCAAGCTTGTTCTGGCTAGCCTCGTGTATTGTTTTGTTTTGGTTTTGATTTTGGTTTCAGTTTTGTTTCTTCCTACATGGATTCTGGCAATAGAACTCTCTATTGCAACTCAAACAACTGAGCCGCCATCTATCTAGCCTTGTAAAACTTTTGAATCACAGACCCAACAAATGTACTTGCTTTTATTAAAGTTAACCAGAAGGATAACACCAGGCAGAGAGCACAGGTCTCCAACTTTTATTTCTATTCCTTATCTCTCACTAAACATTAGCCCAGGAAGAGATGCCCTTTGTGAAAACTAACTGGACAGAAAAGAAATGTGCTATCCTTATGTCTTGAAACTCCAGTGCAATAACCATCATGACCAGAATTCCTGAAAGTCAGGAGACCCAGAGGTGATTTTCTCATTCAGATTTTGCAGGAGAAAATTCTTCTTCATGAACCCTGAGAATAAGGTACTATTAACTTTAGTACCTTTTTATTTCACTTAATCAAATCATGAAGTGTTAAGTTAGAAATTATGGCTCTCTTGCGATGGCTTTTAAATATTTTTTGGGCTGGAGGAACCATAGAATGAAGAAACAGTGCAGATAAAGAAAAACAAAGAAGAAAAATGGTTTATGTATGATGTGTTTATAAAAAGATAAAGAGAAAGGGAAAATAGAGTTTATTCAGGGCATGCAGAGGGGAGTTAAGAGGGTAATAGAGGCAGAGAAAGGCAGAGAAAGGCAGAGAGTGGCAGAGAGAGAGAGAGAAGTAGAGGCCCGGCCATGAACACGTGGGGGGATGGAGAAGGGAGGGAGGAAAGGAAGAGTCCAAGAGGACAAGAGAGAAACAAGGGAAGAAGAGAGCAAAGAGGGAGGAGAGGGCAAGCATCCCCTTTTATAGTGGGTCAGGCCTACCTGGTTGTTGCCAGGTAACTGTGGGGTGGAGTTTAGACAGAATGCTAACAAGGTCCCTTAGTGACACCTTTGAGGACTAGTTATAGAGGGATTTTAAAGTGTGTGTGTGTGTGTGTGTGTGTGTGTGTGTGTGTGTGTGTGTACATATAAGAATATATGTACAGGTCAGAGGTGTTGATTGGTCCTCACTTTCTACTTCTTTTGAGGCAGGATGTCTTGTTCCCCATTATGTATATCAGACCTTGAATATGTAGTACTGAGTCCACCCACTCTCCATCGGTGCAGCTTGTCTGGGTGCTGGGGATGGAAGTCAGAATACAGAAGACTGAGGGTGCACTCAGGATAACTAGTTGCTAGAAGTCTTGAAGGGTCTAGAGCAGAACCCAAGAAGGACAGAGCACCTGTTGTTTACTGCAACACCCGTTCTGAGGTCAGTGAGTGGAGGATAGAAATTCCAAGCAGCAGACACAGGCACGTCAGCAGTGGGGTCTGCTGTTGTCTAACACCAAAACTGCTTTAGCTGGCAGCTCTGGGTATTTGCTTGGCAAATCACACATTGAGGTTAGACCACAATGGTTTCTTCCCTTTAGTCATACTAGCTGAGATTTATTGAAGTTTAATACATGCCAGACAGTCTACTCAGAGTTTTATATAGAAATACTTGGCTAATACAACAACCCTTTAAAGTAAGAATTCTAACTCTCCCTACTTTACAAATGAGAATTCTGCAGCTTTGTGTGTGACTTAACTCCCCTGAGGCCATAGGAATTGGGAGTGTTAGAGCTGAAACTTCATCTTTGAGTGCCTTTGCATATCTTGAAGTTCTGAAGTAGAAACCTCTGTGACAGCCATAGGGAGTCTACCTTTGCTGCTTCCATGCCTGTTCTGACAGAAAGGCCTCCAGATGTTCTGACAAAACTAGAAACTTCTGTGGATACTACTACACCTGCCGTACTTGCGCCTAGTGATGAGGGAGGCAGGCTTGGTTTCAGCAAGAACAATTGACCAGGAAAGGTGCTGGGAGTGGTGTTAGGAGGGAGGGGTTCATAAGGAATAGGGAACATGAGTACTGAAAGGTGGAGCTAGGCCTGCTTTCTGAGCCTCGAATTTTTTATTATTGTTATTTTTTTCTTTGAACCAACTCCCATTCTAGAAGAATATGCATGCATATATCTGAGGAATTATTGAATAGAGGGAAGTAACTGGGGAGTGATGGGGCACATCCATCTTGTAGGTAGATGTCCCTCATGGCAGGATACAGCCTTGTGAAAGCCTGACAGTCCTATCTGAGTGCTAAGTGGACTTTTAGTTGGACTGCTGACTGATGGAGGGAGCAGAGGACCTGAAGAATTTCTCACTTTCCAGAGGGAATGCTGTTGTTTAGTTCACTGCTAGCAATTGGTGCCTGGCACCCAGAGGGTTTTCCTTTATCTGGTTTAGGCATTCTCTGAGAGAGGTATCTCCTTCCCTTCCTCTCAGCCAACTGACATAACAACCACACCTTCAAAGGCTCCCATGAAAATGCTCTTTTTTAAGATACGGTCTTATGCAGGCCAGGCTAGCCTCAAACTTGCTGAAGCATTCTTTCATGTTTTTTTCCTTAAAGTTCTTGCTTGAGTTCCTACCATGACTTCTTTCAGTGATAGGCTGTAGAATATAAGCTGACATAAACCTTCCCTTCCCCCAAATTGCCTTTTGTTAGAGTGTTTTATCACAACAGCAGAATGAAACTAGAATACTCATTATGTAGCCCAGGATAACCTTGAATTTCTGACCCTCCTGCTCCCATCTTCTAAGTGGTTTCAGGTGAGTGTCTGGTTTAAATACAATGTAGGAATGGATGGAATCCAGGGTTTTCTATGCCAGGAAGATACTCTAGCAGTTTATTAACATGTCGAGTCCCAGAAAATATCCTTGATCGGAGCTTATTCACCTGATTTAACTGATTGCCGCATGAACCAGTTCTCAAACCTTGACAGTATTGACATTGTAGACCCAGACATTCTTTGTGTGGTATGTGTGCCCTGTGGATTGTGCGATGTTTAGTAGAACATCAGGCTTTTACCATACCAAGAATGGTATGGCAGTTTGACTGCTGAGTGCTTCCCAGAGCATCTGCCCATGACCACTTTCCTTCTGGGGACACGAAGGAGATGCTCTGTATTCTCTGATCTCCATCATCAGTTGTATTTAGCTAGAGTAGTGAGCACTGTCTGTCAGTGTCTGATGTCTCTTTGTGCATCCTTGGAATATATGCAATCAGTAAATCAAAACAGAAACTAGACATGTTTTGAAAGCATTTTGCAGATGCTGTGCTATTGATGGGGTGGGGAATTATCCTGCTTCCTCGACAGGAATAAGGACAAATGGGTGGAGATGCTTGCTTGGCATGCTCCCTGTTTCTTCATGACTCTAAGATCCGCTTGCTTGTCATCTTCGTATCTTCCAGTAACTAGCATTATCAGAGCCTCTGAGTTTCCATGGCAACCGAGTTTCCTGCATTCTCCTATGGCAGACTCCTTGTTTTCATGGCAGGCTCTCCAGTTCTTTGTCCATAAAAATGGGTAGCATGTTGATCAGTCTCTCTGGGTATAGGTCCTTAAACCCGCCAGGCTCTGGGACATCCTTCCTGCATGCCCATTTCCAGAGTGTTCTTCCCACTTGTTTGTTTTGAAAGTGTTCTTCTGAGGCCTGTTTTCAGGATATTCCTCCTGCATTCTCATTTTCAAGGTTTTCCTCCCCTGGAGTTGTTTTCTGATGCCCTTCTGTATGCCAGCTGTGAGGCTCTCTTCCTATGTTCCTTTTCTTCAGTTTTTCATTTGTCTTCATAAGAACTGAACACCTAGTGGATGAAACTCCTTGGCGTGAGGACCAAGAAATGCGAAGCAGGGTTTCCGCTGATTTTGAACCTTTATCAATATAGTAATTCGCTGGTCACAGTACTAGCAGGATGCACCCAGCAGGGAAAACAATGGCCTGTGCACAGCTCAAAAGATGACCTAGTTGCGAAGTGCTCACCACACAAGCACAAGGGCCTCACTGCACTCTGCAGAATATAAAAGGACCAGGACAGCCAGCCTATCCTAATCAGTGAGTTCCAGGCCAGCAGGAGACTCTGTCTCAAAAGTAAGGTGGACAATATCCTGAGGAATGACACTTGAGACTGACAAATGTCCCTGGCAAGCACCTGTGCATCCTCCCTTCTTTCTCAGGGTTTGGATAGAAGTCATCCTTCTGCTTTTATTGATAGAAAGTTCTTACCACAAAGAGGAGGACTTTATATTTCATTTTAGAACACTGGCCTAAATCTCAGGTTTGGTATTTCTGTTTTCCCTGTAGCAAAGGTTAAAAACCAGCCTCTGGCATGCTTGGTTTATACTTCTGAAATGTCTGAGACCATAGGTAAGCTCTGTTGTAATCCTGAATCATGGTCTTCCCCTTCCTTCAGCTGTTTTATGCTAACTTCCCTTCCTATACTGTCATGTATTATCATATAGTAGTTATTAAACACCCACCGGGGCCACAGGCTGTACTGCCTTGGCATAGCTTAGTCACAGTCTTCCTGCCAGTTTTGTCCATAGCCCTTATCTCCAATCTCATTTCAATTAATATTTCGAGAGCTTGTCTAGGAGCATTGTATTTGAACGTTCCACATAATGCCAGATGCACAGATTGGAGACTCTTTTCTATGGTCCAGTTTTGCAATTCTCTGCTAACCAAGAATCCCGTTGGTCTGGGCGGCCTTCTACAAGCCCTGACAGAGGTTTTTCCTGGTTCCTTTACATTCCAGGTCATTCCAGATGTTTCCTCCTCATAAATTCCCATTCCTTAATGAGGTTTAATGGATCATAATTGTCCATTTCCAAAGGTGCCTCTGAGGCTCTCTTGCCTTCTGTCTTTCGGCACCTCTTCGGTCCTTGGTTTTAAGTGGCTGTCTTCAGCCTGGTAGATTTCCTAATACAGTTAATTCACAGACTGCTTTTATGCACATGGCTGTGTTGAGGGAAATAAAATCATTTGGTCTGGTGAATTCTGGGATCCATCTGTCAGAGCTGGCACTGTGAGGAGCTTCAGGGCTGTTGGCTTTTTGTGAGGGAAGTTTTTGTCGGAGGCTTGCCATCTTTGGAGGCAGAATAGCCTGTCAGTGTCCCAGGGTGAGTAGCCCCGTTCTGAGACAGAATTCTTGGAGACATCAATGAGGTGCCCTGGGATGAAGCTATTATTCTCGTTCTTTTGTCTTGTGTGATATCCCACTGACCCTGTGAGCATGGGAGGCAGTGATGCAGACAGGGAAGTCCTTGGGATAGTTAGGGGCTGTGTGAGGATTTTCTGGGCCAGATAGAGTAGGCTCTTGAGCCTGCTTGACAAAGTCAACAAGGAAGAAGGGAAGCAGAAATAGAGGGAGAGAAGGAAGAAGGGAGAGAGGGAGGGAGAGAAGACAGAAGAGAGAGAGAGAGGAGAGGGATAGAGGAGAGGGAGAGAAGGAGGAAAAAGAAAAGAGTTGGGAAGGGAGGAGAGAGGGAGGGAGGATGGGAAGGGGAAAGAGATGATAAATGAGGGAGAATGGGGAAAGAGAGGGAAGGAGATACTTGAGTGAGATATTGTTCACGCTAGTAGAAGGATCTGAAGAAGTCCACCCTATCTGAGGGTCAGTGTTGTTGTTTCTGTCAGTTGGGAGGTCAGGTGACAGGAGGGGAAAACAGGGAGGTGTCAGGCCTGGAGGGCAGGAAGAACATCAGGAACCACAGGACCCTGCATCTAGGAAGAGCCATTTTTGCTACCTTTAGGAAATACTGGTTCCTTCCTAGTAGCCCATGGCTTGAGAAGTCAGCCAGCTGGCAGAAAACACTACTTTAGGTGGAGGGGACCATTGCCAAATGGTGTCTTCAGCAGTAGCAATTCAGACTGTAGGTACTCTGGGAGCTCTAGTCCCTTACAATGGCTGCCATTGCTGAGTCCATTTGGAAGTCAGACGGACAGGGGCTAGTGCAAGGAGGGGAAGTGTGAAAGGCAGAGTCACTCAGATGGGCTAAGAGAGGGAACTTGTCCTGAGAAGAAAACCAAGCATACACGTGTGTGTGTGTGTGTGTGTGTGTGTGTGTGTGTGTGTGTGTATTCGTGCATGCACACGTGTTCTCATACCCCGTTAGCTGTGGAAACAAGGGGGTAGCCTTTGATATCTTCCTCAGTGGCAGTTGCTCTCCACTTTGGATACAAGGTCTCTCACTCTCACCTGGAACATTTAGCATTTTGCCTGCTGAGCCATCTCAGGCCAGGTGAGCAGAGGGGGTAGCAGGTGACAGGCAGGGAGGTGACAAGATATGACCCTAGCCTCATAAATTTTTGTTTGTTTTATTGAGACATGGTCTCAGTATTCAACCTTGACTTTCCTAGAATTTACTTTGTGAACCAAGTTGATTGTGAACAGAGGTTTGCATACAAAGAGTGCCGGGATTAAAGGCTACCTCTACCTCTGGAGAGTGCTACAAGTGAAGGCAGAAATCACTACACTCAACAGCCCATTAATACAGCATTTGAAGTGAACTTCTGCCTATGGTTTTTTCAGCCTGGCACATTGGACTATTCCTCAGAACTCAGGTCCTACGCATTTGTGATAGGGTGTTTTTCCTGTGGGGTCCCTTTTGAAGATGCCTGGTGTAGAGCTATGTTCCCATGTATGGCACTGACTTTATAAGAGGGTGGTCTAATAGACTGGTCACTTCACTGGAACTCTAAATTCCTTCCTAGTAGCCCATGGCTTGAGAAGTCAGCCAGCTGGCAGAAAACACTACTTTAGGTGGAGGGGACCATTGCCAAATGGTGTCTTCAGCAGTAGCAATTCAGACTGTAGGTACTCTGGGAGCTCTAGTCCCATCTGGGAGAGATGGCAAGTATGGTTAAGGCAGTTGTCAAGTGAGCTCTGATCCCCATTATCCATATAAGAAGTCAGGTGTGGTGGCAGATGTTTGTGACCCCTGTGATAATGGAGATGTGGAGACAGGCTTATCCCTAGGGCTCACTAGCATACTCAGTGAGTCCTAGGCTGATTAGAAACCCTGTCTGCACAAGGGTTGATGGTATCCGAGGAGCAAGAATGTAAGTTGTCCACTGGCTTCCACACGCAAGTGCACACATATGCATATAAACATTATATGCACATTCACACACATGAATGTGGTCATGCTCAGAATAATAAATAAGAAAGTTAATAAATATCTTGTATTGATGTGCTTGGCTAGAGAACCCACCTACACTAGATCTATATTACCTTGCCTCTAGGAGCTTGGCCATCTTACCTGTCTTTTCTGGGCCTCCACACTCACATTCATAAGCAGGCAAAGTTGTCTCTCCCTCCACAGGAGGGAACCAAAGAAAGATAATAACTCCCTGCAAATGCAGTACCGCATCTCGAATGCCCCCTTGGTAGTGTAAATCCAAGATGGCCTCTCACTTAGTCTGCATATAGAGGGGAATTCAGAAGACAAGTTTCTTCCCTTTGCTTTTTAAATATACATATATGGTCTGTAAGAAACAAATCAGCATAACCAGAATGCCCTCAGCCAGAAATGTGCCCTCCGTTTCCTTGCTACAGGTTGTCTCTTGCCAAGCCCAGAATTCCTTTCTTCTTACTCCAGTTGCTCAGGAGTTCCCTACTAATGACTAGGCCAGACCTTTTAATATGGAACATTGTATTTTTTTTTCTGGAACTTTTGGGCTTCTGCCTTCACAGCTGAATTCTGGCCAATGACTATTTATAACAGGTAATTTTATTCCAGAGTCTTCCAAAAGTGCCCAAGCACATGCACAATGACTCGCTGTGCCCCGGGGTCCTGCTGAGTCTTTCTTCCCCAGGCCCCTGCTGAATCAGACTGGGCCGTGAAGCCCCTCTTTGTTTGCCTTCTGTCTTCAGTTGCTCTGAGCTCTGCCAACTTGGAGCAGTGGGAGATAGATGGATTTCAGGGGGAAGGAACTGGAGACTGTTTCCCATCTAACTACCTCCCTTATTGGGGGAGGAGTGGAGGACAACGGGGAGGGGTCTAAGAGGAAAAAGTTTTCCACTACATAAAGAGAAAGAGGAAGCAGGGTTTCAGTGGCATTTTGCCAGGCTCCAGGAATGTGCCAACCCTGGGAATTGGACCCTGGCCAGCCCCCTCAGCGGCTGCTGACTTGGGAAAATGGGCTCTCTGGTGGCCGCCAAGAATGGAGACAATGATCTTTTGGTTGGCTCAGCTTTGGAAAGTTTGGCTTTTGTTTTATTATCACCAAAGGTAACATTTATTGGGCACCTATGTATACAGGCCAAAAGATAAAATGCATGATTGGGAGTCCTTGTAACTTAATCAGGCAGAAGAGCCAGGGTCCTGGTTAGTACAGTAAGCCTGCATCCAGTTAGGACCTAGCTCTCTATTGGGGCATGCTGCTACCTTAGATGTGAGTGCTGAGCTACTCAGAATTCTAGGGTTAAAGTTAGTTTTAAATGTTAAGCTGAGCTGTAAATGAAGTTAGTTTACTCCACTGTCATTTGGTTAAGAAAAATCTTTGTTGTAGACCAGGTGTGCTCTGACTGAAGGAAAGAAAAGATGCCAGGCTCAATGCTTGGTTTAGGACAGAGTAGCCCTGATCTACATTGAACACTATTGTCTGGAAGGGAAAGAAAGTAGCAAGTAACACACATGTACACACACACACACACACACATACACACACACACGTGCACACGCACACGCACACATACACACACACACCTTTTAATATGTGCTCTACTAGAAAGGACTGGTGGTGATGGTGTTATTATTTTTCAAGATTTATTTTATTTTGTGGACTTTTTTTTTGTCTGTATCAGTATATACTATATGTGCACTGGAACCCATGGAAGCCAGGTGTCAGATCCCAGGGACTGGGGTTACAGACAATTGTGAGCCATCCAATATGGGTGCTGAGAACCAAACTTGAGTCCTCTTAGAAGAGCAGTGACTACTTTTAACCGCTGAGCCGTCTCCTCAAACACTAAATGGTGTTATTTTAACAATAACTGATTTTGATCCTCTAAGGAGTCTATCGAAATGGCTCACTAGGTAAACTGCTTGTCACATAAGCATGAGGGTCTGAGTTCAGTCCCTTTGAACACTCTTAAAACAGCCCAGCCCCAGCACTGGGGAGAGAGGTAGCAGGGCTTCATGCTTGCCAGCCAGCCAGGTTTACCAAGTCCATACAGTCCAGGTTCATTGAGAGACACTGAGAAAATAAGGTGGAGCCGCAGATGGCTATGTGGGTTAAGGAGATTGCCTCTCACGTCTTATCCACCTGAAATCAATTCCAGGAACCCATGGAAAGGTAAAAGGAGAGAATCAACTTCACAAAGTTGTGCCCTGACCTCTAAATGCCTATCATAGTACACATGTCCCTCCTATAGCATTCATATACATATAGTATTAATAAATAAAATCAAAAGTAAGGTGGAGAGTTAGTAAGGAAGACACTGGACACCAGCTTCTGGTCTCTACATCACTGCATGGCACATGTGCATATACATGCACACACAGAATAAAAGGATACACACATACACATACACACACACAATACAAGTGGGTGGCTTTTCCTATTAGGAGTACTACTACTAATAATATTATACTGGGATGAGGTGCCATGCTTAAACATTGGCTGCACTCACTCACTTATGACAAGGTTGTAGAATAGCATCCTCATTGTACCTGGGAAGAAGCTGAGTCTGGATGATTAAGTAACTTGTCCCTGATCACGTGACTCTGAACAGCAAGGTTTGTCTTCCTGCACAGCGTGTGTGTTACTTGTGTCTGTGATACATACGTCTCTATTGTATACTTTCAAAGTGAAGAGTTTTCTAGCTTCCCTTTGTTGCCATGGTGATGTGTAGGTGACTCCTGGGATACCACTGGGCCTGGTACCATAGCTTCAATGGTCATTTTACAGTGGTTTCTCTCAAAGCAGGTAGAGGCTTTTCAGCTTGGAGCCCAGCCATCCAGAGTCTGTTCTCCCTTGTATAAGCTGTGCCTGGCATTGTGGTGAGATTCTGTGAGGGGACTCTATGTAAAGGGAATGAGCGGGGGAGGGGGATTAGTCAGGGAGCCTCTCTGAGAATGCCTCAGAAAGAGGTACAGGATTTCCCCTTTGCTATCAAACCCTCCCCACCAGTACCTCCTCTTGAGAAAGTCCAATTTGTGTGAATCTGGTTATAAAAGACACACCAGCCGCTGCTCTTCTCTCTTCTCTCTCTCTCTCTCTCTCTCTCTCTCAGGATTCTCCATCTAACAAAGGGCTCAGGGAAGATTTTTTAAAATAGCTCTTAATGCATTTTCAGTTGGATTTAATTCTCAAAGATCCAATTTGCAGTCATAGTTTCCCATGGTGCTAACCCCCAGCATCAGACCCTCTTTTTTCCTCTGATGGAAAACGGATCACAAATGGTATTTTGAGTTTAAGCACTTTCCCTAGGAACCCTGAAGAGCCTGGAGAGCCTGTCATTGTGCAGAGAGGAAGGTTTTACTCAGAGAGCGGAGACAAAGCCAGGCTTCCAGGTCTCAGTTCTCCCATGGAGATGCCTTCCCACATTGATAACTACAAGTAGACAGGTAGACAGGTCAAGATGGTAGTGTCCTGTGCTCAGTCCAGTGCTGCATTTTATCACTTTCCTACATGTCTGTAAAGAAGGTTGCTGAGTACAGAGGTCTAGAAAGCTTTTCACTTATAGCACATTATATCTATTGAATGTTTATTCATTTAGTAAGTTATTTTGATGCCTCTGTGTGTTGTATTCATATGTGTGTTGATATGCTTACATGTGTCTGTTCATGCATGTAGAGGGCAGAGGCCAGGTTCTGCAGTTATCATCGCAAAAGCCATTTTATTTTATTAATTTGTGTTCCATGTGGTAGTGTGGGTGTGGCAAACATAAATGTTTATGTGGTTGTATGAACATGTACATGTATGTGTGTGTGCCTATGTGTGGAGGCCAGAGCAAGATACTAGTTGTGTTCTTCAGTTGCTTTTCATGTCAGTTTTTGAGACAGACTGTCACTGAGCCCAGAGCTCATCAATTCAGCTAAGCTGACAAGCTCTGGGGATCCTCTTGTCTCTGACTTCCAGCATTGGGGTTACATTCATACACGCTCAATTTTTTATGTGGGTGCTGGGGCTCCAAGCTTGGGTCGACTTGTGCATTAAGCACTTTAGTGATTGAGTTTTCAGTCCTGTCCCCCAAAAGGTGGAGTTTTGAAAAAGACAGGTTTTTTTTCCTAGAAATTTCTGTGATGTTTCCTTCAGAGTTTTGGTTAAGTTCTGCGGGAAGCTCTATAGGTGGATGTCATGGGGGACAGAGTATGGGCTGTGAATGCTGGGCTTGGGAGTTTGTCCTCACTTTGTCCTGGTATGGATATCAGTCAGGCAATATGGATGTATGATATCAAGAAGGAAAGAATGGGTGGCTGAGTGACTCTCAAAATAGAGGATAACTCTCTAGGGATAAACAGTGATTCTGGATCAAAAGAGAACAACAGAGAGAAACAGGAAGGGGTAAGTGGGAGAGAGGAGAAAAATAAGTGGATCAACAGCACACTCTCTGCACACACGCACACATACACACACACACACACACACTGCACACACACACAGCCATAGACTTACACATACTCAACAGATACACACATATACAAACACACATGCACATTCTATACACACACACAGTCAAACAGCCATACATATAGACATACACACATATACACACAAACAGACACACAGAGACCAAAACAGACACACATTCTATACACATGCATAGATATACATACACACAGACACATACACATTACACACACACACACACACATACACACAGAGACATACACAGAGAGGGACACACAGCCACACACATTCTACACAAAGACACACACAGACGCAAAGACACAGAGAAACACACAAGACACAAACTGACACACAGGCTCACAGACACACACACACACACACACACACACAAATTCATACCTAGCACACACAGGGAATAGAGGGCTACATTCAATTAAATGGACCCAATGTCCTCTCTCATTCAATGTCCCTCAGTATTCAGCTGGTACTTTGATGAGAAAAGGCCCCTAACTCATGATGACTGCACAGTGGGAAGAAGCAGGAGACCTTGCTTGTGGCAGACCACACCCCTGCACTGCACTCTGTCTCTAAAGCTGGATGATTCTGATCCTTCTTGGAAAGGTGGGCATTGACCCAGATGAAGGTATATGCAAAGAGAACCAGCACAGCCTTCATAGAGGGCAGAGATTCTGGGGGAAGCCCAAGGCTAGACACCAAGGCAGCAGGCATTTAATGCTTTCACTCTCATTGAGGGAGATGAATAAACACTCAAAAACTAGGTAAGAGTCTGAGAATGTAACAGCTGCTGTGTCTGCCTAGCATGCACAAAACCCTGGGTTCCATGCCAATACTGCAAAACCAGGTATGTGGGCACACCGGTAGTTCAACAAGTCCACTGCAGGAACCTGCATTCCAGCATGCCAGGTAATAGGGGCATGGAGAACCAGAAGCTCAAAGCTCTGCTACATGGAAAATTTGAGACCAGCCTGGGATACATGAGATCTGATGTCAAAAACCACACCACCCCCATACATGCATGTTGCAGGGAGGGGAAGAAAATGATAAGATGCCATGTAGTACTATTTTTTTCAAAATAATTATCAGAGAGAATTCACATAAAATTGAATAGAACATTCATGCGTCTCACTTGGATGAAATCCACCATTCTCCATGACAAGGTACAAATTGATTCTTTAGAAAAGTTAATAGCTTTGCCATTGTTAATATTAACCACCTAGATATTAACATCATGGCTGATCAAATATATATATATACACATACACACATACACACATACACACATACATATACATACATCCCTAATAAGCACTAAATATGTAGATAACATAAGTTTTAATTACATGGCTAAAATGCACAAGCTCTCAGTTAATATTCTATAAATGATAAAATTTGATTACTAAATTTTCTATAAGTTAAAAAAATTCTAGATCACCTAAGTTCTGATATGTTGTAAATTTAATCTTCTTGTTATGTGACATTTCATGGGGACATGACATATGCATATTCATTCCATGCAGGGAATCAACAACAAAATAACAATACCACTAACATCTAGTTTGGTAGACCTTTGAGTTCATTGTTGCTATTTAGAGAAAATGGGTGAAGGATGAATTATAGGAGCACAGACTACTCTAAGGCATCTATATCACAGAAAGCTCTTCCAACAAAGGTAATAAATGACTTGTGGAAGCTATAATGCTAGAACTCTGCAAGGTTTCCAGGCAGCTTCACAGATGGAAGAATCTTACCTCTTCAGATGACCTTGCTGATTGCGTAGCCTTGGGAAGAGGGTATTCTTGTACATTTGGCAAGTTTTAGGAACTTCCTGAGTCTTGTGAGTTGTTAATTTTCTGACCTTAATGCGTCTATGTTTAGAACTCTCTGAATCTGAAGAACTTCTCTCCAGGATGAAATGTGTAAATTCAAAGGAAATTGCTACATAATACTTTAAAAGGTAATTATTTATTGTATCTCAGTTGTTGATCTTTCTAAAACTGACTCCATTAAGTTTCAATAAGTAATTCTTTTAGTCAAGTGGACTTATTGTAGTGTCTTATGAGTCTGCTTAACTTAGATCATGTCCTTCAATTGGACAAATACTTGTACCACATCCCATACATGTACAATTCCCCACATGCCTTAGGAGCAAGCAAATTCAGAATTGTCCCCTTTTTTCCCTTCCCTCCATCCTGTATCATGTCTGTCTTTCTTTTCAGAACCCATGTTGGCCCCAGATTTACTAATATGGCTGAAGATGACCTTGAACTACTAATCCTCCTGTTTCTACATCCCTAGTGCTGGGATTAGAGGTGTGAGCTACAGTGCCCCCTTTATTCAGTGCTAGGGAGAGAGCTCAGGGTTCAGGGCTATGTGCATGCTAGGCAAACACAGAGTCACCCTAAACTGAGCTGTATCTCTACTTCATAGTCCTAGCTGTTGTGGTTTGTCTTTTGTTTAGGTGACGGAAAGTCATATCCACTTAATATTAATCTCTTTACATAACCTTTTGAAAAATGTGTTTTCACATTTGTGTGTGATTATAAGTGTATGTGGTACATCCACAAAGTGTGAAGGCCAGAGGAAGACATCCAGTGTCCTGCTGTATCATTTACTACCTTATTTCTCTGCTATATGGGGCTAGACTGGCATCAGCAAGCCCGTCATCCTCCTGTCTTCCATCCCTCCCCTCACACTGGAGTCACAGTTACAATTGGCTATGCTTGACTTTTTCTGTGACTGCTGGAGATTTTAATTCAGGTCCTCATGATGGGAGCAAACACCCTTACCCACCAGTCATCTCCCTGCCCCTTGTGCGTTTTTGATCTATAGATGACTAGGCAGAAAGACTCGCACCTTTCCATTGCAACAATAGTAACAAATAAGCTTTGTATGTTGTCTTTATCTCATATCCACATTATTAGAGAGCTTAATGCTAAGTAAACGTTGGTTCTTTGTGGCTGGGATGGCTCAACAGTTAAGAGCACTTGCTATTCTCCCAGAGATCTCTATATTAGTTCCCAGCACCGATGTTAGATGACCCATGTGATTAACTCTGTCTTCAGGTTATCTGATGTGCTTTTCTGGCCTTAATGTGAATATGCATACACATATACACACAATCTTTTTAGTGAATCAAAACATATTTTTTAAATGGTGCCTCTGTTTACCAAGCTTGCATTTGTATTTCATCCCCAAAGATAATTCACGATCCTGATATGAACTTGTGCGCAACTTTGACCACACCTGTGAAAGTCAAAAGCAGAAAGATCAAGCCATCAAGTGTCCCCAGTTCATAACCTCAATGCCGTTGATAACTTGGCAGTGAGACCTACAGAGACCTCTTCCCTATTGAAAGTCAAGGCTCCTGAGTTAGGAAGCTGAGTTAGATCTCAGTATTGTCAGCAAGTACTTCCTTGCTACCCAGAGGTCAGCAACCTGACCCTGGTCTGATTGCTAGATTTTCTAAAAGCTCTGTGTAATTCTTGGTGCCATAAAACAATTCTCTGTATAGAAGCAGAGATAATGAACCATCAGAGCCTAGGTAAACATGGAATGAGCTGCTAGCAGGTGTTAGTGGATAGAGCCAGAGTCCAGACTCCCATGGTTCTGGGGATCTGTAGTGAAGGCACAGTGGAAGGGAAGGCACATGCTCCAGGTGACTGCCCTAACTTTTAAACAGAATGGATTTGTTGTGCTTGCCCATACCCCTTCCTTCCTCTTCCTCCCCCTCCATCCTTGTCTCCCTACATTCTTCCCCACTACATTGTTCCCTCCCATTCCTTTCTGAGGCTTTTCTCCTTCCTGAATGGTGGATTTTTTGGGGGGTGGGGGGGTGGGGGGTGGGGAATGTGTGTCATAATGAACATTGAAACAGATAACTAGGAATACGAAATTCATCAGTAAAGTTATTAACTCCATAGTAGTCAGACAGAAGCAACAGCTTGGGGCTCCAAGGAGAGTCTGTGCAGAGCGGATTCAGACAGTGGAAGTCTGTTCCATTAGCTTTCTGAGAATCAGGGAGAGGGACTTCACAGCAAGAGTCTGAAGCATGGCTCTCAGATTTCCTTGGAAGAGGCAGGGAAGAGGGTAGGGAGCAGGATGTCTGATACTAATACCTCTTTTGACTTCCCAGGTGAGAGATCCCGGTGAGGGCTGTCCCTTAGCTAGGGACTCACAGATGATGTCTCAATAGAGTTCTTGTCCCTCTCTGTGAGAGGAAGTGGCTGCAGATATATTGTGGACTCAGCAGAATTTCTTACACTTTTCTTTTAATTTTCTTCCTCCCCTCCCTCCCTTCCTCCCTCCTTCCCTCCTTTCTTTCTTTCATTATTCCTTCTCCTCCCTTCCTTCCTCCCTTCTTCCCTCCCTCCCTCCCTTCTTCCCTCCCTTCCTTCCTTCTCTCATTCTCCCCACCCCTCCTTTCCTCCCTTTCTTCCCCATTTCCTCTCTTGTGTACCCCACCCCCAACCATCCCTCTCTCTGATGTATTTTTTGCCCAACTGACTGTAAAAACTGCACACTCTGAACGTCAGAATGTTGGAACTTGCTCGAAGCTCCCCCCTCAGCTAGGTTATCACTGGCTGTCCACAGATCTGTCTGTCCTGCCTTCCAAACTGGAATGATCTGAGAATTAGCCCTTAATCTTCAGCTTGGCAGCTCTGGTTCTCAAAGGCTAATCTTTTACAAAAGCATATGCTTTTTGTGAACATCATTTTCTCCTCTCCAACAAAAACCTTAATCACCAAAATTTAGCATGAAATTTCAAAGGCTTAGTCTCCTTGCAAAACAACAAGATCAGAGGAGTGGAGAATTTTAAAGCCAGAAGGGAGCTTAAAGATCTGAGTAGATGCTAAACAAACGCAATTCTGGGGGGCTGTCTGCTCATCACAGAATGTCTGTTTGTGTTACCTGGGGTCCTTTCTGTCTCTCCAGGAGTACAGATATACAGAGAGAAAATCCCTCTGGTTGTTATTCTATTATTTACCGACCACAAAGGCTTGTATCTGAGCATCACAGGCTTTCTTTTGAACTTTCTGTTCATCTTCTTCCTTAATGGTCACAGTTATATTTAAAAACTTGAAATGGCCCCAAGAACTAGTGACTCTTTAGAGTTCTGAACAAACTTGTACACTATCCTCTGTGCATGCACATATCAGACAGCAGGAGAACCTCTTTCTCTCTTTGTGTATGCAAGCACATATACATGTATATATATGCATGCATGTATGTATGTTTGTGTGTGCGCATGTTTTGGGGAGCACTTCTATAGAGATATTGTATAAACTGACAACATAGCCACTCCAAGTTAGGGTTAAATGGAAGGTTTCTATTGTAGGTATGAGGGAGAGAACAGCCAGACACATCTGGAAGAGTCTAGAGCAAAGAGACAAAGGTAGTAGACTGAACATGGCCAGGCGAGAAAAAAGAAGAGTGGACAGAGAGAGGGAGACAAAGAAGGTGTGGGCCAAAGAGACTGAGAGGGAGGGAGGGAGGGAGGGAGGGGGCAGGGAGAGAGGGAGGGGGCAGGGAGAGAGGGGGAGGGAGGGGCAGGGATGGGGAGGGGAGAGAGAAAGAGAGAGAGAGAGAGAGAGAGAGAGAGACAGAGAGAGAGAGAGAGAACTAAGAGAGGAAGACAAAAGGGAGCAGCACACAGCAGGGTTGTAAGGAGAAATGAGTAGCTGGGGCAGGAGGATGAGAGGGGCAGGGAGAAGCCCTAGAGCTGCAGCAGTTTAGGGCAAAGGGTTGGGTGACAACAGCCAGGGTGCCCGCATAGAAATGTGCCAACTCTGAAATGTGCAACAGGTACTTGTGGCAGGGAGGGACCCTGGAGGTCAGTGTGCACTTTGGTATGCTGATATTACCACAGGTAGACATTTGTTCCTTCTGATAAGGAAATGGCTCCTTTGCAAGAAGGGAACTAACTAGCTTCACAAGATCTAGAGGAATGCTGGCTTTTGTCCAACTGACAGAATTTGAACCTGACAGGTAGGAGTGTACCTGTGAGCATGTCTACATACTTGAGGAGTCAGAGGGCGACCTTAAGTAGGATTCCTCATGTGTATATACCTTGGAACTTTGTGGTTGTTTTGTTAGAGGTGTTGTTGTTATTTTGTTTCTGAGACAGGGTCTCATTGACCTCAAGTTGCTAAGTAGGCCAAGCAGGCTAGCTAATGAATCCCAGGCATCTGTCTCCCCTGTGCTGGGACTGCAAGTGTGTGCCACACCTGGCTGTTAAATGTGGGTTCTGGGGATGGAACTCAGGTACTCACACTTGTACTGCACTTTACTGACTAATCCAATTCTCCATTCCTGAATCTACTTTCTTCCACAGGGCAGGAGGCAGGGGTGGGCAGGGGAACCTTTCAGTAAGTAGGCCAAGGTGGTTAGCTAGGAGCTCTAAGAGAGTCAGGGACACTGAGGAAATGAAGTAACTGTTGTTAGCAAACAGTTACTTCATGGTGCTATCTGGTAGGGGTTGAGGACTGAAACCGTATTCATGTGCATCATATTCAGCCCATTCATGACGTCTTCATGACTGAGATTTGGCACACTGCCCTTTGACAGGAAGCTAGTTTGATACTGACATTCAAAATGGTCTTGTATTTAGGCTAGTGTTAAGGAAGCGGTGCTTCTGCCTCTCTCTGGTCCGAGCTCAAAGATGGTAGTAAAGTAAGCACAGGAAAGATTTTCTTTTCTCTTAAATCAAAGTGTGACAGTTTGTTATCCTTGCAGGCAGATGATATGCTGCTGACATTTGAAAAATGAATGTGTTTCATGAAATTGTCAATGCTAATTGCTTAAAGTGTGTGATTGCTGTAGTTACACTGGATGAGTGTCCTCTTATCAATCTGTAGAGTGGTCTGTTTCAGCAGGAATGAGTTTTGCACATTCACTCGTTGAGCCCGTAGACAAATCAAGTGAGGGTTCTGCAGGGACACTGAGTCAGTGCTGACGAATTCTCCTGATGACTGCGTTGTCTGTATTGCTCCACCAGCTAAACACGTCTCATTTTTCCTGTGTTACTGCTGATCTGTCTGGGTGCCTAATCTTCATGTTCCTATCTCCTGTAAGAAGTCTTTTTTGTGTGTGCCTGTTATTGAGAAGCTTTTTATTAGACACCATCCTAATCCCTTCTTTTCTTAGGGTAGTCACATTTTTTTCCCAGAAAGATACACGTTATGTTTGTAGCATAGTTCTCTTACTTAAGAGACATCAAAACACCTGGAAGAGTCACTGACATGCAGGTTCTGGGCTTCATCCTCAAGATTTGCTGCTGGTGCTGATGAGTATCAGCTCAAGGACACAGATCCACTATGGAAAATGATACCAGGGAGTCATCAGGAAGAAATTAAGAAGGGTTCTTCAACTTGCTTAAAGAGGTTCCTGTAGGTTGCTCATAGTTAATCTTGTCTTGGTAAGGGTGGTTTCTCTTCTGTAAGATATCTTTATCCTATAGAGACAGTCCATCATCCTCACACTGTAGTTACCCCATCATCCTCACACTCTACAGTCAGTCCCTCATCCTCACACTGTAGAGTCGTTCTACCATCCTCATACTGTAGAATCTGTCCATCAGAGACTGGGGGAGATGCACAAAGCCCTGCATTGTTTAGCAATTAATTAGTGTTTGCTTCTCTGTTAACTAGAATGCTGGGCCTGTTTCTTAACACTGTTGTCTCCCAAAGTACTTTTTCTGATGTATTCAACTACAAAACTAATGAGATAGCCTGTGGACTTGAATACTGTCAGATTTTATGCATGTTTCTGGCTAAAATGAACTTTTTAAGAAACACATGCTCTGTCAAAGAAAGTGTGCTACTTAATTTATGTCTTGAGATAACCTGATATTTTATGAGGTAGCATATGATTTTGTCTGAGATTTACTACTAAGTTGCATACATATACATACTAGTTGTATGTGTATTTTAAATGTAACTTTGAATTGACTTTTTTTTCTGATGCAAAACGCATGAGGAATTTATATTAAAAATCTAGCATGCTAGGGCTGCTCTGCATATGAAGAGAGAGTGACCCTGCATCTTGTGCTGTGCAGGATTTTATACCCTCCTCAGGGCCGCCTCCATTAAGCACAATGTGATTGGCAGAACAGTCTTACATTCAAACTAATTGGTTGTTAGATGATGAGTGAATTGACTTTTCTACCCAGACAAGTTAGATTTATTCCTAAGGGTGACTAGTAGAAGACCCCATTTTTCTCCTCTATGGTCATATCTCTGGATTGAATATTTGAATATTTACAATAAATATAACAAAACACCTGACAGAAGCAAGGTGAGGAAAGTAGGACTTATTTTGACTCACAGTTTGAGGGTGTGTCTATCATGGAGGCAGAGTCTTGGGGGCAGGAGTGTGAGGCAGCTGGTCACACTGTAGACACAGTGAGGGAATGTAAGAGGAGGACTGCAGGAATTCAGCTCACTTTCTCCTTTCCATTTTAGTATCTATTTGAGTATGTATGTGTGGGTGTATCACTTGAATCACAGTGTGAGTGTGGAGCTCAGAGGACAACTTGTTGGTGCTGGTTCTTTTCTTCTACTATGAAAGTCCTGTGGTAGAACTTAGGTCCCCCAACTTGGCAGCAGGCATTTTTACCTGCTCACCTATCTTACTCGCCCAGTTTCTTGTTTTCTTCAGTCTAGGACCCCAGCTTATGGAATACTATTACTTATGGCTGGGGTCAGTCTTTCTACTTCAATTAATCTAATCTAGAAAATGTCACAGACATGACTGGGGGCAACCTAGTCTAAACTCCCTCACTGTCATTCCCAAGCTACTTGTCTCCAAGAAGAGTATAGATGCTGTGAGGTTGACAGTCAGTATTAAACATCACAGTCGTAAACAAAGTACCATGGAGAGGTTTTGTCAGGGGCCACAGCCGTGATACCTTTCCAGCCCCCTTACCTTTTAATCCTGCATCCTGTCTGGTTTCCTCTGCCCCACGATCCTGTTTCCTCAGCATGCAGCCCTGTCTTATTCTTTGACTGTTGAATATTGTTGACCGTTGTAGCTGACTCTGAAACACCTGAAGTATATTGCCAAAAATTTAATTCCATTAGGGCTGGAGGATCATTTAGAATAGCATAAGTAGTGCTGTGTATCTCTATTAGGGCACAATGACCTTAGCCACACCCATCTTTGAACTGCCATTCAGTGAGATATTTATAGCACCCCATGACTGCTTCAGGTAGATATTCAACTAAAGATACAAAGTAGGTTTCATAATCACCAGAGGGAAGCTTATTAATGATGTCCACCTTGGAAAGATGTACACTGGCTTTTGATAGGCATGCATTGAGTCACCTGTTCTTTAGACATTGTACCTCTTCCTGTGATTTCTGTTGTGCTCTATAGCATGGTAGTTATGGACACTAGTCATGCAGTTCAAGAAGGCGTTATCAGTGAGCCAAAGACTAAAGCACTTGATATATGGATTCATTTATTATTTATTGATCGGTTATTATTTGTGCATGTATACTGTATAGACATGTTTACCTGGATATATACATATGTAAACATGTATGTGCATGTGGAGTCCTGAGGTTGACATCAGGTAATTTCCTCATTATATTTTATTTTGAGGCAGGGTCTCTCACTGAACCTGGAGCTTGCTGATATATTTTGGCTAGCCTGACTGACCTAAGAACTCATGGGATCTGTTCCTACCCCAAGCCCCGTGTACACATGATACTGTGCACAGCTTTTTAAAGTGAGTCCTGGGATCCAAACTCAAGACCTTATGTTTACACATCAAGTACTTTACTGTGGAGCTGTGTCCTCAGCCCTGTGGATTCCTTTTAAAAGAAACTGGGGGTTTGTATAAATTGATTTTGTATTAGCTCACTAAGAGTTAAGAGTTTCCAAATCTGACTTTTACAGTTAGAAATGCTTTTTCCTTTCTATATACTATTTTATGGGTCATAGCTAATACCCTGTGATGTCAACATGGTTACTCCTACTTGAGGGATTGAATGATTTTTTATCTTTGATCATATAACTAATAAATGATGCAACTTAGAGGGAAAGTGTCCCTAATGATTACAAACCTGGCTGATTTTAGAGCATGATGTGGTTCTGTGACAGGGACCAAGGTATCA
The DNA here is from genome assembly GCA_036184795.1 of Tokudaia tokunoshimensis. Taxonomy (NCBI): domain Eukaryota; kingdom Metazoa; phylum Chordata; class Mammalia; order Rodentia; family Muridae; genus Tokudaia; species Tokudaia tokunoshimensis. The sequence goes on from BTHU01000013.1 coordinate 67,715,098, forward strand.
CAGTTTGAAATGCCATTGGATTGAATACTTTTAGATCCTAGGCACAACTGCCCTTTCCAAGGATCTATGAATCTGCTAGCAGCCTCTTCTGTTACTAAACATTCTAAATCATTTGCTTTTTTTAACTGGCACACAGGCAGTAGCTGCTCATGCTACTATCCACATATTACAGTAAAAGTTAAAGATTAGTTTACAACTCATGAGCAAAGAGGCTGAAATTAGTTCACAGTTCCTTACTCCAAAGCCCCTATTTTTTCATGGAAGCACCTGGAAGCAAGATGAATCTTCACATAAATAACTATGTCTGTATCATTGGATATTGAAGGGGAAGTTATGAGGAGTGGATTAGAGGAAGTAGCAAGAATTCCAGACTGGCCTAACAGGGAAGTCTGATAGAGAACTCTTGGAAGACAAGAGCTCCCATGGAAATTAATGAAAAGAGATGAAAAGTTGGGCCCAGAGAGATCACTCAGTTTGCAAAGTGTTTGCTGTGCAAGTGTGAGACCTGGAGTTTAGTCTTCAGAGCCCACATCAACAACAATAACAACAGCAACAGCAGCAGCAGCAGCAGCAATAACAACAACAGCAACAACAGCAGCAGCAATAACAGCAACAGCAACAGCAGTAACAATAGCAGCAGCAACAACAGCAACAGAAACAACAGCAGCAGTAACAACAACAGCAGCAATAGCAGCAGCAATAGTAACAGCAACAGAAACAACAGCAGCAGCAGCAACAACAACAGCAACAGCAACAGAAGCAACAGCAGCAGCAACAGAAACAGAAACAACAGCAGCAGCAGCAACAGCAACAGAAACAACAGCAGCAGCAGCAGCAACAGCAACAGCAATAACAGCAGCAATAGCAACAGAAACAACAGCAGCAGCAGCAGCAGCAACAGCAACAGCAGGAGCAGCAACAGCAGCAACAGCAACAGCAATAGCAGCAGCAACAGAAAAAACAGCAGCAATAGCAGCAACAACAACAACAGCAATAGCAGCAGCAACAGAAAAAACAGCAGCAATAGCAGCAACAACAACAACAGCAATAGCAGCAGCAACAACAGCAGGAACAGCAACAGCAACAGCAATAGCAACAGCAACAGAAAAAACAGCAGCAATAGCAGCAACAACAACAGCAATAGCAGCAACAACAGTAGCAACAGGGATAGCAACAGCAGCAGCAGCATCAACAACAACAAAACAAAAACAAAAAAGAACAAGACACTGGGCCTAGAGGAGCAAGCTTATAACCCCGGTATTGTGGAGGCAGAGACAGGTGGCCCTGGGGCTTGCTGGGCAGCCAGCCTAGCTGAATTGGGGCAAGTCCAGGTCAATGGAGAGTTCATGTCTGAATAAGCAAGGTGAATGGCACCTAAAAGAATGCTACCTTTGATTGACCTCTGGCCTCTGACTACACATACACACCCATTCGTATGCACCATCCTTGCCCATAAAATGAGCAGTAGCAATTTATAGAAATCGATGTAAATACATTTATAAAGAGACTCATTAAACCTCCACAAGTGTTTATAAGCAAATCGTAGACTCTTTGGTAGCATGGATTAGGATGGAGTCCTCCTGACTCCACAGATTCCACGGGACATAAAGACTGTCTTTTTGTTTTCATCTCAGCCTTGCTCTCTGGGCAGCCTATCTTGTCTTAGGTAATTCTTGCATCTCTTGGAGCCCTCCGGTCTTCTCAGACTCTCTACCCCATTTGGTAGGGCCTCTGCTCAATCTGTACCTTTCATAGAGCCCATCAGAAGACAACACTTCTTGTGAGTTTCAATCAGAGCAATTTTTTCCAGACGTGACACTTCATCCTTATTTATATGTGTATACTCTATCCTCCACACTTGGTGACAAGCTCCATATGTTATCATTTGTCTGGTACCTGAAACTGGGCTGGGCACATTATAAATATTTATTGAATGGAATGGAATGGGTATGGTACAGTATGCTTGAGAAACCTTAGATGAACATGAGTTTGACAATTTTTCAAATTCTCTGACTTTTAGTAACTCCCTGTTCCGTAGTTTTGTCCAGTTTGTTTGAGAAAGTAAACAAATACATACTTTCAACATCTCTGTGAGGAACTCACAGCATTGAAGAGAGACTGTAAAATTCAGATTATGAATCAAAGCCAAGAATTTTGCCTTCAGCATCAGTGAATGCAGGGCAGGCAGCAGAGCTTGAGGCCATACAGATCTGACTACAGACAGACATTTCTTTAGGGCCAGTCACTAGAAAACCTTGTAGTCAACTGTGTTCCTTCTGTTTTCCTGAGGCTAGCAGCCTGGCTCTGACTCATTCTGTCTGGTGGGATGAAAAGGCCTGGTTTATTCGGTATGATGCTACATAAGATGTCTCTGTCCCCATGCCCTTGCTTGAGTTGCATTCTGGTAAACCTCAGTCTCTTGCCTCCCATCCTTTCATCACTGTGTAGACAGTTCAGAAATTCTCTGTGTAATAGAGATCGTGCTTTGAATTTTTCTCTATTTGAGAGAGAACTCCATGTATCCAGTCTGTCCTTGAATTTTCTATGTAGCCCAGAGTGACCTTGAACTTCTGATCTTCCTGACTCTACCGCCAGAGTACCGGGGTAATAAGCGACTGGAATATTTAACATAGCAATTCACTTATGCTGCTGTGTTCATCTCTGTTTTAAAGAGGTGCATAAAGGATAGAGAGGTCAAACCTGCATCACAAGATGTAGAAGTAATTGAGGGTCCGACCGTGGAGTCAATTAGTCAGCTCTAGAGGTGGCCTCTGCGGTGTCCTGTTGATTGAAAAGGGGACACCCGGTAGATGAGAACATGTCTGATGAGGATAGACATCCTTTTCTGTTTCCTAAGACATGGGGCTCCTTCCTCATGGTGGTGGGCCATAATCTCCTTAACTCTGAGTCAAAATTATCCTTAAGCCCGTATGCCTGCCATTGTGTTGTGCTAAGAAGAACCTGAACAAAGTCACCCATCTAAAGAGCCTTACCTGCTGTGGATAGTCTGTTCACTGTCTGTTGTGTTTATCTATTCATGCATTTTCTCTACCTTTTAAACTAAAAACTCCACCAAAATCAGAATACTGTATCCTTCATTTTTTCCTGTGGCCCCAGGTCTCAGAATATGGTAGCCATGCAAAAGATAATCCTTTGGTAACTTTTCATGGAAAACCTGTGACCTTGCATTGCATTTGGCCCTAGAGTTACTTATAATCCCCAGCAGTCAAGAGCTTGGCAGTCCATCATCAATATAGTCAGTACTGTGTAGTCAGAGGATCCAAACATGTGTGGACATGGTACAAAACACAGTTGTCACTAATCCAGAACAGAATCAGAGGCTATGTAGAGTATCTAACTGGATTTGGTAGCAATTCTCAGAAGACGGAGAGTTTGTACCCTCTAATTCATAGGAGAATCCCCCCCCCCTTCCATTTTCTCACTTGTTCTGATGGCACAGGGCAACTTTTCTCAGTGGCCAGTACTGTGTCCAAACTCTACCTTTTGCACTTAAACTGTTTAAGGTTCCAAGAGTAACACACAGACTACTGAAGCCTGTCTTCACTGTTGAGTAAATAACTGACCAGTGGCTGCTTGGCCAGTTCGTGCTAGAAGGGTTGGGGGGAGGTTGTCTTTTTCATCAAAAATGATAAGAAGATTCATTACTTTAAATGACCTAGAAACAACATAAATCACATTTCTCCAAGTTACACAGCTAAATACTTTATGAAATTATGTTATGAAAATAACATTGAAAAACAATAATATATTGAGTACTTACTTTGGTCATATATTTGGATAACACCATTTGATACCCATAATTCCATTTTCTCTCTGCTTCTGGAAATGAATAATGACTACATTCAGTTCAGAAGAAGATTAAAACCCTAACTGACTCTTTATAAACCTAGTACTTAGCAGAGTTAGGAGCACAGTGTGTCTGACTTCAGTAACTTGAGTTCTTTCCCTGCCTGCACCTGGCCTCTGAGAATTGGATCATACAACTTCCTGACAGCTTCTACTGTAGGACATGCCTGCTACCATATCTTCTACTTTAGGACATGCCTGCCATCATATCTTTGAAGACAGCCCACCTAAGGGTGGGTGAAGAGGGATCTATGAAGTATGCTTTTATAGTGATTGGCTCAACTTCAAACCATTTGACTCCTTTCTCCAAGTGAATGGTCCTTAGGTGACTGCAGGGTAAATCTATGGTCTGATCCCCCAACTCCCCACTGCCTGGTAGCCCATGTTCTTTACACTCTCATGCAACAGAACATTGTTAGAACAGAATTTTAGAGACTAGCTAGACCATGTCCTTCATGGCCTCCTGGTGGAGGTTGTGGCAAGGTTAAGTATGCTTAAGAAAACACAGCTAAGACATGACTAGGGTCTATGAAAACCTTGTCTCTTATTTCTAGTTTTAAATTAGTTAAGTCTGTTCATTGACAACTTCATACATATAGCAATACATTCTGATTATTCTCTAGCCCCACCCTCCTATCTCCCTCCATTCCCTAGTGGCTCCCACCCCAGTCCCTTTTCCAGGTTCATGACTTTGGTTTTGTTTTCTGACCCCTCTCATGTAGATAGTGCCATCTGTGTGACCACTGGATTGGAACTGTCCTTTTCTTTCTTTCTTTCTTTCTTTTTTTTTTTTTTTTTTGAGACAGGGTTTCTCTGTGTAGCCCTGGCTGTCCTGGAACTCACTGTGTAGACCAGGCAGGCCTCAAACTCAGAAATCCTCCTGCTTCTGCCTCCCAAGTGCTGGGATTAAAGGCGTGCGCCACCACCGCCTGGTGGAACTGTTCTCTGTAGCCTGGTGGGGTCTATGAGAACCTTTGATTTTTAAGATTGACCCATTTCTCGGTGACAACCTTTTCAAATCCTGACCTTTTTTGCTGCCTTATTACTACAAATTCCTCGTTGTTTAAAAACACCTCTTCTCTTCCCTCTCAGATCCTCCTAAGGTTTTCCCATCTTCCCTCTCACTGTGTCTCTGATGGCTTCCCGAGCTATTTCTGAAGGCACATGCGTGTTGAATAATGTCCATTTCTATAGCTAGCAGTGGTTTGTATTTTCTTTGTGGACAGGCAGGGTTCTGAAAGCCATGTGGGCTATGGACAGCTGTTGCTGAGTCTGACAAACACAAAAGTGCCCCCATGGCTATTTTTAAATATGCTTTCAAAGATGCAGGGCTAGGGCACTTGCCCTCCTCCACACTGGCTGCATTTCCCAAGGCATAATTTACTAAAGTTATAGTCATGGTTTCTTCAAGGGCTCAGATCCCCAGAAGGTCCCAGCCAATGACAGCCTTCGTGAAAAAAGGGTGGGAAAATGGAATTGCCGGAAACACAGTGACCCATTGAGTGAACTGGTGTCCATCAGTGATTCTTATGAATGGATGACTAATTGTTTTTATGGGAACAGAAACAGTAAGGGACTTCTCATAATGCCCAAGCCTGCTGCATTATACCAGTATCTTGCCCTTTTCATAACCGCTGAGGGGAAATGACATTATAAAAACTTCACTTCTAACCCCAGTCATGGAGTCAGCATTTCTGATCTGCCAGTGAGCACAGTTCGTCTGTTGAAACCAGATTCTTCCATTCATATATGTAGTGTGCCTCTATGCAGGTATTGGTGTGTGTATGTGTGTACATGTAGATGTACACACATATGTGTTTACACACATGTAAAGGCCAGAGGTCAACCTTGCTATCATTCATTATTTGGCTTTTTTGTTTGTTTTGTTTTGCTTTGCTTTTGTCCTGCCCTGGACCTTGCTCATAGGCTATGCTGCCTGGCAGGGAATCCCAGGGAGCTCCTCTCAGCCTTTCAAGGCTAGGGTTTCAGGTGCTCACCACCATGCTTGGCATTTTTCCATGGGTTCTGGGGATCGGACTCAGATCCTCACGCTTGCTGAATAGGCATTTTACCCACTGAGCTGTCACGCAAGCTCTCTTTAGGTTTGTAGCCCTGACTCTTTTGTGTCTTCTGAATATGAGTCATACAGTGTGTTGGAGGACATTTTTACTTCAAACTGCAGGGAACCCTAGGAGGGAGTGTCAAGGGTACCTCTCAGGTGGTGGAATGGACAGAAGTTTGCTAGACTGGCTTCCCAGCAGTGAGTTTAGAGGTTTCCTCCACAAGAAATAAAAATGATGGCAATGATATTGTGATTGGATAATAATAAAAGATTCAACTGAAATTTAGCAAAGGCTTTGACTATCTTACCTAACTTTTTTTTCTTTAAAAACAAATATAAAAGGCCGGTATGGGTATATCTTTGTATTTCTGAATTTGTGCCAATGGTGGTGTAATTCTCTGAAAAAGGTCAATTGACTTTCATACAATAGAGACACTCACCGTGGCTCATTCTCTTCTATGCTCTATTATTTGTGGACATCCTCACTACAGTGCTTCTAATCAGCCTTTTTAGTAAATCAGCCATTTAGTAAAAAATGCAAACCTATGGGATGGACATGACTGTATAGGCACATATGTGCCTGCATGATAGAGAGGGATTCACTCAGAACCCTTACCCTGAGATAGACACATGATATTATACTTTATCCTACCTGTCTCAGAGCTATTGGGTGTGCAATATGTAATAAATAACCTAAGGACATCTTAGGAAGCCTGTCTGTCTGTCTATCTTTGTATTTGTGTGTCTTTCTCTGTCTCTCTGTTTCTCTGTCTCTTTCATTTTTGATTTTTTGTGTGTATGTAGAGTTTGCTTGTATTCATGTGTGTTTACATGTATGAGTGCAGGTGCCTATATGTCTACATGTACATGTACATGTGTGTACATGCCCACATTGTCACAGCACTTGAGTGGAGCTCAGTGGGCAGCATAAGAATTCAGTGTCTTCCTTCCACTATGTGAGTCCCAGAGATTAAACTCAGATCACTAGGCTTGGCAATAAGCACATTTACTTACTGAGTCCATCTCACTGGCCCACATGCTGACCCAGCATGATGTCACAGCATGTTAATGAAGTATGCTAATTCTGGTCTGATACCTTTTCCTACCACAATTTATTCAGCAAGTTGGCAAGTGGGATACAGATGACCTCTATAACTGTTTGATTTCAATCACTGTATGCTTGGAGAAGGGATAAGCTATTAGCTAATTTTTTAGCCATAAACTGTGTGTGTGTGTGTGTGTGTGTGTGTGTGTGTGTGTGTGTGCATGTATGTGGATGTGTTGTACATATGTGTATGTGCAAGTGAGTGTTCTTGTGTATATGTTCCTTTGTGTGTGGAGCTCAGATGTTAACTTTGGATACTGTTTTCAGAATGCCTGTCACCTTGAATTTTGAGACAAGCTCTCTCACTATGCCCTGGAAGTCACTGATTTAGCCCATCAGCCCCAAAGATCCTCCTGTCTCCATCTCCTTAGCACTGGTATTTGGTATTACAAGTATGTCCACTATGCTGGGCTTTCTATAAAGTGCTTGTTTGGGGAATTAAACTCTGGTCCTCATACTTCTCCACAAGTGTTCTGATGACTGAGCTATTTCCCCATCCCCTTCACATTTTTTTTTAAAAATGTGAACCTACTATGTCTAGCTACAACTTAAATTTGTGACTTTGACCTTGTCATCAGTTTCTGAGGGAGAGTGCTTACATTAGCATTTTCTTAGACTCTGAAGTCTAAGAAACTTTATTGGTTTTCTTGGAAGATAGTTATCCATCCTTGCAAGATAACCTTGACACTTCCTCATTATCATGTCACCTCAAAGCTACCCAGATCTAGAGAGCTAGGTCAACTCCATGCTAAGTCCATTTGGAGAATTCCTTAGAACACAGGAGCCATCTGCCTTTCCATATGTGAATGAGTAGAGAGCCAGATTCTGCAGGAGAATGTACATAGTCTAAATGGAACCTTCACACACATCTCAACATCTTTGTGCCACAGGAATGCTATGGAATGCTATCAGAGGAATTACATCATAACATCTGTTTGTTCATTGTCTATTTCCCCTAGGAATGCAAGTTCTTCTCTACCCTTCTTTTTGCTTCTTTTCATGTTCATGTTCATGTTTATGTTCATGGTGTGTGTGTGTGTGTGTGTGTGTGTGTATTTGCAAGTGTGTAGGTGCTGTGAATGAGGGCCAATGGCTGATGCTAGGAACATTTCTTGATCACTTTTAGCCTATCCTTTGAGACAGGGCCTGCCAGTAGAACCCAGAGCTCAGCAATATGGCTAGCCACTCTTGCCAACTTGCTCTGGGAATCCTAGCCTCTTCCTTCTGAGGTTGAAAATTATGGGTGGGGTGTCATACCTACTTGGCATTTATGTGGGTTGTGCATATCTAAATTTCAGTCCTTTTGGTTACATGGCAAAAGCTTTCATGACAAGACAGTTTCTCAGCTTGATAAATTTCCCTTAAAACTTTTTATTATCATTATTAATTCTATGTAACAATTGTCTTTATTATGACATCTTCTTGCGTGTATAGACTGTATTTTAGCCATACTCACCCTCTATTGCCCTCCCTTGTCCCTTCTGCTCCTGCCGATGCCCCTTCTCCTCCAGCCAGTGCCAGTGTGGCTTCTCATTTGTTTTCATTAATCAGTTCATGTCATTAAGTTTGCTTAGAGAAAAATGGGTGAGACATTATTTACAGGAACATGAATTTAACAGTGGATACTCTACTGAGGAAAGTGTTTCTGCCTCACTCCCCCAGAAACCATTAATTGCATATAGAACCTCGAAGAGAAGTGGGGCCTCATAATCTCTCTTCACAGAATTTAGCCTGCTAACTGGTCATTGAGGGACTTTGCTGAGGGACCAGTTAAAGGATGAACTCCATATACACCAAGCTGTAATGGGACGACTTCTTCAGTTTGAAGAACATGAACCCAGGGCCCAAGAATACCAATGATGAGCCTGATGCTACGCACTGTCATTAGTGGCTTTACTCTGGCACCAAGCCCCTTTGAATTCATCTGGTCTCCTGAGGCCCTACTCCTCTGACAGGTTCTAATATGCAGTTATGGCTTCTGGGGGAGTAAGGCAGAAAAACTTTCCTCCGTGGCATATCTCCTGCTACATTGCCCATGCTTTTGTGAGTAGCTTTTCGTGTCTTAAGCTTTTTGGTTCTAGGGAATGAGTCAGAGAGGGGCAGATAAAGCAAAAACAAGCACAAGCCTTATTTTAGTTTTACTCTGTTTCTATGATAAGACACTCTGACCAGAAGCACTTTAGAGAGGGAAAGGATTTATTTGGCTCCCAATTCTAGGTCACAGTAAACCATTGATGGAAATCAGGGCAGGAGCCTCAATCAGAAACCATGGGGGAATGCTGACTGCTAGCTAGCTTACAGGGTCATGATTAGCTAGCTTCTTACACAGTCCAGGGAATGATATCACCTAAAGTAATCTGGCTCTTCTCACATAAGTTTACAAGTTGAAAGTCCCCCACAGACATGCCCACTGGTCAATCTGACTCCTTAGGCAATTCCTCAGTCTAAGTTTTCAGATGATTCAAGCGTTGTCAAGTTGACAACCAGAAGGAACCTCCTTATCCTTCATTGAGAATCAGGACATGTTGTATTGTGAGCAGTAACAGGTGTCCCTATGGAAGAATTTATGTACCACTGGGAGATACAAACCCCACAGTGCACTCTTTCTGCTTTGAAATTCTAGAAATAAATCACAACCACATGGAGACAGGGACTGGGCCAGATGGTCATTGCTCAGTCCTTTCCAGCTTTCTGACTCAATTCTGGTGATCCAGCCAGAATAGAAATAGCATCCTATCTTCCTTTAGGCTTGCCTGTAAGTTTTGTGAGTGGTGCTGCTCTGATAGAAAACCCTCCAGAACTACAGCATCCACAGAGCCCTGGCTCCTACTTAAACTTGCCAAAGGGCTTTTTCAGGGCTGAGGATGTAGTTCAGTTAGTAGAGCACTTGCCTAGCACACATTAAGTCCCAGATTCCGTACCCAACTATATATAGGCAATAATAGTACATGTCTATAATCCAGGCCTTAACAGGTAGGTCTTAGTGGGTAGACACAGGAGGATCGTAAGTTCAAGGTCATGTTCATTTATACATTCAGTTTTAGGCTAGCCGGGGTTTCTTTCTCAAAAAGGAATAACTACGTTACTTTAGAAAATGAAGGATTCAGACAAAATAATGGATTCAGTTATTTCCTGTCTATGCTCTTCTTATGTAAGACAACTCTTAAGGAAATTAATAGGACAAAGTTACAACCATTGGCACTGAAATGTTAACTGCTAAAGCATTATAGGACATGATCTAGACATTAGCCATGGATTTTCAAACTGAGCTGATTACAAAGTCACTGGAGAAACTTGGTTCACAACTTTCTGGTTCAGTAGGGTTGGAGTAGCATCCTGGAGTCTTCTTTCAATCTGACATCTATCTAGTCAGTTCTGAAAATCACCCTGCTCTGGAAGCCACAGTCTAGAAAATCTCCAGATGTCTTCAAAGAGCTGGTGCTATCTTTATTTATTTTTTTATTTATTAAGGGTGGTGTGTGTGTGTGTGTGTGTGTGTGTGTGTGTGTTCGTGTGCCTGTGTTTGTCAGTATAGGAATGTGCACATGTGAATGCAGCTACCCACAGAGATCAGATCTCTTGGAGCTTGAGTTGTAGGTTGCTATAAACTGCCTATGTGGGTACTGAGATGCAGACTTGGGTCCTTTGCAAGTGTAGTCAGTGCGTGCTCTAACCTCTCACCCAGCTCTCCAGTCCTCCAAGTCCTACTTTTGAGACTGCTATTGAAACATAAACGTGATTCAGGATTCTAGTTAGAGAGAGAGAGAGAGAGAGAGAGAGAGAGAGAGAGGTGAGGAGATGGCTTGCTTTGCAAACATGGGGACATGAGATTGCCTCAGAACTCATGCACAAAAGCTGGTAGGGATGCTAGTGTGCATGTATAAACTCAGTGCTGGGGAGATGTTGACATGTGGCATGTGCGTTCTTGAAACTCACTGACCCTCGTTTGAAAAGTTCCAGGCCAGTGAGAAATGATGTCTCAGGCGAACGGCACCGGGCAATGATACCTAAGGTTGTCCTCCAGTTTACATGCAGGTACACACACACACACACACACACACACACACACACACACCTCCCTCTGTTCACCCTTGCAAAAACCAGAAAACCTATTTTTTCTATGAACTATTATCAAAGTTTTAAAAACTTGTTTCATAAACCCAGAGCATATAAAACACACCCAGTGAGGGAGAGGAAAGCTTGGACTCATTTTCAAGTTCCCTAGTTTGTTTTTATGATCTGTTTGGCTCCTGGTAAGCTAGACTTAGAGTGCTCCTGTTCAGAGCATGTTGAGGGCCAAGTCTCGAGGTTGTCTGAGTAATTCTTTAGCATTGTTTATGTGAGATATTAACTAATGAACTAGACTCCCTCATCTGGTGAAATCATGACAGGAAAAGATAACCGATTTGGAATTAACCAGGAACAGATGATGTACTGGAGTTCTATTGATTTTTCTGGATGAATTTGGGATGTAGAATTTAGAAAAACAGTCATTTTTTGGGATAAACAATATATGTATGAGAAACTACTTCATAGATAGGTAGCTCATGGAAATATGGAGGATGGGAAGAGAGGGAGAAAAGGAAGAAAAATGAGGGAGAAAGCTGTGAGTTGTGTAGTGGCTCATGCTGGTAATCCCAGCAGAAAGGGAGGAAGGCAGGAGGATCAACATCATCATAGGCTACATGGTGAGTCCAAGATTAGCCTGGGCCCCTAGGAGGCTATTGTATGGGGGAGAATGGGGGAGGGAAAGGAGGGGAGAGGAGCGAACAAGGAAGAGAAAGAGCAAATAGATGAATACACGAGCTGTGCCTTCTAGTCCAATAGATAATATGGGTTCAATAACATAGATTGAATTAAAATCTTAAAAAGAATCATGCAAATTTTGTAAACTACTTATATACTTGGCCACTATACCCTTTTCTTTCTTCCTGTCTCTGTCTCTCTGTCTCTGTCTCTTTCTTTTTCTCAACAGAATTAGTGGAACATTTTTTTAAAAATAATCTATACATTCTATTGTTAAAAATAAGTATTTCAGCGATGGCAAATGGCTCAGCAGGTATAGGCTTTTGCCTCTGAAACTTAGAACCTAAGTTAAATTGCTGGGACCCACCTGATGGCAGGAAGGAACCAGCTCCTGCAGGCTGTCTTCTGACCTCCCCATGTGTGCCATGCAATGCATACCTCTATCTACAAATAAATGTATAATAACATATAGATTTAAATTTCTCTTCATATGTTTGGGTTGCCCTTCCCCATAGTAATGTTGAATCTGGTCAACTTCCTCTCTAACATGAATTTTTCAATCATAAAATCTTATATCTGGTCTATATTTACACATTTAGTAACTCCCTGACTTGTGTTTATGAGATTTTCGTCTGTTTGTCTGTCTGCTTTGTGATACTAGGGATCAAATTTAATAGTCTTGTACATGCTAAGGAAACCTTTGTAGATCCCATTAAGTTTGAGATTAAGCTTAAAACTTTAGTCTTTTATTTTAATAAGGAAGCTAAAGAAATTAGATTTATCTTTTCAATGCTTGTGACTAAATTCAGGATTCCTGTGCTTTGGGCATGATAGTTTGGATGTGAAATGCATCTCAGAAGGCTTCTGTACTAAGGGCTTGATCCTTAGCTGGTGGCACTACTGTGGGAATATCTGGAAATGTTAGAAATTGGCATCTAGCTGGAAGAACTATGTCTCTGGACAGGGCATGGTATTAGAATTGAATCTTGTCCCAGGCTCTTCTCTGTGTTTTCTTCCCAGCTGGGGTGGGGTTGCCATGATCTCAGCAGCCTGACTTCTTCATGCCATCTCACCAGGATGCCCTTGCACCCCAGCCCAGAAACAATGCCTGACTTGGTGGTACAACCTCCAAAGATGTGAGCCAAAATATATCTCTTTCTTTTAAATTGTTCTGAATAGTATTTGTCCAATATGAGGAGTCTTGTTAACCCTCTGGACAAATGCTCTGCCATAGAGTTATAGTCCTAGCCCCATTTGAGATAATAATTTCAATCTACTTAATTAATTTCTTTCCAGTGCTGAGGATTTAATCCAGGCATCATATATGCTAAGCAAGAGCTGTATCATGGAGACAGCATCTCTAGCCCTGGGGTGTTCAATAAAATGTGTCATCCATGGTGACGGGATGCCAGTCTTATCAGAAACCTTTGCTAGTTTATCTGTCAGCAGTACGTACTCAGCATAATTGCTGTGACGTCTACTGAGATAGAACAGTTTACAGACTGTCCTGAAAGATTCCAGTTCATGGTATCACCCACAGCCCTGCCTATTGAGATGGCAGGAAAGGTGATATAATCCTCCCGTGGTGATGATAAGAAAGGAGGATTCAAAAAAGTTGCCCAGAAGGGTCAAGTTCCAGTGCCGGTGAATTGGGTCACTGACCCGTAACCCAGGGCTGCACTCTGTCTATGGAGGGATGCTTTGAGGGAAGCGGCAGAGGTCACTGCCTTTAAGGACCAAGTGGGGGCCTTTTCCTTTCCAAGTGGGGATAAGCATGCAATGGAACATGCCAAGAATAAGAATAAAGACTCCATATCATATTACAGGGGCAGCTACTTGTATGAGCAAGGCACCTCCCTGACTATGAAGGTTCCTCACTATGGAAAGGAGGTAGTGACCATGAAAAAAAAAGACAAACAAACTATTGTCCTGCTGTTCTGTGTGCTGATGAGTAGCAGGCTCATCTAGAGCACTGTTATGCAAGGGTCATGCAAATCCAAGTAATGAGGTAGGAGATGTGTGAGCTCCGGGGCAGAGAGAGCAGGTATAGAGCTAAAAACAACTCAGCCGAGGTTCTTCAGGTAGAGTGCTCTGTGCGGCACACCAAGGACAACAGTCAGTTTGCCAACCTCGAACACACAACAAGAAGAGCTGGCCCAAAGAAACACGGCCACTGAGTTGCTACTGTGCCCTCTGCTGTGTTCCTCTGAGACAGTAGAAGTATGTCTGAGTATAATCACTAAGACAGTTTAACTGGACCTTCAGTTTTTTGGTAAAGAGCATCGTGGGGTTAAAAAATGCTTGGAAAAAAATGTATTGGCACTTGCGTTAGATACGTTCATGAGATTTGCAAACAGCACAAGAGTAAAACTCTAAGAAGAAAATCAATAAGATGAGGCAGAGTATCAGAGAAGGATTCGGGAAGGTGGGTGTATTTCCTTTAGGAAGTTGTTAGCCCTTGGTATGAAAGTAAGAGTACCAGATCTCGCCAAGGTGATGGGGAAGGAAGGTGGGTTAAAGATATTAGCTCTGTCTAAACATTTGAAAATGTAATTTCACCTTTTGATTTCCTTTCATTTCCCCCTTATGCTGATTGATATGGACTCTTTCAGGAAGAGAGCATGAGGCCTCCTCAGAGGCCCTGGGGGTTAGTGTCTCTGGGAAAGGGAATGCAAAGGAGGTGGAGTCCAGACTATGCCACGTGACTTGATGCAGTTGATAAGGTTCTCACATCTGGAGAACAGCAGAACCCTTATCTTTTATGACCCGGCTTTTATTCCCTCCCAGGTGAGGTCAGCCTGGTCAGAATTGATGAGCCTAGGTTAATGGAGAGCCTTACAGGTCATGAAATTATATTGTGTTGTTGAGAAAAAGTTGCAATAACCCCAAGGTATTTTCTGTTTCCCACGTTTTAATGCTCAGTGGAAGATGAAAGGGAGTTAACTTTGTGTTCTGCTCCTTAGCAACGTTCTGTAGACAGGAGGTCTGATGCCTTTGACAAGACCCTCTCTTCTTAGGAAAGACCCTTCAGGAGTCAGGATACTGTCTGGTTAAGTTGATTTGAGGACTTTTGGCTTTGTGACTTCTGTAAATCTCCAGTCAGAAAGGCTGAGGCATTTCCTGAGTGAAGAGGAATTTTCTGGGGTGACTTTGTCAATCACAGTGAGTAATTGATTTTTTTTGTTGTTGTTGTTGTTCTTTCACTTTCTAATTTTATGGTAGTTTTTTGTTTTGTTTTTGTTTTGTTTCTGTTTGTTTTTAATATTAAGTAATAGATTCAGTGGTTTGAGGTTGTGTATAAATCGTCTCCTTTCCAAATGCTATGATAAATGCTGTGCATGTGTGAGATTTTTCTGGAGTTATGATAAGGAAATACTGATACCACTACTCACTCACTGGCATGAATCACTCTGCCATTTTCATTTTGAGAGACAGGCCAAGATGATGCACCAGATAATGAACCAAGATGATGGTTCAGATAATCTTTGGAAAGTAAGGGTGAAATCTGAAGTTTTGTAGCAGGAAATCAATAATATCTCTCTCTCTCTCTCTCTCTCTCTCTCTCTCTCTCTCTCTCTCTCTCTCGTGTTTGTGTATGTGCACAAATGTGTACATGTGTGTCATGTATATGTTTGCCTATGTGTATGGAGGTTAGAGGTCAACATCAGGCGTCCTCCTTATTTCCTTCCCATTTTACTTTTGAGAAAGACTCTCTCATTGAATGTGAAGCAACCGTCCTGCTAGATCCATTCACCAAATAGTTTTGGGGATCACTCTGTTTTTCCTCACTCAGCACTGGGGCTACAGACACAAACCTCCTCGTCCATGCTTTTCCCTGGGCTCTGGGTACTGAACTCAGTTCCTCTTTTTTGCATGACAGCCATTTATCTTATGTGTCACTGGGAAAGTTCATTCCAAACAAGTTCCGATGTGTGGAATGAAACACTGTATTTGAGGCCTAAAGGAGAGCCTGCCTCCATTTTGTCCCTCTGTAAAGTCTCCTTTATTTCATCCTTTAACACATTTTTTTTCCCCAGATGTCCACCACTAGAAAATAAGAATCAATAAAACATAAGACTGGGGCTGGGGAGACGGGGTCGTGGGTAAGAGTGTGAGAGCCTGTGTTCGGATCCATTTAAATACTAGGCATGCTCATGCACATCTGTAGCCCAGGATTGGATGGACAGAGAGCAGAGCAGCGATGGGTTTGCTGCTTTTCAGCTTAGCTTGGGTGCAAAGAATAAAGTGTGTCTAAAGAATAAGGTAGAGAGTGATGGGGGAGGGGAGTGCCCAGCATTGTCATCTGTTCCCTACAAGTGGACACACACCACCCCTCACACAAACACGTGTACATGCACATTTCTCTCTTATAGACACACATACATATACACAGATATACATGCACCTCTCATAACATTCATTGCATGAACATGCATATCTCCTCTCTCTCTCTCTCTCTCTCTCTCTCTCTCTCTCTCATACACACACACACACACACACACACACATACATGGACCTCTCAAATACACACATCACATGTACATGCATCTCTCACATACACACACAGACATGTACATACACACACATAAAGAGAGGAGAAGGAAGGAGCTAGGGTAGCTAATTTCTACCTTTGAGCTTCTGTGTGGTGGGACTATACATGCAAATAGTTTAATTGAACTAGTCACTTGTATATGAACTTTAACAAAGTGTCAAACAGAGAGGAAAGGATGGTGTGAGGGACAGGTCCTAGCTCTGTGTTGTTTTCCTCAGTACTCTGAGATGCTGCCTTAACCTTTGAGGATCTCAATTCAGGAAAAACTGGATCCTTGACATAGGAAAGAAATTCAGGATGGCCGAACATGGAGTATAGTTGGGGCTTAGTACAGATTGAAAAGAAACTCAGGAGAAGTATACAGGGTACCCGAGAGCATGCATGTGGTGTGTCACAGAGTCACAGAAAGACACATTTTAACATAGATTTTTTGAAGCAATAAGGTGTATTAAAAGACAATTTTTGCCTAGGAATTTCGTGAATTCATTGTTTTTAATTACAGAACTGGAAAATATCATCCTTAGTGAAGTAACCCAATCACAAAAGAACACACATGGTATGCAGTCACCGATAAGGGGATATTAACCCAGAATCTCAGAATATCCAAGACACAATTCACATTTCAATAGATTTCCAAGAAGATGGAAGGAGAGACCTCTGGTCCTGGAAAGACTGGATGTAGGGGAATGCCAGGACAGAGAAGTGAGAGGGGGTTGAATGGGGAAAAGAGGGAGGGAAGAGGGCTTATGGGGCTTTTGGGGAGGGAGGAAACGGGAAAGGGGAAATCATTTGGAATGTAAATAAAAAAACTTAGAAAATAAAAATTAAAAAAAAAGACAATTTTTAACACCAGAGTTAAGAGAAAGGTAATTGGCAGAGAGGAAGATGTACCTCAGTGTGGGTACAGGTTCCTCAAGGGAGAATCTCAATGAAGTGTCTGAACATTAGCCACACAGACCATTTTGGTGACTCTCAAGTTACATCTTAAAAGAGTTGTTAAGGAAAAAAATATCCACTTTTTTTAAAAGATTTTAGTTTGACTCTGGAAGTACCTTGGATGATATTACTACTCTGATAAAGCCAGGAACCACCAGGGTTGTACTTAGGATGAGTCCTCTTCTGGGGAGAGTGCTAAAAAAAAAATGGATGTTTACAGCTGGGACTGGACAAAGGCCTTAGTCAAATGTTGTTAATTGCGCTGGACTTCTTGATTCTGAGCTGGTGAGAAGCTACATCCAGACTCTGGGCTGAGGGTCTCGTTTCCCTTCCCATGGCCCCATCATTTCCCATCCTTCTCTCCTGCCTTAACAGAAGAGACAAAGCAGAGTAGGGAGGAATATTTCAGATGATCAGGTATTATGCAAAGGTATTCCACATCTTTGTGGGTCATCTGCTTTGAATTTAACCTTCGCTCATTTCGTGGAGATTTTTTATTGAACCTTGCCTGGTTTTCTAATCACAGTAATCTGTTGGTTGGCTGTGAGATTCCTGGAGCTCCTGAGCGCTCATATTTATGGCCAGGTGAACAGGCTGAGGTCTCCTGTGACCCAGAGCCCCATGATGGGAAGCCGGGAAATAAAAGCTCACAGGTGCCATTCAAAGTCACCCCACATGTTAATACAGGTCTAAAATCCCCAGACTTGGTCCAGTGGGGCACACGCTGAGATGTATGGGTAACATGCAGCAGAGATTGGATTATAAATCTTGGGAAGTAAGCTTTCAGAGGTAATATCTGATGCAAAAAGAAAGACTCGGGGGGAAACTAGATTCCTTAATCGATTGAAAACCTTCCTTACAAAAGCTTTTACACATTTAAACATCAACCTATATATCAAGTTCAAAATATCCCACTCAGGAATAAAGGAGTTCTTGCCATGTGAAATATTAATTGGTCTTTTGAAGACAGAGAGAATACTTTATTTAAAGGACATCACTGTGATGGTAGCAGAGAGAGTAGAAACCCTAGAATGAACCATCGTGTGGATCTTGGGTTATCACCCACCTCAGTTGGAGAAGTGAGGCTCTTACCCTGCTGGTACCCGGGTCTGCTCAGCTTTGTCTTGTGGAGTTCTCATATCTTTGATGACACAGTCCCTGGCCATTGTTCCCAACTATTTATTAGAAAACTACTTGAAAATAGACCTTGGACTTCTGCTTGAAATTGAACCATGAAACTCCTGGAATTATAAAGGGACGCTTGGAGGACCACTGAATCTCAAAGATAATTTCTCTGCAAAATCAGCAATTAGTGAATCACAAAAGGATGGGCAGGAAGCTCATGGCTATTCCTCCATTTGCTGTAATCCACATTCTTCTTCTGGAGCAGCAGTGAAGCCAGCCTGGGAAGCTCCCAGAAAGGAAACCATATGATTAGCAAAGTTAAAAACCCAATTTGCATCTTAAAAAAAATGGAGCGAATGCTCATTTATGTGCAAATGAAATGGAAAAGGGCTGTAGGTAAAGTGGTGGAAACCTAAGCAAAACAAACACTTAATTTTCTTTTATTGTACATGGTGACTATTAATAATAAATGCTACCAAGTCAGAAACGTTAAGCAAAGCAGGGGGACAGTAAACGCTGCAGGCCTGTGGCTAGGCATAGATGCTAGCAAGTTATCGCTCTCGAGTTCACATAAAATGCAAATGGAGGTACAAGGAAGATAGTTGGTGAAGTCAGCATTGGGAGTGGACTGCTCAGAAGGGGAACCAATAAGAGAGGGCCAGCAGCGGGAAAGGCTCTTTGGAGGATATTAGAAAAGGGTTAGAAAGTACCACATAAGGTTATTCTCTCTCCTACTTCCAGCTGGTAATAGTGCTTGAAGAATTCTGTTCATGTCTCATTATAGATCACCAAAGTGGCTAAGAAGTCTCTTGAACTCCCCTTACTGCAGATGAAGTAAGAGTTCTGAGGGTCAGGGAGGAGTCTTCTTGGCATAGTGCTGGCCTAATGTGAACAAAGCCCACATCCAAGCCCTAGCCTCACGTTAACTAGATGCAGTGGCTAGTCCTATAGATTCAGCCCTCAGGAGGAAGAGGCAGGAGAATCCGAAGTTCAGCATCATCCCATCATTTTGGGTACTTAATTAGTTTAGTGCCAGCCTGGACTATGTTCTTGGTGTAGTGGTTGTATGTGAGAGGGCCATGGTAAAGAATCTGCTGTCATAACTGCTCTATTAGGGGGAAGGTTATTATTGTGTGTTTGAGAAAGAAAAGATCCTGAGGCACCTGGAGGCATCAAGAGCAGAGAGGAAAGCAGATGACAGGGTCAGGGATAGGGACTGGGAGAGTAGCAGGAGGCGTGAGAATCCAACGGTGGCATCAGAGTGTCAGGTGGGCCAGTCCTGCAGATTGTAAGGAGTGCTGCACAGAGGGGAGCTTTGGATTTAGCAGCCATAGAACACCTGAGACTTGGGCTAAAACCCTCAGTTAGTGATTCTAATGCTCATATGATCTCTCTTTTTTTTCCATTAATTTTATTCACTTTATATTCTCCTTCCTCTTCTCCTCCTAGTCCTACATCTCTTTCTCCTCCCCCTCCCCCTCCCCATTCCCCATGGCACATCAGCCCTGCTGCATCCAAGTCACACCAGGACTAAGTACATTCTCTCCCACTGAGACCAGATAAGGCAGCCCAGTTAGGGGAAAGGGATCTAAAGACAGGCAACAAAGTCAGAGACAGTCCCGCTCCAATTGTTAGGGACCCACGTGAATACCAAGCTGTTCATCTGCTGCACATGTGTAGGGGCCTAGGTCTGGTCCATGCATGCTCTTTGGTTGTTGATTGAGTTTCTGTGAGCCGCCGTGGGCCCAGGTTAAGTGATCTCTCTTAAATAAATTTCATGGTTGTCATGTAAAATGACGTTTGAAATCAAGGAATCTGTAAAGGGTGGAAATTAAATTGCAAGAACTCAAGAGACAGATGGGTACCAAGACATGTAAAGCCTTCTACCATTCTACTATGTGTCGACTCTGATACCTGCAGAATGGGATGTGAACTGAGATCAAATCCAGAGACTGCTCAAGGTCACTTCCCAAAAGACCTACAGTCTCAGAACGAAAATAACTGATGTTAGATCCTCCAAGAGACAGACCAGAGCCCCTCTGAGGACCAACTTGAAAAATAATTTAATTAAAAATTTGGAGGGATAAAACAAATACATCTTCTTTCAAACAAAAAAAAAATCAACTCCAGTGCAGGGCTCAAGACTTGACAACAAAATTGTTTTCTTGTAGGAGGTGGACCATATATTCTTCCAGAACAAGAATATATTTTTTCAACAACAGCAACAAAATTACAAAGCACAAAGGAGAAATGTAAAAAGGAAATAGCAGAGTCAGACCACCAGACGCTGTTGAGATGCTCACTTATGCTGTAGAGTCCTGCTGCTCTGTGTGGTAGCTGAGATGTCTAGCCACCCAAAATCAGCTCGAGAGGCTGGGAGATGGCTGCTCAAGCACGTGGGCCTGAGTTTGTGTGTCTGACACACACATAAAAAGTAGCTTTGTTTTCCCATAGTCACAACCCTAACACTGAGGAAAGAGTGACGGAGATGCAGAGCTCATTGGGCAGCAGGCTTTAGGTTGGATGAGAGGTTCTGTCTCAGAAGGTAAGGAGAATGATAGAGAAAGATGTCCTTGCCAAACTTTGACTGTGACAAGACCTGTTTATATGTGCATGTACAGTTGCGCATACACACACACACACACACACAGTCGGTAAAATATGAAATTAAAAACATTACAAAGCACCATTTTTCTTTTTTAGTTTTATTTATTTTACATCGTGACCACCATTTACTCTCCTTCTTCTCCTCTTAGTCCCTTTCCTCCATCTCCCCTCTCCTCCAAACCCATGCACCCCTCCTCATATTCCTGTTCAGAAAAGGGCCAGTCTTAATGGATATCAACCAGCCATGGCATATCAACCTGCAATAAAACTAGGCCCTTCCTATTGAGGCTAGAGAGGGCAACCCAGTAGGGGGAAAGGATCCTAAAGGCAGGAAACAGAGTCAGAGACAGCTCCTGCTCCCGCTGTCAGGAGTCCCACAAGAAGACCAAGCTACACAACTGCAACACATGTGTGGAGACTTAGGTTAATCCCATGCAGGCTCCTAGTTGGCAGTTCAGTCTCTGTGAGACCCTATGGGCTCAAAGTAGTTGATATTGTGGGTTTTCTTGTGGTGTCCTTGACCCTCTGGCTCCTATAATTTTTCCTCCTCCTCTTCTGTGGGATTCCCCAAGCTTAGCAACTGAGGTAACCCAGACACAGAAAGATCAACATGGTATGTACTCACTTACAAGTGAATATTAGCCATGAAGTAAAGAATAACTGTGCTACAATCCACAGACCCAAAGAAATTAAGTAACAAGGTGGGCTCAAGGGAGAGAGTGTGTGAATCTCACTGAGAAGGGGAAACAGAGTATACATTGCAGATATTGGGAGAAGGGGCTGGACAGGGCAGGGATCAGGATGGGAACCTGAGGGATAGAGTATGGGGAGGATGGAGGGAGAGACGACTGGAATCAGGGAGCATCTCTGGGATGAGCTAGAAATCTAGTGCAATGGAAACTCCATAGAATCCATGAGGGTGACCCTAAATAAGACTCCTTGTCATGAGGGACATGGAGCCTGAACAGGCTATCTCCTGTAATCAGACAAGACTTCCAGTGAAGGGATTGGGACACCAACCCAGCCACAAAACCTTTGTCCTACAATTTGTCTTGTCTACCTGATATGCTAGAGTAAAGGAGGCAGAAATTGTGTGAGTAGCTAGCCAATGACTGGTCCAGCCTGAGACCCATGCTGTAAGAGAGTCCATCTCTGACACTGCCCAGAGGGCCAGGAGCTAGAGGCTGGAATGCCCAGGCACCCAGGATGGAACCAAATACAAATGGAAGAAATAAGTCAATGAAATGATTCCTAATGATATTTTGCTATACTCATAGAGAGAGGCTTCACATCAGTGTCTGATGGAAACATATGCAGAGGCCAACAGCCAAATATTAGACAAAGAAATTTTTAATACAGCCCATTTTTATCATATCAAAAGAAATAACTTTTTCTCTTAAAAAAAAAAACCAACCACACCCTGCAGTAGCATAAATACTTTGTATTCTGTATTTCACTTATTTATGAAATTTTGGTTGTTACCTTCAATTTTAGTAATTTTTTTGTAAATATTTTTTTCTGAGAATAAACATACCTGCAAGAGAGTATTTTTCTCTATAACAAAAAAGTCATGTTTTGTTCAAGATTACACCTCTCAGCTATTATTAACTTATTTGGGTTCCAATTCTGTTGCTTAAAGAAAAAATATTTTATGTATTAATAGATTGTGGTTTGTGCATTGTGGTTCTAGTTAAAAGTTAAATGACTTTTTTCCCCCTGACTTGTGTTTCAGACATCTCTCCTCATGTTAACTGTCATTCTTGTAAATGAGCTACAATTATTCTATCCTAAAAAGTGCAAATTAAAATTTAATTCCATTTAAGTTCATAATGCGAAGTATATTGGTAAGATATTTTTTAGCCCCCTGGGTACTTAGTAGTAATAAGATATTTATGGCAAAGCCAGGGTAAGAATATATTGCTCAAATTGGTAATATGCATAGAATTAAATTATGTTGGCTTCCCTTTTAAGATTTATTCCATCATTAATTCTAAAATCAGGTAGCTCTGAGCAGACCTCAGGCGATACAGTGATTCATTAATGAGTGTATTTCAGCCTTTTCTGTGATCCATTCGCTAAGTGAGCGATTTAGGGCTCTGTCGAATAGCAAAGCATGTAGCTAGGAACAGAACCATATTGGGTGGTTAAATACATGTGGGCTAATTTTCTGGTTAGTGTTGGAATGGAAGAAAGTAGTTAGAGGGCTCTTAGACAGAGGACAATCCAAAAATCATCAGACTGCCTGTCAGTTCTGAATAGCTTCCCCCCCCCCCAGTCTTCTTACTGACCAGTAAGTACGTCTTTATTCCTAATAAAAATATTATTAAATTATTTTTTAATTATATTAAAATTGTTTTTTGCTTGAGTGCAGTATGTGCTATGTGTATGTGTGTTTGTAGATTTGTGTGCATGTGTGTTCCCACATGTGCACTAGAGTATGCAAGTGCTTATGTGTGCACATGCATGCATGTGTGTTAAAGTCCATATGTATGCTTGAGCATGCAAGTGTTCATGTGGCATATTCCCAGATTTCACAAGGCAGTGACCTCAGGGTCTCCTAGGAAAGGAGATTCAGATCAGTCATGTGTAGTGCATGTGTAAGATGTGTGTATGTATGTGTGTGTGTGTGCATATATGTTTCTATGTGTACAGTATATATGCATATGGAGGTCAGAGGTCAATCTCAGGTATTGTTCTATTTATTATTGTGGGTAGGTACCACCCACCATACTTTTTGACATAGGGTATCTTATTGGCCTGAAACTGGCTCAGTAGGCAAGACTAGATGGACAGTGAGCCCCATGGATCTATCAGTGTCTCCATCCCCAGTGCTAGAATTACAAGTATATGCCATTATTCACAGATTTTCTCATGGGGGTTATAGGCATGGAACCCAGGCCCTTGTACTTGCGAGACAAGTACTTTACCAACCAAGCCATTTCAATAGCTCCCATTTGAAAGATTTATTGGATTTATCAAGATTTTCTTGATATCCCTCTATGTGGAGATGAAATTAATTTATTTCCAGATGTCACCTTGATGACATCAGGGAACTCAGCATTCTTGAGTTCTGAGACCACTTTTTTATATCCATTTATATTGATGCACCAATCTTAATAATAAAAGTTCCTGAATTTCACCTCTTAGGAGTTTATTTTTTCCTAGGATAATTTTTTTTTAACTGAAGCCCTCTGTCACACTGTAGATTTAGAAGGCAAGTGCATGACATGGGACAAGGTGGTAACCCATTCCCCACTCCAGTCTCCAGCTAATTTTGTTGTATGGCCTTGATGCTGTGGTCTTCTCCAAGTCTTTAACTGACTTTGCACATCTGCAACATCTGGATGTTCAATGCATCTGTTCCTCACATTCTTAACTTATACTTGATGCTTAGGAGATGAATTTTAAACTTAGGGGTGGGGTTGCAGATGGCTTAGGAGTAAGAACATTTACTGTGCAAGCATGAGGAACTCAGTTCTGAACCCAGCACCCATGCAAAAAGCCAGGGTTGGCTACTCGGACCTGTGTCTCCTGTGCTGCTGTCTCTGGGGAATAAAGAATGAAACCTGGTAGTGTTGGCCTCTGAGTGCACAGACACAGACATACACACACTCATGCTCGTAAAGCACACATACATATGTCAAGTGCACATATACACAGAACAATCAATAAACGTTAAGTGTTGAGGATCCAAATTCAGATCCTTATGCATGGGCAGTAAGTATTCTATCAACTGAACCATCTTCCCAGCCATAGATCTAGATCCTTTCTAGAGCACTCCACGCTAATCTATGTGGAGGGAAGTTACATTGCTATTCTACCTTGGATACAGCATCTGTGGGTATTGTTCCTGAAACATCAAATGGAAATTACCCTCAGTGGCGGGATTTAGTATCTCACCAAGAGAAGGGACTCCTGAAGGTCATATTGTATCTGCGGCTTTACAGACTCTGGAAGCTGTTATCTTAAAATACTGTACATCCACTTACAGAATGGATAGATGATTACATGATTAGTGGGGGTTAGTAAAGATCATGGAGATTGTATCCCTGATAAGGCCATCAGAAACAATTTATCCAGTTGTCCTGGCACCAGGCATGTCCCATGGGAACCACTTTGTCTGATGAAAGCTGTATTCTCATCATGTAACTCCCAGTGGAAGCGAAGCCCCACTTTTGTGTGAAATAAGATGCACCTAGTTCCTGACCAAGCATCTTCTTTTGCATGAGAATGGTCTCCAAGCAGTGCTGCCTAAGGGAGAAGCTCCTCACTGTGGAGCCAAGAAAGACACTGCTGAGGCCTGGCAGGAATTGAGATATAAATATCTTACTCCACTAACCACATACCCTACTGTCCCATTGACTTTCTATTTGGCCATTTAAAGTGCTTTGGTCAAATATGTAGATTCACTATCTTCAGAGACTGCTAAATCTCATTTCCATTTTGGCCAATATTTCTCAGAAATATGCACTTTTGTTCAAAAATAAAATAAACTGATCCAGTTGATAAACTGTGTTTGCTTTATAGAGTCTGTGTTCAGAAAAGGAAGAAAAATTTTGAGACTGATAAATTTCTTATTTGTGATCTGCCTCTACCTTCCAATTTCAGGATATCCAAGCTATTTATTCTATCAGTTAGGAGCTGACCAATCCTCCAATCAAGAGGGCTAAGATACTGAGGTCTGTGTATGTAGGATTTGTTCTTCTCCTGTGTAACAGAAATTCCACAGGATCACAGTATTTGTGGCCTTGGCTGTTATGAGGCAACTACAGTTTTTATACCTCCTTTCTTACCATTCTTCTCAATGTGTGTATGCATGCATGTTAGTTTGTATAGGTGTACATATATGTGAAGATATGCTTATACGTGTGTGCACTGCAATCATGAGCGTGCACTCTCACACATGACTTCTTTGATGTGGGATCTGGGGATTGAACCCAGGTCTTCATGCTTGCATGCCAGCACTTCACCTACTGAAGTATCTCCTCAGCCCTCCTATCATTCCACACTGTAAACCACTTCCTTGTTACTTCACCAGGGTGTCTAGACAGGAAGAAGCCATAAAAGTACCTGCAGGAGTTCTCAGGAGCCCCACTGTGGTAATACCTGTTGCTTCTTCTCCATCTCTTCCCTTTTCTGAAAGGAGACTGGGACATGACTTTTCTCCTTGTCTATCCCATACCACAGAACTTTTCCTTATACAGCAGTGGTTCTCAAGTTTCCTAATGCTGCGACCCTTTAATACAGTTCCTCATGCTGTGGTGACCCCCAAGTGTAAAGTGATTATCATTGCTACTTCATAACTGTAATATTGCGACTGTTATGAATCATGATGTCAATATTTTTGAAGTGTTGCCAAAGGGATCATGACCCACAGGTTGAGAAACACTTGTATAACGACTAAAAGGGATAAGGAATTTCGTCAGGGAACTCCCAGGTTCTGCTACAGGTTAGACCCTTCATTTCTGTATAATGTGAATCTTCACATGGAATCATGAAAGGGTAGTGTCATTGCTTATGGGACAGTAGATATGCAAAGAAACAAGCAAGATATTAGGATGCCAGCACCCAGGAAACAAGGCACAGGTGGTTTACTAGGTGTGGTTTTCTTTTGTCAGTTCAGGGACTTCTTAGCTTCCGTGATTTTTAAAGAAATAAGTTATGGTAAGTTTTAGCCTTGACTGATTTTAACCATGATGGATATGAAGTCTTAACAGCTGTCTTTTGCTAGGATCTCCCCCCTCCCCCCATCTCTCTCTCTGGCACACACACACACACACACACACACACACACACACACACATGAGTGTCAAGCCCCATTTTTTTCTTTGTTTCTTAAAGTACAAGATTTTCTTCCCCTATGAGGGTTCTTATCTTAATCATAGATTAATGTAATAATCATAGAAGACTCTAGGTATTGACGAAGTCTTCACTTCTGGTTAGAATGAATAAACAGAAAATTAAATAAAAAAAAAAACAGAAGGGAGAAATGGATTTCAGATTTGACCAAATGGCAGGAAAGTAATAGAACATTCTAGAAATGATTATTTTCTTGGGTGGGACATAAACAATAGGCATGATAGTTGGAGTGCATGGAGTAAAAGTATGGGATGCCTAATTTGGGGCAGTACTAAAAATCCACACCATTCTCACAGGCAAAGTTCACTGCAGCACTGTTCATAGTGGCTAGACTATGGAGCCAACCAGAGGAAGAGACGGGAACTGTGGAATTTCTTTAATCCATTAAGCAAAAGGAAGTTGTGGCTGTTTAAATGAGAATGAGCCCCCATAGATGCTTAGTCATCAGGGAGAAGCACTACTTGTGAAGGATTAGGAGGTGTGACATCATTGGAGGAAGTGTGTCACTGGAGGTTGACTTTGAGATTTCAAAAGCCCAAGCCAGGCCCAGTGTCCCTCTCTCTTCTTGCTGACTGTGCATCTGGATGTAGGGCTTTCAACTCCTTTTCCAGATGTCTGCCTGTGTGTCACCAAGCTTTCTACCATGATGATAAGGGACTGAACCTCTGAAGAGTGAGCCAACCCTCATTAATTATTTTTTCTTTGTAAGAGTTACTTTGATCATGGTATCTCTTCACAGCAATAGAACATTGACTGAAATAGAAGTCATGTTTGGTAGGAACATGAATGCAACCTGAGATAACCATGTTAAATGAATTAAACCAGTCTCAGAAGGACAGAGATCATATCTTCTCTCTCATTTGTGGTTCTTGGGTGGTATATAGGTACATAGAATTATATGTATATATTGAAGGCATGAAAGGAAAAATGACATTGTTGAGAAGGGGATGGGGAATCATGGGGGTAGGGATTGGGACACTATGAGGATCTATGCTCAGTGTACAATGTATACATGGAGGAGAACTTCAAAGGTAAAGATTTAAAGATCTGTACAAGGGAAAATAAGCTCTAATGAAAAGTAGAGGAAGACAAAGGCATAAGTTAATATCACAACACCATATTGATATTCCAGCTTTGGACTGAGGAAGAAGCCTTGTCTGTACTGACAGGAGTTAACTCAGGGTTCTTAGTAGATCACCATCAATGGATGTCGTGACCATGCCAACATTGTGGAATTTTTCTTTTTTCGCCATTTCTACAAAGAATTTTCTGGAGGGTTAAGAGTTTACTGCACAAGTATGGGAGCCCAAGTTTCAGTTCCCTTGTCTCCAGAAACCCTCAAAGAAGTTAGGGAAAAATGCAATCCTTTCGAGTGTGTAGGTCCAGTTAACTATCCAGGGACCTTGAACTCTTCTTACACATGTCTAGAGTACATAGATGTTTACATAGTTGGGCCTCAGTGGTATGACACATTTGGTTATTTATAAAATCTCAGCCATGTTAACAGCACTTGAGTTTCTGCAGAGACTAGAATGTGAAGAGCTAAGCACCTCCCTCGTGGGCAGAGAGGGACTTGAGTACCCAGAACATGGCAACATGAGTGTCCAGCAGATGGGGCATGGCTCAGTGTGAACAATGATGAACATAGATTCCTTCACAATGCCCTAGCCCATGGTGTGTGTGTGTGTGTGTGTGTGTGTGTGTGTGTGTGTGTGTGCACACACAGAAAGGCTAGAGGTTGATGTTAGATATCTTCCTTCATCCTTCACCAATTTATATCTTAAGGCAGGGCAGGGACTTTCACTGAACCAGGATCCTCCCATCCCTCTTGTCAGCACTGCAATTCCAGGTGAACATGCCACTACACCTTGGTTTTAACTGGGTTCTGGGGAATCACACTCAGGTCTTCATGCTTATTTAAAAAGCTCTGTACCAACTGAGCCATTTTGCCAGCCCTATGTTGCCTTAATTCAGATAACACATGTAATGGTGATCAGGACCCTGGGAGTATTGGGGTATGATTTGTACCAAATACTTGTTTGAAAGTCAGAGATGTTTTTGAATCTACAACTCTGTTCTTTGACAAGCCTTCCAGGTGGTCCTCATGTCAGCTCAAATCTGAGATCACTTGTACCTGACAAGTGACCACTGAGATTGACCTCTGCCCTCCACACAAATGCACATATATCTACAGGTGTACATAGGTGGCTGTGCACGTACAGGTATGCACACATAGAAGGCAAATTGGTTCTTTCATCACAGTAAACTGATGAAGACAACAAGAGGAAAGAAGAGTTTATTTTGGCTCACAGTTTAAGAAAGTATACAGTCCATCATGGCAAGTCCATCATTGCTGGGAAGTACTGAGGGCAGTAGCAAGGACCAGTTGATCACATTGCATTAGAGAGTAGACATGTAGTATGGCTAGGCTATAATCCTTAAGGCCCATTTCAAGTGACCTTCTTCTTCCTTCAGCAAAGTTGACCACCTAAAGATTCTGAGTTTGAGGCTAGCCTGGTCTACAGAGTGAGTTCAAGGACAGCCACAGCTACCCAGAGAATCCCTGTTTCGAAAATCACACACATACAAATATCCTGGAACCTTCAAAATCATCACCACCATCTGGAGACAAAGTGTTCAAATACATGAGCCTTGGGGGAGGGGCATTTCACATTCACATCACAACAGCAAGGAAATATTGAAAATTGCCATCATCCCTTGAATTTAAGAGACTTGTCCTCAGCGATGCTTGAGTTACATATTGTTTGGTAAACTATGCAGGGGGAGTAGAGTAGAAGTCAGAAGTCATCTAGGACTTTCCAGCCTGAGTGTCTGAGCTGTGTGGATACCTGGCATCAGTTAGGCCCAAGGAGGCAAGTTAATTGGTTGATAGATACTGACGGAGAGTTTCTCCCTCTCCCTCTCTCTCTCCCTCTCCCTCTTCCTTTCCCTACTTCCCCCTCTGGCTAGCTGGCTATAGAAAGGAAAGTTTTAGCTAAAATCAAATTGTTATTCTCAGTAAAGTTGATGTGTAATGTTGGTAGAAGAGAAAATGTCTGGAGAGGTATTTCAGTGGTTAAGAGTGCCTCTTGTTTTTCCAGAGAATACTAGTTCAGTTCTCAGCATCCTGGTCAGAACACTTAAAAATAAGTATAATTCTAGTTCCAAGGGATATGACACTCTCTCCTGGCATCCTTGGGTACTACACTCATAAACTCATGATGGCATGCAAACACACACACACACACACACACACACACACACACACACACACACACACAAGAGAAGTTGGGCACCTTGGAGTCATTGTTACATGGCCATATGTGGTGTAGCATTCCAGGGAAATGTTCAACTAGAAAATGGGCACCTTACTTATCTGCAGAAAATTCTTGATTTTCAACGATGAAGCTGATTGCTGGAGAGGATACTCTATGCTTCTAGAACATAAGCTCTGAGAGGTCTACACATGATTACATCCCGAGCCAGCTCACTGCAATGCTGGCCTTCTGTTCTCTGCAATGTGAAGTGCCGCCAACAGCATGGTAAGATATGGTCTTTGATGAACTTGCTTCATACTTAGGGAGAGCAGCTAATGAAAAAGGAGCTCAGACCCATGGCCCTTGTGCTGACGGCAAGCATTTCTGCTCTGGGGAGTGTCCCTTGTTCTATTGAACAGTCTGCTTAGAACATACTTCAAGGATTCATGGACCCAGTTAAACATCTTTCATTTATGTTAAAAATCAAGATGAGGACTGCACAGAAGACCAGGAAGGAAGGAAAATGGAACACTGAGTGGAGAAATTAGTGAAGACTTTTTCCTTTGGCATGGAAAGACACAGTGAAGTGCTTGTATAGCAAGCACGGGGACTTGAGTTTGACCCTCAGCACCTCCAAAAGCCAGGCACAGCAATGTACTTGTACACCGCAATCAAAGCATTGCAGAGATGGAAACATGGGATCCCTAGGGAGCATTGGCTAGCTGCTCTAACCTAAGTGAGCCCCAGGTATGCCCACCCCAAAGTGGACAGCATATAAAGAGAAACAACAGCCAGATTCCTTTTCTGGCCTCCATATACAAGTAAACCTGTGCACACATGTACACACACATGTATGCTCATACACTTTCACATGTGTCAACATTGCCCTTGGGAAAATCTCTTTAAACTGTGTGGATTTACCGCACGTTTTCTCTGTGTTAACAGAGTGGTTGTCTGCACTGAAGGCTGATTGGTGGGCTTCATGCAGAGTCAGGCAATGCAGCTCTAGAACACTGTAGAGCATAGGCATGCGGAAGGGAGCAAGCACACATTCTTCTTGTGGTACATGGGCAGTTCTTGCCCTACAGCAGCCGTCAAGCCCCAGAACCCACGTGAAATGTTGAACATGGAAATATACCCTTTGTAATCATAGCCTTGGGGATGCAAAGACATGTAGATCATTAAGGCTCACTTGTCAGTCCGTCTTGATAAAATGGTGAGTTCCAGGCCAGTGAGAGACCTCATCTTAAAGGCATAAGGCAGATAATGATAGAGTAGGACACGGGACATCCTTCTCTGGTCCCATGCACAGTGTGTATGTCCACACATACGTGCATATACATTCATGCACACATCCCCATACACAAAGCTTTAGCCAAAGCATAAATGTATTTTAAAAGTACATTTTAAATAACTAAAGTCTGGCATAGTTCTAAATCCATAGCATCAGTAGGTTTTTTTAAACACTAATCTTAATATGACTGTCTCCTAGAAGGGCAACATTACCAGAGGCTACATTAATGGAATGAGGGGGGTTATTCTCTTCCTCTATATTGGATCAGCCCAATTATACTAAGAATAAGTGTGTTCAGTAAGGATCAGCCCCTGAGCTTGATGGATGCATTGGAATGTATTCAGAAACTAATGGTTGAGATTATAAAATAACATAAGGAGATATTACCCGAGGCTTAGGTGATGGAGTTTGGAATGATAGCCTGACGACTATGGGCAGGCTTGAACTGAGCAAACAAGCCTTTAAATTGCTAATCTTCAAAGGTTCTTTGGGTATTTGGGAGATGTTCAATTTGGCCTGTGTTGGTCCAAGAGGCAAAATTTAGATCCTTTTGAGTATGTCTCTGAGGTTCCTCTTCTATACCTTGTGATAACTCTATGCAGGGCTCCAGGGGCCGCCTAGAAGGAGCTGCATTGCCAGAACTTGCAGTGCACATGCCTAAAGGAAAAGGAATTTCCCATAGTGGCTAGGGGCTTGGGCTGGGGAATGAAGACTGTGCTTTTCAGGCCGAGTGAAGGCTCAGTCAGTAAAGTATATCCATTGTATACATTGGGAAGCAGAGACAGGAGGATATCCAAGGCTGACCCATCCGTTAGCTTAGCATACTTGGTGAGGTCCAGACTGAGGAGAATCTGTCTCAAAAAAACAGGGTGAATGGCATCTGAGGAGAGAGGTTGTCCTCTGAACTGGACATGCGTGCACACATGTGCACCTGTACACACATATGCATGTGCATACTTACACTCACATGCACAGGCACACAAGAAACAGTGCTATGCAACATTAGAGATTCCCTTGCTTTCAAGTTTTATAATTTTCCTTTAGAAGAACAGTCTGTAAAGCTGGGAGATCTGGGTGATATGTAATGCGTTCATTACATAGTTCAGTCTCTATCACTGAAATCAATATAACCCCTAAGAGAAGAAGGGAGATGAGCTATAGTCTAAGATCCTGGTCCATGCATAGATCTTGTGGATAGAACATTTTAAACTCCAGGTCATATCATTAAAATAAACTACTGCTGCCTGTTAGCAAAATCTGCTGTATTTTCTTATCCAGAACATTTTCAGCATGAAATCAATGTTTCTTTTTTTCTTTTACTAAACAGAGATTCTCACCGTTGCAAGTGTCCCAAATGTTAGACTGTTTCAAATTTTGGTTATATCTGGATCTAGTATTTCCATCTTAGGGAGAAACTATATCTCTTGTGGTTTGTAAGATCTTATTCAGTTATTTTGTTGATTCCCCATGACTCTGACATACAATTCCTTTACATATTCTTATTACAAAATAGATTATTTCTCATTGCTTTTGCCTGAGGGCCCCCAAGCTTTGGATCTTCTTTTCGTGTGTCTGTGAGTGTGCTGTGCGTGTGAGTGCATGCTCACCTCTATATGTAGAAACCTGAGGTCGATATTGGTAATCTTCCTTGGTGTGCCTTATTCTCAGAGGCAGGGTCTCTTGATCAAACATAGAGCCTGCCAATAAGGTTAATCTAGCTAGCAGGCGTGCCCCAGGCACCCTAAGGCTAGAGTTAGGAGTGGGTTACATTTACATGGATGCTGAAGATCAGAACTCTCTTCCTTGCATGGCAACCACTTCATCCATTTTGCCATCTTCCCTACCGAGCTCTGAATCTTCATGGTAAAGTTGAAAAGAGTGAGAACCAGGGCAGAAAGCAGTTTCTGATATCAATAAGGGTTATTGGTAGTTCATTAGCCAGTATTAGCTTCCATGAGCTTCCCACGCTGGAAGGACTCACAGATTTCTAAAAAAGAACAATGTATAACAATAACCCCTAAAATAAGAGCAAAATATTTTATAGGTAAAAGAACTGACAAAAAAGAGTAAAAATTTCAATGAGAGAAAATTTTTTTCACCTTAAGAGGTTAATGACTAAAATACTTTGAAATCGAAATAAATTACATTCTGACTATGTTAATTTTGGGTTACAGTTGCTGTGGTGAAACACCATGACCAAAAGCAAGCTGGGAAGGGAAGGGTCCTCATGCATAGTCTATCACCAAAGGAAGTCAGGACAGGAATTCAAACAGGGCCAGAACCTGGAGACAGGCGCTAATGCAGCCACAGAGGGGTACTGCTTACTGGCTTGCTCTCCATGAATTGCTCAGCCAGCATTCTTATAGGCCCTAGGGCCACCAGCCCAGTGATGGCCCTTCCACAATGGGCTTGTCTCTTTCGTCAAGCACTCATTAAGAAAATACTCTACAGGATTTCCTACAGTTAAGTCTTAAGGAGGCATTTTCTTGATTGAGGCTCCCTCTTCTCAGATGACTCTATCCTGTGTCAAACTGACATAAAATTAGCCAGCATACAGACTTAAGACATTGTTCTACCAACCTCTGCTTTTGCAGGTTACTATGTCCATTGCCTCATGTGTATTCAGAGTCTATGAGGATTACTGAGATGAGTCTGCTCAGCAATGAGCATAGAGCTCTGTGAGACCAACGACCCACTCCCATGGACAGCCATCGGGAGCACTGTGAGAAAGAGCCTCAGGTAGATGCTTCAAGATCACTGGTGCTAAACACCTGAGATAACCAACTTGTGAAGAAGAAAGGTTCATTTACCTAAAGGTCATTTGGGGTTAAGGTTTGGTGGTTGTAGCCATGATCATTCTCATTCATGTGTGTGTGTGTGTGTGTTACCTTTCTCATGACTATGAAAACAAAACAAAACAAAACAAAGCATACCAGCGACACAGCGTAAGGGCAGAAGGCTTCTTTCCAGGAAGTCTTGGTGTTGAGGGGCAATGGTAGGTACCTCTGTGTCTCTAGTTGGGAAGCAGAGAGGAAAATGCTCCAGGGAGTTCCTGTTTCTGCAAGCTCTGCCCAAAGGAGCCATATTTTCTTTTGCTTTTCACTTAAAAGATGATAATTATAACTCCACCATACGATTTTGATGAGAATTACCAGATAGATCGGAACTAGTTCAAAATTTATATTTAACTCAGTTTCATTTTAAGAAAGCTTTTCCTTTGCATTTCATCTTTAACATTGTTAAATTCTCCAAACCCCTCTACATATTGTATAAAGTTGGTTGTAAATGCAGAAGTACGAAAGGTTCAGCTTACAAAACATTCTTACTGTAGGCACAGAAACCTGGCTCTGGTATCAACTGAGACATGCCTAAATTTGGAAGATATCTCACACATGATGAAAAGAAGTTAAATCACATAATATTGTGTGCCACTTGTCTTACATGGCCTTTGCAGAAGTATTCCCCTCCCCAGTTTCATATCTCGTCACAAAAAATGTTCAATATCTTCATTCAAAGCTCATGAAATGATTTGGGAGGTTTGATTTTTGTTACCAGATGGTGCCCACTGTAAGTTCTACAGATTAAAAAAAAAAAAAGCCCAAAATCACATTTTATTTATTGGTTTTCGTGTGTGTGTGTGTGTGTGTGTGTGTGTGTGTGTGTGTGTGTTTGTGTGCGTGCACATATATATGGCATGGTGTTGTTGAGGTCAGAGGACATCTTTCAAGGGTCTGTTTCAGGGATTGAACTCAGGCTGTCAAGCTTGGCAACAAATGGCTTTTCTTGCTGAGCCATCTTGCCTGCCCATTTTTCAAAATTTTAAAGGACAAAGTGTTAGTTGAAACCCTTCCATGGAACCACAGGGAACGAAGGTAGAAGGAGCTGGCCCAGAGACAACAAAGAAAAGAAGACAGGTGGATAAGAACAGGAGCCAGGGTGCACTTTGACCCTGGTGTTGAACCTGAGTTCAGAGGTGCTGCCAATCAATTTTGGGGTGAGGCCTAACTCCTGTTCTCCTTGAGTCAGTAACATAGAAAGGCAAACAGCACAATGTGGAGAAGGGAGGCAGTCACAGTGGCCAGGCAGATCCCAGCACAGGATGCCTGGACACCTCTGAGAATCTCTCTGCTTTATATGAGTCTCACATCCATCTCTCTGATCCCTTTAACACTTGCAAGGATGAAACGGGCAGAGTTCATCAGTCTCTGGTGGAAAAATGAAAGCGAGGGAACCTAGGTTCATTTCCTCTGCCAGACCAAATACTGTTTTAAAGGAATAGCAGGAGATGTATGAACTTTAAAAAAAATAGCAATATAATCTACGATCTATTTTATCTTTGCTGTACAGAGCTCCTTTAAAGCTTGAATAGATCAATTATGAGAATCAGAATTATTTTGGAAAAAAAAGTCCTTTGAAAAGCCACTTACAAAAGCAACAGTGTACCCTTAATGTGAATTAGAGTGTCACAGAATGTCACAGGAGCTGCATTCTTATTTTGCACTGCTTAATAATATTCATGAAATTAGGTGTAATCATATATAGGCTAGAGTGATGGCTCAGTCAGTACAGCACTTGTCTTGCAAGCAAGAGGACCTTGGTTTGCTAAGCAGAACCCAAATAAAAATGTCAGACACTGGGCTAGAGAGATGACTCAGCGAAAAGTAGGTGCTGTTCTTACCCAGGACACAAATTTGGATTCCAGCAGCCATATCAGGTGCCTCACAATTACCTGTTGCTGTAGCTGCTGAGATTCCAGTGCTCTCCTGTGCCCTTCTGTGCCTTATCTGCAAATACCAACACACCCAGAGAGAGGGAGGAAGGGGGAGAGGGGGAGAGATGGGAAAATGAGACAGAGATGGAGGAGAGGGGGAAAAAGGGAGAGAAGGGAAGAGAAGGAAGAGAGGAGCCAGGTATGGTTTTGCATGCTTGCAATCACAATATCGGGGTAGAGATAGGAGGGTCCCTGGGCTCACTGGCCAACTAATCTAGCCTGCTTAGTGTGTTCAGTGTTAGAGAGAGACCTTGTCTCAAAAATCAAGGTGGATAGTACTTGAGTAATGATACCCAAGATTGCTCTATGAGCTTAACAGTCATGTGTTAACCCGTAGATACATACATACTCATTCACTCAGACATGCATATCCACTTGCACATACAATAGATGGGCTTGAGGGAGTTAGTAGTCACCAGCTTAAGGTTCTCATTATGGCTCGTGCCATTAGGTAAAATACATAGGAAAAGAAAAGCTGTGTCTCAGCAAGTGTTCTTGGAGGGCTTCAACAAAAACCGACATCTAGATTCAACTTCAAACAATTTTATCTGCTTTAGAAGTGAAAATCCAAAATCACTCATCCAATTGTCCAGAGACACTTTCTGTGATGAGAACCTTCTGGTGGGCTACCTTCCTAGGCAGCTGTGAGCAGCTACCTGACATGGCACAATGTGAGCTGCCCAGGGGCTGTACGGTCTACCTGGACTTAGCCCTTTAGCCAAGCTTGTCTTCCTCTCAGAGGAATGCAAGCCTTCTACAGTGCTTCCAGATATGCTCATGAACCCTGTGCTGTCTGCCTTGCTCCCTGGTCAGCAGAGAGGAGCTGAAGGTGCCTTGCAAGAACAAGGACCGGAGTTCAACTCCCAGAACACACATGAAGTGTGGTGGGTGGCATACACTTGTAATCTCAGCCCTGGGGAGGGGGACACAGTAGAGTCCCCAGGGCTCACAGGTTGGCCTGTGTAGCTGAATCAGCATGTTCCATGCCAGGGAGAGATCCTATGTCAAAATCAAGGTAGGTGGGCAACTGGTGAAGACATCGGAGGTGTTCTCTGTCCTCCACATGCATGCACATGTAGATGCATGCAGCACATACATGCACATATAGATGCATGCAGCACATACATGTACATGAATACATAGACTGACTTTCCTCAGTTCAGGAGCACGTGGGACAAGGACATCAGGGTCAGATGGGACCTGGCGGTAGCTTGTTGGTTATAAGCAAGGCTGAGGCTCAGCGCTGATTCCCTGGCTGAGGCAGTTTCGATGGACACAGAGGACATCTTGGCTCACCATCATAGTCTCAGATCTATAGGACTATGTGGAGTCTTAATCAGGTTAGCCAGCTTAGCACAAGGCTGCTCTTCTCTCTCTCATGGCCAATGCTTCCTTTCTGCCTTGATTTGGGCTCTCTATCACTACACAAAGCTCACGTATGGCACAATGCCTGCCTTTTCAGTGTGTGACAGCATGCTTCCTGTCTGACATTTTAACTGGGAAGGAGGGAAGAATGTGACATCTACTTGATGTTCCCAGGACAGCTGCAGGCTGCCCTCTGGCAAGTCACCTTTCTAGATGCCAGCTGTAGAATCTTCTCAATGACACTGCTTTTTTTTTTTTTTTTTGAGATAGGATCTTACATAGCCAAGGCTGGCCTCAAACCATGTAGCCAGGTCACCATACCTCCACTCCCCACCACCCAAATCCCAGTGCTAGGATTAACGATTAACTCCTGGTCCTCCTTCCTCCATCTCCCGGTATAAGAAGCTTATATCATCATTCCCTGCTTTTATCCAGTGGTGAAGGTGGAATCCAGGGCTTTGTGCATGCTAGGTGGGTACCGTGTGAATTGTCAATATCTTCTACCCCAGGAGCTCTATTTGTAAATCCTCATGGGCTTCATTATAAAAGACACCCAATGGTGTCTGTCACTGCAGAGCCTGCACATCTTGCCTAAAGGTATCCAGGGCTCTGCATTTAAACCTTCTCTAGTGGGGGCTGGAGAGATGGCTCAGTGGTTAAGAGCACTGTCTGTTCTTCCAGAGGTACTGAGTTCAATTTCCAGCAACCACATGGTGGCTCACAACCATCTGTAACGGGATCTAATGCCCCTTCTGGTGTGTCCGAAGACAGCTGTAGGTTTTTTTTTGTTTTGTTTTGTTTTTGTTTTTGTTTTTTTTAAATGAACCTTCTCTAGGCAAGACCAATAGTCTCACACTCTTTCCAGTGAGAGCCAGGTTACCACTCCAGGTTTCTCCTCCTAGACACATCTCCTTCCTGCTCTGGCAGAAGACAGACTAGTTTGGATTTCAGCTACTCCATAGCAAACATACCAGTTTTGAGAGAAGAAAGAAGTTATATCTGGACACATTTAGTATATGTGTATATGTGAGTATATGTGTGAATGTGCTTATGTATGTGTGTGTGCATACACTTACATATGTGCCCATAAGGTTGAACATGTGCATGTATGCCTAAGTAAATATGTGTACATGTATATGTTCAAGTACATGGGGATGTGCTCATGAACTTCATGTATGTGTTTGTACGGATAGCAAATGTGTTTATATGCATCCATATGTGTTGTAGGTATATACTTGTATATATAATATATAATATATGCACATGTACATATACTTATGCATGCGAATTTGTGTGCTTGTGT
This sequence comes from Tokudaia tokunoshimensis, assembly GCA_036184795.1. Classification (NCBI taxonomy): domain Eukaryota; kingdom Metazoa; phylum Chordata; class Mammalia; order Rodentia; family Muridae; genus Tokudaia; species Tokudaia tokunoshimensis. Next base: position 67,753,947 of record BTHU01000013.1, read on the forward strand.
ATATTTATGAGTGTGTATGGATATGTGTAGATTCATGAGTACCCTTGTGTGTGCATTTGTGTGCATGTGTGCACATGTATGTACACTCGTGCATTTGTGAATATATGCATGTATATGCATGTATGCACATGTATGTGTGTTTGAGGATATATGTGTGTGTATGTTTGCTGTGTCTGAGCGGTGTCACCGAAAGTGGCACCACAAAAGTGACGGACTGTATGGTACCCTGCAAACCCCACCACCAGTATGGAAGGATTTTTTTACCTGAAGACAAGGAAATTAGCAAATGATGTAGAAACCTATCATGGTGAAATTTCAGTGGTTAATACAAAGAGAAAAATTACTTCCCGAAACTGCCCCCCCCAACAACACATACACATAAAGGGAGAGTTTTGTGGACATAGTTATTATACAGAAGTTGTTCTTGTGGTCAGTCAGAGTTTTAAAATATTTGGGCTAATTGTGCAGACTTATCCTGAGATCTGAGATACTAGCCATTGGTCCACAGAATGGCACCACTCTAGATGCACAAATGCTTGTGGAGAAAGGCATGCCTAAGCTGGAGCCTCATTCTGTAGGATGGGTGGGCAAGCTAGATGGGGTTCTGCCAGGTGTGTAGAAGCTCAATAATAGCCAGAACCATTCTGTTTGATGCACTGGCTCCTGAAGAGACAGTTCAGAAGTATATTATTGTTGTTGCTATTCATTTCCTGTGTACACGATGGGCATTCTGTCATAGCTTTCTCCACTTTAGTGGTCATGACCAATGACGTAGGGTACTATGGGCTGATACAAGGGCCACTGAAGCAGTCTTTGCTCTCTGTTGCCTATTTTTTTAAGTGTTGTGTTGGCAGGTCTGCCCCGACATCTTTCTCCAGCTTTGTTTACCTCAGAGCTTCTGAAGAGGATTCCAGCACAGTCACTACTGAACCCTGCCCATCGGGGCCCATCGTTAGTAAGAAGCCAAAGGAAGACATTCAGTTAGGTTCTCCCTTTGCATTGTCAAAAGAGCAGACCCTCCCTTTGCAGTTAACATTATGAAAAATGAGTCTCGTAATGGGGGGGGTGCACAGGAAAATTTGGATGCCTGTCAAATGTTTCATGTAATATCCTAAAATCACAGTTAATGCTGCCTTTCAGCAGCTATGGCTGAGTTTCTGTTGATGCAATCTCCTTTCTAGAAGGTCTTGGATAAAAGACGTTCTGTATTCACACATGACTTGGAGTGTTCAGCAGACAAGGCAACAAGATCAAACGGTTTCAAGCCTAGTTATCGTGCCTCCTGGTCAGGAAGCACAGACACCTCGGCTTCATTTCTGTATGCTTGTATCCATTTACTAACTCCTCAGAGAGAACTAAAGTTATTGGAGGCAGGTGTTTAAATAAGTGTGGATATCTTGTGTTGGTTTAAAAATCACAAGAAAAAAAAAGAACTAAAGGATGACTGGTAAACTGCTGGGTGCAGTTCAATCCCTAGTACCCATGCAGAATACTGGGTGTACTGGCATATACCTGTATGCCCAGAGCTTAGAAGGCAAACATGGGACGATTCCAGGGCCCCTGGGTCAGCCAGTTTGAAGTCTGAGTGCCAGGGTTAGTGAGAGACCATGCCTTAAAAACTGAAGCAGAGACCTATCAAAGAAGACACTAAACATTGTTTGCTGACCTCCACATGCACACGTGTGACCTCTCACATGTACACAGATACACACACACACACTTCCTTCCTCCTCTCTCATACACATATTCCCTCGATTACATACACATGTAATACATACACATGTAATACATGTGTATGTAATACATACATATGCACATACTCCCTATCTCTACATACACACACACACATATACACACATATACACACATACCCTTTTGTAATACACACACTTTCCTTCTATCACACACACACATGCACATATTCTCTACATGTCACATGCACTCACACACCACATACACATTCCCTCCCTCTCTCTGTCACATGCACACACATGTACAGACACAGACACGGACACACACACAGAGTCCCTCCCTCTTTCTCTCTGCCATATGCACACATACACACTCCCTCCTTTTCTGTATTTGTCATACACACGCACACACACACACACATACACACTTCATCCCTCTTTCTGTTTGTCACACATACACACACAGAGACACACACACACTCACACCCACAACCAAACTAATATAGACTAAAATACAACCTAAACATCTTTGGTAGCATTATGACAAATATCATCTAGAAAATTATAATTATAAATAATTACAACTATCATCATGCCTACCAGTGGAAAGATTTATCATTTTTATTGTAGGTTTAAGGGATTTTAAATGGTGGCTGGAGGGATGGTTGAGTCATTAAAAATGTTTGCTGCTTTTGAAGAGGAACCCAGTTCAGTTTCTAGAATCTACTATGGGCAACTCAAATTCATCTGGAACTCTAGCTCCAGCGGATCCAATACTATCTTCTGGTCCCCAAGGGCATCTACACATATGCACATGTACACTCACACACTTACACACTCACCAGCTCACACACTTATACTCATACACATACTCACAAATAAATCTTTAAAGTAAATACAAAATTTAGAAATATTTTAATTGTTTCATTTTCTCCAACTTAGGTATTGAGCTTAGAAGTGACTGTCATTCAAGTCTGTGACTTGCAGAGAGCCGTGCTCCTTAACCTCCATTGATAGCCCTGTCTTCCTGTAGTGTCTCTTTTAAGCTTTATGCAAAGCTGTGTATAGGTCTGTTTTGGGGACTGGTTATGTGGAAATAGCTATGATTAGTCTGTCTCTGTGAACTTTTCTTTGCAGTGGATGGTGTGATATGTTCCAAGTAGAATCATAATGTTCTTATGCAAAGTTTCTGTGTCATTTCAATGAGTTCTACTCAAAGCAGTGATCAAATAGAAGCCCTGGTGCCTGCTGGTATTTCAGCCAAAAGAGTAAATATTTGGAATAGACACAGTGCGGTAATATTTCTTCTCCTGGCAAGAACATTGATTTCTTTCATGCCCTGTTGTCAGAGGCTGGCACTCGATACCACCTGTGGCTCACACTGGAATTTGAGTCCAGGTTGGTATTTTCTTTTTTACTAATATGTGTGAGCATGTAAGCAGGTGTGGATGTCTGTGTCTGAAGTGCTGAGTGAAGAAATCACACTGGCTCCATTAGCCACTCAAGTTACACGGATCCCCGAGGAGAGCCGAGCAGGACCTTTATGGCCACAGCATTCTACAACAGTGATTTGATTGAAAACAGTGGTGTTTTTTTCCTCTCTAATGATCTAGTTTTATTTATGGGTATATGCGTTTGTCTGTTTGTCTGTTTGTGCACTACATGTGTGTTGATGCCTGCACAGGCAAGAGGAGGGTGTTTTATCCCTTGGAACCGGAATTACAGGTGGTTGTGAGCTACCCAGTGTGATGATGAGGAATGAATTCCTGTCCTCTCTAAGGGCAGTGCACACTTAAACACTGAGCCATTTCTCTAGCTCCTCAAAGCATTTAAACTATAGGCAAGTCTTCTCAAATGAAATTTCGCCTGCAAGTCCAATAAGGAAAACAGTCAAAGCCACAGGGGTCAGGAAAGAGTCCAAGCATTGCCTAAAACAGACATTTTGTGTTTAACTCTACACTCAGGTTTATTTAATTCTTAAAATAAATGCATGAGATAGGTGTTGGTTTTTAAAGATAAGGTCTCTGGTAGCCCAGCCTGGCCTTCAACTCGCTGTATAGCCAAGGATGGACCTTGAACTTGTGTTTCTCCTGCCTCTACCTCCTGAACACTGGGATTACAGGTGTGTACCACTATGTCTGGTTCATGTGATGATGGGAATGGAACCAAGGGCTTCATACATATTAGGGGTGCATGCCCTGCCCAGGTGGGTGTTCTTATACACATCTTTTAAAGGAGAATGAGAGTTTAAATAACTCCTCCAAACTGCTGTCACCCAAGTGAATTATCTCTGTGTACCTCCAGGCCTAAAGCCAGAGCCCATGCCTGGGGCCACAGAAGCAAAGCTTTTGCTGTGGGAGCGGCTCCCAGGAATCATTTCTGTTTGGTCCTCACTCACTGACTCTGTCTGGAACTTCTCTCATGTCTCCAAGGCACGAGAGAGCACACAGAAGCATATTGTGTTGACCTGCGACTGAAAAAGAGAATGTTAGTCACTTCTAAAATTTCTTTTAAAAAGTTGCTTTTAAAAAATTACTTGTGAGTGTGTGTGTGTGTGTGTGTGTGTGTGTGTGTGAGAGAGAGAGAGAGAGAGAGAGAGAGAGAGAGAGAGAGAGAGAGAGAGAGAGAGAGAGAGAACATGTTATGTGGATATTACAAAAGTGCCCAAGGTGGCCAGAAGAGAATGCTGGGTCCCCTGTAGCTGGTTGTAGGTAACTATGAGTCCAGCTGCTTGCCAGGAACTTAATTTGGACCCTCTGCAAGAGGATTATTTGATCTTAATCACTGAACCATCTTTCCAACCCTACCCAAAGTCCATTGTTAAAAGTGATTGGTGTCAGCTTTCCTTCTGCGACCTCTGTTCCCGCGGACTGCGCTGGAGAGACGGGTACCCAGGCTCTCCCCCCAATATAACATCACTTGGGACACGGCCTGTTGGGGCTTCCGTCTGTGCCCGAGGGCGGGTTGGCGCTGTGGTCGTCTGGGTGCCAGATCGGCGGGCCATCGTGACCACAGGGTGAGCGGCGCCACGGAGAGTGCCCTCCGCCATCTTTGCTCCAGTGACCAGGTAGTTGGGACCGCCAGGCTCAGAGACAGACAGGCATAATATCGCTTCGGGTTCAGGCAGCTTGTGTGTAACCTGCTCCCAGGTGCTGGGCTGATCTGCAGTGACCAGCACGCCAGATCTGCTGTGGGACTTCTGCCTGGCAGAGGGATGCCCCCTCCCCCCCCAGGAGAGATCACACACCCCTGCACAGGGCAGGAGCCTGCCAGCCTCCCTTTGGCGACCTCTGCTCCAGGAATCCACTAGGCTGAGCCTTTAGATGTGCAAGGCCTCCCCAATATAAGATCACTTGGGGCAAGGCACATTAGGGCTCCAAAGTCACTCAGGAGCAGGCAGGCCCCAGAAATCGGTGCCAGGGGAATCCTGGTAATCCAGGGAGGGCAGAAATAGCTTTGCAGGCTCACAGGAGGTCCAACCAACAGCCAGTGGCAGCAGGACCAACTAATACCAGAGGTATCCAGATGGCAAAAGGCAAACGTAGGAATGTTACTAACAGTAATCAAAGTAATGTGGGACCATCCGAACCCAACTCTCCAACAGCAGCAAGTCCTGGATACCCCACCACACCCGAAAGACAAGATCTGGATTTAAAATCACTTCTCATGATCCTATTAGAGGATCACAAGAAGGACACAAATAAATCTCATAAAGAGTTACAGGAGACCATGAATCAACGGTTAGAAGCGCTTACAAAGGAAACACAAAAATCGCTTAGAGAAATGCGGGAGAACATGGATCAAAAGATGGAGGCGCACAAGGAGACAACACAAAAATCGCTTAACGAGATGAATCAACGGGTAGATGCACTCACAAAGGAATCACAAAATTTGCATAAAGAAATGCAGAAGAATATGGGTCAACAGATGGATGCCCATAAGGAGGCAACACAAAAATTGCTTAAAGAAATGAATCAACGGTTAGATGCCCTTACAAAGGAAACACGAGAACTGCTTAAAGAAATGCAGGAGACGATGGATCAACAGATGGAATCCCATGAGGAGGAAACACAAAAATCGCTCAGAGAAATGCAGGAGAATGTGGGTCATCAGGAAGAAATCCTGAAAGAGGTAATGCAAAAATACCTTAAAGAAATACAGGAAAATACAAACAAACAAGTGAAGGATCTCAGCAAATCCATCCAGGAACTAAAAAAGGAAGTAGAAACAACTAAGAAATCACAAAGGGAGACAACTTTGGAGATAGAAAACCTTGGGAAGAAATCAGGAGTCATAGATGCAAACATCAACAATAGAATACAAGAGATGGAAGAAAGAATCTCAGGTGCTGAAGATTCCATAGAAAGCATCGACTCAACAGTCAAAGAAAATGCAAAATGCAAAAAACGCGTAACCCAAAACATCCAGGAAATCCAGGACACAATGAGAAGACCAAACCTAAGGATTATAGGTATAGATGAGAGTGAAGATTTGCAACTTAAAGGGCCAGTAAACATCTTCAACAAAATTATGGAGGAAAACTTCCCTAACTTAAAGAGAGAGATGCCGATGAACGTACAAGAAGCCTACAGAACTCCAAACAGACTGGACCAGAACAGAAATACCTCCCGTCACATAATAATCAAAACACCAAATGTTCTAAACAAAGAAAGAATACTAAATGCAGTAAGAGAAAAGGGCCAAGTAACATACAAAGGAAGACCTATCCGAATCACATCAGACTTCTCACCAGAGACTATGAAAGCCAGAAGATCCTGGGCAGATCTCATGCAGACACTAAGACAGCACAAATGCCAATCTAGACTACTATACCCAGCAAAACTCTCAATCACCATAGATGGAGAGACCAAGATATTCCATGATAAAACCAAATTTTCACAATATCTTTCCACAAATCCAGCCCTGCAACGGATAATAGGTGGAAACCTCCAATACAGGGAGAGAAACAACACCCTGGAAAAAATGAGATAATAACCTTCTTAAATCAAACCCAAAAGTAGATAACCACTCAAACATAAAGATAGCGTCAAGAATGGCAGATGGCAATAATCACTATGCCTTAATCTCTCTTAATATCAATGGTCTCAATTCCCCAATTAAAAGACATAGACTAGCAGACTGGATTCGTAAACAGGACCCAGCATTTTGCTGCATGCAGGAAACGCACCTCAGTGTCAAAGACAAACACTACCTCAGAGTAAAAGGCTGGAAAACAATTTTACAAGCAAATGGCCCCAAGAAACGAGGTGGCGTAGCCATCCTAATATCGGATAAAATTGATTTTCAACCTAAAGTCATCAAAAAAGACACAGAAGGACACTACATACTGATCAAGGGAAAAATCCACCATCAAGAACTCTCAATTCTGAATATCTATGCTCCAAATGCAAGGGCACCCTCATTCGTAAAAGAAACTTTACTAAAACTCAAAGCACACATCGCACCGCACACAATAATAGTGGGTGACTTCAACACCCCGCTCTCTGAAATGGATCGTTCAGGAAAGCAGAAACTAAACAGGGACACAGTGAATCTAATTGAAGCCTTGGACCAAATGGAACTAACTGATATATATAGAACATTTCATCCTAGAGCTAAAGAATACACCTTCTTCTCAGCTCCTCATGGTACCTTCTCCAAAATTGACCATATAATTGGTCACAAATCAGACCTCAACAGATACAAGAAGATAGAAATAATCCCATGCCTCCTATCAGATCACTATGGAATAAGGGTGGTCTTCAATGGCAACAAAAACAAAAGAAAACCCACATACACATGGAGGCTGAACAATGCTCTACTCAATGATAACTTGGTCAAGGTGGAAATAAAGAAAGAAATCAAAGACTTTTTGAAAGTTAATGAAAATGAAGGCACAACATACCCTAATTTATGGGACACAATGAAAGCAGTGCTAAGAGGAAAATTCATAGCCCTGAGTGCCGCCAAAAAGAAACGGGAGACAGCATACACTAACAGCTTAATGGCACACCTGAAAGCCCTGGAACATAAAGAAGCAAATACACCAAAGAGGAGTAGAAGGCAGGAAATCATCAAACTCAGGGCTGAAATCAATCAAGTAGAAACAAATAAAACCATACAAAGAATCAACAAAACGAGGAGTTGGTTCTTTGAGAAAATCAACAAGATAGATAAGCCCTTAGCCAGACTAACCAGAGGGCACAGAGATAGTATCCAAATTAATAAAATCAGAAACGAAAAGGGAGAGATAACAACAGAAACTGAGGAAATTCAAAAAATCATCAGATCCTACTACAAAAACCTGTATTCAACACAACTAGAAAATCTTGAGGAAATGGACAATTTCCTTGACAGATACCAAGTACCAAAATTAAATCAGGATCAAATAGACCATCTAAACTGTCCTATAACCCCTGAAGAAATAGAAGTTGTCATTGGAAGTCTTCCAACCAAAAAAAGCACAGGTCCAGATGGTTTTAGTGCAGAATTCTATCAGACCTTCAAAGAAGACCTAACACCAATACTCTTCAAACTGTTCCACAAAATAGAAACAGAAGGAACACTACCCAACTCGTTCTATGAAGCCACAATTACACTAATACCAAAAGCACACAAAGATCCGACAAAGAAAGAGAATCTCAGGCCAATCTCTCTTATGAATATCGATGCAAAAATACTCAATAAAATTCTTGCCAACCGAATCCAAGAACACATCAAAACGATCATTCACCACGATCAAGTAGGCTTCATCCCAGGGATGCAGGGATGGTTCAATTTAAGGAAATCCATCAATGTAATCCACTACATAAACAATCTCAAAGAAAAAAACCACATGGTCATCTCATTAGATGCTGAGAAAGCATTTGACAAAATTCAGCATCCTTTCATGCTAAAGGTCTTGGAAAGATCAGGAATTCAAGGCCCATATCTAAACATAGTAAAAGCAATTTATAGCAAACCAGTAGCCAGCATCAATCTAAATGGAGAGAAACTTGAAGCAATCCCACTAAAATCAGGGACTAGACAAGGCTGCCCTCTCTCTCCATATCTTTTCAATATAGTACTTGAAGTTCTAGCTAGAGCAATTAGACAACAAAAAGAGGTCAAAGGGATACAAATTGGAAAGGAAGAAGTCAAACTATCACTATTTACAGACGATATGATAGTATACATAAGCGACCCAAAGAACTCCACCAGAGAACTCCTACAGCTGATAAACGACTTCAGCAAAGTGGCCGGATATAAAATCAACTCAAGCAAGTCAGAAGCCTTCCTATACTCAAAGGATAAGCAGGCTGAGAAAGAAGTAAGAGAAATAATACCCTTTACGATAGCCACAAACCATACTAAGTATCTTGGCGTGACTCTAACCAAACAAGTGAAAGATCTGTATGACAAGAACTTCAAGTCTCTGAAGAAAGAAATTGAAGAAGACCTCAGAAGATGGAAAAATCTGCCATGCTCATGGATTGGCAGGATTAATATAGTAAAAATGAGCATCTTACCAAAAGTAATACACAGATTCAATGCAATCCCCATCAAAATCCCAACTCAATTCTTCATAGAGTTAGAAAGAGCAATTCAAAAATTCATCTGGAATAACAGAAAACCCAGAATAGCTAAAACTATTCTCAAGAGTAAAAGAACCTCTGGGGGAATCAGTATCCCGGACCTCAAGCTGTACTACAGAGCAATAGTGTTAAAAACTGCATGGTATTGGTACAGTAACAGACATGTAGATCAATGGAACAGAATTGAAGACCCAGAAATGAATCCACACTCCTATGGTCACTTGATCTTTGACAAAGGAGCTAAAACCATCCAGTGGAAAAAAGATAGCCTTTTCAACAAATGGTGCTGGCTCAACTGGAGGTCAACATGCAGAAGAATGCAAATTGACCCATCCTTATCTCCTTGCACTAAGCTCAATTCTAAGTGGATCAAAGATCTCCACATAAAACCAGACACACTGAAACTAATAGAAGGGAAACTAGGGAATAACCTTGAACATATGGGCACAGGGGAGAATTTCCTGAACAGAACTCCAATAGCTTATGCTCTAAGATCAAGAGTAGACAAATGGGACCTCATTAAATTACAAAGTTTTTGCAAGGCAAAAGACACTGTCAAAAAGACAAAGCGGCAACCAACTAACTGGGAAATGATCTTTACCAACCTTACATCTGACAGAGGGCTAATATCCAAGATATACAAAGAACTCAAGAAGTTAAACTCCAGAGAGGCAAGTAACCCTATTAAAAAATGGGGTACAGAGCTACACAAAGAGTTCTCACCTGAAGAATATCTAATGGCTGAGAAGCACCTAAAGAGATGTTCATCATCCTTAGTCATTAGGGAAATGCAAATCAAAACAACCCTGAGATTCCATCTCACACCAGTCAGGATGGCTAAGATCAAAAACACAGGAGACAGCAGTTGTTGGCGAGGATGTGGAGAAAGAGGAACACTCCTCCACTGCTGGTGGAATTGCAGGCTGGTACAACCACTCTGGAAAGCAGTCTGGCGGTTCCTCAGAAAACTGGGCATGACACTCCCGGAGGATCCAGCTATACCACTCCTGGGCATATACCCAGAGACTTTACCTGCATGCAATAAGGACACATGCTCCACTATATTCATAGCAGCCTTATTTATAATAGCCAGAAGCTGGAAAGAACCCAGATGTCCCTCAACGGAGGAATGGATTCAGAAGATGTGGTATATTTACACAATGGAATACTACTCTGCAATTAAAAACAATGAATTCATGAAATTCCTAGGCAAATGGTCAGAACTTGAAAATATCATCCTTAGTGAGGTAACCCAATCACAAAAGAACACACATGGTATGCAGTCACTGATAAGGGGATATTGACCCAGAATCTCAGAATACCCTAGACACAATCAGCACATCAATAGATTTCTAAAAAGATGGAAGGAGAGACCCCTGGTCCTGGAAAGACTGGATGTAGGGGAACACCAGGACAGAGTAACGAGAGGGGGTTGAATGGAGAAAAGAGGGAGGGAAGGGGGCTTATGGGACTTTCGGGGAGGGAGGAAACGGGAAAGGGGAAGTGATTTGGAATGTAAATTAAAAAAATAAAATAAAATAAAAAAAATAAAAAAAAAGTGATTGGTGTCAGTTAAAGATTTGTTCCTTTGTTTAATTTTCATCGGGCCTCCCTCAGAGTTACTCTGTGCTTCTGAAGATTGATGGTATCATAGTGTTTCATCTATATCCATCCTTCCTCTTCCTTTCTTCTTTTACTTTTTGAGCAAATAAGGCTACACGATATTTTTAAAAAATGAGTTGGTATTGATTTTACATTCATTTTTGCATTTCCTTTGATATTACTATTTGCTATGTTATTTGCTATGTTAGCATTATTCCCAGTAACCTCACAGGTCGGGTAAACACAAGTATATCATCTACCCTAGGATGAGAATCAAAGAACTACTACTATGAATAATTCATTTGTGTGTGTGTGTGTGTGTGTGTGTGTGTATGTGTGGGTGTGGGTGTGGGTGCACTGTGTGTGATGGACAGGTGGAGATCAGAGGTCAACCCCAGGTATTCCTCAGGTGCCATGAATCTTGTTTCATTAGAAAAATATTAAGATTTATTTTTAGTTTAAAATTGTGTGTGCATGTGTGTGTATGTGTGTGTGTAGAGGTTTGTGCACATGTAGGCAGGGACCCTTTGGTGCAAGGAGAATGTTGGAACCTGAGGAGCTGGAGTTTCAGCAACAGCAGCTCTGTTTAGGTGCTGAGAATGAACAGGGGTCCTCTGCGAGAGTATCAAGAGCTTTTAACTGTTGAACCATCTCTCTAACTCCCAGCTTGTTTTTGAGACAGGGTCTCATTAGCTTGGAGCTCACTCGTTTGACATGGCTGGCTGACCAGGGAGCCCTGATCTGCCTGTCTATACCTTCCTAGCACTGCAATTGCAAGAACATGCCTTCAAAATAGGATTTTTATGTGGGTTGAACTCAGGTTCTCATGCTTGCTGCAAGGGCTTTACTGACTGAGCCATCACATTAGTGTGCCCAGATAGTGGTTATAGGAAAGTGCCATGTTCACTGCACATGGTTGTTTAACCCTTACATGCCCATCTCTCTTCCCACTCATTCTCTCGAGTATACTCTTGCTAAGAAGGAACAAAGGGTGTTATGTGCAGGCTGCAGTCATGCCTTCCTGCTCAGTAAACCCTGCCTATCTCCACTTCTGTGGTGTCAGCTGTATGTCTCATCATCCCATTATCTTGTGTGCCTATTAAATGCACTGTGTTCCTTTATCCCAGACTCAGAACTGAATATCTGCAGTGAATGATACCATGGCTAAGTAGATGGATTAAAGAGAAAAATTAAATGACTCTAGGACTTTTCAGGATAAGAGTCATTCCAGATACCATGTGATCTCAGATGTCCTGGAGATTAAATAAGATCACAGCTCCTGAGTATTGCATTCGTGAGTCTTTGTCATCTGAAATCTGTTCTCTTTACTGTTCTAACCTGTTGTTCACACCCTACTTTAGTGAAAGAGCAATTAGAGGTGTGATCCGAATCTCGACTCAATCTTGACTCATCCCAAATGTTTGTAATGGTTATTGTCTTATCAACCAGGAGTAGCTCAGGGCTACATCGAGAAAATAATACATGCATTAATCCAATATTGCTTGGATTTGTGTTCAGTCCTTTGCTTGTGTGTTTTACAGGTAGCACTGTCTATGGCTCTGTAGTTGTACATGGTGCTGACCCATCCAGGGATGCAAATGCCTTACCATGGAATCACTTCTGAAAGTTGTCTGTCTGCCCCATGTTGAATTAAATCATGCTTTGAAGATGCAGGGAAATACTCTCCTTTAATAAAGCCCTGCTATGAACGTTTGGGATGATGTTCAGTTGACAGAGAACTTGCCTGGCATGTAAGAAACCCCAGGTTCTGTCCCTAGCACCACATAAACTGGTGTGGTGGTACATGCCTGTGATCTCAGCACTCAGGAGGTAGAGGTGGGAGGATCAGAAGTTCAAGGCCATCCGCAGCTACATAATGAGTTTGAGGCCACTTTCAATTACTTGAGATGCTGTCTCACAAAGCTAAGGAGGGGGCTGGAGAGATAGGTTAGCAACTAAAAACAAGCAAGAGACTCCAGTTTGGGTCCTTAAAACCTGCTTAAATTCTGGGTGGACATGGCATTTTGTTTTAACTCTAGTTTTGGAAGTCAGAAATAGGCGATTCCCCAGAGCTTGCTGACTAATGAGACTGGCTGTCCCATGAACTCTGGGTTTTATTGAGAGATCTTACCTCAAAGAATAAAGTGGAAGATTGATCAAGGAAGATTTCTAATATTGACCTCAGTTTTCCACATGTATACACACATACGTGTGCACTCATACACATGTGTTCCTGCTCTTGTGTGTGTGTGCATATATATATGCACAGCACACACACAGACATGAAAAGAAGAAAAAGAACAAAACAAGGCAGGGAGGTTTCAGTAGAAAATCCTTTAGTTAACCATTCAATCAAGAATTGTTCTCTGTTTATCTCCTGTGTGTTAGAGTATTATCAGGTGCTGAGGCACATAGTAATAGACACTGGGTTCTGGAATGCTCATATCAAATGATGCTAGGTTCTAGGAACCATTCCACAGTGTTTTCCCATACCTTGGTGGGATTTCCCAACATTGCATGATAGTGGAAGGAACTGATGAATAGGTTTGAGTCCCGTGGTATGGCTAGTAGGGGCAGTCTGAGTATCTGACGCAGGGCATCTAATTCTGCCCATGTCCCTAAACATTGCATCTCACTTCCTGTCCCCCCAATCTGCCCTGATCACCAGTAGAAAACAAAAAGAAAACACCCCTTGCAGTTATTTACAGAGAGTGGTCACAGGTTCATCTCTGTTAGCATTCACATTCTCTGTATTAATGATGCTTGAAAGCAAACATTCTTAAGATAAGTGACTTTTCATTTCTTATCACCCATGGCCCAGGCTAATAGAAAGGAAGGAAGAGGTGAACACGCAGCTCACCTCCTGCATCTGCGCTTGTCGTTTAGAAATTCTGCCCTCTTAATCTGAAGTATCTTTGTAGGTATTCTCGGAATTTAACAGCAGTGTAAGCTATGGGTGTGGGGAACAATGAAGGAATGCTTACTTTGGGAGTCATTTATAAATATTTGTAAAATCCTTCGCTGGACACACAAGTCAGATTCTGTCTTGAAATCCTGTTCTCATGTTCCCAGATTGCCCCATATCTGAATGTGCCTACCTACCAAGCCAAACACCCCAGAGCCCTAGGAATATAAGGACAGCAGATGCAAAGCCCCAGAACCCTTGCTGGGTGATGTTATGAAGACTTGAGTTCCTGGGAACATTTATTTTATCGCTCAGTTATTGTCCACAATCTGCCATCCACTCAAAGGTTTTCTTGGTTTTAATGCAATTTTTCTACTTTCTGGGATATCACTGTTCTACTGAGCACTTTCCCACCCAGACAGATAACAGCATTTGGTGACAGCCTTCGGTTTCATTACCACCAAGAAGTCTCGCAGGTGTCGGGTTTCTCTGTGTAGGCCGATCTCTGACTATGACTTAATAGCCTGTTATTTATTGGCCCATAAATTCGGTTTGCCTCTGCAAAATAACTCACTAATTCTTCCAGGATGAAAAGCTCCAAAGATATTTATCAACACACTTGTAAGTAATATAGCTGAGAGGCTCCTGGTCTATTATAAGTCCATTTAGTAGAGAGATCACTGGCCAATTGAAGTGTAACTAGAGTTCCAGTTTTCAAGGTTTTTGACTTGAGGGGTATTCAAAAATGAAAAGAATCAGATTGTTAAGAAAGGTATTATCCTAGGTTTCTTTAGGAATACCAGAAGTGAATCTGGGGGACACATAACTTATTTGCTGGCCAAACATGAGTACCTAATGTTGATCCCCAGAACCCACATTTAAAAAACCCAGACATGCTGGAAATTACTTGTAATCCCACCACTGGGGAGGGAGATAGCTGGTTCCTTGCGCTTACTGGACATTTCAGCCTATTTGGTGAGCTCTAGACTAGTGAGGGACCTGTCTCAAAAATATGGATTGTGCTCAAGAAATGACTGTGGTTGACATCTGTCCTCTCTCTGTATGAATGCACACACATGTTCACTTACACACATGTGAGCATGCACACACAAAGCTCACTTGCATATACATGAAAGTGTGTGTGCACATGTGAATATGCACACACATGAACATGTGTGTGTACATACAAGGATAAGAATATGAGAAAGGTCCCTATCCAGCAGAAGGCAAGCATTTCAGATAATTCCTGGGATGAAGCACAAAAGAGAAAATGCCATCATTAGCTGAGCCAAGTTAAGATCTAATTTATGAAATGAAACGCATTAAAACTTACAACAATTCAATGAACTTTTGCATGAACTTGTTTGAGTATTTTAGAGCTAATTGTGCAGTATATTTATTAAGAACCACAGCAATGTTCTGATTCTTTGAGTTGTTAATTCTCATATTGGAATTATAGCGTAGGAAAACACATAATGTTGCTTCTCATAACATTTGTGTGTTTGTAGTGTGTGTGTGTGTGTGTGTGTGTGTTTTAAGACTATGCATTCCCTTGCAAAGACTAAAGGTTGACATGTGTGCCTCTTTTTTTCTCTTGATACCTTGTCTTGAGATAGGACCTAGATCAATGGATCTGGAGTTTATCAACTGGCCAGGCAAGTCCTTGAGAGTCTCTTATTTCCTGGAGCATGCGTAGCATTCTATGCCAGTTCTGGGAACTGAACTTACATCCTCATGTTTGTGCTGCAGGTGCTTTACCTACTGGGCTAACTCTCCAGCCCCACAACAGTGTTTAAAATACTCTAAAAATGAGATGGCCAGCAGTGTAGTTATAGCTAAGGGCATGTGCTCACTACTTTCAGGATGTTCTCAGTTGCAGAAAGGTGAAATTCCTGCCATATATTACATTCAACATAAATATGTACTGATTGTGGTGTGTATACCAGGTTCTGGGACTTCATTAGTTACAACATCACTGCCATGTACAACTGAGCCCTTGCGTGAGAGAGTCTTGCTGGGAGCTAGAGATCAGCAAGATTAGTGTACTGTCTTTTCACTTGGATCTTTACATGGAGTGAGCTTGCTTGTTTAAAGCTTGTCTTACAGGGCTAGAGAGATTGCTCAGTGGGAAAGAGCACTTGGTGCACAAGTGTGAAGACCTGAATTTGAATCCTTAGCACCCATCTAAAAATCCAGGGGTGTTGGTATCCGTACCGGTAGCATCAATGCTGAGTGGAGAGCAAAGATAGGATCAGTGGAGCTTGCTGATTCAGGGCGCTCAATGTTCTTCTCTGGTTCTGGGCACTTTGGAATATACACGTTCAAAAAAATTAAACATACGAAATAAAACCTGTCTTATCCAGTGTTTCTGGGAGTGTAAACTAATGTATGACTTTGGAAATCAGTGTGGAGGGTTCCCACAAAGCTGAACATGGAAATATGTGATCTTTCTGGACCCTTCCCGTGCATTTACCCCAAAGCCTCTACAGCCTACTTTGGAGATGTTGGATCATCTATGTTCATTGCTGCTCTTTTTGGCAATAGCAAGAAAAAATGGAACCAACCCTGTTGCAAGACATTTTATCATACTGTGAACCCTGAAATTGTGTTCTTTACTGAAAAAAAAAAGTTGTTTCTAGTTGTGGTGTGGCTCAGCCTTAGCACACACCTTTAATCCCTCTGACTGGAATACAGAAATACCCTTAGTACACAGCTTCAGTCCCAAACAGTGATGAGAAAGTTAGTTGATTGAAGGACACACCCATGTTTGAAAGCCATGTCTAATTGAGTAGCCTACAAGGTGATGAATCAGAGAAAGATTTGACAGAATAGGATATGGCCAAATCTCATGAGAGAGGAAAAGAGGCTACTTAAGAGAGAGCAGCACAGAGAGAAGAAAAAGAAGGAGGCAGTTTTACTGGGACAGTAATATAGAGACAAGCTGCAGGAAGAGAACAGGCTAGACACAGGTGAAGACAAAAAGAGCCAGATAATTAGAACAGATTGATAGAGATAGTTAGAGGTCACGCAGAGGAATTCAGGAGAAGCCTAGGGAAGACAGATTAAATCAGTTAGCTTGGAAAGGAAATTTGAGTCAGAATAGCAGATCTGACCAGCCAACTGGAGATCAAACAAGTTAGCAAGGGTGAGCTTATTCAGCAGTAAGTCTCAGAGGCTGAAAACAATCTAGACTTAGATTAAATTGTATGGAGGCTAGAAGCCTCCAGGACTAGGCCTAGGTTAGCAGACAGAGGCAGTAAGCCTCGGAGATAACAATTACTACATGAGAATAAACGATATTTTTACACAACCTAGGTATTCATTGACAGATGAAGCGATAATGGGAATGTAGGCCATATATATGTCTATATCTCTATCTCTATCTATCTATCTATCTATCTATCTATCTATCTATCTATCTATCTATCTATCTATCTATCTATCTATCTATCTGAGAGATATAATTCTAGTTACCTGTAAAAGAAATGCATTTATAGAATTTACAGAAAAATAGATAAAACTGGAAAAGGTTCTACTAAGCAAAGGAACCCAGTCTAAAGGATGGACAGTGCATGTCTTTCTCATATGTTGATCTTGGCCTCTGCTAACATGTCTACACAGGGGAAGTAAATATGAATAAAGACCAGGAAGTTAGAGGGTTATGAGACCGGGGTGGGTAGGGGGAAGAACCGCTTTGACAGAGCTTAGAAGCAGCTCTGGGGACAAAGGGTACAAAAGTTAAGTGAAGAGTAAATGGGGAAAGAATTAACTAAGACCATATGTGTGAAAATCCCATTTGGAAACCAGGCATTTGTAAGCTAATTTACAGCAAGATAGTTTAGCAGGCAAAGACACCTGCTACCAAACCTAGCATCCTGAGCTTGATCCCCAGGTCCCACATGGACTTGTCTGATCTCCAGATATATGTCCCTCCTCAGCCCAAATATGTATGATGTTACAAAGCCATACCACCCCCAAAACAATAACAAAAACCAAAACAATATGAAATTTTTGCTGTTACACTTCCCAAACCATGGTAATGTAAGATTGCAAAATAAGTCACCAGTGGTTAAAAATATCTTTTAAAAATGACTGTCTTGAACAAGCTACTTGACAGTGTTTGGAACTGAGCCAGTGTAGGAAATGGGTAACTCTAGTGCAGATTTTGTCTGAAGATTTATCAACATAGGCAAGGAACATTCCAGCAACCTGTAAGAAAGCTGGACTCTCAAAGTTCTCTGATGTTTTATTCGAGAAACTGAACAGACTCCAGCGTTTGGGTCTTGCAGGATTCCTAAACCCAACATTTGAAGTTCTGTGAGGTTTATTTTCTTTGACCCAACTGTTTTAGATAATGACATTTCTGCTTTTCACACTGTTTTGTTTTGTTTTTCTAATCTTGTGTGGTAGAAACATCATGAATAATTGATGAGCATTTTTATTGTATTTCATGAAACTATAATGACGGTAGGTTTATTGTAGGAGACAAATAATGTGGTTTATTAGTTGGACTGTACTTTTGTAAACTCAGTTGTCTCCTCTTCAAAGTTTAATGAGCTTTCCTGTGATGAAGGACTCATTTGGTATTTAAAGAAATTTGTTAGGGGGCTGGGAAGATGCTTCAGTTGTTAAGAGCGCTTGTGCTCTTACAGAGGACCTGAACTAGGTTGCCATAACCCACATGGGGGAGCACACAATCACATGTAACTCTAACTTCAGGGAATCATATGCCCTCTTCTGGCCTCTGTGAGTATCGCACCTATATGCATATATACACACACACAGGTACCCATGTACACATAAGTAAAAATAAAATAAAACTTAAAATAGAAAAGAAGAAAATTTGTGTTGGATTTTGCCTAAGGATGTCTAAGCAAAAATGAAGAATGTTGTCATCCTAAATTCAATGATTTGGGTATTTATCTTCCTTGATTGATGTCATTAATGGCTTATGTTCATTAAAGAAAAGACAAATATATGGCTAGAGAGTGGGAGGTAGTGAGAATCAAAGGAAGATTATCATGCATTTCTTATTACATTCAAACTGATATTATTAGATATTATTAGCTTATTATATTCAAACTGATATTATTAGATGGTTGGTTCTGACTTTGAGCTAACCTCGGAAATCATACACTAGGAGAAAGGGAAAAATCTTCCCTTTTGAGAATATTTTCTAACTATGAAATATTTTAATTCTTGATTGAAGTAACTGTGTGTATGTGTGTGTGTGTGTGTGTTTGTGTGTGTGTGTGTGTGCGCGCACACGTGCTCCTGTTCATATAAGTAGAAGCTAGAGGTTGACATTGAATGTCTTCATTGGTCACTCCCCACTGCCGATTTTCTACAAGGTCTCTTATTTGGAGCTTACCAGTTCATCTAGACTGGGTCTTTAGGGACCCCAGGATTCTGTGTCTCTGTTTTCTAGCAATGTTGATTTTTGTGAGTTCTGGGGATGGATCTCAGGTCCTCATGTTTGTAGACCAAACACCTTACCCACTAAATAATCTCTCCAGAAATTCACGTTGAATATTTTAAATTAATGTATGCTTATACATTTAATCTTGTTTGGAAACTTTTCTCTTGACCTTGCTTTTTTTAACATAGCATATTGTCTTAGTTTTATATCCTGTTGCTGTGATAAAAATACTCTAACAAAAGCAATTTAGCAGAGAAAGAAAGTTTTGGTTCATAGTTTCAGGTTTATAGTTCTTTATTTCAATAAACTCATGATGGCAGGGACACATCAAGTTACATCACACCACAGTGAAGAACAGAGAGCAATGAATTAGCACGTTTATGCTAGTGTTCTGCTCATCTTCTCCATCCTAACACAGTCTAGGATCTCCTGCTTAGGGATGTTACCACCCTCAGTCTGCTAACCAAGATAAACTCAAACAGACTTTGCCCTTAGGCCAACATGGTATAGAAGATTCCTATTGACACTCTGCTGCTGGTGAGTCTAGATTTACATATATTATGTATATGTATGAGCATTTTGTCTACATGTATGCATGTATATCACATGTACCTAGTGTCTATGGAAGTCAAAAGAGGCTGTCAGGTCCCATGGAATCGGAGTTACAGACAGTTGTGAGCCAATGTGTGGGTGCTCTGAACTGAATGCCTGTCCTCTGTAAGAGCAACAAATGCTCTCAACCACCTAGGCAAATCTTTCCGAAAGAATGTATTAAGGCTAACATCATGATACATAATCATGGCTATACTGGGGGGGTCATTCAATGAGGGTGTTCAGTGTCATATTGTTACAGGAAGCAGCATTGTGAAAGGCAGTTTCAAAGCAGTCTGTCTCCTGACACTTCTATTTATAAGGTAGATCCTAAAAGTGAGTGCTGGATGAATGATAACATAGATTCAAAATTTTCATAGATGTGAACTAATTAATTTACAGAAAATTATAAACTTTCCTTTTCCAATGGCATAAAAGAGTGCCTGTTTCCCCACATTCTTCAGTAGGATTTGACTGTTGCTAGTGTTTATAACTTTAGGCCATCTAGTACATAAAGTAATTGAATTTTTATGGTGAGGAGCATCTATTTTCCAGTGTACATTAGCTGTAGCTATCTTTGATGAGTTATGTATTCACAGTCTTCTCCCAGGATTCTGGAGGGCTCTGTTTCTTCATGTAACTTGAAAGTATTATCTTTATACTTGGTCTTATTTTTTTTAAGGCAGTTAGAAATATATTGTTGTTTTAGTTTGGCTCATAGTGTTTTGGTTTAAAATGTTATTGGTTTTGTATAATTTGCATATCATTTTCTTTCTTTGGCTATTGAGTTCAGTAGTCTCTACTCTGAATTTACAAAAACACAGTCTCATACATTCTCACAAAAACTTTTAATTTTCAGGGATTATATTCCTTATTTTTTTTTAAGATTTACTTAATTGTACTTTATGTGTCTTGGTGTTTTGCCTGTATGTATGTATGTATGTGTGTAAGCTAGTGACCATGGAAGCCAGCAGAGGGCATCTGACCCCCAAGAACTGGAGTTACTGATAGCAGTGAACTATCATGTGGGTGCTGGGAATCAAACTGAGGTCCCCTAGAAGAGCAGCAGCCAGTGCTCTAAACTGTGGAGCCATCTCTCCAGAGCCTAAATTTATTTTTTGAAGACTTTTCTTTGGAATTATCTTCCAAAATTTGGGTTTATACACTGTGTGAAATGGATCCGTGGAGGATTTATTCCATGTACAAAAAAAAAGGTCTTAAAATATTTTACCAAATTATAGACTTTATTACTTAGTGCATAGTTTTTTTTAATTTTCAAAATGTTAATTTTGTCAAACTTATTAAAATCACCATAACCAAGCTCACAATTCTGATTTTAGACTTTCTATTTTGTCCTTGTTATAGTAGCAACTACCTTAATGTTTGGGTTCTGATGTTTTAAATAATGTTTTAATATCTTGTAGTACAGCACTCCCTTAGGGCCTTGGGAATGAATGTTTTTGCATATTCATTCTTCCATATGAAATTTACAGTGATTTTTTTTTGCCTGAAACCCTCACTTGCCTAAATAATCTTTTTTGCACTTAGATTTTATTTTTTCATTTTTTTCTTTTCCTTTTTCCCTTTAGGGAATTTTTCATGTTTTCTGGGTGACCATATGCACAGTCATTCCCCATGACTCTTCTGTCTCATAGGCATAAAAGATGATTGCTCATTTTCTGTGCATAGGGTCCAAAAGTACCATGCACTACACACACACACACACACACATATACCGAGAGAGAGAGAGAGAGAGAGAGAGAGAGAGAGAGAGAGAGAGAGAGAGAGATTATTTAAAATGCTTTTGTTGTATTTATAATTCTGGTTTCTGACAATGTGTGTTTCATAAACAAAACATATCTGTTATTTCAGGAAGGGAATTTTAGTTACTCTATATCATTATCTTGTTCTCCGTCTTTGCATCTTTTGTACACACACAGGTACTTGCGCATGCGTAGGCTTGTGTATGTAGGTTTGTACACACAAATGTAGTCCCCACAGAGGCCAGAAGAGAATTTTGGAGCCTCTAGAGCTATAGCAATTGACAGTTGTGAGCTGCCCAACATGGGTTGGCACTGAACTTGGGCCCTCTCCTATAGCATCAAGTGTTCTTCACTACTTAGCCATTTCTCCAGCCCAACAAACTCTTCTAGACTTGTGTACCTGGAAGTCACTCTCTTTAAATACCAACTTCACAAACTCTATGCAGAAGCCTATCAGATAGCCCAAACCTTGTATTTCAAAACAGTTCCCTCACATTTCTACCTTTCTGTGTGTAATGATTTTTGAAGAGTGAATAGGAAACTCTGAGGTCACTCAGGGTTGCCTGGTTTAATCTTCCAATGGGGAGATATTAGGAACTAAGAATATTGCTCAGTCATGTATATGGAGGAGAATCTCTGTGGAAAACACAGAGACTGTTCTCCTTTTTATCATGGAAGCTAGTCTTCTGAAGAGCTCATTTGAAGGCAGCATATCTAATCCAGGAGTGTCCAACCATTTGGTTTCCTGAGCCTCTTACGTTTATTTTTTTCTTCCTATGATAAAATACTCTGAGAATAGCAATCCAAGGGAGACAGGGTTTATTCAAGAGTGAAGTCCATCATGGTGGTGATGTCATGGCCACAGGAGCTTGAAGTGACTGGTGTCATCCCATCCACAATCAGGAACAGAGAGGGACAAATGCTTGCTGCTCCCTCTCCCCACTTTACAGTCCAGGGTCCCAGCTGGAGAAAAGTGCCACTCAAGAGTCTTCCCACTTCCTAACTGTGACCAAGTTAATCCTCCAGAGTCATGCCTAGAGGTCTGTCTCCCAGGTAACTATATCCTGTCAAGTTGACAATTAACTTAACCATCAGTCTCCTCTGGAGTTTCTCTTTGATGGCAGCCTGGACTCTGAACCAGTGCTCATCTGGCCTAGCAGAAGCTCATTACAATATGCCTTGCAATTTTCTTTGTCAAAATGCTTTGAAGAGTGTGCTCACCCTTTTAACAATGTCGGGTATTTGACAGAGGCTTATATCTCCTCTTCCTTCAGGTTTAAAGAAACTCTAAAAATAGCGTTTCTTTCCTACCCCTGAGGTGAGAGAGGTTTTGCAGAAATGAAGATGATTCTTCTCTTTGGGCATGTGTACATGTGAATACATGCATGTGGAACCAAAGGTTAGCCTTAGGTGTCATTCCTCAGGAACAAACCACCCTGAGTTTTGAGGCAGGAACTCTCATTGGCTTTTAACTTCAGGATCTGATTGGGCTGGCTGGCTAGGTAGCCCCAGGCATCTGCCTGTCTCTTCCTCTCAGGACTGGTAGTCTAAGCATGCACCACCACACCTGGGTCTTTGACAAGGTTTATTGGGATCAAACTCAGGTCCTGATGCTTGTATAGTCAGCACTCTACTTCCTGAGGCATCTCTCTAGTGCCCTGGTGACTGTAATTATGAGATTTGTGGAGGCCTGGCTTGTACATGTCTAACAACCCCTGGGCAACACTGCCACTCCTGATCCTACAGAGCAGCCTTTGAGGGGTGGGGTTAAAAGATCTTTTCAGCTGTTGGACAGTTTTGTGTTGCGGTTTCTGAACTCCACAATAATAAAATTAGATCTCTATATCCATTTTAAATTTTTCATCAAAAAACAAAATATTGGGCTAGCAAGATGGCTCAGTGTGTCAAGATGCTTGTCACCAAGTATGATAGGTTGAGTTTGATCCCAGAGACCCACACAGTAGAAGGAGAGAACTGACTCTGTAAGCTGTCTTCTCATCTCTTTATGTACAGACACACACATGGACACACACACACACAATGAAGATATGCAATCCTTAAAAAATTTAAAAATGAGAAACCTATATTATTAAATCTATCTTTAAATACTGTTTATTTTGAAACTCAACTTGATCTTAAGGAATCAGAAACTTTTAGCTCAAAAAAATTGCAAAAAATTGGATCCAGTACGTGGAGTTGGAGGAAGATCCCTTGAATACTAGCAAATAAATACAGTGCCGTCGGGGTACTGTTCTACTTTACAGCTCCTCTATAATTTCTTATTAGAACCTAAATCCCTCCTTTTATTCTATAAATATAGGTATATAAGAGATAAAAGGGGCATACTTCACATAGTTTATCTTTCAAAAGGGAAGCTTCCTCAAGATTAAGGTCTAGGAATGTTAATAACATGCAGTTATTCTCAATGGACCAATAACTGCAGTCACCAGAGATACTAGTCACAGTGTTTGAACATGGACCACAGAGGTGCTAAAATCTGCCAAGACTGCATGTTAAAGAGAGAGTCAGGTATGGGAAGTATATACTTGTTATCTTGGGACTACAGTAGATTGATGCCAGAGGATTATGAGTTGGTATACCGTGGATACAAAGCAAGACCTTGTCTCACAAAACACAACCAAAATGAACAAACAAAAGACCAGAGGTCATGTAACACTTCATCCTTCTAGCTAGATGACAAAATAAACGACACAAGTCATTTCTAACTGGGTGCAGAAATCCCCAGGCGTTCAGCAATTAGTAGCAACAACCATACCATTTATAATGTGTGATGTTCTTAATGCTACATGTGCTATGTGCTACTGCTTTAAAAAAAAGTTCTGGAACAAAATCTAGGTTTAAAAACAGAGCCTGGGGCTGGTGAGATTGCTCAGTGATGAATCAAGTGTAACGACCTGAGTTCAGAACCTCTGGACTCACATAAAGCCAGATGTGGTTGGTATCTTACATCTGAAAACCTGGCATTCCCTCAGAGAGATGGGAGGTAGACACAGGGAAATCCCTAGAAGCTTGAAAGCCAGCCAGCCTAGAATACACAGTGGAAAACAAGAGACTGTCTCAAACAAGGTGGAAGGTGAAGACCTGCAGCCCAGGTGGTCCTGACTTATATGTACCTTGTCTTGGCACATGTGTGCATAGCTGTAGTCATGGGAACGTTCCCGTGTGTGTGCACATTCACAAATATTTTTTTTTCCAAGCAAAGAGCAAAAAGAGACGCATTCTTGAATGTGCAGAAACTTCAGTTTCCTAATAACTTCACAGTCACTATGACTGTCAGCACACTGGGCTCAAATCACATTCTTAGGAGCTGATGGGCAGATCCTGAAGGGACTTTCTGCTTCTGATCATTGATTGACTTAAAAATGTCTGCAGCCACAACCTATGGGTGGGCATTAGCCATGGGTCATCGATTTATATTGGAATGGTGGCAGTCTGTTAGTACTTGTCAAACCTCATCCTTAAAGTGTCATAGTGGGCTGCAGATGCTGTTGGCCTTGGAAGTACTCTGGGAAGCACACACAGAAAACTCTTCAAAAAATTTCTTCAAAGACACACCAAGCCAATCTGCTTCCATAATCTTCTGCGCTTGGAACAGGACCCAAATTAGATGCACAGGCATCCTGGGGCTGTGTTTTGCAATTCAAATACACCAGTACTTTCCATGACAGCCTCTCCAGGGGCTCACCGGTGGTGAGGTCCTCTGAATGTTCACACATAAATAGGAATCTTTGTTCTCTGGAGCATGAAGCTGAGGGGAATTTGTATAAAAAGAGGACTGTACATTTATAGGAGCTATACTTTGGTGGTAAATTCAAACTTTGAAGGAGAACAAAAATGTCCCCAATGAGTAGCTTTCCAAGGCTGCGGCTCCTAACCAATGCAGTTAAGGTGGCAGTTTGGTGAAGCCCTGTAGCTCAGTCAGTCTACATTATTTAAGAGAGCCATCATCCATTCACTACGTGTCAGCAATGCTATGTTGGAAGAGAAGTTCTGGAGTGACTAGGAATGCACATGAGCGGCCCCTGTTTACCTTTGGCCAAGTTGGTTTAGGCCTAAACTCATTCCTTTGGCCAGCTAAGAATGTGGCTTTGCCTCCTGATTTCTCCTCTTCCTTATCTTGAGAATGAGTCTCAGGCAATTACTGCTTTCTCCTTCCTCCCCCACTTCCGTCTTATTATTCTTGGTCTCTCCTCTTCTCTGTGGCTGTGGGTGTGTTTGTGTACATGTAGTGAGTGTGGAGGTTAAATGACTTGGGAGTCTGTCCCATCCTCTTCCCCTGGCTTTCAGGCTTTTGAAAGAACTTTTACTGAAGGGCCCTGCTGGCTCCCAGGCTATTTCTCTATTCATTAGTTTTATGTTACTTCAGTTCTCTGAACAGTCACTTACATTTGTACCACTAATAAGTCCATAAAACATAGTCGGTTTGCATCCCGGAGATACCTTTGTTAGGATGTTCAGACTTTTGTTTCCAGACAAGGTCTTCTGGAGCCCAGGCTGGCCTCAGACTTACTAGGTAGCCAAGAATATGCTACACTTGTGATCCTCTCGCCACTGTCTCCTAAGTGCCTGTAGGCATGAACTACCTACCATACCTGATTTGTGTGAGCTGGGAATAGAGACCATGACCTCATGCATACTAGGCAGTCTCTACCAACTGAGCTACACCCTCAACTCCAAGATGCTCAGCTTTAGATACAGCTGTTGAGCCAACTTTTCATGAGACCCTGTGAAGTGGCCAGTCTCTTTGGTTTACTCTCTGGCAATGCTGTCTGTCTGTCTGTGGAACTAATCTGTGTCTGAGCTGAGTCTTTGAGCACAGCTCCATGTAGTCAGCTCATCCCTTGGTTGCCAACTCCTAATGTGGCCTAGGAGAGATGTCACCTTCAGTGTTACTGTATTGATTACTGTCTGGTTGCTGTGACCAAGTACCTAACAGAGTACCTTAAGGAAGAAAGGGTTTATTTGGGGACTCAGTTTGAGGGTACAGTCCATCATGCTGGGGAATCACGACAGCTGTATTTGAGGCATCTGGTCACACTGCATCTGCAGACAGGAGGAGGAGAGAGTTGGATGCTGGGGTCCATTTTGCTTTCTCCCTTTACACTCCCTCCCTAGCCTTTGTAGTGGTCGCACCCTGACTTAGGATGGGTCTTCTTACTTCAGTTAACCGGGTTTTAACAATGCCCCCAGACATCCAGGAAGGTTTGTCTCCTTGATTCTAGATCCTATCAAGTTGACAGTATTAACCCTCGCAGCCAGTGTCTTTGGGGGGCTCTGTTCCTGGACATTCTCCTACACCACCCTATAAGGCAAATTTCCCTATATTCTGTACCCTGATAAAACGGCACAAGACTGTTTAATTTCACCTGTCTCTGAACTAAACTTTGAGGAGTGGATTTCTCATTTCTTAGCTCCCACTGCCCAGTGCATTAGTCACTCAGTCCATGTTGGGAGGAATGTTGGGTGGGCACCTGGTCCTGACTAGGTTGAGCTGCATTGAGTAGAGCAGGCACACCCACTCATGTCCAAGAGGTGGGATTGAATGCAGGTGATGTAATAGCTCTTGACAGGGTAGTTAAATATTGACAGGCAGGAGGAAGCACACCAAAGCTGGTCACACACAGGGAAGCAAGGGCTGACAGTGCCTGTCAGATCACAGGGCTGAGGCTGAAAGAGGTTGCGGTGATCCAGGTGACCCAGCTAAGGACGCTTCGTGTATCTGTCTGTTGCTTCTGAAGAGGTAAGGTTGGAGTCAGGCTGGGGAGCTGAAGGTTGGCTAGAAGCCATGGAACATAGATTCTGTACCTGTGGCTTGGTGACAGCTTGGATTCCGGATGACCTCGCTGGTCACCCAATCTTGTACGTCTCAGCTGGTCATTACCTAAGACATGAAGCACAAATTCTACCCTACCCGGAAGGTTGGTGCTTTAATGCCTCCTCTGAGTCATGAGGTGCTGGTGGCTTTTTCTGAATGCCTGGGACAGGAATTCATTCACATGACTTCATTTGCCAGTACACTTTGATGATAATGATTAGAGACGTGTGCGTAGCATTCCAATTAGGAGGTCATAAACAAGTTCGCTCCTACCTGGGAGCTGTTTTACAGATTTAAGAGGGGGAGGGGAGGGGAAAGGGAGGAGGAGGGACATTAGGCAATCAAGTGTAATATGGAAAGAAGGCTCACAATGAGGGGAAACAATATTGTGTGAGCTAGAAAAGGCTACCAGACAGTGGGCAGAGGTGGTTTGGGTGAGCCTAGCCCCGAACCTAGAACAGACTTGTGTGTCACCTTGACTGGGGAAAGGGCTCCATGGAATTAGAGAAATCTTTCAATCAGCAGGCCTGGCTCAGATGAGCCTTTTAGGAAACAAGAGTTGGTGTCTTACTTGTAACTAAATAATCCTGTGCAGTTAGAAAAGCAGCCAGGGCATAGCTCCATTTCGTTTATTCACTAGTTGCATGTATGCATGCATGTGCCTGCGTGTGTGCCTGTGTGTGTGTGTTTATGTGTGTGTACTCGCTTCTATACCTTATTCCCTTGAGACAGAATCTCACTGAACCTGGAAGTAGGCTGGCGTTTAGCATGCCCCAGGGATTCCCGTATCTCAGTCCCCTATAATGCTGGGGTTACAGGCATGTGCTTGCAGTCATGCCTGGCTTGTTATGCCGGAGCTGGGAATTCTAATTCAGGATCTTTTGCTTTCGAAGCAAGCATTCTTACCAACCCCCAGGTTCATTCTTACCAGTCTTTTATGAGGGGGAGAAAATGACAAGTGACAAGGGACAGCAGTGTGGGGAAGGGCTGCCTGGTGAGGGTGTTTGGATTCAGCTAAGGCAGCTTTCTGTTTATGAACTCCGTTTCTGTTTCCACTGGGAAATTGTGGAGGAGACTGAGGGTAGGCTGATATGTCTGACCTTGTCAGTATCACTTAACACTGTGCTCTCCTACTCCATCTCCACAAGGTGTGATGATAAATCAAAACATAGGAGTAATAGGAGAGGACCACTTATCAGAAATGAAAAGGAAGTGTCAGCATATCTATCACAGTCTATTGAATATGGAAATACAACAAAGTGAAGGGGTCTTTGAACATTTACTCTGTGTGTGCACGCACACGTGCACACCTGTACACATCTTCCTATGCATACAGGTGTGTGTGTGTGTGTGTGTGTGTACCTGTGGAGGCAGAAGTCAACTTCAGGTGGTGTTATTCAGAAACCATCCACCTTTTGTTTGAGACAGGTCTCTCTGATCCTGGAGCTTACTGATCCAAGCAGACTAGATGAGCAGTGCCCTTGAGACCAAGGATCCTCCTGTCTGCACCTCCAGTGCTGAGATTATAGGCAAAGGGTACCATGTCAAGGGTTGTATTTTATTTTTAATGTGGTCTTAGGAATCAGATTCAGGTCCTCCTGGGCTCTTTATGCCCGAGTCTGAGCCTGATCCTGAGCGGTCTGCTTACCCCTTGCATTCATTTCAAGTGATGTTTTCTCTCAAGAGAGATTAGGCTTTGGGGCAAAGTTTTTCTTTTTTCTTTTTGACTGGAATTAAATATGTCCTCAGCCTGAACCTGTGCTGAGAGGTACACAATTCCTCAGCTCCATTCCTATGCTGTACCACTTATATCTATTTATTATATTTGTCTTTTTGAAATTCTTATTTCAAAGTTATCCGTTGCAACCACATTGGACAGCAGACTCTTCTAACTATGTTATTTGGGGACTTAATGCAGAGCTAGTTCCCACTCAGAAACAGAAGCCACCTTTGGGTGAAGGAACTGTGTGAGCTGGCATATGCCACCCAGCTCTGTCTTATGTTAGACAGAGCCCAGGAAAGGCAAGAGTATAAGAGAAGCCTCTCTGAAATACGCCCCTGGACCTCAGCTCCCCCAGATCCTTCTTGGAGCTGCAGGTGAGTGAGCCATTTGTTGAAAATGTTCCAAGAGCCTGGCTCTTTTGTTTTGGAGGAGCTCTGAGTCTGAATTGCAATGGATGAATTCTTGGTGCCCTAATCATTTTTCCCATTGCTGTGACAGAACACCCTAAGAACAACAGATTAAGAATGGAAGAGTTTGTTTGAGCTCACTGTTTGTACCCTCATAACCGCAACCGTGGTGGGTCTTCCCACCTTAGTAAATGTAATAGAGACAATCCCCACAGGAATGCCCAGGAGCCTGTCTCCTCAGGGAGTCTACCGCCTCATCAAGTTGGCAACGGAGACAGAGACTAAACATCTAACCTGGGGTCTGACTGGTTTATTTTCTTGGTTCTCCAAGCCATCCTAGGAGATGAAACCTATTG
This sequence comes from Tokudaia tokunoshimensis, assembly GCA_036184795.1. Classification (NCBI taxonomy): domain Eukaryota; kingdom Metazoa; phylum Chordata; class Mammalia; order Rodentia; family Muridae; genus Tokudaia; species Tokudaia tokunoshimensis. The sequence continues at coordinate 67,783,814 of BTHU01000013.1, forward strand.
TCTCTTTGACAGCGAAGCAAATTGAGATTCTGAGCATGTTCAGTGGTGTCTCATAGTTGATTTGATGCAGAAGTGGAATCAGATGTCTATTCCCTAAGGGAGTTGTCAATCACTTAGCCACAGAGACAGTCCCTATAAAATCACCAAAGAGAAATTCAAGGTGTGGCAGCCTCTAACGGCTTCCTCTCAGAGACTGTTGCTTGTTGAGCCCAGTTAATGAGGCACAAGGTCTTACACTGCACATGTTTAAATGAAGTGGGTATCCACATCTTTGTGTGTATGAGTGTACATGTTTATATGGATGCATGTGTACATGTATGTGTTCATACATGTAGAACCCATGGGTGCATGTAGAAGCCATGGGTTGACTGTGGACATTCTCTTCAGTTACTCAACATCTTATTTGTTCAGATAGATCTGACACTACATCCGAAGCTCACTGGTTCAGCTTTGTACATGGGTGCTGGGATCTTAGCTCAGATGGTCACCCTTGGATTTGACTTGTTCAGCAGGTCCTTTAGTGAGCCTCTCTCCACTGCCTGGACATCTCCTCCCCTCCTCTCCTATTCTTTCTCTGAATTTAGGCAAATTGATCTTAAAGCTCATGACAAAAAAAAAGTCTTCTTGTTAAAATTTCTGTAAGAAATGTGTTCTCCTGTCAATAACCTGAGGCAGTTTATAGCTCTTACTGTGTGAAATCTCCCAGTTCCGTTAAACAGATTTCTCGCATTGATGTTTACATCTGTTTCCCATTCCCAGCTATTCCTTTTCTTCTCACTTGAAATGGTTGACCAGCTGGCCTTATTCATGACATAATGGCACGTCCACTATTAGGGCCCACTTGACCCCTCGAGCTGACTTTCTCTTCTCCGGGCGAAATAACACCAGGTCCTGATTTTCCATCCTTTGATTTACACTGTGATTCTCTCGGACCCGAGGACAATAGCTTCATCTTTGTGAGCTCACAAAGCCTGAGGCTTCCATTCCTAGTCCACCGATTAGCACTCAGTGTCACTTCTCCACTGGGAGAGACACCTGCCACCAATCTGGGAGTTTGTGGGCCAGTGTGGCTGACTGACCTACTGAACTTGCAGAATCAACCTGGGAAAATGGGTCAAGGGTTGATGGGTAACTGTGACATATTAATAAGAGCCTTGCAGGCTCACCTTGCAAGACAGATGCACATGTGTTGGAGGGGGGACAATTGGGGTTAATGAGAAATTGTCCTGTGTGACTGTTAAAAATCAGGAGCTGGCCTTCTGGGAGGATCTAATCAGAGTGCCAACTGTTGGGGGTCATTATTGGAACACAGACGAGTCAAGTGGAAGGAAATGCCCCATGGTCCTTACTGGAAAGAAAGAAAGAGAGAGAGGGAGGGAGAGAGAGAGAGAGAGAGAGAGAGAGAGAGAGAGAGAGAGAGAGAGAGAGAGAAGTAAATTTAAAAGTGAATTTTAATTTTAACCAGTAATTATTTGCATTATTTATGTATGCTTTATGTATGTATGTATGCATGCATGTATGTATGTATCCATCTATCAATCCACCCTGTGTATATATTCAGATGCCAAAGTTCAGGTGTGGCAATTAGAGGACATCTTCTGGGAGTCAGTTCTCTCCCGTTGTGTGAGACTCAGGGACTGAACCCAGGTCACTGGGCTTAACTGCAAATGCTTCTACTCACTGAGCTGTCTCACAAACCCTTAAGTAACATTTTTAAAGGGAGGCATCTAGCAACCTTTTAATAAAAATTTCACTTTTCACCAATTTTCAGCATTGCCCTACCCTCAGGGACATACAAAACCCAATAATGTGGCAGAAAACTGTTTCTATAAAATGAAAAGTTGCTGCACGTAAAAGCCTTCTTTTCTTAAACTTGAGAAGCTTCCCATAGCTTGGATACTGAGAATTTTCTCCACGATAAATCTTTGACTAGGGGTCCTAAGAATTTCTTGCCTGAAGCTTAGGAGGCTCTGGGCTGAGTAGCAATCTTACAGACCAATAAGACAAAAATCAGCTTAGAAAAACCTATACTTCATGACCATTTCCACAGGACATCAAACTAAACCATTCTCTTTTTGTGTGTCAGATCCTTACCTTTGACATCAGAATAACAACAAAAGGGACACACCGTCTGGGACTTCTTTTCTGGGTGAGCATGTGAGCGGTGAGGTGTATACTACTGAGTGCACAAATGGAGTCCATAGCAGCGTCTCATCTCCATTGATCCTGGGGCTGGCTATGTAAGCCAGGATGGCCAGAAGCCCCAGGACTTGCCTCTATTTATCCTCCTCCCTCATGGCTGGGGTTACACATGCAGATGTACACTGCCACTGTGTTTGGCCTTTATGTGGGTGCATGAGGTTCTCCTGTTTGTACAGCAAACACTTGACCCTCTGAGCCATCTCCCTGACCCTAGTCCAGGGCTTCTGTTTGCTGGGGTTCTTTCCCTTAAGAGCACAGAAAACAGGTTTTTTTTTTCCTCATTAAAGGTACTCAGCTATCAGAAACATGAGAAGGTAGTTGGAGAGATAACTCAGTGGTTAAAACAGCTTGCAGCACAATTCTGAGGCCTGGAGCTCAGATCAAAGCACCCATATAACAAGCTGGGAGTCTGGTATATGCACGCCGGTAACCCCAGTTCCAAGGGTGTTGTAGAGACAGGAGGATCACTGGGGCTTGCTGGATTCCAGCCTAGGCTAGAAAACTTGAGCCTCTGGTTCAGTTTAGACCCTGCCTTAAAGGTATAGATGGAAAGTAATAGAGGATACCCAATGCTCTCTCTTACATCTGAGGGCATAGACATACACAAACACATGCTAGTGTGCATGCACTAGCGTGTGCATACAAACACACACAAAAGCTAAAGAAATGAAAATATCTTTTTTTTTTTAAGCACCACACATGCATGGCATTTGTTTTCCTTGGGGAATTGATAGGGTGTCTTTGTTTTTCAGAATTCACTTCTGCTGCACACATATAGGGCATTTCTCATTTTCTGGATTCTGGAGAGCTAGCTAAAAAAAAGATGACTAGCCACTCTCCAAACAGGGCACTGTGTCTCACTGAATGCAGAGCCCTGCTCAATGTCTGGCACAGAGGAGGGGTTCCTGAGTGTTTATTGAGCAACAATCAACCACCGTGCCATTAGGGGCAGAGGAAACCTGAGGATTATTAGCCACACGGAGACTCAAGGCTGCTTAGCAGCAGAGAAAACTGTTACCTCACAGAAACTAAAACAGTCCCGTTCCAGGAGACTGCTAGGAGGGCACACACAGAACATTCTGGAAACCCAGGTGCTCCCAGACCAGTTCACACCAGACCGTTTTACTTAAGACATTTTACATCTATTTTAGTCTATTTTTATTACATTTTAACTTAGTTTGTGTACTTGTATGCCATAGTGCACATGGGATGTTGGAGGACAACTTGTGGGGATTAGTTTTTCCCTTCCACTGGGGTCCTGAGGATCAAACTCAGGTTGTCAAGCTTGGTAATGCATGCCTTTACCCACTGAGCCATCTTCCCTGGATCCTCTCTCTATATATTTATCATGGGCTTCATATGCATTCTTGTGTGTGTGTATGTGTGCGTGGGGTTCAGGAGACAGTTTGTGGGAGTCAGTTTCCTCTTTCCATCACATGGATCCCAGGAGTCAAACTCACATCATCAATCCTTGTCATCATGCACTTTTTCCCATGGAGCCACCTCACAAATCCAGATGTGTACACCTCTGGAATAAAAACTGAAGTTGATCTATAGTGTACCTGTACAGGCATTCAAGTGAATTCATTCTTTCAAAAAAAAAAAAACACACAAAAACCAAAAAACAAAAAACAAACAAACAAAAATCAAAAAGAAAAAAAAAAAAGAAAGAAAGACCAGCTGTCCTTGAAAGTTTCCGTAGGAGAACTGTGGTATATAGTGTTTGAATATGAAGTAAAAATACCTTCCTGCGGTCCAGGCTGTATTTTGTGGGGCTGGAGTTTAGCTTAATTAAGGTATCTGCTATTTGCCAGCATGCTCTGCAGCCCTCTGGTCAATGGAACCCCTGGTGACCAAGCACACTTGTTTAAAGTAAGAGCCAGAGGCCCTTTGACCTTTGGGTATGTTATCTGAGAGAGTTATGGTCATCTGGCTCCCCAGATGACCCGAGCCTGCAGCTGCTCTGCCAGCTGGCTGTCACACGCTTGCCGCAGAAAACTTGGAGGGGACTCAGTCTCACCAGATGCCTTATCTCAGAGTCCAGCTGATGCCCCATGCAGAGCGAGCAGATTCTGTGCTTTGTATATGGTGACCTGATTCACGTGCAATAGATGATTCTTTTAATATAGTCCAGGGAGCACCTTATATTTGTGTTTTGCAAAGGCACAGTTATGGTCAGATTAGTGAATACTGGTAAAATCTGGATAGCAGACTGCAGCACTTTGTAAGGAATCAGGTATACAATCTTTTTTTTCTTTCATTTTTTGAAATTTATTTATGTGTGTGTGTGTGTGTGTGTGTGTGTGTGTGTGTGTGCAGGTCAGAGGACATATTGAGGAGTCAGTTCTTGTCTCTTAAAATGTGGGTCCTGGGGATTGAGCTCAAGTCCTCAGGCTTGGCAGCAGGCACCTTTGCCCACTGAGCTATCTTTCCAGCCCCATACTTGACATTTTTGGGCAATGATAAGGCACAGACAGACTTACTTCTGCAGCAGGAACCAAGGCAGAATTAGAGGGAGCCACTAGATTGAGTTAATCCAGATAATCAATGAGAGTCACTCGGAGGACAATGAGCAGAAACAGCCTGGGCTATGTATTTATTGATTTGTAAAACAGCTAAGAGCAGAGCAGGCACACCGTAGGTCAAAGTTCAATGCCAGGGAATACTAGACAATCCTATTGGTGAACGTTTGACTGTGTGGGTGGGCTCATTAGCCAGGACCTGCATCTGCTCTTAAATGAAATGCCATTTAGCTCTCCTGGGAAGTTAACTTACATCTTAAAGAATATGTAAAAATATTAGAATATTCTCTGCAACACGGCCAGAGTATGTTGTAGAGAATCACTAAGAGACGCCGGTCACAAGCAATGTGGAAAGTGAAGACACACATCAGAGGTTGTCCACCACAAGTGTGCAGAGCATGTGAGCCCTACACTTACAGGAATATGCTCACCTGTGCATGTGCATGCGGGCTCACACACACACACACACACACACACTAAATAAGTAAAAAAAAAAGGACTAAGCGTGGAAACTGTGTAAATGAGGCCTTCCGAGCACTGTGGTAGGGAGGTTAAGCCATATATTAGATAAATGAAATGCTATATAAACTAACGTAACAGTGGACCTAAATAAAGAAGTTGGTTTTCATAGTGTATTTTTATTTTTTTCAGCCTGTCAAGAAATGAACCGAATCCACCCTCCTGCATCCCTCTGTTATTTTGTCTTTTGCTGCTCAGTGGTAATGGGGACACAGGGCGGCCCCTGGGGCAAATGATTCCACTTGAGTTATTTGCCATGTGGGAACCAAAGGGAACAGATTTCTGACACGAAGTATTTTGATCTCAGAAAATCAAAAGCCAGGCTCAGTTTAGGGTGACACTTTCATTTGAGTCACAGGGGTGCGTGCATATAGATCACCAATGGAATCAGTGGGTGTAGAGAGCTCCAGCTTGTGTCTATTAGGCCTAGTGTGATACCTGTTTCATAAATAACATCAGGAGCTGTGTGCGTGCGTGTGTGTGTGTGTGTGTGTGTGTGTGTGTGTATCTGTGTGTGTCTCTCTATGTGTATCTCTGTGTATATCAGTGTGTCTCTCTGTTGGGCAGCTTTTAAGAACTTATTGTACTTTATGTAGCTCTAAAATTATGATAAAAATGTCATGATACTGAGAAGGTCATTGATCTTTCTTGGAAGCCACCCAAAGTAGTTCTGCTGCCATAGATGATTCCTAATGCTACCTACTATGTCCTAAGTCCCAAGGGTACGAGGATTGGCATATGTTCTTGAGTTCTTATTCATCACACAGTGCTCAGTTTCAGACCAATTACACAAACTCAGATGGCCTCTGAGGTCTCCAGTTCTTCAACTCTACCACGTTATAGTGGATGGGAAAATTTAGTGTCTATTGGGGGCTGCCAGGTGAAGCTAGCTGGTAGAGAAGGGTGGCATGGAGATTGTGGTGATCACAGCGCCTGCCCCAGTGACTCAGGCATATGTCTGCTTTTGTAACCAGGGTTGTCAAGGTCAGAGCTTGGGCTCTGACAGCCCTGTCTTCAGTAGCCAGTCAAACAGACAATAACAGTCAGGGGCAGAGAAGGGGGTATGCAGCAATGCAGCCATGCTGGGAAGAGAAGCAGACAAAGGGACACACCACTGACACTCCCAACCTGAGACTTAGGTTTAAATAGAGGGCACTATATGTGCCTAGCTGAGCAGTCCTGGCAAGGTGTGGCTCTGCCCATCACTGACCCATCATGGCCTGCTCCACTCCTCAACCACCCCGCCCCCCCCCCCCTGCCCGCAAGTTCATCTGACAAGTTGTTCCTCCTCTGGCTGGTCCCAGGGATCTCGTTTTTTTTTCCTTCTCCTAGCACGAGATTTCTGGGGGGAGGGGGGGAGGCGGAGATTCCAATTTCTTGAGACTCATTGTTTCAATAGTCTGATCATCAAATGAAGAGCCAGGAGTGAGGTTTATTCAGAACACCTCAAGGTGACAAGAGGGTTAAAAACTTGGTGGGAGACACAGCCTGCCTTGCTTTTGCTTCCTGGATACTCCATGTCTTCCAGTTTGAATGGTCCCCACCTTAGACCTATCCTCTGATATGTTCATCCCCTCGGTCTGCTACCCAGCTCTGCTCTTGATCTCTTCCATCTGAACTTGCTCAACTCTGCACATGTCCTCCGACAGCCTGACTCTGCAGACTCTGCCCTCAGCCCTGCCTGGGATCACAAGCTTATCTCATGCTTTCTTCTCAGCTCCTTTTCTTCCCTTGAAGACAAACCATTTTAAGCTACTCAACTCTTAGGGTCACCAAATTTCTTCACTGAAAATTTTCATTCTATGAGTGGTTAGGCAGGGTCCTCAGGATGGTAACTAACTTCGCACATACCGGGACCATCACTGTATCCACTAGGACCACAGCCTCTGAAAATGTTGGCAGTTTGTGCAGTTGCTAGTCTCTAGACTACAGAGATGGCTCGCTCATTAGCGCACTTGCTGCTTTTCAGGGGTACTTGAGTTCAGTTCCCAATCCGTCTGTTAGGCAGCTCACTACTACCTGAACTCCAGCTCCAGTGAATCGGACACCTACTTCTGGCTTCTACAAGTACACACAGGCATGCATGCATGTACACACACACAAAACACACACACACACACATCTATACATAATTAAGAATAGAAAAACTCTGAAATTTCTGACTTTCTAGTTATGCTGTTGAGTGTAGTCTCATTGGTAAAGCTTAGCATGTTAAGTCTTTGACAGATATGGCTTAGTTCTATAAATTTTAGAGATAATCACTGTTGTATAAACAAGGCCTGAGAGACTAGGAAGGGTGGCTTGCCCCTACAGGGAGACAGTACCTCAATCTAAATTCCTGTGCATCCTTTGCCATGGGTTCTGCTGCAGAGATGATTAATTCTTGACTAAAATGGGTAACAGACTTAAGCCTCCGAGATGTTTGCTCTCTACCTTTCATGAAAAGTAGTGGGTGGGGACCTGGAAAGACAGCCAGCCAGCCAGCCCTTCCCCTGAGCTTGTACAACAGGAAATGAGGAACGTCCTTTATGCCTGTTTGCCAGAGCATGCTTATTTAATAAATGTTTACATATGAGCAGGGAGATCTGGTCCAAGGTTTGCTTTCATGACAACCAGTACCAAGGTCAGACTTCTGTAATTGTCTCCTTGTGTCAAAAAGGACTGTGCCTTTAGGACCAAACTGTTGCAGGGCTGGCCTCTGGACCTTGGCTCTAAGGAGCATTTGGTTTCAAGTGGGATTCCTGATACCAGCTTTTGCAGTAGTAGCAGCTCAGGAGTTGTGGTGGCTCACAATAGCCAATAGTTATTTCTCAGCCTTGGCACAGCCCCTCAGCTGTGGCTGTGCCATGTCCCCCCCTGGGCTCAGCTGGGCTTCTTGCCAGGCTGCTGTGTAGGGTGGGGTCTATATCTGATCTTATCTCAGAGGTCAGATTCTATAACAGTCAAAGCAGCTACTGGGCATGTTTGTCTCCTGGCAGAGGCTGAATCGTGAAGTGGGCAGGCAAAAGGCTTTGCCTGGAATTGGTAACCCAGACACTTCTGCCTGTGGCACTAGTGCGGTGACACTGCATTACTTCTCTCATTGCTGCAGTCAGACCCTGACAAGAAGCAGCTTAAACAATTGAGGGTTTCTCTGGCTTGCAGTTATAGGGGATACAGTTCATCACTGGAGACAGGCATGGTGACAGGGGTGTGAGGCAGCTGGCCACATGGCATC